>OZ004600.1:35306361-35923387 GCA_963924605.1 Malthinus seriepunctatus
ATTACCTTGAAAAAGATATTCCCTCTCCTACTCCTTTATTCCCTTGATTGCCTTACACGTTAAAATCCAAGTCTTTAATTATTATCCACAGTCTCTTTAGTTCTTAAAAAAACCCAATTCTAAAGAAATTATACCAGTACTATTTGGATTTTAAAAGTGAAAAGTAAGTTTATTAAAGGCAAACGAAGTCTTAGTAGGTACATAAGAAATAAAGTCCAGCTGGATAACTCTGTAACACAAAGAGTTCTTTTTTACTCGACAGAGGAGATAGACAGGTAAGAAAAGAAGACGGTAAATTAACAGATGAGTATGGCAGATGAGAAGATCGTTGATATTTACAGAGACAGACGCATCGAGAGATAGATATGAGATAGAGAGGGAGAGATAGATATGAGATAGAGAGAGAGAGATAGATATGAGATAGAGAGGGAGAGATAGATATGAGATAGAGATAGAAAAATAGAGAGAGGCAGATATACAGATAGATAAAGAGACAGATATGGAGACTGTTTAAATGAGAAATTAAGATAGTAAAATTGAGGGAGATAGAGATAGATATAGAGAGAAGAAGACATATAAAAAGACTGTTGAAATGAGACACTAATAAAAAAAAATGAAGGGAGATAGATATAGAGATAAAGATAGATAGATAAATATTAGATATTTTGATAGAACAATTGAGAGAGATATAAAGACAGATAGAGAAATAAGAAGACAGTTAGAGATACTGTTTAAATGAGATATTAAGATAGAAAAATGGAAGGAGATATAGAGAGATAAGGAGACTGTTGAAATGACAGAAAAACATAGTAAAATAGAGGGAGTTTACAGATAGATACAGAGATAATGAGATAGATAAAGAGACTCATGAAATGAGAGGAAAACATAGTAAAATAGAGGGAGTTAGAGAAAGACACAGAAACTGATAAATGAGATAAAAACATAGTAAAATAGAGGGAGTTTAGAGATCGATACAGAGATAAGGAGATAGATACAGAGAAAAGGAAATAGATAAAGAAACTGATGAAATAAGAGAAAAACATAGTAAAATAGAGGGAGTTTAGAGATAGATACAGAGATAAGGAGATAGATAAAGAGACTGATGAAATGAGGAAAACATAGTAAAATAGAGGGAGTTTAGAGACAGACACAGACAGATAAAGAGAGAGAGAAAGAAAAGTTCCCTGGCCTTTTTCTCTGGGGCTTCTCTCTCTCTCTCTATCTTCTTCTCATTCTTTGTCTTTCTCTTTATCTCTGTATCGTTATCTCTTTATCTATCTTCTTATCTCTGTATCTATCTCTAAACTCCCTCTATTTTACTATGTTTTCCTCTCATTTCATGAGTCTCTTTATCTATCTCCTTATCTCTGTATCTATCTCTAAACTCCCTCTATTTTACTATGTTTTTCTCTTATTTCATCAGTTTCTTTATCTATTTCCTTTTCTCTGTATCTATCTCCTTATCTCTGTATCGATCTCTAAACTCCCTCTATTTTACTATGTTTTTATCTCATTTATCAGTTTCTGTGTCTATCTCTAACTCCCTCTATTTTACTATGTTTTCCTCTCATTTCATCAGTCTCTTTATCTATCTCATTATCTCTGTATCTATCTCTAAACTCCCTCTATTTTACTATGTTTTTCTGTCATTTCAACAGTCTCCTTATCTCTCTATATCTCCTTCCATTTTTCTATCTTAATATCTCATTTAAACAGTATCTCTAACTGTCTTCTTATTTCTCTGTCTGTCTTTATATCTCTCTCAATTGTTCTATCAAAATATCTAATATTTATCTATCTATCTTTATCTCTATATCTATCTCCCTTCATTTTTTTTTATTAGTGTCTCATTTCAACAGTCTTTTTATCTGTCTTCTTCTCTCTATATCTATCTCTATCTCCCTCAATTTTACTATCTTAATTTCTCATTTAAACAGTCTCCATATCTGTCTCTTTATCTATCTCATATCTATCTCTCCCTCTCTATCTCATATCTATCTCTCTCTCTCTATCTCATATCTATCTCTCCCTCTCTATCTCATATCTATCTCTCGATGCGTCTGTCTCTGTAAATATCAACGATCTTCTCATCTGCCATACTCATCTGTTAATTTACCGTCTTCTTTTCTTACCTGTCTATCTCCTCTGTCTCTGTTATCTCATCTGTCGAGTAAAAAAGAACTCTTTGTGTTACAGAGTTATCCAGCTGGACTTTATTTCTTATGTACCTACTAAGACTTCGTTTGCCTTTAATAAACTTACTTTTCACTTTTAAAATCCAAATAGTACTGGTATAATTTCTTTAGAATTGGGTTTTTTTAAGAACTAAAGAGACTGTGGATAATAATTAAAGACTTGGATTTTAACGTGTAAGGCAATCAAGAGAATAAAGGAGTAGGAGAGGGAATATCTTTTTCAAGGTAATTGAAAAAGAAAATTATTGAGAGAAATTCTTTAAGGGTGCTTTTATCTCTGGAAAAAAAGTCAAGATCTACATGAGTTTACTGTTTATTAAAATGAAAAAATACACAAAAATATCTTCTATTACCTATAATATACATTATACGTATTTTTAATATACAAAATTATAATAATAGACTATTAATTAATTTTACAAATTCGAAACTAATTATTTGTAAACAATTTATTATTGATTGATGAGCCAACGCTTAGTAAATCACCAAAGCGAGATTCAAGAGACATAACAGTCCCTTTAATGATTCAGTCTTGTGTCCTAATCGATGTATGCAGCAGAATTTAAAAATTGTAAAAATAGCTATACCATTAAAAAAAAGATTAAAGGTTGCAGCCCAGGGCATGGGCTGCAACAAGTCCACCCCTCGTTAGATTTGGAAAGAAATAACTGTAACAAATAAAGCTTGAGGAGTCATCGCTTGAGGAGTTCGGCTCATCAAGCGGTGGCCCACAAGACATAATACATAATTAAAACAATAAATAATTACAAAATATTAATTAATATTAAAACTGGTAATGGCTGCTTATCGGGTAGCTGCTAGATAGGTGGCGTCGCTTCAACCCTGCACCTTGTCCGAGAGAGTACGAGGGGTGGCACCCCCGTCCACCACTGGGGGTTGTCCTCAAAATTGTCGGTTGTTGCTCCTCCTCCTTAGTCTCTAATGCGCATGCGCGTGGACTCCGTGTAGGAGTGCGCATGTGCGTTGGCGCCGGGCGGGGAGGGGTAGGGGGGAGGGGACCGCCGACCCCCCTCCCACCTACCCCTCCCCGCCCGGCGCCAACGCACACCCACATTCCAACATGGAAACCACGCCCATCGCCACATTAAAGACTACAAAAGAGGAACAACCTCCGACCAATTCGAGGACAACTCGCAGTGGTCTTAGAGGTTGCTTCCCCTCGCGCTCTCTTTAACGTGGAGAAGAGCTGTTGGAAGCAACTTACCTAGCTGCTACTCTTCGCTAGCGATGACCAGTAAATAGGGGTAGCTACCCTTCTAAGCAAGCAATGAATTTAAATTGAAAAAAATTAATTTGAAAATAACTAATCGAGAGGTGTAGCTACCCTTCTACTAAAATACAATCCAAATAAATTAAAAATAAATTAATCTTGGTCCATTAAATCTCCCAATCCTCATGTTGGGTCCAAAACCAGAAGACACTGTCGGCTTGATAAAAATAAGCATCTTTCCGAATCAAAGGTGGAATGTAATCTGAAACTAATTGAGATGTTAGCCTGATGTACCCATTTTGGACACAAGCTGAATCGTTAAAAGGACTTTTGCTACTTAAAGTTTCGTAGTTATCGCTCAATCATTACTTCCAATTAATTAATTTTTAGTAACCAATAATTAAAAATATTTTGATTCAAAATATCCTGAAAGCGCTGTGAGAAAATCAACTTAGATAAAATAACTTCAACTTGGTCCATTAGGTTTTCTAAAAATCCTCTTGATGTGGACCAAAAGACACTCTCACTGTCGACGATAGAACGAAACTGAAATAAGATATGTTTTAGTATAAGTTTCGATAAAGTAATTAATTTTTATTTTTCAATATAAATTAATTAAAAATACATGCAGCATGCAGCATAGCAAAAAGCAAACAACTTCTAGGGTTAGGTTAAACTCTATTTAAAATTATATAAAATTACTTACTTAAATTTTAGTAATTTTTGCCCAATGATTATTTCCAATTAATTAACTTTTAGTAACTATAATTAAACATATTTTGATCCAAAATAGCTCGAAAGTAAATAAACTTAGGTAAAATAACTTCAACTTGGTCCATTAAGTTTTCTAAAAATCCTCTTGATGTGGACTAAAGGGCACTCTCACTGTCAACGATTGAACGGAAGCTAAAATAAGATGTGTTTTAGTACGTATTTTAGGCATGTTTCGATTAAGTAATCAATTTTTAATTTGCAATAAACATTAAATAAAAATACATGCAGGATACAGCATAACAAAAAGCAAACAAACTTCTAGAGTATGTTCTATATTTAAAATTAATTAAAATAACTTACTTACATTTTAGTAATTTTCGTCCAATGATTATTTCCAATTAATTAACTTTTAATAACCAATAATTAAACATAATTGGACCCAAAATATCTCGAAAGCGCTGTCAGTAAATAAACTTAGATAAAGTAACTTCAACTTGGTCCATTAAGTTTTCTTGTAATCGTCTCGATAGTAGGCAAAATAAAGCACTGTTAGTCACAAGACCATCTCTCAAAGTCGAAGATTTGAACGGAAACTGAAATAAGAAACGTTTTAGTATGTAATAGGCATGTGTCGATACAGTAGTCAACCAATGATTATTTTTAATTAAGTAATTAATTTTTAATTAGCAAAATTAACTAATTAAAAATACAAGGTGTGAGCAAAGTGCTTCAATAAAGTTCCAGTAGGGCGAGTTCTCTACTTAAAATTAGGTACTTACTTTAATTTTAGTAGTTATCGCCCAATGATTATTTCCAATTAATTAACCAATCATTACAAATATTTTGATTCAAAATATCCTGAAAGCGCTGTGAGAAAACCAACTTAGATCAAATAACTTCAACTTGGTCCATTAGGTTTTCTAAAAATCCTCTTGATGTGGACCAAAAGACACTCTCACTGTCGACGATAGAACGAAACTGAAATAAGATATGTTTTAGTACATATATGTTTCGATTAAGTAATTAATTTTTATTTTTCAATATAAATTAATTAAAAATACATGGATCATGCAGCATAGCAAAAAGCAAACAACTTCTAGGGTGTCTTCTCTTTTAAAATTAATTAAAATTACTTACTTAAATTTTAGTAATTTTCGCCCAATGATTATTTCCAATTAATTAACTTTTAGTAACTAATAATTAAACATATTTTGATCCAAAATAGCTCGAAAGTAAATAAACTTAGGTAAATAACTTCAACTTAGTCCATTAAGTTTTCTTGTAATCCTCTCGCTGTTTGGCAAAATGAAGAACTGTTAATTATAAGACCATCTTTCAAAGTCGAAGATTTGAACGGAAACTGAAATAAGAAACATTTTAGTATGTATTAGGCATAGTCAACCAATGATTATTTTCAATTAAGTAATGAATTTTAAATTTGCAAAATAAATTAAATAAACATACGATTTTTTCACCAATACAAGTTTCAAGTGTAAATATTTACAAGGAACCAGAAGGAAAGCATTTTCGGGAATATTTATTGCTATTTAGTAAATTAATTTAATTAGTTAAAGGAAGTTATCTAAAAATTTTTGAAGAAATAAAGTATCGGAGTAAGTACTATGGATTTACATAATAATTTAAATTAGTTAAATGTTTAATTGTTGTTATGAGATATTTTACATAGAAAGAAGTTTATTAACTAATAAGCCTACTAAATGTATTTGCAAAATAGCTCTTTCTCTTATACTTTACATATCCTTAAAAAGACGAAAAGTACTTACATTAATCGTTGTTAATTTTCTTGTAATCCTCGGTCAATTGGTCTTTGGAATTATTCTCGTATAGAGAGCACTTAACGAACGATCTTTCCAGTTCAAAAGTTGAATGAAATCTGAAACAAATTACGAAATGTTTACTATGATATACACAAAGTGAATCATCACAAATTCAATGTTCTTATCTATTTTTAATTATTTTTTACTGTTACAACATTTTTTCTTATGCTTATCACTACATTATACAGGATGTTGAAGAGAATACAATTTCAAACATCAGATTACTATGTGTTTACATGATAATTTAAATTAGTTTAATGCTAATTATTAAGAGATATTTTACATAGTAAGAAGTTTTACCTAAAGCCTATTTTGAAATTAGGGCAAAATTCAACTTAATTAATCAACTCTAAAATATTACTTGCCAAAAATTTCTTACAAATGCACCCTTAAAAATAATTGAATAATGCTATTGGTTGATTTGAACATTAATAATTAATTGTATTTTTTGTTAAAATTAAATTAATGAAAGTAGTAATCCTAGTCTTTTTCTTATTTTAGAGAGTTAATAAATGACCGACTCAATTACCGGGTACTTGCATTAATTACCTACATACGAATTACTGATTATTTTGACTCGATCCTTATGTTTATGTAAATTAATGGCTACGTATTTAAAGCACTACCTAATTAAAAATATTTTTTAATTTTTATAACAATTCAAAACAGTGAATTAAAACGCTTTAAATTTATTTAATAATTAGTTAGCTAGACAAAAGTTATAAATATTATAAATCTTACTTACAAAATTTTTTCACTCGTTTTATTGGGTATGCAACTGGCAGCGTTCTTTCCACAATTCCAACTCTGGAATTGTTGTCCGTGTCTCTGTTCATTTTCTGTTAATCCCTAGGTTCTGTTGTTAAACGCACTGGCACTTCAAAAACGATCCTTTCGACTCAGAAGTTCAAACGAAACTAAAACAAATTACGAAGTTTTACTATAAATGACACAGAGTGAATCATGAAATGCTTTATCAATTGTTGTGCCTTTGTAAATTTAAACTTCAGATTTACACAACAATTATTATGTAACGAAATATGTATTTTTATACTTGTAAAAGTTAATTATTTATTGTTACTAAAAACTTGGCAGGATAAAAAAATAATGTTCTAATTTAAAATTACTGTTATTTTATTAATTCCCTAAATATTAATTTATTTAATTTTGTTAATAAATAAACTTCAGAAATAAATTAAATAATGCAAATGTACTTTAAATTTCCGCCTAACACATATAGGTCATCCTTTGCTTTGATACTCGCATATTATTGGTTGATATTTCTTTAGTGGTAGGGAATTGGTAGGAGAAAGTTAATATAAGTGCGAGTTTCGCCATAAGTTCAGATTCTTATCAGTAACACAGATCAGCAAATTTTAGAAAAATAAGGGTTACTCTTGTTGAAAATCAACTTTCAATTTTCGAATATTTTTTAATTGGAAGTTGTTCTTTACATTAAAATAAGTATTTCTACCAAGTATTAATTAATTTACTTCAATATTATGGGTAGAAATTTAAGTACTTATTGTGATCAAAATTATTTTTAATTAATGCTATGCTATTAATATTATTTTAATAACAAATAATTTTTTATTTTAATAATAATTCGAGGGGTTATCCACTCTCTGCAGTCAATGTACAAAAATTGAGCTGTCAACGGTAGTTATCTGCAGTCAATGGCAGCCATAGCATATGCAGTCATAAGCAGTCAACTGCAGTCAGTGTACAAATTTAGAACAGTGGTTGACCCCTCGTAATAATTATTAAATTTTAATACCTAATTAATTATGTTTGATGTGAAGTGTAATGTGATGTGATTTAAGTTATATTTGAAAAATTATCTATACTTGTAATTATTTAATAATTAATTATAATAAAGGTATAAATTTAGTTATGTAATTGTTTAACTGCAAGTGAACTGAATTATAGACGAAGATATTAGTTATGAAGTATTTTATACACTTTGATTTTTTTAAACATTTTTTATGAGCTGAGATTTTTACGCATCCTTTTTGATTAACAATTTGTTATATAAATCTCGAAATTTTGGGAAAACGGTCCATAAAATTAGAAATTGTTCCCAATAATAACAAAGGTTACTGTTTTAAATTTTGAGGAACCAACAACCCTAAACTAATTATGCTATGCACCCTCTTTAATTTTTCATAACTCAAAATTTTGGGAAGCGGCCTTAAAATTGGCAATTTTGAGTATACTCAAAATATATACTTTTTTATAAACTAAAGGGTTTTATATGCGGTTTATTATCATATTATTACCCAGCCTTTTTTCTACAATTAATCACTTATATAAGTACTGGAAGTTTATGTAACGTGCACCTCCTCCTGGGGGTTAAGAAATATAAACAAAAGTTAGAACACAAATAAAACGCAAAAGATTAATTTATACCATCTTTAAGTAATAAAGGAATTTAAATTATTTTTTACATAAAAGGATATTAATAAATGCAATACACCATATCAAATTATTAATATTAATGTAAGTGAGTTATAATTAAAATTATAATCACTAATAAGCTTATCAATTAACTTGAATTACAAAATAATTGTAATAATTGTTGATCAGGATATTTAAATTTTTACGCTTAATATTACAGTAAATTAATTAATACTTGGTAGAAATACTTATTATAATATAAAAAACAACTTCAAATCAAAAAAATTCGAAAATTGAAAGTTGATTTTCACAAGAGTAACCCTTATTTTCCTAAAATTTGCTGATCTGTGTTACTGATAAGAATCTGAACTTATGGCGAAACACGGACTTATATTAACTTTTTCCCACTCATTCCCTACCACTAAAGAAATATCAACCAATAATATGAGAGTATTAAAGCAAACGGTTGCCTATGTGTTAGGCGGAAATTTCAATCACATTAGCATTATTTAATTTATTTCTAAGGATTGTTTATAAACAAATTTACATTAATTAATTATTTAAGCAATTAAAATAACAGTAAGTAATCTGATTTGATCTTTGTAAGTTTAATTTTTCAAACTTATTGTACCTAATGTTTATGTTAAATTAATAGACAACAAAGAAAAAATCAGTTTTGAACTTTAGGTGCCCCACAATTCATTTTAACGTATAAAAATTAGAACTATAAATATACAAAAAGACGTTGTTTACAAATTTGAGTATGACTAGGAAACTGAATAAATATAATTATTGTTCTGTACATCACTTCAAAGTTAAAATACAAAAACAGAATTTTGATTAGTGGTTGTTTTCTTACCCTAAAGTTCAATAACCGCTTATGACTAATATTTACAAGAAGTTGCATAAGAAAATTAATTAATTAAAAGATTCTCTATACCTTAATAATATTTCTGCTATTCCTTGCTTTGCATATTATATCCAATGATAAAACAATACACTACTCACTAAGGTCTTAGGACTAGATCTAAACAGTTCGACTTACATTGACAAACTGAGGCTCAAACAGCAAATAATTAGGTAACAATGACTATTATTGATGTTTCATATTACATTTTGAAATGTTATTTTAAAAGTAAACATGTATTAGTCATCGACAAATAAATTTAACTGTCATATTCACATAGTTTCTTATCCTTAGCAAATTTTTCCACTTACAATAAGAAATATTTTTTGTATAATGGAGTAATGCCTATCATTTTACATTTTTAATAATTAATGGTAGCTACTAGTTATTATTTAGTAATAATATCTCACTCCACTATCTCACATCAGTAAAAAAACATGGAAGAGTGACCTGATCCAACGAGTTGTTTTCTTGAACAATTATCGTGCTTCCTACTACTAATCTGATATTTAGCTCCTCTGGCAGTTGTTTGTACCTGAAAGCACAAAATTAATTAATTTTCATTTTTTAAAGAAAAGGGGAAAAAATAAGCATTTTTTTGAAGTTAAAATAAAATAGTGTTTGTATTTAAAAAAAAGTAAGTTTGTGTCATATCTTTCAAATTAAGCCATAAAGAAAATGTTTTGCTACGCCACTGACTTCAGCTTAAAAATATGTATCTATTTTTTTTATTTGAAATATTTTTTTATATTTCCATTACTTTAGAAGTTATTAGCAAAAGAAAAATACGCACTTTTTCAGTTTTTAGCTCGTATCTAGTAGGCTATGATAATTTTGCAAAACCTAAATACACTTTCAAAATGGGCTCACAAAATAGGAAAAAATTCCCCATTTAACCGACTTTGTATCTCTATAGTTTCCGATATCCCAGTGCTGCGCCGATTTCGTGAGACAGCCGTATACACATATGAATCTTCAGATGGTAGCTACCATTACTGCAATTTAAAAATATTTAATTACCTGAGCATCGGGGAGCAGTTTTCGATATAATCTATAGAAGTCTATAACCTTAAATAAATAATATAGGTTTGAATTCTTCTTTTTCTAAATCAGCTTACCCCGTTTTAATTTAAATTACAATTTATATAATTAAAAGTAACGTGTACGATCCCTTAAAAGCTTCTCAAAACTTTATTAAACAAAATTCAATTTGAGGTTATGTTTACGCATTGTTTACCTATTAAGTTGACATGATAAAGTACGGCTTTTCAAATATCCCACTACCACCGCTACTCTTCTGCGCTCCTGTCACTTCAACTTATTTATCGACTGCGGTTTATCAATTTCAAGTGCATTTTTATCAAAATTATCTGATTTGAACTTTCAACTTTTGAACCACAGGAGCTAAAGCGTTCAAAATCGACACCGGGCTAGCTGAGGGGTCATATATACTAGCCGTTTTTTCAAAATTATAATACCTACCCTTAAATCAGAGCTACAGCCGTTCAAAGTTTCAAAAGGGTGAACAGCTTAATTCTTTCAAGTAGAAGATAGAAAGTAATAAAATTTCGTAATAAGATAGAAGAATAATAAACCAAATATCTCCCTTAATTGAAAATGAAATTTAAAAAAGCACACCCTTATTTAAAGTGGAGCTAAAAAAGTTATAGACATGAAACACCTTACAAGACGTTGAATCTTTGTTTAAAAAATCGCTTGCAGCTTGACACAATATAGCTGGCCTTACATGCCAACTTCTAAAAGCTAGCTTTTTTTTTCTAAGCCAATAGAAATGCTGCATTTCCAGCGGCAGAAGCTAGAAAGTTGGTTCAAGTTTAACTTCTAGCGTCTGCCGCTGGAAATGCAAGGTTTCTATTGGCTTAGAAAAAAAAGCTAGCTTTTAGAAGTTGGCATGTAAGGCCAGCTTATGTCTACATGTCATAGGCATGTTTAACTACCCTCTTGAGATCTTAAGGACATTTTTTTTTGAAAAATTATTTTTATACACTGAAAGGCACAAAATTCGATCCATAGACAATTTTCATCAGAACTTGCTTATTTTTTATTTTAATGGTTTTATTGTATTTTATCGAGGGGTTATCCACTCTCTGCAGTCACTGTACAAAAATTGAGCTGTCAATGGTAGTCATCTGCAGTCAATGGCAGCCATAGCATATGCAGTCATGGGCAGTCAACTGCAGTCAGTGTACAAATTCAGAACAGTGGTTGACCCCTCGTATTTTATTAACAAGAAGGTAAGCATTGAGGAAGTTTTTATCCACAAATTAATCTTAAACGACTTTTTGATCGTCTTAAATTTGATTAAATTCCAAATATCATAAAATTTCGTTAATTTTCATTGCATTTGTTTTAATGTTTTTTTGCGTTACCAGCAGTCAATTTGTTGACTGTCGTACTGAATAGTTTTGAAGTTGTGTCTGAAGAATTAAGGATGGTTTTGAATCCAACGGATACTGCCAAAACCATTGCTTTAATTGAAGATGGACGATATCAGTAATACGCGGCTCAAATTCTTGGTGTTACCAGATACAACGTTTAAAGAGTTGTAGAAAGGTTTCGAGAAACTAGATGCTACATTAGGAGAGTTCATTCAGGTAGATGAAGGTGTGTGTGCTCAGGATGACCATTCTTTCGTTGAAAAAAGAAAACCTTCAGATTTAAGACTTCAAAGCTTTAGACCATGAACAGAAAAATGAGGGTCATCTTATTCAGGCCCATTTCTTGGGAATAAGTTTTATTGAGTGCCACCGAACACGAAAATCTGATTAACTGCACCATACACTGGCTATACGGCTATATATACAGGGTGGTTGGTTTTTTACTGTCCAGCTAATATCTGCTGAAATATTGAAGATACAAAAAAAAGTTAAATTAGAAACTTTTCAAACAACACCTCATCTACAAAATAGCGCAAACAATTTTTTTCCATGGCCTACTTGTTTTCCGGAAAAATATGTAACTTTGGTTTTTTAAATAGAACATCCTGTATATTTTTAGAGAATCGTATTCTAAATCAATTTCTCTTTACAACGATGTATCACAAGTACCATTTTGATTTCTAATTATTTCCAATATTTAAAATTTTTTTAGGATGAGTGTTGCAGAAAACAGTCAGAGGGCCAAAAATTGTTGAATTCCGTGGTGGACAATCTGAACAATCATTATAATACATTACGTGTTAAAGTTTGTTCCGAAATTTCTTAGTTTGTTAAAAAGTAAATAAATTAATGTTAATCAAGAGTTACTACAACCCTCATATTGTTCCTTTTTTTGAAATATTGGGCATAATTATTAGAAAGCAAAATGGTACTTGTGATACATTGTTGTAAAGAGAAATTGATTTAGAATACGATTCTCTAAAAATATACAGGGTGTTCTATTTAAAAAACCAAAGTTACATATTTTCCCGCCAAACAAGTAGGCTATGGAAAAGATTTGTTTGCGCTATTTTGTAGATGAGGTGTTGTTTGAAAAGCTTCTAATTTAACTTTTTTAAGTATATTCAATATTTTAGCAGATATTAGCTGGACAGTAAAAAATCAACCACCCTGTATAGACTACATTATTTTAAGAGAGGTTTAATAAGTTTAAGAATTAATCAAATAATTAGGCACTAATGAAGAGTCCATCTATTATAAAAATAATACTTCAATTCATATAAGTTAACTAAAATCAAAGTAAATAAAATTAAAAAGAAAATAAAAGTATCAACACATATTAATCAAAAACATCAGTGGTTATTGTATTTCAATAAGGAAATATAAAATTCTACACAATTAACTAAAAAGTATATAATTATAAAATTCTGCTTTTAACTTATAATTAAATATTTTATTAATTAATCGGTTTCTTAGTTTACTATGCAGCGTACAGTCGAATGAATTTAAGCAAAATACAATATAAACAATGTTATAATTGAAATTCTTATGAATTGATGTAAAATTTTCATAATACGTAACTTCCAAAAAATGTTGAAAGTCAGTAAGATTTATGAATAAACATATCACTAATTTCTATTAGAAATTATACTTTAAAAAATAAGAAACCAAGTGTTTTACAAGCTGCCATTTCAGATCGCCAATCACGATGTTTCCTTCAATAAATTCAAATTTATGCTGCTAGTTTTTTAAGTTTTAAATACGGCACAAATATTAAATGTTGTTGCATTTCAAGCAAAGAGGTTCTAAATATAATTTTGAGTAGATTAATTTACGTTATAAAAATAATTTTATATTAAGTTTAACAATGAACTACAAGAGCTAATTTTTAAGAAAGGTTTCATGCAGAATACACAGTTCTACCATTACTCTAATCGAAATTACAGCGAAAACAATGAACTTATAATACTAAAACAAGAAACAACTAAGCCTAAGAAACTTATTTAAATAAAGTTATTCATTTCATTTGAGTTCTAATAGTTAAATTTCATGAAACTCTATTTACTTCTTTGTTACTGGAATGTAATACTTTTTTGCAACGTCTACATAAAATAGACTTGTTCGCATTTATTTAACTTAAATGAAATGAAACAGTGAATTCATACATATTTAATTGTAAATTTAATGTATCAAGAGATTTTCGATATTTGAGAATGATACATTAAATAAAAAAAGGTAACAAAACACAAACTGAACAGATAAATTCTTTAACAAAATCAAATTCCATTATGTTAAAAGAATAACACAAAAATGTCCTCACTAGTACTTGTACTTGAAATTTAGTTTCAACAAATACTTGATGTTTACCTGTGCTACATCGTAGACAATATATCTGAAGAAAGTTAAGAAAATTATACTTCAACATACTTAAACTTGAATTCCAACACATTTGTGCGATAATTATTAGCCATTATCAAAAGGATACTCATTGTACAATAAAGATGTTGCTTTGGATTTGTCCGAAACGACACCTTGACCCAAAGGAACTTCTATACCTCCACTCAATTCTTTCACATGTTTGGGATCAGGTTCTGTTCTTCCTATACCCTTAACGCTATGTTTTCCTTTGGGCAACTTTTCCACGTATTTTGCGTTTTCCAATTCATACATCTATGGAACAAAAAATTATAAAATTGTCACAGCAATGACACAGATTTATACCTCTCCCAATGCAACTTCACATAATAAAAGAACACCAGTGCTGTTATTTGGACTTGTAAAACAGTAATTTGCGGATTTTGAAACCATATCGGCAAAATAAATTCCTTTTCCAAACATGTAACCTGTAACTGGTGCTTCTGGAGGTGCAATGCGTAATCCCTGAGATAAAATTCCAGCATAATTTGTTGTTCTTGAACCGTGCCATAATAATTTTCTGTTCTTCAATTTACGGAATGGTTTGAATCTCTTTTCTTCACCATGCCTCTTGACAATAAAGACATCTTCTATTTCCAATTTATAATTATCGTGAGTTGCAGCATGAGTATTCTTGACATACTCAGAAATAATTTCAAATTCCTCACTGTCTTTTTTCAAAACATCCACATCAGTTTTCAACTGTTCATAATGATTGTCAATGGTGTTATCATTACCAGTACATTTCATCATACTATATGCAATTTCAATTTCCATGAGGTTCTCCACCATTTCAATTTTTTTCTATAACAAATTAATTTTAAAAAAATTCGAGAAGTTAAAAGAAATTACCTTTATTGTTTCAGTATCATTTATAACTGGTGGATTATCGATTCCGAATGAATGTGGAACCAAGGTATAAAATCGATTTGAAGCGTCAATTAAACGAGTTAAAGAAGCGTTACTTTCTACCAACTGTTGTAATTCAGAAAGGACTTTATATGCCTTTTGGAGTTGAGCTTTACTTAATTTTCCTAAAAGATTTTCAATAAATAATTGGTACAAAATCCAAATTAATCTCGAGTATTTTGTTTAAAAATTCAAGTTTTACCTAAAGGCATCTTTTCGGTGTCTAATTCAAATTCCAACATAACTTTTTTCATCATATTAACATCAAAGATAAGTTTTACCAAGTCTTGTATAGGTGGTGCTAATTTAGATGTTACATTAGTGTTAGTGTTTATTTTCATCTCTTCAGATTCGTCCCCGTAATCTATATCAAGAGGATACATCAAACCTGGTATTTTCTGAAAGTTATGACGATCTTCCCAATCGTTTCCACTTTTCTCTAAATAAAGCTCACAAAATCGTCGTTTAGCTTCATGCAAACCGAAATCTTCAACTTTGTTGCCACCTATTGTAGTACCAATACGACCCCATGATCTGAATAACCAAAATTTATTACCAGTATCAGACTGAAGCAATTGTAGCTTGTAGTAGCTATTCTTTTGTTTCTGAATGTCTGTTAATCCTAAAACAGCTGTGTATTTCTCGCCGTTTGATTGATAAATGTGAGCTCTATCAGCTAAGCCTGAATCAGGATCTACAGCGCCGCCATTTTTCAGTTTCAGTGTTACTTTACTTGATTTAGAGCTCATAAACATACTACCAGATTTTGACTTAATATTTGATGACGATGGCTCTGGTGGAAGTCGAGTATTAGGCTATAAAAATAGTTTTTTTGAAAATACCTTCAATTAAAAAACACAACACATTACTTACATCAGCTCCCCAGTCGCATATACTTTTCTTAATAACAAGTTCTGGAATGCGACCTGAATATTCCTTAGCTTCTGTAAGAAAATCTTCAGATACTATATGTACATCTGCATCTTTAACTTCTCGAATTCTTGCACCCATTTTTTCTACATCTTCAGCAGTTGCAATAACTGCCATTACACTGTTCTTAATTTTTGTTACAACTTTGCCGCCAAGAAGTACAATTTGCTTCTTCAATTCGTCCTTTTTGCCTTCAAACTTTCCAACTATGGCAAATTCCATGTTATATAAAGCAGGCGTTTCTCTTTTAACTTTAGGACTAAAATGAAGATTTAAATGCATAATTTTTAAAAGATACTAAATTAATCATACCCTCCATTTTCTTCTATTTTTTCTTCCTTAATAAGGGATTGAGAAACGGTTGGATTGACATCTCTAATGGCACGAGTTCGTTTCACATATTTGTATTTTTTCAAAAAAGAATATTCATCTGCTAATTCAGGTGGAATTACAAACTTACGCCTTTTAGGTTCTTTTGTAATGACATCACACTTAGTCCATTCAGTTAGATCTCCAGTACACAAGTAACCCAACTTATTAAAAACTAGCTGACCTCCCTTACAATTTTTACAAGGCTCAAGAGCACCAAAGGTCAAAACATCTGCCAACCGATCGAGAATCTGTAAATATTAAATTAAATAAGACTACCAAGTAGTGCTTCCTCAAACTATAATGCTACTTGCAACCCTTTAAAAGTGTACTGTTTTAACATCTGAAGAACGTGCCGGCATTGTTATAATGCTTATTCGACTTGTCAATCAGGTATGCAAAATTAATTAAATAACATTTTTTAGTGAAAATTGAATTGCAGTAAGAGCACAATAATACAATATGTAAATTTTTTACTTACCCTATCTTCTCCAGATGGTATTGCCTGGCCATTAGTTTCTAAAAGTAACTGCAACTCTTTCTTACTCAAAGATTTTAACTTGTCACGATATCCAAACATAATTTTGTTCTGAGACTTAATTTCTTTTTCGATTTCACTACTTTTTGAATCCACTTCATCTTCTAGCTTAACTTTCTTTTCGGGAACATCTTCTTGTTTTATAGCTCTAACTTGAAGTATTAATATTTTGATTAATTTAAATAAATTATACTTACGGTAACTGCTTTTTCACTTCAGTTTGATCTTCCTTTTTAAGAGATTTGTAACCAGCTATTTTATCACCACATTCATAATATCCCAACTCTGACCGTAATTTAGCAAAACAGCCTAAATGATGCCACATATCTTGACCACCATATCGCTTACCAACATCTGTTTCAAAATCTTTTTTTGAAATTCTAATCTGTAATTAAATTTTATAAATGTAACTACATTTATTTTAGTTGTCACCATCATACCTCGTCCTTCATAATTTTTTGTTCACATCCTCTACAAGTTGCTCTACTCGATTTTGAATATTCTATTAGAAAGTCTTTTAGAGCTGCCTTCTTTGCAGTTTCATCTGCAGCATTTCTTTTCTTTCCTTTCGCTGAAGGAACTACAACTGAAGCTGCTGTTGCTAAAATACCAAACAGTTTGATTTTATAAAAAAGTAATAAACAATATAATTCTCTTACTTATATTTGCACGGATTTTTTCTTGATCTTCATAACGAAGAGATTCAAAATGGGCAATGTCGTCGACGGTTTTAGGTCTCTGTTTGGTGAAGAAACAGTGATGATGATACCAGTTAGGACTTTTTCCATCAAACATTGGAGACTAAGAAATAACGTACATTGTACTGATTAGTATGAGTGTTTAGGTATTACGGGTAAAAACTTACTTGAACCATAACAGCAAGACGTAAAGTTCCTTGGGCGATTGATGATTTACAACTACGACACGATGAACGACCACTTTTTGCATATTCAGATCTATAAGGTAAATCCATTTTTAAAACTTCTTATTTAAATGGTACACACAAAAGAATTTGGTTAATAACACTCAACACTGATAACACGCATTTATCGAGAATGCGCGGCAATTTGTCGGCTTTCTGAGTTTTGACTTTTGACATCTGTTAGGGAGAGGGACAAAAAGCGCCCTCTACCACCCACTCGCGCCAATTTTAAACTGAATATTTGAATAATTTATAGTGCATAGTTTTTGTACCAGGCAGGATAAAAAAATTAGGTGGATCCATGTTTTTTCGGATATTTTGAGTTGCAGTGTACAAGAGGATATCCGAATGCCAAGATAATAATTATATTCTATTTTCTTGCACTATGCTTGCACTAAAAGCTCTTCGCTTACCGGCGTTGAAATTGAAGTATCAGCTTCTTTGCACTCCACTTGACCTCCCAATTTTTATGTTCGACACTTAGTGCGTGGGAAAATAAGTTGTAATACCACCAGACGCACGTTTTGAACTCATTTTTAAATTTTAAACGAAAAACGTTTAAGTCAAACTCGACTCAAAAAAATATTAAATGAATTTGTAAGATGTAGGATTCTGGATTATTAGTGGAGGGGGAGCAAGCTCCCAGCACTTAGGCCACTTGTTTGGGCCTATTGTACATCCTCGAAAGTAGCCTCTCCAGGCCCATCAGGTCCTAAGCCATCCCACTTTTAATATGTACTCCAGAACTCTGGCGGGAGGAGTGGCGCTTATTAATTCTGATCATGTCGAGCCAGAAGTCCCCCAACACGGATCCTCTTGTAGACGTTACAGCTGGACACTGACAAAGCACGTCAGCTGTCTCGTCTTCGTAATCGCATGCTCGACATCTGGGATTATCTACTATTCCCAGTGTGTGAAGATGTTTATTTAGCCGACAATGTCCCGTGAGTATCCCTGCAATTGTTCGTAGATTAGCTCGGGACAGCTTTAGACAGCAGGTTTCAAGCTTTCTGGAGGGAGCTGGTATGGCTCTGGCGACAGCTTGCATTATTTGTCCATCTTGTAGTGTGTATTAGATGAGTATGATTCTTAAGGAGGGCATCAACAGTTTTTAGGGCTGATTTTATAATTGGTTCAGGGCCACAGGGAAGACTTTTTGAACCTATCTTGGCCAGCTCATCTGCTTTTTTGTTACCCTCATTTCCTTGATGTCTTTTGACCCAGCTGCTAAGACTAAGGACATTATCTTTGGATATCTGGTTCAGCGTCTCCACGCACTCCAAAAGGAGGCCGGAGGTTATCTTTGCAAGTAATTAGAGCTTGCAGAGCAGCTTTGCTGTCCGATGATATCAAAATCTTTTTATTGTGTATTTTCCTATCTAGGATTATATTAGCGCTGTATAATATACCTATCAGTTCGGTTTGAAAAACCGAAGCATATTTGCCCAGCGATAAACTGTTTACGAGAGCGACCTTCGGGTGAGTACACACCCGCTCTTGTTCCCTCTTGGTTTTTCGACCCATCAGTAAATATTGAGATATCTACTTCGATGGTCTCTGTTGGATTCAGCAGAATTAGAAATTTTCTATTGAATATATGTTTAGGAGTGATACGGTCTGCATCCAGCTCCAAAAGAGGTAGCTTTTTAGAGCATTCCTCGAGGATTTTGGCGTGTCCGTAGATTCCGTATCTAATAGACCACAGGCCCCATCCTCGCAGTGGAAGGGCGGCTCTAATTGTCCAGTGAAGGGAGGCAGAGCAGTGCTTCCTGAGCTGCAGTGGGTGTGATTTTCATGGCTCCCGTTACCGTAACTCAAAAGCGTCCTTGAGGTTTCTATAATAGAGATTTTATAGTTATCTGTCTGGTTTTGGGCCACCAGATGAGAGCTGCATAGCAAATCATGGGTCTAATGATGGCGGTGTAGAGCCAGACTTTTGGAGAAATACCCCATGTCTTGCCTATTGCTCTACGACACTGCCAAAATGCCAGATTTGCTTTATTTAATTTGTTTCTAATGTGGCTTCCCCAAACAAGCTTTTGGTCTAAAGTAATGCCTAAATAGTTCACCTCGCTTGAGAAAGTTAAAGAAGTTCCGTGTAAGGTCGACATCATCATTTTGCCTAACATTCTTTTTCTAGTGAAGAGAACTAACTCCGTTTTCTTTGGATTTACAGTCAAGGAGTGTTCTAGACACAATTCTTCTGTTATTTTAAGAGCTTCCCTTATAGTCTGTCGCACTGGGTGCTTTCAACTTTACCTGTTTGCAGAATTGTTATGTCGTCTGCATACCCTATATAGTGCAAAAACCGTTGTCATTAAGGCGTCTAATGAGACCATCTACGACCATCACCCGGCCTCTGGTGGTTGTGTCTCCAACATTTACTTGAACTGCTCTCCATCCCAGTGTCCTGCTATTAAGTTTGACAATGGTTGGAGGCGTTCCTAATGTTTTGAAAGCATTTTCTATACTGTTATACGTAGCTCTATCAAATGCTCCTTCTCAATGACTAAAGAATAAAGAGGACGGAGCATTTGAATCCGACCTTGAAAGAACGGGTCCATAGCTAATATGCCCGCCACTACAAATGCTACCCTTGTCATTTGCATTTCCTGTTTATGGCCATTGGCGTAATGTAAACGTTTCAGGTCCATGTTTTGTCTCATCCGTTTTCAAGCAATACAGCTAAAACTTAATAAACGTTACGTCCTCTTTATTCTTTAGTCATTGCTCCTTCTATATCAATAAAGACACCCAGGATGGATTCTTTCGTTTCCAGCGATCTTTCGATGCGCCCTCTACCATATTGTGGAGGGCTGTTTCGCTCGATCTTCCTGGAATGTAAGCATGTTGATTTGGATGTAGTGGTTTACTTACCAGTACTGTATCACGAATGTTTCACCAGTCTTTCTAATGCCTTCAAAAGGAAGGACATAATAGTGCGGTCCTAATAAATTCGGGACCTGAATGAAATACGATATCTTAAATGCTTCTTTTAGAAAGTAGCAAATATAATATTATATTCTTTAAACATTTTTCGCTTTGATTTCAAATTTTAAGATTGTATGAAATGAAACAAGATCCAGCAAGTTAAGTCATAAATTGCTAGTTTTGAAAATTGTCGAATGTAACTAATAAATATACTACTTTGTGTTGAATTTAGCTTACTACAAATACCTAGATTTCGTTTTCTCACTTTTATTTTTCAGGGAGTCATCAAAAATTTACATGGGCCAGGGTTCACCCGTAGTTATGTGCCTGTTTTATACTGAAGTGATAATATAAGTTTCAGGGTTTGACCCAGGTAAAAACTGCTACTAGAAATAACAGCACATTCTTACAAATATAAAGAATAGGTATTGGGGTATATGATATGATATCAATCTGGGGTGAAAAAATAATCCTCCATTGAAAAAAGGCTAAAACAATGAAACTTAAGCTTGTAAGGAAGCTAAATAAGATTTTTTAGAAGAAAGGTTTTGTATTTGTTCCTCCATGAATAAGAAAATGATAGCTAATCATTTGATAAACAAGGACATCCGTCTGGATATATCAAATTTAAAATGAACAAGTATGGGGAAATAATATAAATAAAACAAAAGCAAAATATAATGAGGCTTTGTATTGAATATCCCTAACCTAAAACGATGATACGAACAGTTGCTACTTACAAAGACGTTAACATCTATATAATTACTTCTAATCGATTTATTTATATATTTATATAATTTTATACTATAATGGTACATTTACGCAGACCATTTACAATGCTGCAATAAAAATATACAATGGACAAGATTTAAAAATGCGAGCATAACAAAATACTCAAATAAAAACAATTAAAATGGTTAAAAAAGAAAAAATAAAATAAAAAGTATGCAGCAATAATGTTCATCTAAACATTCATACCAACACATTGCACTTATCCAGAATTAAAATATGAACTAAGTCTAACAGTCGCAAACTAACAGCTATAGTATTTCAAACTTCGGTTGATTATATATGGAATATGGCACATATAGAGACATTTTAATATCAGAAAATATTTGTAGCTTAGGAATTATTGACGTACGTTTCTAATGTTTGAAATACAATAGTTGTGAGACAGTAAGAATGAACTTTTTGAATTCTAGTTTTTTACGTTGTATAAACCTTTTTAAGTACACATTATCGTCAGTGTAGATTTTATTTTTTCAATAACACGCTTCAATAAGTCCAAACTTATTAAATGCCAAGTCCTGAGGGATCTAATTGTAATATTAAAATTAATAAGTATCACAAGTTTACTTCAATATAAATGAAAATATTGAACACTATACAGCGTCAAGTTAAGACTACGCAGATGCAGCAACCATAATTTTTCGAAAATACTTTTTGTATTTGCACCCTTATTTTCTTATCATATCTCAGTGCCTTTGAAATGAGAGATACTTTTTAAATTAAAAATTTTAATGGAAAAGTGAAACTTTTCTGTCTAAACGTATTAATTATTGAAGTTTGATCACAATTGAGTAATCTTCCGTCATAAGAAAATGAGCAATTTGAAATATTTTGAAAATAAGGGTAAACTTAAAGTTTCAAACGGATATTATAAAAAACTAACAACTAAAATGAGTGTTTAGGTTTTTACAAAATATAATCATGCACATAACCACATGTAACAAATAAAAATCTCAATCTCAAAAAATTTTACAATAAATTCTATGTAACACTTTTTATGTACAAATTAATTACACTTCAACAAATCCTTCAGCAAATGTAATTATAATAATTAAAAACATTTAAGAGAAAAAAATTTAATAATATGACGTGTTGTACCATAAGTTGCTCAGTTATTATTGCTGGAAATTTTTTAAAATTAAAACAAATTGGCCCATAAAATAATTTTGTAGAAAACGCATATTTAAGCGATAGTTAAAAAATTGAGCTAAAATTAATTTGATACTGTTAATCGAATTTTTACTTAAATCAAACATTGAAATTAGTTATTTCTTTTCAAACGTTCATCACAATTATGTCTTATTAGGCCTAAAATAATTTTTTACCCTGTTACTTCAAAAAGTTTTAAAAAATTTCCAAACAAAATATAATACAGTATTTAAGTTCTCTTAAAACTATCAAAAGAATATTTTATACATTTGTACATGTAAATGCAATTTTTTTGAATAACAAATTTTATTCGTGGAACTCAATTTAAATTATTACGATGTAGAGTTATGATAAAAGTGATTGAATTTTAAATTAATTGAAATAAGTACTTATCAAGTGCTGCAACATCCTCTAATTATTTTATTTTAAAATTTGGCAAATGACATTTATATTACATAGTAAAAAATATTAAATGTGATACCCTAAAAGTCTGAGATCCTCACATTTAGTGTAACTACTAAGGCAGTCCGAATTCGTGCCGATAATTTTCCTTTTATCTATCACTGTAAATTTTTAAGTGTTCTGTAACCAACGTGTTAAGTTATTTTGTAACGAGTTAGTTAAGCAAAACTTGAAAGTATGGGCTACGTGACACTAATAATAGATCTTGTAGGATCTTTACCTCCACCATCGGGAGGTTCGTTTTTCACACACTGTCCCGTAAGTTGATTAACACTAAGTGGATTGTTTATATCGTGAGGGTTCGTACCCACTGGATTACGTGGGGGTTGCTGGTGATGAACAGGTGGTGGAGGCGCCGGAGGTAATTTGCACTCAAAGGCTTCGTGAGGAGTTAGAGGACTCTGCAACATATATGGACTCGCAGCACTCACAGAAGGACTCGCAACACTCGTAGAAGGACTAGGTAAAATAATACCACCAGGACTAGTCAGACTACTCAGGCCTGATAAGGCACCCGGACTGGACATAGACTGACTAAGACTCTCACCATCCTCTTCCGGTGGAGTATGAGCATCCCCCACGCTGCCACAGCTGCCTAAGTTATCATCAGACTGATTTCCATCATTGCTATCACCTGATTCAAGATATCGAATGCACTTCTTTTTACGCCTAAAAAAATTCATCACAATTAATTTGGATCGTTAAAAATATATTTACATCGACATTCAAGAACAACACACAACTATCTATTAAACTCAATTTCAACATGCACACTGAAAAAAATAAGTTACGTGCATTATATTGTAACATAAAAAAATTGTACTCAAATAGTCATAGGAAAAAAAAACTCAAATATCAAGTATAGCATTTAGAAGTGTCGTCATCCTCACTATTTTCAGGTTTATGCAAGTTTTAAAACCGACATAAGGCATGAAAAGTTGGGAATGCAAAAATAAAAATTTATCTTATTTAGGAGCTTAGCTTAAAATTGGGTGTTTTACAAATATGATCGTAAATAAATTGAAGAACCGAACTAAATCGATGTATCGGTACAGATAATTTCATCGCAATAAGCTTAATTTTAATAATTTAAAAACAATAATTAGTAAGCGATTGATTATTTTAAACTAATCAAAATCATTTTTAAATAAAATTCATGCAAAAATAAGAATGTTGGCACAAAAATAAAGATTCCCAAAAGTAACAAATAATTTATTGTTAGAAAACAAAATGTTGCAAGCACTATACAACATAAACAACCATCTAACAATGAACACTGCTGTTGAACTAACCACGGGCTACCACAAGTAGCCTACAGGTTGACATAGGTGGGTTCCTGCGGAGATTGAGCAGATGCAGCACTGCCCGTAGAATGTAACAGACCGCTATGTACCGCTGTTGAGCTGCTACCACTGTGTGCGCTGCTCTCAGGACTAAACAATCGTTATATATACAAGGGGGCACACACTTGTTACAAAATATTACACACTCACATACGAATATATAACAACTATGAGAACATAATAATACAAAAATGCATTCCTTAAAATAAACTATTCGATAACTCACATATACAAGATACAGTAAGATTAATAAAATGTAACAAGTAACAAAAAGATAAAAAGTACTAAAAAGAAGAAAATGTGCATGAATAATCAGAAAATGTGTCTCTACTTTAGCAGATATTCTTTTAGCCAATGCCCCTTTGCAATTTAACGATTGTTCTTTTTAATGCAACAGCAGTGTCTAAGTGCAATAATAAACCCAATGGGTCCTTCTCTTTGTGGGAAGACACATTTTCTGATAGCATTCGCAGTAAAATAAAACCGTGTCTCCTGTCATTTACACCAAATATAAAAATAGCAGTCTTTCCACATAGATAAGAAACACCAATTAAATTTAAAAAGTTGCAACATGTACACTACAAATGCCAAAAACAATACAAGAATGAGAAACTCCTTCATACACATATTGCAAACAGAACAATATCTGTAAATGCCTCTTTGTACTTCCACATAGTCATCTTTTTTTTTAAATCTTGATGTTTCTTTTAAATATTAAGCTAATTTCAAGGGGTTAGCCACTCTCTGCAGTCAATGTACAAAAGTTGAGCTGTCAACGGTAATCATCTGCAGCCAATGGCAGCCATAGCATATGCAGTCATAGGAAGTCAGTGCACAAATTCAGAACAGTGGTTGACCCCTCGGCTAATTTATTAATAATGCGGTGTAGTGCTCTTTTAATATGTTGGCTTTGGAGTGTCATAACACAGCACAAAATAATGGGTCCAAAAATTGAAATATGTAGTACTATTTTAGGAATTCAAAAATTCGGATATAGAAAATTCAAAAATAGACTGGTAAGTAGGCAATAAGTTATTGAAAAAAAAACAATGTGGATGTAAAAGTATTAGAAACAAATCACAAAAAAACATATTCAATAACTGATCAAAAAAAATAAAACATTTAACTTAACAATTAAAGTTAAAAAACAAACATTAAATTCATTCACACAAACACACATATTAACAATTATTATTATATCTAATAAGAAGCACACTAAACAATTATATTATTTACCTGCAAGGTTTACACCACTGACTTTGTTGATCCAAACCATAACGAGCTCTACATTTCTTCATGTTATTACCTGTCAACAAATATTAGTCAAACACTATTTCAATAAAACTAAAGATAAAAATACTAAACATGCATTAAATGTAAAATCTAACACTAAAATGTTCAAGCATAAGGAAAAAATTATAAAAAATTCTACTCCTAAGAACTAATTATTCAAATTGTTAGTTTTGCAACATTTTTGTTTATTAATAGATTTACATGGCAGGCAACGAATGCACGTGTACTATATTGGGGAGCCATATGCTTTTCAAATCCATAACACATAAAGTAAGCAATTTAAACTCCAATGAGCTCGAGAAGGCCGATGGTTAAAAAGTGTAGGTAATTATATGATTGGACCTTCTCGAGACCATTGGAGTATTGATTTTGAGTATAGGACATAAGGATGAACACTTTCAAATTCTGAAAGCTTTGATCGTTTTCGACAAACGTAAAGGAATCAGCTTTGCAGGTTTACAAAAAAAATACTTTGAAATTAATAGAAAAAATATTGCAAAATCTAAACTATTTGGCATGCAGTAAATAAGAAGTTGAACAAATAAATAAATCTACTTGGATACTAGTAA
This sequence comes from Malthinus seriepunctatus, assembly GCA_963924605.1. NCBI lineage: Eukaryota > Metazoa > Arthropoda > Insecta > Coleoptera > Cantharidae > Malthinus > Malthinus seriepunctatus. The sequence goes on from OZ004600.1 coordinate 35,332,662, forward strand.
GGAATAGTGTTGGTAGCGGGTTCATGCAAGTGTAACTACGAGCTAAGGAATTGTCCCAGTGACAGCAACGTGCATACAAGTCCCCGTCACGTGTAGGGTCTGCTCTGTACCAAAAAAAAATTATGGCATCAGAGTAGGTCCTGGCCGGCCAGCCTGTTTCTTACCCAACCCAACATGCAAAGAAAGAATAGGTACGGCTCACAAGTTACTAGAATATTATATCTAATAAGTTGCGAGTAGGCCATCACCTCCGTCGGCAGGGTCTTGTTTGCGCTTCCTCTTCTTGCCACGAGACGCATTGGCACGTGACGACCAATCAGGATAGAGCTGCATGTGCAGCTGACGTTCGCGTCTTGCCAACTCATAGTACTTGGCCTGCTCCTCACGACCCAACGCGTGCCACTAAACAAAACACAGTCAAAAGCAAGTCGCGCACCGGCAGGCACCAAGAAGCCACAGCACGCCACAATGCACCTGCCACTGACAGCCTGGCCGACCCGACAATCCCCCATTTTGCTCGACAAGTATGCACGTTAGCAGCAGCTCTGCCCCAGCACCCGAACAAACTACACATCCAGAGTAAAATACGTTAGTTTCAGACATCCATGCATGTGTAGTTAGTTCGGAGCTTCGAGTTAGAAAGCAGAAGACGTGCAGGCCACTTTTATAAAGTGGCGTCCACGTACTCTGATGAGTGGTTAGGGTGCGCGAGCAAGTACCTCCCGATTCGATAGTTGTGCGTTCTTTCTTTCGTTTCTTCTTCTTGGTGCCGTAACCGTAATTGTCCCGCGCGCTCCAGCCCGGGTACAGCTGCATGTGCAGTTGGCGCTCCTGCCGCGCCTTTTCATAATACTTGGCCTGCTCCTCGCGGCTCAGTGAGTGCCACTATACAATCATACAATTGTTACCATTCACTCAAATTTTAATTATTAATTTAATGGACAATTTTTTTCTCAAAATTTTCATCTCCAGGATCAAACTTATGTCTGCTCGAATTTGTATTTTCCCCTTGACTTACAACTCTTACAAACTGTTTAATACGAGTAACTAAAAGTTTGATTCTAGAATAATCCCTATTAACCTATAAAGAAATATGGCCTTTATTAAACTTTCCTATTATTGAGAAAAACCACGTTCCATAACAAGAAGTAGCAAGAGGAGTTGAAATTGTTTCAGGTCGATTATCTTCCAAATGTTTTTGAAACTGCTTCTAATAAAGCAGTGTACTGCAATTTTAGAAATGCACAACTAATCTCTGCCCAGCGAACAGATGCAGCTAAGCCACTCCCTACAAATTTCTGTCTAAAGCTTAATTCTCAGCTATGTGGAATTTCGAAATTCCACCAATAGGAAAACTTTCGTATCGTCGTATACGACAGTTTCGGATAGCTGAGAATTAAGCTTAATAAGGTTGACATATTTGTCAATTCTTGTGTGATTGTTATAAACCGTATTTTCAAAATTCTACCAACAGAAAAATTCTATTCCAATTCGTACGCTTTTTTTAGGAGTGGCTTACTGCATCTATTAGCTGGACAGAGAATAGCACAAATGAGAAGTCGCTCTGAATAATACAGTGTGATGTAATAAATTGTAGTCTTGATGATTATTGACTGAAACCCAAATAACAAAAATACTATTACAGTCTAATCTATATAGATAGTAACATTTTTATAAATCAAAACATGGATCAGTGTAGGTAAATATCAAACCTATACTTACCTACACTGCCTACACTGACCCATTTTTTGATTTACAAAAAAATATAATTATCTAGATTGTAATGTAGATGTAATATTTGTTATTTGGGTTGCAGCCAAAAATCGTCAGAGGCTAAAGTTTCGTGGCCTCTGGCCCACCCTGTATATTAATATAACACCCTCTGCGCTTGAGAAAATATTTTAGATTTTTCAAATGAGTTTAATATTTATTATAATCATAGAAATAATTATTTCAGGAAGATGGTTTATCTTCATTCAATATTGAATCAAATTTTTAAAAGTTTAAAACCGCCATCTTTATTGTAGAACTAAATATTTGTTTAGTGTTACTTTTTTCTTATCAAGGCTTAATTTTAAGTAGTGTAGAACTAACAATAAATAAATTTAATTAATTACCTAAAGCATTATAATACGGTGGAATTGAACTTTTATAGCTTACATTACCAAGAAATTTCTCAGTGTGGGAAATTAACATTTTATAAAAGTTCAAATAAAATATTATTCAAATAACAACAGCCTATTAAGTTTGTAAGCATTAAATCACTTCTTACCTAACAAGAATTGTTACACAAGTAATTAAAACCTATTAAGAAGTAGGGCTCGAGGTAAATAAGGCTTCACTTGGTTTATTTACTCATGGAATCTGCTGGAACGTGAATTTATTTTACGATTTAAACTCTACTTTTGGAAATTTACATAAATAGAAATTTGTATGTATTATGAATGAACGAAATACAATATATGACCAAGAGGTCACAGAAGGCCCGTTTTCAAAATAAAATGGAATGTAATATCCAGATTAACAAACAGCGACGTCTTTGGGAATTTCAGGTAGGACAGAGCATCCAGCTAAAGTTTAATATTTTCCCAGACGGAAAACACGATGATATTAATTAAGAATGACCATGGAACGTCATGTCCATGGAACCAGTTTCCCAAGAAAACATCGGGTAACCGTGGGTTTGTTACTCTCCAACAGCTTGCCAGCTAGCTATCCTATGGATATTATTATTAATAAGAATCAAAACGGAGAGTCCACCCTTCTTCGCTCCCTACTCCAACCAAATTCAATCTCTAATTTTGAGCTATTGTAGATCAACAGCAAGAACGAAGTTACACAACTTCGGAAGTTTCTGCTTAATAGTTGAATTCCATCTTTCGTACAAAGTAATTATTTCACCCTTATACCATGTACGTTAATCATCATCATCCAGTACGTTAATTAAAATGCTGCTAACCTAACTTGAAAACTTCTGAATTGTCTCCTTAACGATACCTATGAATTTTCTATGATTCCCTACTTCGAGCTATCCATGTGCATATTTATGAATATATTTAGGAAATCCCACTACTACAAAATTGTGAAAATTGATAGAAAAGTGTAAAGCAATTGCCAAATGTAAGCGACCTTATATGCGCAGAAGAGCAAACGAGAAAGCTGTAGAAATAGATGCCCAAACAATGGATGCATTCACCGGACGTAACAGTTGTGGAGCAGCTACCAAATCGTTCGGTGACTTACCCCTGCTTTGGGAACGTGTGCGAAGTGGTCGCCATTTTAACGAGCGCATTTCATTTGCGTTATGTTGAACTATCTCGATACCTGCTCACTTCACAAAATTATCTCACGATAGTAGCGCTAGTGGCTCCACAACTGTTACGTCCGGTGAATGCACCCATTGTATTCTCAGCGATTTCCACGTATATGTAACCTTGGTTATGAGGTAGTACACTACTTTGCTTTCTGCGCAGTTCGCTGAGATATGGCAATCACTCTAAATGTAACTATAGCTTATCCAAAACAGAAAAGAATTTCAGGTGGGGCCTCTCACCATTATTACATGTCTTATGAGTGCAAGGGTTGAAGTTGAAAATCATGCCCATTTCTATTTTGGACGACTTTACACGCACAGCATTCTTATATTCTGTGCTTTGAAAGACTTTAGTCCTTTACCAAAATAATACTATGTGGAGTGGAATCATAGTTACATGGATACCTGGTGATCAGATAAATAAAAGGACCTAGACTACTATGATGAAGAAGACAAAGACATTTCGTTTTGCAGAGACATAGAATGAATCTAGATCGCATGCTCTTTGTCCCAAAATGTGATAATAATGTAATTTTGAAGATTCACATATTACAGTGGCCGATTAAGAAGGCAGAGTAGAATATATTTGTAGTATTCAAACGATTTTGTTTTCGAAAATAGTTACAAACATTCTAGATCACGTATCTGAAATAGTATATTGTATAATAAGTGCAGAAAAGTGAAAATTTCAACGAATATAAAAGTTATGCTACGAGCCGCTAGCGGGGCGCATAACCCAAAAACGTCAGTTTGAAATGCACAACTTACAAACTTTTTGGCGTACCTATTTTTAAAAGCCAAAACGTTGGTTTAAACAAATTAAGCTTTGAATAGAAAAAAAGTAACAAATTAAACGACCTAATAAAATCCCCATTATTTCTTATATAAAAATCAAACTTGCAATTCATCCAAGCTCACAATTAACAGCCAAGTAGTAGATAAAAGTTTTCTTACCCTTCTTCCTAATATTTGGTTAATTGCAGCACTTTCTTTAAGTGTACATTCGGCTACTACCTTTGCTCTCATTTCTTTCATATACAACATAAACGCGTTTAATGGTTTCTTGATATGAGGCTTCTTTTTATCTGCGGCATTGGATCCATCTTGATTATTTTTATTATCACCTACACTATTTTTTTGATCTAATTGTACTCTGAAAAAAAATAAGAAAATTAATTTATTGACATAAAAATTAGAAATCGTTGCATAAAAATCATTAAAATTACCCTTCCAATGGAGAATAACCAACTTTTAAACCATTTTCAGTAATATGCGATTCGTAAGGATCTTTGGACATCTCATTTTTTATAAGGGTTTCAATATTCAAAGTGGACTTATCATCTTTAGTGGCTTTTTTATCGAGGAGGTTATTTAGAATTCCGTTGGTTGGATGTTGATGTGGATAAGAAGGAAGGTTTCCAGCAAATAACGAGTTCATGTACCAAGCGGTCAAAAATTTATGTTCGGCTAAATAATTAATCATGGAATAAATATTTTCGGGGGCTACTAAATTTTTATTGTTAAACGGTAGATCGTACGCTTTGTAAACGCTTTTCATTATATTCGTTTTTAATTCTTGTTCTTTAACATTATCGATAAAGGTTTTTTTGTTATAATTATTTTTAATTTCGTTGGCGAATTTACTCGTTAAAAAATTATTTTCTTGTGTAGAAGTATTTAATTTTTCGTTGTTTATAATATCTAAATTACTATTAGTGTTATAATTATTGCTATTGTTATTATTATTGGAAAAATCGTTTTGTTTTTTAAGCGATAAATCTTGTGGAAATTCGTCTATTGTTTCGTTGGAAAAAACAAACGAATTGTTTTCATTTTCGTTTCTTTCTTTTATATTGTTGTAGATTTTTAATTTTTGATTATGATTCGAATCGACTATCGACGAAGGAGCTACAATTGCTACCGGCTTTTTCTTTATAGTCAAATTAAGAGGTTCATCAAAACATTCCATAGTGGTCACTTAATTAGTAACAACTCATTTGAAACAATTAATAACACATTAAACAATAACTTGCTCAATCGAGTTACAATGTATACCGCATCGTACAAGTCAAAGCACTAAACAGATTCAACAAGTTTTTTATTCCCCGTTTATCACGGAAAATCAATATGAATGGCTGTGCCCGTCCTTTGTTATCCTAGGAGAGAAACAGATAGACAACACGTGGTTTATATAAACAGACTTAAACACGATATATAAATAAACACACTTTTCCTTTTATATAAATTAATTAATTATGATTTAAACTTTCGACGATAATTTAAAATGAATGCAAAAGCTCGCGGGACAGGTGAAAAGCGGCACAGTTAAAAACGATTGCAGCGGCATTGAGAGCACATATCGAAATGTTGAAATAGATAGTGCATTTGTCTGTTTAGATTGCTGTCAGATAGAGATAGAGGTAGAAATCCGGGAAAACGTTTGTGCAATTCTTGATGGGGATGTTTATCGTTTTAGGCGCCGACCGGTAGTCCAAAATATTATACAAAAATTTTCTTTACATTAGTGTCATATTTACTACTTAAAATCGTTACCCATTTTTTTTTTAATTTCGGAAGGGGAGAAAATAAAATGTGTACTCGGCTAAATTTACATATTATTATATTTAAAAAAATTAATATAAATAATTAAATCAACATTAGAAATTATGCATAAAATGTTAAACGTAATTAATATTGATTAATATTTTAAGAGGAGAGGTTTTATCACTAAAGCAAATTCTCATGGACCTAAATAATAAATTAAGATTATATGAAAGAAAATTTTAATGATTATAAAAAATTTATGTCATTTATATAAGCTCAAACAGAATTATTGATTAGATGCACAAAACCGCCCGCCGACTGCGGTAGACTGGCAACCGACGAAAGTAAAGTCGTTTAGTAAAATTGCAGGAGATAGATCCCTGCAACTTACATACAGGCACGCTCAATAAACGAAAAATTACTGTCCGACAATACGAGAATCACCGTGTTACACTGACAGATGGAGTTCATTTTCAATACTTGGAATATTCTGAATAACCCGACGTTTCTATAAGGGATGTTATAAAGGGAAATGTACCTACCAATGTGAGTAATGTGAGTGGATAAAAAAATTACACGACAGTTATTTTAATCCCGAAAGTAAATTTTTTATGTTTTTTCACTATTCTTTGAAATGCTTTCCCAATAAAATTTAAAAAAACAAGCAAGTGGACTAGCGAATGTTATTGGAAGTTCAAGCAATATTAAAATTGCAGGAAAACGTCAGTATGATGGGATTTTCAATAAACCGGAATTCCGTTGCTACTAAATTCCAAACAAACAAAAGACCCCAATCATCTTCTTGCTTGCTTTTGGATAACTAATAAAGTCTTTTCCTCGCATGAACGTCCAACAAGTATTTTTACGATGTATCATGTCCATGTAAATGTAATATTATTGTCAAGTTTTATTTCAACTCTGCACACATTTAATAATACACGTTCTAGTTGGATTATTCACAAATGTGACTCAAGCATGTCGTCAGGTCTTGCATGCAAGGAGTGCTAATTACAATTTTGCAAGAGTCGCGTTCTGCTAACGCGTCATCTTGCATATAATCAATACGACCAGGTCACATGCATCTCAAGTACTCCCTATGTATGCTGTATAGTATAATTATGATTACAGAATACAAAATCGTACAACTAACACATTACTAGCAATGAAAAACTAAAAATTATTACTATTGAAGTTTTAAACATTAGATGGGAAAAATTTACAAAATTGTAAGTTTTTTAATTAATGTTTGCTGAACATTAAGCTTGTATGCTGATTTTTTCTGCATAATAAAAATCAGATACAGCTTCGCTTTTATGCCAGCTCATGGTTGCAGAAAACTACAAATGTATCTTCTTTAATAGACGTCTCCTAAAAAAGGCGAATACTGAAGTTTTAAACACCTAAAACGCTAGAGAAGAGATATCGATTTGAAAGTTGGTTACTGAAACTCCATTAGAAAGAATCGAATGAGAACCAAGTTGTTAATGTCCCACAATCAAGCAACCTGGCACAAAATTAAAAAAAATTAAATCCGTACAATCAAAAATTATTTATAATATTATAATTATAGAACGTCTATATTTATACAGGATGTCCCGATGTTTGAGGCTTGAGAGCAAAATTGATCTTTTGAGATCCCGAGAGACATTATACAATTAGCAAGAATACACAGTTCTGTTCAGGGCTACTTTAAATACACTTGTGCCAAGTTCCATAAACAAATATTAATTTTGAAAAGCACTTTTTGAACCTTGGAACAAAAAATAAAACAATCGTTCTATTCCTAGGACTTCTAGAAATTTGATTTAAAAAATAATTTAGTAGATCAGACAATATTTGAAAAATTGTATTCGATTTAAAATTATTATTTCTTCAGGGCGATTCCAAGCAAACTGGGACACATTGTACCCTTGTACAAGTATACACGCTATTAACAAGAGAAGAGCTATGGCACAACTTGCATGCTGGCGATCGTGGAAAGATACGAATTCGGTGAAATGGGGAGAAAATAATTGGGACAACAAAATGCTCATAGTGCGACCACTGAAGGGTTAAATATTTCGAAAAAATAAATTTTGGGAATTCTGTTTTTATTTCTCTGTCATCTACAACTACAACCTACAGGGTTTCTCAACGAAATGTGAGCCTGGGCATGTGGGCATACTCATCTCTCAGAAGATAGATAAGGGACATCTTTTCGTATAAAAATCAATTAGCCATCTCAGCTTTTAAACTTTAAAATGACATTATACAACGTGTGACCTCATTGGAAAGGTAATTTAATGAATTCATTGCACTATTTAATTTTTTTATTGACTTGAAATTATAGAGGGTTAATTTTAGTAGTTGTAGTACAGAAAATTCTCAGAACAAATTTTTAAACCGCACATCGCTGTGACCAGCTGTTCAAAAGATATAACGTTTTCAAGTAAAATGCGTGACGTCACACAGCCGTATCTGCTTATCGATGCATCAGTCGCATAGCAGCTAGTTTAGCAGAACAGTTTCGTATAAGCAAAATTGAGTGTGCTGCTCGCAACAGCTAATGTCCGTCGCTACGCGCTTGCCGGTTGCTTGCAAATGGCTTTGTGACGTCACATGCTTTAAACATAAAAGCTTTTTTCCTGGGTTAATATTTGTACTAAAGATGTGCGGTTTTCACCGTTATTCTGAAGAAATTTTTTAGTATTTTTCTATGAAAAAATGTTTTTTGTTCACTATCACTATCTTTAAGAGACAAAAATATAAAATTGCTGTTGTGTTCTTCTTATTAAAAATAATTTCCACAAATATCACATTTTAAAAAAGAGCGAAAAATACTCTATTTAATGACATCATAGAAATCGCGAAATCTATATTTCGTATTCAATAACTCGAAAATGTTTAACATTTTTTAATATTTTTGACTATGTCATTGGACTCTGCGTTAAAAACTGTCCTATGAATTTCTTTACAGTTTCAAAAAATCTATAGATTATATTTATCAAAACTAAAATAACGAAAATATGACTTTTGGGCTATAGCTCGAAAACAAAAGAAGGTAGGAATTTGATTTTAGATTTCATTATTATGTTTGTTAAAAAAAAGAGTAGATCGAGATCGTGTTCATAGTTTTCTCCTAACTCTTATATTAACTGAGATACCCTCCATACTGACAAGCAATTTGAACCACTCTGTACTCTGTTTTAATATCCATGATAATAATAGGAGGCTAAAAACATTCTTTCTTGCCACAATACCTTCATTAGAATATCAATTAAGTACTCGTATAGTTACAGTGCTGCCAACTGTCAAGCAGAACAGTAGAAGCTATAAAAAGCATCGCTGGAAGAAAATCATAGTATAGGTACTAGCTGGAATAACCAACATAATTATTTTATTTTAGAAGAAGTATTTTGTTTAACAATAATTTTTCCTGATGGCAAGCGATGGGGATGCGCAGATAAATAAATTTGTATTTAACCCCACTAACGTAGTAGTAAACGTATTTTAAGTTATTAAAGAGGCGTGGCCAATTCTGCGGTAACTTATCCCTACCGCTCGCCTTGAGGAAAAATTATTGCTATACTTCCACTTCAAATAAAAGTTGAAGAAGGGAGTAACAGTGACTAACCTATGACATCTTGATTAATTTGTTATTAAATTAGATTGTGATTTTTATTAATTCCCTCAGGCGCATGTGAGGTAATAATAAGCGGTTAGCAGGATATAGCTCACCACATTACCTCCATTATAACACCGGATCCATTCAATGAAGAAGAACGAGAAGAAGGAAGCATAAACAAAATTAAACAATAAATACAAAAATTTTAGTCCGTCCAAGTGCAAATAGATAAAAATTCAGAGTTTTTCTTTATTTATTGGACAGTTATTGAGCGTCATTGATTACCGATTCACACTGTCAGAGCTGGATTGGGATAAAAATTAGTACCGTAAATCTGATAGTCCAGATTTATATTTTTGATTTTTTCAATATATTTTTTTCATTCTCACATCACGAGCCACCGGGAACTTCCCGGTAGCCCGCCGGACCAGTCCAGCCCTGCACACTGTATAGGATCGGTTCTGGATGCTCTAGTAAAATATTGTCTAAAAGAAATATTTTATGAGCTGATAGTTAGAACGAACACATCAGCACTTAAAGTTTGTATTATTCCATTTCAAACACTAAACAATAGGAGCCAGATCGAACAGTGAGCAGACCGAGCGCTAATGAATATCAACCCTAAAATGCTCAAATTTACGAAAATAAAAATAAACTTATTTTAAACAAGTCTCCGTTTTAAATAATCTTCCAAAAGCGCTTTTACAAACTAATAATAAAAAATGTTTTTGGAAAATATTAAAAGTTGATAATAAACGAAATTGGAGTGGAATTTAGAAGAATTTAAATTAAACCAAAGTGAGTTAATGTTGAACTATAAAAACAAATGGTAATCGTTTCGATATTTAAAGACAAATATTTGTATAACAAGGATATCAGAAAATAAATCTAAACAAGAGTATAAGGGCGAGGCGTCTCCAGCAACCCTTCTAGTTCGTGGCCGCGGAAGAGGTTGCCGGGCAACGGTTGACCAATGGCCGGTCGTCCGATAACCAATCTTGGATCTCATTCCTCGCATGGCTGCTCCGAATCGGATTATTCACGATTGCAATTAGCGAACCCTATTAAGATGCAAAGAGTACCGCATATAGAGTAGTTGGTTATGTTGGTAAAAACAAATAAAAATGATACGGCTCTCTTATTTAACTAAATTAACTAAATTATGCGCGATACTCACCTAGCGTACCTATGGTTGAGATCAGGTAATTCTTGCTTAGGTCCAGGAGTCACGATTGCAGGATGCGAACCCAAATGAGGCCCGTGCGGTGATAAGCCAGGATGAGGTGGTATCAAACTCGTAGGTGAGAATCTATACAGGTCCGTAGGTAGGCTCGATGACGATATTGGTAACGATGTGGGGTACGGGCTTCTAAAGCCTGCTCCAGGTGAGAGTGGGTACATACTTGGTGTGTGCCTGCAATTTAGAGAAAAGTTAAATAACAAAATTAAATCTAGTTATAAATTGATTATACGTACCACGATGCTGCCACCTGTGACATTTCGGGACTAAGCATGGGGTAAGCGTATTGTCCTGCTGAGAAGGGGTACATGGGAGGTCGTGTAAGCCCTAAAACATAATCTTTAATGAGTCAAATTTTTTTTCGTTCTGTGTTTTCCTAGTTAAACTACTTCATATTTACAAACTACGTCAAATTTTAAAACCAACCCTTAATAATATAAATTACTGCTATGATAAGCTCAATATTATTACATTTGTACATACCTACCATATAACATAATTATACTATTACAGCGAAATAAATAGTGAAGAGATAATTTAATATTCACAAGGCACTTCATAACAAGTAAGTTAGTAATATTTATATAAATTATTAACTTAAAAAAGTGGAAAAATTGCATGCAAAGATATTGAATCGTTAAAGCTGACACTATAACTACCCTACTGAATAGGAAAAATTATATACAACGACTTGGGGTAAATAAAAATGAGACTGCAATTTATTTGACACTACTTTGATTCAAATAAAAGAAAAAGCAAGTCTTGTAATTTGCTTCTATTAATTATGAAAAATATAAAAGTGAATAAAATTTTTTCAAATAATAAAAAAAAGGGCATGACTGAGAAAGAGCAGTAGGCACTAAAGAAATTTTTGTGTTTTTGGTGTCTTGTTAATGTTTGTTTAATTGATATATGTTGAGCAATTAAAAAAAGCTTGTATCGAGAAGTCTTAGAAAGGTTCTTTATGGTTCCACGCATGCCACTTTGATTTTTATGCTGTTGCGTCATTTATTGGTTTGTCTTCTCTGGATGCAAGCTTATTTTGAGAGTTCTTAAAAGCAGAGATTTTTAAGAATTAAAATTCGCTTGCATGAATTTTCAATTTTATTGACTTTTTACTCATTAAAATGTTGAATTCGTTCCTGCCTTTATTTTTCATAAATATGACCCAATTTATTGCCCATTAATGAATTGATGCACAATAATCTGATGAGAAAATTTACATTAGTATAAAAGTTCATTGCTTAACTTTTTCGATGAATATAATTTGGAAAATTTTTCCTAAACCAAATATGTACAGGCAAACGCGGTTTTACGGAGAGGGGGTAATGGGGGTAATTACCCCTCCCAGAAGTCTAAATTTCCTAAATTATCTTAAAAGAATATAACATTTTTAAAGGAATGAACTTTAAAATCTCTATAAAAATTTTAAAATTCATAAAAAAATTATTTTTTCTTCAAACATCAAAAAAAGTTGACATTTTGTTACTGAACAAGTAAGGTTAAAGTTCTACTTTTACATCCTATGAGGTAAAAGTAAATTCTAACCCTAAATATTTACAACAAATTGTAATGTAAAATAATATTTCTAAGCATTTGTAATGTAAAAAGGTAATGTTTTTATAAATTTTCTGTTATAATTTATTCGTTGCGTTTAATAATTAGCTTCTTTTTACAAGTTAAAGTTAATTTTTAAAAATATTTGACAACTGAACTACAAATAATTTTCAAGAGATGGCAACACTTGAAAAATTTTTATTTTTGGTTTTTCTAAGTTTTACGTTTGAAGAAAAAATTAAATGTTTCATACGGAGTAAAAATACTTTTTTTGGTTCGTCAGTAGTAGTAGCCCTAGTCAGTTGGCAGTTTTTGGCTCGTCAGTAGTAGTAGCTCTACTGAGTAACCTAAAAAAAGTGACATTTTTACTCCTAATCAAACAATCTACTATTCTATATTCTGAAGGGTAAATAAAGTCCCAAATAATAAACCCTTTAAAAGATGACCGAAATTCCGAAATAACTATATATGTGTATATTCTTGTAACTGAAAAAAGTACCGTTCATTTATAATCTATTGTATCTTCTTCTTTCTTTGTTCATTTTGTATTCACCACTTTAACATATTCAAAAATAGCCCTGGTTTAAGATGTAAGAAAAGCACATCTAATGGTAGGTACAATAAAAATTTGCCAGAAATTATTTTCATTTCATTCATTTTCATCATGAAAACTTTTTCATTCTATTGATATTGATGACTGCTGTCAAACTATACGAGAAAATAAATACAATCTTCAGAACAGTCGATTCTAGGGATTTTCTGTAAAATAAAATAATAGGATGATGAATTCGGGGAAATTTTTGGAGCCTTGCTCTGAAATCATTACAAAAGCTAAAATGTTCAGCAATTTAAATTTAAAACTACTACACTCAAGCTTCCAGCGTCTACTTGATATTTATTTCGTTATTTGTGTTACATCTCATATTCTTTTGTGAAATTTTTGTATAAACGCGGATATAAATTTCAATGAACTAAATAGTTTGTAAAATTATTGTAAAGTGCCTATGCAGCTAAATTAATTTATAACACATACTTTAAATATAAGAGAAGATGTGTGAGTGAATAATTACTCACAGCAAAACATTTAAGTGCGTACAAGGGTGCTCCGCATTGCGGAATCTGATGCAAGAGTGGTTGTTACACTAGCGCATCCATGCGATTGTGACTTAATATTACTATGACTCATTAAAATTCAAAAATTAAAACTTGAGAACCCGTTAAAAAACTTGAAGATGAAAATAAGGTTTAAGTAAACTTATTTGGATGTTGGCATGATGTTGGATTCGTCAGATCGTAGATGGAAAAGAGAAGTTCGACGAGCTGACTAAACGCTTCTCTCCTACGGCATACGGGAAATCTCCTATACGCATGGAAGTAAGATTGGGGGAAGCAAATGATACACACAGGCTTGGGGCCTGTACAGCACAGGCCAAACCGGAGCGTGTGGACACCGTTTAGGCGGCCTGCACAGTGCACAGACCAAACCAGAACGTGTGGACAGCGTTCAGGTGACCTGTGTAAGGCCGCCTGCACAGGCAAGCCTGTGTATGTGGACTTAAGATGCAATGAGTCAGTCTATCGATGGGTCACCTACGAGTTAGAATTATGGCTAAGCACCAAAGCCGATGTGGCTAGCACTACGCTTCTATTATAATCTCAATTTCAAGAACTGAGTGTACTCAGAAGTCGAAAAAATATAAAGTTGATACGGTGGACGAATATTCGAGCCGGGAACCGTTTAGTTCTTAGTCCAATACCGTAGCACTGGACTACTACAACTTGTTAGATAGTTTTACACGACCCATATTTCGAGTAATAAACCTTTAAACGTCTTTAAAGGCAATAGACACCCAATAGAAATTAAAAAACTTCGTGGAATTTGATGATGAAGATGGATGAAGAACGAAGTTTCAGATTTAACAAACATTATTGTTGCGGAAAAAAATAATTTTTATTCGCTTATGTCAAAGAGTGACATTTTCCGGATAAGTTATTTGGACGAGAAGTTAACCTTTTCATCACTCGGCTTTGCCTCTTCCAGCAACTTTACGTATGCATTCGAGAAATTCTATTTTTCGTCCTTGTATCATAAATAACTATTTCGAAGTATGTATGTGATTTTACCTTATTAGCGTATTTCGACAGAAATTGTTCTAAAAGATCAATAAGTTTTACAATGTTTCAAGAAGTTGGTGTGACTGTGATCAAAATCTCCTATGCAAAGAAAATTTAATTTTTCTGAAAAATTGCTTTTTTCAATCAGGAAAGAAAACAACAGCAATAGTACAATACATCTAGTAGGCGTTGCGTTATAATTCTCCTCTGATTATCATTGCTAGCACTTTCTATACACACTGCACCCATATAGTGAGAGCTTCACAACAATGTAGAGCGGAGCCACCTCATTTATAACCAGACCCTCGAAACAAAAAATAAAAAAACTTTCGCATTGATTTACTGTTCAATTAAGTTTTTTTCAACCAATGTTGGCTTATGAAAAATTTTTCAAAATCCCATTATCGACCATTTTACGTTAATGGTTTACAAAACAAATTGAAAAATGAATCAAAACTTCCAACTTTTTTATTTTCCACATTTTTATTTATTAATCCTCCAATTACCTCCTTGAACAAAAAAAGCGTTAGCTTACATTAGTTAATAAACTAGTAGTTTTACATTAAAAATCTAAAGCGTATTCAACAGATGCAAATCGTTCATTGACATACTCAAAGAAAACGAATGGCAAGTAGGATCTCGAAACAATGATGATAATAATAACAACCAAGTATCTAAATTAGGCTAGTAGAAGCGGCAGGTGCTGAAGTGGTGCCCGTTATCCTAATTATCCTGGTCCTTTGCATATCGCCGCGTTTCTCCACAAAGGACTCGGGGTGTTTTTGCAATTCCCAGTGAGCCGCCTTTGAACTTTGCGAATATAATTTTCTCTCATCGCTACTGCTACTGTTTGACGTGTTGTTTTTTTCCTTTTTCAAAGAAAAGTACCAGTTTCATCAGTTTACTATTGTATAATTTTATCTTTATTCTTTCTAATATAAAAATTTTTTTTAAATAAAAAAAGACACCTACTTGAATATGTATGTAAGCGTGTGTTACACTTTGGGCGAGTAAATTAAAAAGCGCTAAAGTAATTAACTTTACTCGAGGTTGCTTGATGATGATCCAAATTAGAAACGAAACGCTTATGACGTGACGACGCAAATTGATAGCTTTTACACAATTTTTTTTCTAATAAATGACAGTTGGTGGGTAACTTGAAACGTTGATAACAGCAAAGGGTATTACGAAAGAGTATAATTTGAAAAGAGACAGAACGATAAATGACATTGCATGTCCATTAAAACCGCATGAGTGCAATAGGCACGTGACTACGATAATGATACCTCTCAGCACCAAACATTGGAGCCTTAACGAGTTTTTACTATAGATTTAAAAAATTACTCTTTCCATGCGTGCTCACAATCAAACTTGAAAAAATTCAAACCCCATTCCAAGATTCCAGCTCTTCAAAAAAAAAATCGGTTATAGAAATTGAAATTTAAAACTAGACAAACTCAAAATTGGACCAAATAAAAATATAATTTGAACGTTAATTATTATATCAAAAAGAGTTACATCAACTTTATAGATTTCAATAGTTATTTCATTTTAGGTGCTTTTGACATGAACGGTGTTCTGCAGCTTATCGCATAACCAGAAGACACGCGTCAAGTCACGTGTGGACATGATCAGAGCGTACGTCTCTTCAAATTAGAGCAGTTTTTGTCATTGTAACAGCAATCCAAAAGATTTAAATAGACGATATGCGAGAAAAAGCGGTAAATTATTCTTTGGTCCAACTAGCACGTGTCCGATGTACTTGTTTCGGCAATTAGTGCGGTCGAAATAAGTACGTAACTTATTTCAACAAAAGTTCCAGCATACATATCGAGCTTTTTAATTGGACTCTCTGACAAGTGTACGATTTTTAAATTTTATGACGAACGCAGTATAAGTAATAAGGGCTTTTTTTTTATTTATGTAGAAAGGTAAATGTAATCCCGATGCAGCTATACAGGGGGAACAATCAATTCGCAATTCAATTCACAAGAACCGCCACGGAAGACTATCAAATGACAAATGTAATAAAAAGCCTGACGATCCCCGCTGTCATTACAATAAAACGTCGAGTTTAAGCCGCGTGTAATTGTCATCACGGAGAGGGTTGAACTGAGGACTCTTCTATTGTCTGCAGAGAAATCAATACGTACACATATATACAGATAAGGGCATCCCTTTAATAATTGCACTAGAAAACTGCAAAATCAGTTATTCCCGAGTACCTTGCCGTACTTTGTAATATATTCACCTATACGTTTCAATATGAAGTTTACAAGTTGATGGACAGGTCCCTTATCGTTCTAAAGGGAAAAAATAGTAAAACAAAAAGCTCTTGAATATTTAAGGAATTTCTTAGTCGTTATCGTAAAAGATCGAACTCTTTCGAGCTAGTGACATGACTTTCGATTGTATCTATTCAAATTGCCTGTTGTGTCTAAACAAATACACAAGCGTAATCTGACGTAGTTGAAGAAACCGAAATGATCAGAATAGTGTCACTATCAACTTCATCAACTACAGGAAGAAACGAAATTTTATCACAATGTGCGAAAGGACCCTGTAGTTTTTAAATGGAAAAACGGTTTCGGTCAAACTCGAAGAGATTTTGGGAAGTTTTAAGTCTTGACTTTCTGAATAAAAGTTTTTGCGAATAACCTCTAGGACGTCACCCTTATGATATTAGAGCACGTCAAAGTCCTATCTCTGGACTCTATCTCCGCCCTCTATCGGGTATACAGAAAATAATGTGTTCGCTATTTTTTTTTAAATTGCACCATATACATTTTTTAGTCTCATATGATAGAGAATTATTTTCCCTTTTCAACAAGATAAAGCATCTATAGGGTTAAATAAGAAAATTTTAAAGGAAAATTGAAAAAACTCAAATCTAATGTTTCATTGCTCCGCGGCAGCTGGATTGGCTACGATAAGCTTGTTACGAATAAATTAAAAGAAAAAACTTGTAAAACATTATTTATTTATTATTAATTTCCGTCAGCAACTAAAGCTATTGGGAATGAACAATAGATTTTCACAAAAATTGTTCGAAAGTAAGAGCCGTTGTTTTCTACACAAAGTTGGCAACGTTTAACACATTTACATTAGCAGGCACTGTTCAAAATACTTTACAAAATACAAGAAAGTCGTTTATGTAGCTCCACATATAAAAAAAATGTTCTTGTTTTAATTTATTCGCAACAAGCTGGGGCCCCTTTTTGGAAACACACGGTATACAATTAGACACATTCCCGTACATTAACATAAGGAGCACGAATCTTAACAAAATGTTTTCCCATGTTAGTTCTCTATGTTCTATAGGTAATTCTGTTGTCACCCTGTTCAATTTGATCAATGATAGTCAAAGATCTAGCGTGCTTTGCGATTGGACTAAAACATTCGATTCAACCGTTTCAGGATGTTTTAAATTGAGCTAGACTAGAATAAAGTTTGCTTGTCTATGTAAATAGATTTATTACATTCACAGCACATGATCATATTTCTTTTTAGCCCGACAGAGAGCACGCTATTGGTATACAGTAGAACCCTGTTATAAAGTACCTCTTTGTAACGTTTTTCTGGATATAACGTACTGAATCTTTGATCCTCTTTTTAATATTTTGTCTATTTAGATTGTTTTTATTAAGGGCTCCGGTTATAACGTACCAAATTTTACGCCCCCTAATGGTACGTTATAACGGGGTTCTACTGTATACAGGTGAACCGTAAGTAAGTACATAAGCAAAGGGAAGAGGACAGTTGTGGTTAATTTTATGAAGCAAATTTTATTGTATACTTAAGGGGGTAAGCTCCGCTAGTAATTTTAATGGGTTCGGCCACCTTAAATTCCGCCGTAATTTGCCACCGTTTTCAAAATCTTTTTTTGCAAACTAAAGTGCAAGGTGTATTATAGTACGGTACAAGGCATTTTAAAAAAAATATTAATACTTAGCTTTTCAAATATGAAATGAAAATTAATGAAAATTGCTTACAAGTGTCATGCTTGTGAAGCGTATCATCAAGTAAAAGAATGAAAATACGGCTGTACCGCATTACAACCATGTTTATATTTTACATTTTTGTAAAAAAAATTGTCAAAAAGTTCATTCTTTTACAGAATTTCAGTTTAGCTAGCTCGTATTTCGGCTAATTTCGGTACACAATTGCCTACCATTCAAGGACAGCTTACTTTTTTGCCAAAAAGGCAGTCGCAGGGACATCAACACTGTAAATACGTGTCAAATTTTTTGTTTTTGTACGCTTCGTTCGTCAATGAAAAATTATCTACTAAAGCGGGACTTTCCACCTTAAACCTTAAACGTTAGTTCCAGAGGTTTTTACATGGAATTAGCAACTTCAGTTTTGTTGCTTGCATTGGTAAAAACCCCTAAAAATATTTTTCTACACGGTTGGTCTAGAATCTAACGATTAGCACCATAAAAAGTGGTGTAAAATAGTACTTTACGATCCTCCTAGAGCGCTAAAATGCATTTCAATCCCCTGGAGCTTTGTTTTAGTTATATTGCATTATGTCGATCAATTGTTTTCAAAGCCATGACGATTATTTTTTTAATTTAAATGTCGTTATAACAAATGAATATAAACATTATTATTAAAACATTATTTGAACTTTAAATAACAGTTATATAAAATGGTTTTTCCAAAAAATGAAGACAAAAAAATTGAAATTTTGAAAATCCGACATATTTCCTTTTCCACATCACCCTTTGGAGACGTTTTAAATTGTGTTGGCCTATTTTTTCTAACGCGCTTAGATTTTCTCTCTTCCCCCGACCATTCAGGGGCATAGTTTCAAATTTTGGTCACTTCTTCGCAAGAAAATGCCTTAAGGACTTCTGGGTAAACAGACAATGCCGTTGTCTATGATTTATGATACGATCATAGCCTGAACTGTACCAAAATGTCTGACGGTTACGGCCAGATAGCGGCCTTATATAGCGCCTTTATTATTTGAAAGAACCTATACAATTCATATATATTTTTAAATGGGACGTTATTTGGCATCTAATGAACACTAGCAAAAAAAATTGTACAAGGAGCTTGATTTATAATAGCCAACTTTTTTATTTCAAATGGAACACCCTATATATTTTTGCATATTTGATTTCCCTAACATCTAGAATAATCCTCATAACTTAATCAAAAACTTGGTCTAAAACGATAAATAGACCAAGTTGGTTTAGGACAAGTAGTTCCGACTCATGCATAGTCATGAATAAAATGGATTTCAATATCTTTGTGGTTAAGTATAAATGGGAAAGGCCCGTGATGACGTATCGGTGGATTTTCTTAAATTGTGATTAATCCCCAAATATAGATTTTCTAAATTTTCAATTTTAAAAGTTTGAAAGTGAAACACCTTGTGATTTTCTAACAATGGCCAATTCAGCGACTTTGAATAATATCTCAAAAACAATAACAAAATATACATCAAAATTTATACAGCATCCATATTACAAGAAGTAGCTCGTTAGATTTTGTTCTAACGAGAATTGTAAATGTATAAAATGTTTCTAAAGACAAGAGCAACAATTAGTCTGTAATTGGTTGAGTTAGTGAATTTTTAAAAAGTGTTTTGTTACAAATTTATATTTCAATCTTATTCTATTTTAATATAAGTTTTGGTGTAAGAATAATAATAATAATGCTTCTGAAAATGCCAGCTCCAAAGGCAACGACTTCACAATGCGGTCGAAACATCTATGAGAAACGATAATTGGGTAGCTGTGGATTGTGAATAATTTAATTGCTCATTATTTCGTAGGCTTGTGGGTAAAACTCATAATTAAGTTTTGTTATGTTATATGCCTACAAACCAATGCTTTATTTACATATGTATAAGTAATTTATTAATTAATGTTGACTGTAAATGAAATTGGAAATTTTATAGCGTCGCGATTTTATAATAACCAACTCGACGTTATGATGCTCTACCTACACAATTCATATCAGTTTTTCGGGGTTGTATACAAATTCTGTCGCTAGGGTAAATCACAATAGGGCCCGCATGGCACACTGATCCTCAATGGAACTTGTTGATATGAGCAGCCGATATTGCTGCTTCCCACAATATAGGACGCGCCCTCGCCCCCGAATCACCAGAAATATTTAATACGGCAATTTGTAAATGGAACTGACTCTCCAGATTATTGTATCGTCAATCTTAATGTGAAATAAATACCAAACATCCCCCTTTATGAAAAATAATATTCTATAATACTCGATAATTAATTATAAAGGAATCGATATTACATCAAGTTGTCCTTTTGCTGTTTAATAATTGATTTTCGTTCCCTTTTTTTACCTTACTCTTAACCAAAATAATCCGTGGACAAATAATAGCAGATTGGGCAATGTAAAAATGCCCAATATAACTGCCAACTGCCCTCCACCACTTCCACCACCAATTACAAAATTACTACTTATAAAATGATCATAACCGTCACCATCACCAAGATATGATTTGGGTGGATACCTGTGGCAGCGAGCAGCGGGCCCAGACGTCTCCAGTCACCGGGGCTGAACTCACCCATGGTGGCAGCCTTTCCGTCCAACTGGTACGGTGGGATACCCATGTGAGCAGGTGGTGGTTGCGACAACGGGTCGCCGTTGCAGAAGAATGGTAACGCCGCTCCCGGATGCGTCGGACCCAAACCCATCTTACCGGCCTAAAACAAAAACAAATAATTAGTACCAATAAAAAATAGTTTTTCAATTAATTTCATATTTACCCCGGCCCAATAGTTTAAAATAAATCAGTTTTTAATCCTAAAAAGTCAACAGGATACTCGTCGATTGCGCTAAAAGCACGCACCTGTATGGTTAAAATTTAGCTCGACAGGATATATTAGCAGGCATGTGGGTTTCACTTTTGGACTACCTGATGGTATTACTTAATAGAAAATTCACGTTCGGCGTTTCCTTTATTCAAACTATCAACTACTTGCACGATAGTTATCGATTTCTCATAGGAAAGCATTGCAAACTTTTTGCAAAAAAAAAATTGGAAGAAACGAACGATAGAAATTATAAGTAGATAAATTAATCTTTAAGCTACATTTTCAAGTATACTTGTATTCTTTAAGCCGTTTCCGTTTGGGTTCGTTTCTTTCCAGTAGTAAAATTGTATTTAGATTTGGATGTTTAAACTCTTTGAAGAGGTTTAAGTTGATCGAGTTTACTTCCATTGTAATTTTAACACGCTTTTAAAGTTTGTCCAAAAAGCTGCTCATTTATTTAAAATTTAAATCACAAAATAAATTTTAACATCGACACTACGTTTCGAAGACCGAATTGTAAGCAGCTCGGTTTGGAACTGAGCAAAGTGTCGACCGTCGGTTACTCGGTTCGACAAAACAGACGCGCGGTGTAATCAAACTAAGTTACATCTTTGGAGCGACAGAGACGCTTCTGAAGTACACAATACAAGCAACATCGTCGACCTCACAAAGACCAAATCAAGGTCGACCTCTTTAACTCTTTTTGTTTATCTTTTTAATCGTTAACTAGAACTTCAATTATTATATTTTATGCTCTTATTTGTTCCAACTACGAGAAGACGTCAAAATTGTGATGGCAAGCAAATTGAAAAGAGTTGTAGTGGATGTTTTGTTGTCGAGGGAATCGTCGTGTGTCAACATAAATGCAAGTAATCTGTTTCATGAATAAATAAGAGTTGGAGGAAGCCTATAAGATAAAAACGGAGCAAGCGCCAAGTTGAAGTTGTGATGCCCAAAAAAATCCAAATAAATATTTACAAAACGATTGTTTGCTCATATCTTATGGTAAAAAGTTAAGTAACGACATTGCAATGCACAATTTCACTTGGCAAATAACCGAATTAAAATAAAAGCAGCTTAGAATTAATTTTGTAGTAAAGTACAAAGTACGTCTAAACCAGTCAGTTACGTACGCTCGAGAGTTGTCATTTTCATGTCCTGAATAGTCCTGAACAAGTCCTGGAGGCAAGTTACCATAGCAACAACGGTAAAATATGGGAGAGAAGAGAACGCAGTCGCATTTAGAAATGTGAAATGAACCGCCGTTTGCAAGACATGACGACCAACTAATTACTTACGACGCATTAATAATTCATTCGTAAAAACACCTTTTTTTAAAAAAAAAAGTCTAAAACGCGTTAATGTTATTACGTATCAAAGAGTAATCAGTCAAAAGAACAACAAATATGGACTCAAAAGTGCTTATATTAAAAATAAGAAATTTTTGGAAATTTTTCCTGAAAACTTGGTTAGAAGAAATTGGGCGTTTAAATTATGGTGAAATTTTTAGCAATTAACAGTAAAAGGTAATTCACAATTTGTATGAAGCAGATAAATGTTATCAAAATAATGATGGTGTTTGATCCGCTTACATGCAATTGGAATCCAAAAGCAGCAAACGCCGCTCTGTTATTAACTAAGTAAAGAAACGCCCAGGTTTTATGCACTTGAGGTGTAATCACATGTGGCGTTTATGTGTCAAATAATCCGTGTCATCGGCTTATTAGCCGTACGAATACCTTTTAACAATTAGCGTCGTTTAGAACTTTGGGTCAATTTAGTTATCCATGTGTAAAACTTCCACAATGCAAATTGAGAAAATTTTTTTTAAATTTTCTCCATGCGTTATTTTTTATGAATAAAATTTTGTTTTACATAAAGCGTACGAATAAATTACAAGAGCCTAGGACGAGTTATTTAGATGAAATAGTCGGCATCTAGTTTTCATGTCAAGATCAAAAGCGTGATGTGATAACTTCATCTACACATGGGCGGGTCCGGATCCCGGACCCCGGATCGACCGGAGTCATTGGTCCAGCACTCCACTCCGCCGCGACGCCAAAGCACATGCGTAAAGCGTCGCATTTTTAGAAGCCTTTGATATTGAAATGTTATTTCTCCAATATATTTCCTGTATAATTGAAGAACATAATGCGTTTTCTGATCGTGTTTGTTTATACTGAAGATCGAGGTACTATTTTCAACATGAAAACGCAATCAAAGCATTTCGATTTACAAACATGAAAAACGTTTGTAACACAAAATTTTCATATACCAATTAAATTTTTTTTTCATCTTGATAATCGTCGAGTTAAAATCACATTAAAAGAGAAAAACGTGATGATACTATCGGACTTTTTTTTTATCACTTCATCGATAATAACAATTTTTCACAAAAAAAGGGTGCAAAGCGGTTGTTTTTGCACTTGCATTTAAAATAACGTTTTAATAAATGAAGTTCTTTTTTACGAATTATATTACCAGAATATAATTAACACCTACAGCTTATCAGCCACAAAAAGCAAAATAAGTAATTTAATTATAATCACTTGGCCGTCCAATTAACACCTTAATTAATATCATTATGTACTTAACCTAAAGTTGGCGTATTTCGAAATAGAAGTTTTAAATTGTACAATTTTTATAAAATTATCTTCAAACGTTTGCCTAATTTTTCAACCCAATTTTCATATTTAAAAAAAATTACTTTTTGTTCAAACGGCCAATAATAAAACTTCAAAAACTTTTTAAATGGTAGTCCACATGACCATGATACGACATACTTTCGATTGTCGTCGTCATACAAGTAAATTGCCTAAAATTGCGTTCAGATTTAAATTCCGACCAAGTCATGTGTGTTTTTAGTAGCTCCCCAGTATGTAACAGTTGGAGGGCAAGAATCTCTTGAGCAAAATTTGGAAATTCCTAAGCTTCTAATTAAATTACTTGACGTTATTTGCTCGAAATGCTCAATGTGAGGAAATTTATTACGGTCGTTATATTTTTTATGTTTCTATTCACTTTAAAAGACTCTCAAGTGTGAAAAATTCGTCCTTTTTTAACTCGTTAAAACTATTGGATTGAAAATTAAAAGAATTGATTAAAAAATTCTACATCTTGCTCTCTTCACACACATGGCCGACTCTTCCTAAACCAAAAGGACAATTTGCAATTTGGTCTAAAATTATTTGTATCGAGAAGGATTAGAATGATTGCATACGTCATGTTTGGAACAATTTAGAACCTTCTTGTGAGAATCTTATATTAATGAGGTACTTTCTGTATGAGATGTCCCTATATGGAATAGCACAGTGGAGGAATATGAAGACGGACATATGGACGGACTGGCTAGCACTGCTTGCAGACAGACGGACGCAGTCAAAGCTAAGTAGGCGAACCGACGGACATATTTGAACGAGCTAGCTTACTCGTCAGCACTGCTAGCAGACATACAGACGAACAAACAGACTACCGGAAAACTGGCTAGCACCAGTGCCGATTAACCATAGTAGCAGAAGTAGCAAATGCTACGGTCCCCGCGCTTAGTTAAAAAAAATCTGAATTTAAATAGCCCGCGCACAAACGAGCGGTCTAGTGTTATCTGTTACAGTCCCACCAACTTTATTAGCAAGATGAAGGGGCGTAGCCAGCGCTGTCATAAATTTTGAAGTACCTACACTACCAGTTAAAAGTATTTCAGTCGCTAAATGTGACAAATAACTGTCCCTTAAATTAAATATAGCTTAAGATAGATAATATATAGATCTACTGTAAGAATATTTTAAGTAGACGAGCGGTGACAATGCGAAGATACCTAAATTGGTATTTATCCCCACCAACGCAGTAGTCAACGTATTTAAATTATTAAAGGGGCGTGGCCAAACCTGCGCGAATTTACCTCAAGTTAAATTATTTTTACTGTATCTATCTATAGATATATAGATAGTGAATTTGAAAAGTACAACCTGTCATTTTGAAAGGTTCTATCATAACCTAAAATAGTTATAGATACACGTGATATTTAACTATGCCTGTACCTAACCTGAATTCTTGATAATGATTGGGCGCATCTTTTCCCGCAAAAAAATATTTTAAATAAAATTATTTTAGTTGACATATTTTCCGTATTGCAAAATTGGTTGGTGGAGCTGTATCTATAAATTTTCTCACATTAAAAATCGAGTAAAGTTTGATGGAAAAGGGCAAAGGGTCCAGTGGCGTAACTATAATGATTCCGAGGGTTCGGTGGAACCAGGCCTGTGAGTTTCAGCCCCGAAGAGTGAACTTTTTGTAAATTGTAAAAAATGTCCTTTTTTTTAATAATGTGAACATGTAAAAATTACAAATATTTAATTTTTATAAACAACAAACGCCTGAAACTAATCAAATGATCAAATAAATAAATTACTTATTCTATAAAAAAAATTTCGGAATAAAAAATTGCTTAATTTCACAGTACAAAAATATGTTTAAATATTCCTATAGTTGATCTAAGCTCTTTTAACCTTAAAAATTCCAAAAAATTTCGCCCGAGACCCTTGGGGACTTGGTGAGAATGTCGCTACGCAAGTGCATGGACCAATGGACCTCTTCTTGATAATATTTGCTACAGACCCGGCGCTGGCTTAATCCGTCACTGGTTAGCACTGTACAGACAGACAGACAGACAGACATGCAAGTATAACTTGTCTGAAGTGTGAGGTTGCATTTATTCTAACTGAGAAATATACGTATAATGTATTTGAAGAGTAAATCAGATAGAAATAAACAAAACTATCCCCCCCCCCCAAGTATGAATATTACGGGAATATTATAATATATGGAAAAATTGTCGAACACGTTGACGATAACATCGTTGAGAATTCGTTAAACGTATAGTTAAGATTCGAGTTTTGTGTAATATTTTATTTACTTTCATAAAATTAGCCAGAAAACAATTAAAAAACCTTCAATTTTTGACACTGAAAATCTCCAGCAATTGTCAAGTTATTTGGTTATTTTGTAAATATAATGAATTTATTTGTTAATTTTTTATTTTCAAAGGTCGAAATTTATTACAGTACTAGTGCTGTAATAAGGTTCATTACGACACGACTATTAGCTTCGTAATATTAACATTACGTTATGAAAGTAGAAAAAACTTTTAACGAGGTAGTTTAGTATTTGAGACTGATTAACTTTAAAATTTTGCAATTTGTACTTTTCGTCTGCAACGAATTCTATCTATCCTATTTTAACTAATATGGTAAGGTTCAAAGAAGGCAATGACATATTTGTATACCTATAAGAAATAAGAGTCAAATTAGTGAGAAAAGTCAAATTGAACTTGGTGTAATTAAAGAAAACGAATGATTTTGGGTATAAACAAGATCCTCTGGTTTTTTAAATTACACCAAGTACAATTAGACTTTTCTCGCTAATTAAGCCCATATTTCCTATTTACAAATATGTCATTGCCTTCTTTGAACCTTGCCCTATCAGGAATTATGACTATTTGTGATATCAACCGGATATTAAAGTCGCTAACGGTTACGAGCGGAATGTCTAAATATCAACTTTTCCGCCCATTGGTTAGAAACCGCCCTCTTAAAATTCATTAACGGCCAAGGACAAAATTTTGAAATTTTGTATTTGAAAAAAATAAAAATTGCCAAAAGTTGCAAAGGGTCATCAAAAATACAATGTGTCTGATCTCATATGAGATCGCTGGGTTTTAAAGGAACTTATTTTAAGCGGGCGCCACACACACAGGCTTGCCTTTCGGTTTGGTCGGTGCAGACAGCACAGGCCAAACCGGAGCGTCTGGACGTCGTTCAGGCTGCCTGTGGGTGTGGCGCAGCCTTTAGAAACTTTTCTTTTTAAAATCTAAATTCCGAGGAACGTCAAGTAACGCGTGTGTTATTTGCTTCCCGAATTTAAAATAATTGCTAAAGGCAAAAAACAATTTAATGCATATTTCGTCAAATTTTAGTTGAAATATTTCAACTTCAACTCTCCCATCCCAACTCTCTCCACTCTGAAAGTAAATCGTTAATGGTTTGAATTTAAATTGTATGTTAAACATTTTTTTGTAAATTAAGAAAAAAAGACAACATTTTAATAAATAATATTTTGCAACTTTGTTGTAAATTTATATTTAAGGTATAACATAACTACGGCAGTTCGTAAAATCGTAAGAAGTTGTTGAGAGCTTTCAAATTACGTCTTAATTCTCCCCCTCAAAACTCAACAGACGTTCGCTGTCAGAAAGCGGATTTTGAGTTTTACGCTTAGAAAGCTTAGCTGCGAAAATGCAAAGCAGATATTATATAAGAGAAAGAGAGGGTGGAAAAAATAAAATTGAATAATGTATTAACCTCGTGAAAAATAAAAAGGAAAAAGAGATGGTCAAGTGCGCTGTTGTATTGAAAACAAAAAACTTGCCACGAATTATTGTTTTTAAAAAAACAATATTTTGCGTTTTATAAAAATTTTCTCTTTTGCAAGTTAATATACTCGTTAATTAAAATTTTTTTAAAACGTAAAGAAGTTAATCGATTCTAAATTTTCGGAACAGCAAAGTAAAGTTTTAAAATTTCAGTCAAAATGTAACAATTTCTGCGTATGACAGGTAGTTTAATTAACAAAAGGCGACTTGTATAGTTTAGTGTAGCGTTTTCCAATTTCATGGTGTTATTTGTAACATTGTAACGTAGCACTTTGGGTGTTTTGGTTTTTTAGCGCGTCAAAGAGGTAATGCGCTGTCGCTGGCAGCAAGCGGTTGTTCCGATTATCCACCGTTTTGCTCTCACCCGATAATTATAAAAATCATTATCGTAGTGTGGTTGATAGGTGATGAAAGTAACAATTTTCAATTTAATTTCTTCTCTATACTAGACGGTTTTAAAGCCGTTAATACAACAATAAACGTTTAAAACAAAAGAAAACGTGTTTTTAGAGTCCCATATTAGCTAATTTGGTAGTCTGGGAGCGAAACCTTTTCAATTCTCATCAAATCGTTACATTTACATTTTAAACAAAGATGCAAAATTTTTAGCTCGAAATTCTTGTTATATGCAAATAGCTCTCAAGTAATGAAAGGTAAGAAGTGAAAAAGAAGGAAGTTTTTCTAAAACCCCAAAATTAAAAAATATCAAGAACCGAGTTGATAAAAAAAGCGGAAACTTTTTCAAAGAGAGCTTACTCAAAAAACGAAATCACTTAATTTAATAATTTTTATCTGATTAAAGTAAAGCACCAATCAAATCAATTTTGCTAAGTTAACGTTATAAAGGAAGTAGTGATTGTCGAAGGTAAACATCGCGGGAAACTGACCGCATCCGGACCCTAAGAAATCGGGGATCAAGTGTTCGGCCCATTATCCTGATTGCAGAGAAAGTTCCTTACGCTTCGTCTCCTAATCCATTTATGGCTTCTTGAGTACATTCTTCGACGCCCTTTTTGTCATTTCCCCTACGTTATCTTATTTTGGTATACTATTAATGCATCATGAAAAATCTTATTCGTAATTTTGTAAAAATGAGAAATTTCAATTTTTAAGCTGCGCGACAACACACGGGATTTAAAAAATTAATTTAGTTTAACCCCAACGTACATGCAAGCTGCATAATATACATTCGTATTAGGTAAATAAAAATTGCATCAACTATAAGGGTGCACTGTAATATACCGTAACCTTATGTCAACAGGGGTGTATAAAACACGGTGCATTGTGTCCAACAATAGTTTGTCCTCACGATAATGAAAGGTCGCATGACGGGCTTTTAACAAAATGAGTGGTCTCATATAGATAGTAAATACGTCATGTACAGTTTTATTTTTGCATCTCTATTTAACACATCAAATAACAAAAGAAAAAATTATATGCACTAAACCTTATACAGACAATTATACTTATATGATGTATATCGCTTGTAAATGTTTTCGTCCCCTTGTCGATTGTCAAAATTGCATGTTTCTATTGTTGCCTAAATAGTTTGCCCATTGTGATTTGCTATTGATGCACATTGATAATTTTAATGACACTAATCTCATATAAACACGATGTTCTATTTTTATAAAAGAGAAAACTCAACATAAACAAATGTACTAAATGTACTAAATAAACAGATTAATTACAAAAATTTATAGTAAAAATGGAAAAATCTCTACTACTCGACTACTGGGTTATTTATTTTTTTAATGAAAACCACATCAGTACCTAAACTAATATTTGTTTAATTTTTAATTAAAAGTGAGTGTATTTATGTCAAGACACACACATCTACCATTTATCAGGCCTCTACCATTCGTACAATAACCTATAAAATGTTGTTGAGTTTTAACAAAGTCCAAATGGGGTTTTAGGAAAACTTCTGAGATACAAAGCAATACGTGGTGACAAACTTTTGTGTAACGAACCTATTATCACTTCAGGAATAAAAGAAAAGCCACTCAAGGGAAAATGCGTACTGTTGAACTAATATCTAGAGCGCTCTGAACCAAAACAGCCATATGGGGTAGCTTCTGCACTACTGTAATAGTCTTTTGAAACAAGCTACGAGTTACGTCTAATTCCATATTATTGTCAAGAATAAACCACAACTCAAACCACACCTCTTTTATTTTTGTCTAAACTGCAGCGTCGTTAAAGAACCATCAGGAAAATCAAGACCACGACCAGATAGTTCACAGTCTGCATATTACCGTTTTTCAGGGCATGAGACAGGGTATGAGAAGATTTAGAAATTTAGAGTCTGTCCTAGCCAGAGTTTGCCAAGGATTTCGCAATAGTAATAAAACGATAAGCTCCTAATTATTGCAGTTTCCAGTGCCGAAGAAGTAAACATTGATTTAGAAAAAGCATAGGAGAAAGTCCAATTTTTGCACACTTTGGATATAAAACTTCCATCTTCAGAAGAGATTACAGCAGTGGTCAACAGATTTATACAAACCCAGAATAGAGAGAACCCTGATTTAACTGTCTTCGATATCATTTTCAGCAATGCACTGCACTGCATTTGCCGAAACATATAATTTATTGGCGACTGCCAGAGTTTTCGGCTTATGTGCCACCAACAAATGTCCAATTTGGTCCTTCTTGCGTCCAGTTTTATGTAGGTATAAGTACGAACAAAATCAACGAAAGTATTGCGAACGAAAAGCGTCTTGCTGTATGTAGATCTAAATGAGGAAAATTTCAGCCTTTAGCTGCCTTGAAATTTTTTGAGCCTGCTACGGCCCTGAGAAGGCCATTTAAAGACCCCAGATAACCAATTTAATGGAACTTTGTGCTTATTGTTTTATTTGAAAGAAAACGGACATTGGATTCCAAATAAACCGACAGTTTTTTGGCAAACGTCGGGATTACCGAATGTAGGGAAATAATATAGGATATAACACATTTTTTTAGGTCCTCCTTATGTTAACGTAGTACAGGGATGGATAATGGTTTCAATCAAAAAATAATTTTTTCAGGTTCTAATAAACAGCATCAAAAATATGATGATCAAACTTTTAAATTTGTGATGAGGTGATGACAAACAAAATATAGCGCCATCTCTTGGTAAAATCTTAAAAGCTTAAATAATGGTCAACTGGCAGTACAGCCAACATAAGAATTTAACCAATAAAATTCTCTAACACGATTTTTTAAGAATGCATTTTTACAATAAATCATTGCAAAATAGAAAAAAATAGTATAAAACACTTGTGTCACAATGGCTTTTGCACCTTTTGCCACATGTATTTTAATATGCTATTTTGTCATATATTAGATTTTATGTTGTTTTCCATGGCACCAGAGATTATTATGCAAGTATTTAAACTTGAGTTGTGATTCAGTTCACGAATGTTTTCTGACACGTGACTTTTAGAATGTATATAAATTTTATACCTATAATAAATATTTAATAATTATTAATAATAAACTAATTTACTAAATTAAATAATTAAACTGTTCATGTGCCAGAAAAACATTTGTGAACTGAACCATAGGTAAAGTCTTTGTGTCTGCATAGTTCAAATGTTCAAAAAAATCTATTTCGATTGATATACCATTGTCGTCCTAGTATTTAACATTAACATGGGAAGCAATAATCTAAAGAATGTCTTGTTATCCGTTGTCACCCGGTACACACAGAAAAATGCACTTGATCTATTTACTACAATTTTGTAGGTACCTTATTATTGTGATTCTCACTACATTTTGTAGTAATTTGTGCTGTCGTACCTTTCATTACTGTCCATAATATTGTAGTTAATAAATATAATAAAAATAACTACAAGCTATGTACAAAATTCTTTTATAAAATAGTAAAGTAAATAACACGCACGTTTAAAAATATTGTTATTTGAGCATGTTTGATGTTCCTACAAATTGGAGGTATAAAACAAATTTCAGTTTTAATACTTCCAACATTTAAAATTTAATTTTGTTTAGCAGTTTTAGAATAAATTTTACTACAATTTGTACTAAATTCATTACAATAATTGCGATTTTTTTATCTGCACTTCCGTGAATTTTATAATACAATATGAAAATTAGTTTGTTGGATAGCTCTCTAATCAATTTTTCTACAATTTTTATTTTTTATTCCAACAATTGTAGTTCATTGTTTAACCTAGACTTTTTGAAGTTACTGTGTAAAACTTAATTATCCCAACATAAAAGAATATAAGTTATGAGGAATAGTTTAATTTTAACTTCTTATCGCACTATATTAGTCAAGAAAGCTTCAAGGTAAACTACCGGTAATGCTGAAAATGCAATTTTATTGCGTTGGCGCCATAGTTGAGTTTTCAGTTCGCACATCGCGGTTAATGTTATTACTGATTAGTGTGTGTTAAATTATTGTTAGTTGGTGCATTTACAAAACATTAAATAGAAATAATTTGGGATCAATTTATTATGGACGAGTTTGTTATAAATACACTCACAGAGTGGAACTTTGAGGACCTAGTAGAAGTATTCAATGGTAAGTATCGATACTTAATAAACATTTTAGATGATAATTACTAAGGTTCGTAAAATATAAGAATCGCTGTAGTGCTCTGTACGTGTGTAAGTCATTGCAAATTCCATTAATTTCCCATGATGTGTTTTTTTTATGTTCATATTTATTCAGGGCCGGCTCTAGCACTTTTGCCGCCCGGTTCAATAATAGTTTTTAGCGCCCTTGTAACTTGGTGCGTGGGGCGTACCCTTAATGCGCCGCAGGTGAAATTTTTTTTCTCTTCAAGGTCAACGTGTTTTAAGAAAAGTTAAGAAATTTTATTATCTAATAATCACAAAAAAATTAAATTTCTAAAACTAAAAAGACCAACAGACGAAAACAAAAAGTTTGCTTTTTGATTTATTTGCTATCTAGATTATCTAGGTAATCTAGGTACCAATCTAGATTATCTAGGTACCTACTAATCATGGAAAACATAATTTCCATGTTCATTCAGAAAACAAATGTACTAAAGATTTGCTGAAAACGCCAAGAAAACACGTTCTTATTGTAGGTACATAAAATTTGGAAGTATTTAATTAAATCTTGGGGTCCGATCGCCACTTCATTTTGCACTTTTTTTATAAGTCTTTATAATGTTTACTCCTATTATTTTAATACGCTGATCTATTTTGGGTAAATTTATTTTATAAAATAAATAGGCGTTTTGCTTTTTCCCCACTGAAATTTTGCCGCCCGGTTCAAATGTACCGTTTGCCGTATGGGTAGAGCCGGCCCTGTTCATATTTTACAAACCTTCGCAAATTATTTAAAATTTAGGGATAATTAATTTACGCCTATGTAAATATTTTTGTAGGTCACAAAATTAGCGAAGAGAGTTTTTTGTTGCTGACAGAAAATGATATAAAAGAACTAATTCCGCAACTAGGAAGAAGAAGATTGTTTCTAAACAAATTTAATAATTTTCAGTTGCAAAAGGTATGATGATAGATGATTGATCTACATTTAATTTTTCTACAATCCTGTGCCCAAACATTCGTAGAAACCCCTAAAATACTTTAATTTAATTTTCACTGTTGTTTGTTCATTTTTTAAATCTTAACAATTTTAATTCTTTAAATTTAATTTAATTTTAATTCTATTTTTATCTCAAACATTTCACCTTGAATAATTAATTTTAAATGCTAATTTCTCAAAATAGTTTTTACTTTTTGTGCATAAGTTCAGAATTTTCCTTTTAGCAGGAATTGGAGTAACGTCTGACTGTGTATGTTGCAGGTTTTGGCGCAATCAGATATTGTATTAGATGTCGACTTAAGTAGTCCCGGTACTTCAAATTCAACCATATCTTGTCAAAGTCATTTGGAAAATTTTATGGGAATTAATGACGTTCCAGTGACTTACAGCCATAAAGCGACTGTAGGTGTCCCATATGAATTTGCACCAGTGGGGGTGAATTCTGATAATGTAATACAATAATTTAATAACTGTACATTCAGTATGTCTTAT
Source organism: Malthinus seriepunctatus (assembly GCA_963924605.1). Lineage (NCBI taxonomy): Eukaryota > Metazoa > Arthropoda > Insecta > Coleoptera > Cantharidae > Malthinus > Malthinus seriepunctatus. The sequence continues at coordinate 35,366,278 of OZ004600.1, forward strand.
TGGAAAAATTTAATTTATAGATTGTCAAAAAATTAATTGATAACTCTAATGAAGGGCACGCCATAAAAGCAAGCTACGGCGAAGGCAAAAATTTTCTACGAAATAAGCTTGCTAATTTAATTATATCTAACGAACTAAAAGAAAACAAAGACGAAAGGTGAATTAATACCTACTAGTAAAAATTTAACAATGAACTTAATTTATCTGCTTTCAGAATATCTGCTAAACGTTTTTATGATCTAGCCAGCGAGATACACAATTGTTTTCCTCATGAACTCCCCGAAACATACTATGTTCCTTATGTAAAAGAAGTAAGCGGAAAAGCTAAATCTGCTCGTGGGAAGCTGTGGAGTGCATATATATATCACAGAAAAAATTATAGAAGATTGGGACTTTTGACAACATCAAGTAAAGTGGAAGAAATAGGTGTTAATTTAAGTGATGGTCAGTAGATAATAATTAGAATTTAGTATATTGAAAAGAAATATTTATCTAATTTTATAATTTGTTTAGAGGACAGTACTAATAGCGAGGACAGCATAGCTTTTTTAAAAAACCACACGTCGCCTTTTGAAGAAGTGAAAAAATATTGGCAAAGGAGTTTTACCAAAAGGATAAAGAATATTGCTACCATACATTCCTATTATGACACTTTTCCTATTTTAAAGGAACCCTTAGGATATTCTTTGGTAATATTTATTTTTGTTGGCCCATCTATAATAATCTATACTTCTCTTTTGTAGTTAGAGCTCGACTTTGATCAGAGGTTTGCTGACAAGAGCAATAATTTATTTAATAAGTGGGCAAACTATGCCAAAGCTTTACTAAAACTTGCTTTAATAAAACAGGATAACTACATCAAATCTTTAATTCAAGAGTACGAACAACAACATGATTTAAAATTAGATGGGAATAATTTAAACGGTAAAATAAGCTATACTTGAACAATTTTTATTCATCGATAATAAATCTTTTCTTTTAGATGCAGATCAACTTTTTATTTTAACATTGTTGCCTTTATTTTTTTCAACAGTAAACTTGAAAAATAAAAAATCCACTCGTAGATGGAAGCCTTCCCGAATAGAGATAAGGCAAGGGTTTATTTTACAAGTTGATGTAAGTTTTGGTGTTTTAAATTAATGTTATTGTAACTGATTAGTGTGTTTTGTGTAGACTGCAGCTGATCTGGAAATAAAAAAAAACTTAAGACGTGAAAAATATGAATTGTACGGATACACTGAACAGCCAATACCGATGTTTGTTGGGACCTACAGTAAAATAGAAGGTAGTTACGTTAATGTCAATAACACTTATTATAAAGTAGAGACACCACTTCGAGCTGTAGATATTACATTTAAAATATACCATGCATTAAATGCAGAATATCCGGCAGAAGCAGCAATAGTGTGGAACTTTATTGAAAAAGGTATTTACGAAATCGACACAAACCCAAATCAAAAATTTGTATCTGTGTCTTCCTTGCTGGCCGATATCAAAAAAACTTTGGATTCTTAATTTAGGTAACACAAAAATGTTATGCTTTATTTGTTCAAATGTGTTTATCAAGTCAAAAGGTCTTATTTATCATTTAAAACATGATCACAATTTAGGACCTACCGAAACTTACAAGTGTGTTGAATCAAATTGTTTAAGAACGTTTTGTTCTATTAATTCGTTTCGAAAGCATCTTAAATGCCACGAAACTGAAAAAAAGGAAATTCCTCAAGTTCCTCATAGCACAAATATCACTAAAGATGACAACTGTACCGAATGTTTTGTAAGTAATAGCAATTCTACCAAGGAACTAAATGATTTTGATAATTTTCTTAAAAACTTTGAAGACCAAAAAACAGTTCATCATGATAATATTGTGTCATTTATCGCCAATTTATATAGCAACTCCTTGGTTCCAAGAAACGTTATTCAAATTCTGGTTAAAGAAATTTCCAAATGTTTTTGTAAAGGATTGATTACATTACTTAAGAAGTATATTGCTCACCGTTTAACTTTATTGAAAGAAGAAGAAGAAACGGTAAATGTCATTAATACTGTGTTTGAAACAATAGAAAAATCATTTGAAGGGTTAAGTTCTGAATATAAACGTATGAAATATTTTAAATCATCAGGTAAATATATACATTCTCGAGACGTTGTAATTGGCCAGAGGTTAATGAAAAAAGACAATAATTTAGTTTGTGCTCCTCAGCCTACTAACATTATAGCAAAAATCGTACCGCTACGGCAAACTTTCAAGTTATTATTTGAAAAAGCAGGTTTTTTAAAATCTATGAAAAAGCATATAAAGGATTCACTTTCAAACAAATATATTTTTGAAAATTTTGTTCAGGGTAAGTTATGGCAAGATAAAATTAAAAATTACGATAATCGAACCGTGTTTCCATTATTCCTTTTTTTTGACGATTATGAAACTGGCAACGCGTTAGGATCACGTTCAGGAAAAAATAAGTTAGGTGCGGTCTATATTTCGCTTGGTTCTATGCCATTACATTTGTTGTCTTCACTAAAGCACATATTTTTGTTTTCACTTTTTTATTCATCAGATCGAAAAGAATTTGGGAATAAAGCTGTTTTTAAAGAACTAATACTAGAATTAAAATATTTGGAGGAGACCGGAATAAATGTAAACATTGATAATAAAGACGAAATTATTTATTTCAAACTAGGATTAATTGTTGGTGACAATTTAGGTTTACACACTATATTGGGATTAACTGAAAGCTTTTCTGCAAACTTTTGTTGTAGGTTTTGTAAAATTTCAAAATCTCAATCTCACTTAGCTGTTACCGAACATACAGATTACCTAAGAAATGTTACAAATTATAATAATGATGTAAATTTGAACAATTTGTCGAAAACAGGAATAAAAGAAGAGTGTATATGGCATGAGTTGAGTGATTTCCATTTAACGACAAATTATTGTGTAGATATCATGCACGACCTTTTTGAAGGTGTTTGTGTCTATGATCTTACTTTTTTGTTACAACATTTAATATACGACTTAAAATTATTTACATTGGACATGCTTAACTGTAGGTTAAAATATTTTAACTTCGGGGAATTAGAAAAATCTAATAAACCTCCCTTAATTACTAAAGAAAACTTGAAGAAAAAAATTCGCATGTCAGCTAGTGAGATGTTATGTTTTTCTAGATATTTAGGTTTGATTATAGGCGACTTGATTCCTACAAATTTACTAGTTTGGGAGATATGGATAAAATTGCGTCAAATCATAGATATTGTAACAGCCCCTAGTTTACAATTTTCCGAATCTATTCGCTTAAAAGTACTAGTGCAAGAACATAATTCTTTGTATATACAATTTTTTAAACAGCTTAAACCCAAGCATCATCATCTTACTCATTATGCTACAGTTTTAGATCAAAGCGGCCCTTTTGTTAACTTCTGGGCAATGCGTTCAGAACAAAAACATAGAGAGTCAAAAATGACTTCAAATATTTCGTGTAATTTTAAAAGTATAATTCATACTCTCACAGTTAAGTCTCAATTAAAATTCTGTTATCAAATGTTACAGAAAAAAACAGATTTAGTTACTTTTGGTAAAGCATTTGACAAATCTGAAACTGAATGTATATGCAATATCTATTTTGAAGAATACAGTATTGATGAAATGTATATGTTCCACTGGATTGAAGTTAAAGGAACTAGATATAATATTAATATGATCGTTATTTTGAATGCTGAAGAATATCCTTTATTTGGCTTGATTCAACACATTATTGTAAAAGAGGAATGTGAAGTTTATTTTGTTTGTAAGGTTTTGAACACAATTCATTTTAATAAACATTTTTGTGCTTATGAAATATCGAATACAAAATTCAGCTCTTCTGAAGTTTGTATAAAATTTGAAAATTTGCATGATTTTATGCCGTGTTTATTATCTATATGTGATAATAAATACTTTGTTTCTGTTAGATATGTACTTTAATGTTATGTACTTTTTTTTTCTTAATTAATAATTTGATGTAATCATCAATTTAGTTTCTTTTTAATTTTAAGTTTTAATAATTGTTTTTTTTACATTACGTTATCCAATAAAAAACATATTTTTGAAATTTTTTGGTGTTGTTTTTGTTGTCGACATGAGATGATTTCAATCTCTAACACATTTGATTATTTAATAATTATAAAATTGTAGTACAGGTTAAAAGTAACTGTAGTACAAATAATTAAAAGAACTTGTAGTAAAAATTAAAAGAACTTGTAGTACAAATTAAAAAAAATTGTAGTAAAAATTAGAAGAACTTGTAGTACAAAGTAAAAGAACTTGTAGTAAAAATTAAAAGAACTTGTAGTAAAAATTAAATGAACTTGTAGTACAAATTAAAAAAAATTGTAGTAAAAATTAGAAGAACTTGTAGTAAAAAGTAAAAGAACTTGTAGTAAAAATTAAAAGAACTTATAGTAAAAATTATAAGAACTTGTAGTACAAATTAAAAGAACTTGTAGTACGTATTAAAAGTAGACGTAGTACATATTATAAGTAATTATAGTACGTATTAAAAGTATTTGTAGTGATTTTTCCTACAATTTTTAATGAACAGTACTACAATAAGCGCAACAATTTAAAGTACATTATTATACTCTTAGCTCGATCTTTTTTGAAAAAGTACTGCATACTATTGTAGAAAGTACTCTAATATAATCAAGAAATTTATACTAAACGATTAAATATATAACATTTGAAAGCAGCATTTTAAGAAGTTTATTAGTTTATATAAAATTCTTTTTAGGATTAAAAATCTGGATGCATTTTTGGTGTAAATTTTAATATAATTTGTAGTTGTCCCTATTTGTACTGTAATTTGTAGTGGATTATACGACGATTGTAATAAATATTATTACAAATTTTTTTCCGTGTATTCTGACAATTTCAAAGATGCCAAGGGCTGTACCTTTGTAGGGGTGTATTTCAAAATGTAGATATGCTCATAGGGACTTTTTGATTTAATTTTGGATGTACTTTCAACCCTAAGCCGTTGATCACTGTTTTTTGAAACACCCTGTAGATTCTGCTGTGCCTGTCTGTAAAACCCTTTTAGATCTTGAACGATGTACCCATGTTCCCAACATTTTGATGCAGCGCTACATAACCATCTCCACTAGCTGAAATCAGTTTTAAATTTGTAAGGGTATTTTTTTTATTTAAAAGGCGCTAAATGAGTTTGCTCGCCTGTTTAATCTTTTTCTGCTGCTCTTCCCATTCCCTTTTTAAAAAATTTTACTTTCCATCAAGTTTGCATCAGAAAATTCAAATCATCGACACACGTCAAATTCAAATTAATGCAAGTAGAGAAAACGTACATGCAGCTAAACTAAATTGATGAGTCACTTGCAAAATATAAGCATTACGAGAGGAAAGAGGGGATGAGGAAAAACTAAGGGCGGCGAGATCAAAGGAAGCCGCCCTCTAAATCAGATCAGCTCGGGGGTGGGCGCCATTACAACAACATCTCAATGCTCATTTAGACATTTCAGTCCCGTTCTAATATCATCACACACTCGTTTCCACGTGCCTACGTGTTTTGAACGTATCGATATTGTCAAAAATGTAAATTGACGATATTTGATCAAACATCTTTGAGCTCCCCCTCGCTATTTCGCTCATATTTGTAAATTTTATACGCTTAGAAAATTTATCGCGCTTCATTTATTTTCAAAATGTACCCCAATAACGTATAAGCATCATGAAGTAATTTTAATTACACTCTTTTAAAGTACATATTTGAAGAAATATTAGACTATTTACCACTCGTTATAAGTTTAATTTTTACCCCTAATTGCTAATTCCTAATAACTCCTTTTATATTTTTTAAGAAACAAAAACGAATAAAATGGATGGTTTCAATAAACTGGTAATAATTAAAAAAATGTTTGAAATTAGTAATTGTTTTATAAAGTAAGCTGTAATAAATGAGGTGAGTGGGTGGCCGCTGTTAGTTAAAGCCCCGTCACGACGCTGATGCTCCAGGCGGTTCAGCTCAAAGGCTTTATAAATAACATAACACAATCTACTGGCGACGCATCTGTGGAAATTTTATTAGTCAACGAAGGCGCGTCGTGCTTCTATTTTGTTCCTGTTAGTGGAAAACGGCAATGTCCGTAAATGTACGAACAAGAAACACTTCCAAACAAAGACTGTTAGATTATTATTAAGATAATTGGGAAAACTCTGTAATAAAATTAACTTTTCTTTTCTAAAGGTATATCTCTGGAGTTTTGGTTTCGAAAAGACCGAATAATATTTTTTTCGTTTTAATAATCGTAATCCATTTAATATGGCATTTATTAAAGAAAAGCAATTCGCACAATGTGTAATATTGGTTTCGAAAAGACCGAATAATATTTTTTTCGTTTTAATAATCGTAATCCATTTAATATGGCATTTATTAAAGAAAAGCAATTCGCACAATGTGTAATATTGGGAGCATCGCGTATTTGAATTCCTGAAAGTCAAAACTATTCGGGCGGGGCGATCGTCCGGAATTTCATCAGCTCCGGCGACCGGAAGGGCATCTCGTTTCCTCCCAACCGATGAATTCGACGTCCGATCTAAACCATTCGAGTGTATTGTAATTAGCTGTCTGATTAAAATGCGTCTTCAAAGTGGGAATCCGTTATTAGAAAGTTGAAGAGAGCCACGATTGCAAAAATAAAATGTTAACTATAAAGTTGAGCCTATTGCTTTCAATTCAACTAAACCACCCCGGAGTTTTCTCATTTCGACAATAACAAAAACACAGATGTTTCCTAATTAAAAAAGAGCGCAATTGGAATTTACAGAAAGAATGATAACTGACGCGTTCATTTACTCACTCGTTTCGAATCGGAGTATAAAGCGAAAAATCGGGACATGATTTAGGAACAAAGAAAGCATGTGCAACTCTAATTAGGGACTCGGTGGTAGCGTTGAGGGTTGTACGATGCGTGTCCCGCTATATATTAAAAACTCAGTCTTCACTTCAAGTACTCCTATATTTTCTATTAAGAAATATTGTTGAATTCAAAAAATACAACCCTTAAAGCCACTTCAAAATTGCTCGTATACTTAAATATTATTCAATCAAGCTTTACAAAAATTAAATTTACATAGATATTGTTTGTGACTTTCTATGTATTCTTACTTAATTTTCGTTTTAATTAAATATACACAACACACACACATTAAATAAAGCCTAATATGTATATGCCACTTTCAAAGAGTATTGATTTAAAAGCTCACTAATTACCAAATATTAGAGTGTTAAATAAATCCTCATAAATGCCGCAATAAAATAAAATGCATTTATTATAACTGTACATTCAAGTCAAAACGCGTAATTATTTATAATAACTCGGAGAAACAGGATTAAACTTTCCTTGAATTTCAATTTTAACGACCTAAATTTAAGTTCAATTTCTGCTATTCAAAAACTTTTCTTTAAATACTTAAAATTTTATTTCCATAAAATTTCAGTTTGTTCCAGAGAAGTTCAGAGAGGATTTCGTATGCACACTCCATGGAAAGTATCTAAATTGGTATAAAAAGTGGGTTGAGGAAAAGCAATGAACATATTTGTATTAATGTGACTTCAAAGCTTCTTATTAAATCATCCAAAGAGTATCGCTTAAGGTGATGCAACAAGCGAATATGTCGGCGCGTTTAACTTTTAACACCAAGACAAGCAGATGACCATATAGTTCAAATTCCGCTTATTGCCATTTCTAGAAACTGTAAAAAAGTTGCAAATGTGAAGTCATGGTATGCTATGTTATTAAAAGAACAAATATGTCTAATCGTGTCAGAAATTCAAAAAAGGGTTTTACTATGCAACTTTTTTCCCTTCTTCGTTACGTCCTTTGTTGCTTGCAGAGCATATAAGCGCAACTTTGTTACATACGTTGTTATTTGAGTGCCTTAATGTTAAGACGCTAACATATGGGTCATACAGTTTAACGTGGGATTTGAAACACTAAAATTAAGAAGCTTTAGGGCTATGATTACTGTAAGTACCTTAGAATATAAAGATCCGGAAGGAAGATTAGCAACCGTTGCCTATAAGAGAAAAAATTTAACGAAAACGACATTTTGGAAAACTATGGATGACTCATTAATCTCGTCGAGTTTACATTATCATTGGCTGTCATGATCTTCCCTTATAAGCAACCATTTCTATGAGAGAAATTAACCGGAAATCGTTATATTCAGAAAACCATTGCAATTCATATTATCAGCTAAATGGCTCTTTACTGGTAGAGTAGGGGGTAGCTATTTCTTTATTCAATACTTGCCAATGCCTTACATAATGGCAAGTTTGAAAAATAAGCAAAATCTGAAGAGACCATGATGAAACAAAATTTACGCCTAAAAACAGCAACAGAACTCTTCGTGGAATCCCATACGCTTTTTTAGAATATCTTCAGTTGTAGAGGATGCAACGAAGCGTATGAAACAATGGAACACGTGTTTCGTCACTGCTTTGCGTTAACGCTAATTCGAGGATCCATGTTAAGGGAATACTGGGCTTGGGAATTAAGGGCCTAACATGGCCAGTATTATTTTTATTCAAAAGTTGGGATGGATCAAGGACTGAAGGGTCGGAAGTAGTTGCTAAAAAGAAGCAGCACAATGGATCCGACTAAGTGGTCTATGTGCTCGTAAACCTCGGTTTATCCTCCACCCTTAAAAAAATTATAATCCTATGACTTCTGAAAGGTGATGTACCATATTTTTCTAACTACTATATGGAAAAATATCCACAATCCTTAAATTCACACACAATATGTGGAACCTAACCTAACCTAACTTAATCTGACCTGACCTAACCTAACCTAACCTAACCTAAGATACGCTATTTGAGATTATCTCGAACATGCAGGCAGACAAGTGTTTGGTTGGCATCGGGAATGTCAGAATCCAAAACTGACTAAGTATAACCTAACTTGGGACCATAAAATGATACGATGCATATTTTTGAACGTAGAAAAGCGCGTATGAAAATTTTGATTGATCTATGGATCTAATAGATAAACTTTTCTTCTTGACTTGAAAAAAATAGTATTTAGATGACAAGTGAATTATTTTTCAAGCTGCTAGTTAAATAATTCTCACATAATAGTAAAAAGGCTGACTATTTTGAAACCAGTGCCGGTTCTGTGATTATTTCTGGGGTAGAGGGAAAGTTCAGCTGACTAATTCAGACTAACAACGTAACAAAGAAATTGTAGATCAGTATATTGAACACCAACTTTCTTCAACAACGAACTATAATTGAGCTTTTCACAATATTTGCTATTTGACTATTTCAAGTCGCTAGATAGAGAGAGAAAGAGACCATTAGGTTTCTTTTTTAGCACAAAACTTGAGCAAAAAGCCAGCCATGACTGCTCTGTTAACAATCTCTTTTAAAATAAACTTTTATTTAATTCTTTAAATTTCGCATGAAAGTACGTTTTTTAATAGTTTGAAAACTTACATCTAGGATAGCTGAGTATACAAGGGTCTTCGTAAATAACATCAACGCACGTGACCAATTTGCTATAGGCAACAACCAACCACCAAGGTTCGTGGTATGTATTTAGCAAGTCCTGAGATTGAGAACCTGAGAACATACCCATTAGGTCAATTTTCCGAGAGGAAAACCATATAGTGTAGTCAACGAACCAAAATTTATCCTGATTTTCGAACTTTTTTTGTAACAGCGAGTTTTTTTTCTTAATCGGTCGAAACCATTCCTGTGAGTTTGTGTATAAAATGTCTCAACCCAATTTTGACCGGAAGGCCCTTATTCTTCGACTTTAGTGTAAAAGTTTGACTTTTTCAAGTTTCCGTTTCACTATTTTTTGAATAACTTCGCTTGTATTGGTCGGATCGGGACCAAAAAATTTTCCTTTTGTTTGTAATGAATCTCTTTTTAAAACTGCCTGGGTTAAAATAATCTATATTAATTTTCTAATCTAAAAAAAATTCAAAACTGCCGTCATTAGTGAGTCGTAGTTTTTTATAGAGAACTCGATTAATAATTAATATTACGGTATGAAACTTTAGGAAGTTGTAGCTGATATAGTAATAAATCCATATTGCAAATTGGGTCCAAAAATATTGAGAACAAAGATTAAAATTTGCATTTTGGTTCAAATTTTCTAATTCATATTTGTTGTGAGCAATTGGTGGTATCGCAATAATTCTTCCCTTGAAATGTTGGAAATTTAATGCTCTTTCAGATAAAACCAAAGACAATCACATTAGACCACGTTTTCTTCCGATTTCGTTGATAAGAAAAATAAAATTTTTCAACTATTTACCCACAAAACCAATTTTAGTGGTCGAAATGGTTGACTTTAAAACCAGTTTTAATGTTCAAAAATAGTTTATAGGAGTTCTTTATGATTAATTTTCAAAAATAAGTAAAAGAAGAATTAAATTTCGACTACTAAAATTGGTTTTGTAGACAAACAGTTAAAAGATTTTCTTTTTATCGTCAAAGAAATCGGAAGAAAAAATGGTCTGATGTGATAGTTTTTGTTTTCATCTGAAAGAGCATTAAATTTCCAACATTTCAAGAGAAGAATTATTGGGATACCACCAATTGCTCACAACAAATATGAAAAAGGAAATTTTAACCAAAATGCAAATTTTAGCCGTTGTTCTTAATATTTTTGGTCCCAACTTGTAATATGGATTTGCTACTATATCAGCTGCAACTTCCTAAAGTTTCATACCATAACATTAATTGAAACTCAAGTTCTCTAGAAAAAACTACCACCGACCAATGACGACAGTTTTGAATTTTTTTTTGGGTTAGGAAATTAATATAAATAATTTTAACCCAGGCAGTTTTAAAGAGAGATTCATTACAAACAAAAGGAAAATTTTTTGGTCCCGATCCGGCCAATACAAGCGAAGTTATTCAAAAAATAGTGAAACGGAAACTTGAAAAAGTCAAACTTTTACAATAAAGTCGAAGAATAAGGGCCTTCCGGTCAAAACTGAGTTGCGACATTTTATACACAAACTCACAGGAACGGTTTCGACCGATTAAGGAAAAAAACTCGCTGTTACAAAAAAAGTCCGAAAATCAGGATAAATTTTGGTTCGTTGACTACACTAATATAACAATTAACTTTTATTATTAATTATTAACTAATAAACAGAATGGCGTAATTAAAAATTTTAAGTCCTCAATTAGTTTTGAAACCTTCAAAGTACTCGTATGGTACGTTACGTATACTAACAAAAGTATTTTTAGCCCCTAATATTGTAAGTTGACTTTCTGTGCAGTATTTTCATTTAAAGGACAGCAACAACTGTATCAACTGATATGGTTTATGTAAAAAAAGAGTTAATTAAGTATAAATATCGCATTAAAATTAAGATTATTAAACTAAAAGCAATAAATTATACATTATTGAACTAAAACCAAAGATAACCTTTGAAAATTTTTAGTAATACGTTAAATTTACAATTATTAAGCGTCACTATTGCATAAACTAATTGCAAAAACATACACTGTGTTGATTGGTATTTGAGACTGGACTTGGCCATGTATAATTAAATTGTTCAAAATACTTCCGACTCGGACTATTTTAGACAAAAATGCTAAAAACAATATTTTTCTACACGAAATGTTTACTTTAGTTTTGCAATTATGAAAGCATTTTCATGAAAAATTGTAGATTAACTATTTCTAAAGAAACCAATGTTATAGCAATTGCCATGACTTTGACAACGACAACTGTAACAATCATTTTCAATAATTTGTAATAAATAATAGCAAATCGATATACCGGGTGAAATATTGTTTTTGGTATAGTAAAATACGATAGCAAACTCTGTTAGAATGATACTGTTAGCCATGACATTGACAGTTGCCAAAAGTTTAAATAAATATATAAATATAAATAAATAAATTAAATTAAAAAAATTTAATGTTTTCCTGTGTTGTAAATTTTATTTACCTATATCTATTTAAAAAAGAGCAGTCAGCAGTAACACTTAAGCTGAAGAAATATCTATGACTATAATACAGAAGAAAAGGTCAATTTCATTAAATGGTAAAAATTAGGAGAGTTACCACCGTTGCCACCAGGAGGGGATTTACCACTAGGCTAACCTAGGCTGTAGCCTAGGGCCGCAAGCCCAAAGGGGCCGCACAAAAATGAGCTGTTACAATGGTACAAGTAACAAAACTTGAAAACCAAATTTTGATACAGTGGCTCATGAAAATAATTTTATTATTTAATTACCATTAAAGATAATAATAACAATAGTAAGGGCCCAAAACTGGAGTTAGCCTAGGGGCCCAAATTTTACAAATCCCCCCCTGGTTGCCACTGTCAATGCCATGGCTAATATCTAACGTTTTCGAATATCTATAAATTATACCGGGTGGTGACCGAAATTCACGGTCATATGAATTTAATATGCAAAATCATGCTTTGGTATTTTCCTGCCTTTTAATAAATTTTAGAAAAAAATTCTTGTAACAATAGTTTTAGAGCATGAAATTCTGCATCTAAATCAATTAACAGCATTAATTTTAGATGCTTTATAACGCCAGAAATTTAATTTGAAAATTTCGAAAATTGGTAGAAATAGGTAGCGATTGCCATGAAATACTTTAAATATAAATTATCAAATGTTTGACTTATTTTTCAAAACAATTTTTGAAGGTAATTAAATTAACTAAAAAAAGGTCATTTTTTTTTTCTAAATATTATTTATTATTAAATAAATGGGGAACTGGACACTTGTTTTTTTATTTTTTATTTTGAAACTAGAGTTTATTTTGATCTCATAGCATTTTTTATTTTTTCTCTAACACGAATATTAAGCCCAAAATAAATTTTTTAAAAACGCTATGACGTAGCTACTAATATACTTCTTCTATACTTCTTACTATAAGTAAGAAGAGAGCTGGATATATATTAGTAGCTACGTCATAGCGTTTTTAAAAAATTTATTTTGGGCTTAATATTCGAGTTAGAGAAAAAATTTAAAAAAGTGATAAGTTTTTTGTTTAGTTCTTTACGTTTTTATAGAAAAAAGTACAAAATTCGATTGTAGTCCAGTTCCCCATTGAATAATTGAATAAGAATATAAAATACAAAACTATTTTGACAGATAAAGTGTAAAACATTTGACAATTTTTCCTTCTGTTTCAAGGCAATCGCTATTTCTGCTAAATTTCAAAATTTTCAACTTAAATTTCTGGCCTTATGAAGCATTCAAAATTAATTTTGTTAACTGATTTAGATGCAGAATTTTATGCTCTAAAACGTTTATTCAAAGAATTTTTTTCTAAAATAAATTGGAAAGTTGGAAATTACGAAAGCATGATTTTCCATGTTAATTTCTATGACTGAGAAGTTCTCCCATTCACTACCATTCACCACCCTGTAGATATAAATGATACAACAAAAGATCGTCAATAGAATATTATTTGATTTTCAATTCCTTTAACCTCTAGGGCGATCAAAACTCCAATAGTAGCAAAATGACTGGGTTAATTTAATTTATTAAGGTTGATCATATTCTACAAGTTATTGCAGTTTTGATCGCTCTTATCGTATCTGCATCAACATAATGAGTACTTAAACTTAAACTTCTTAGTAATGGTTAAGTAATAATTTCCTTGCATACATTAAAAGATATATTATTAAGATTTGTATCTAACATTATCCACCCTGTATATTGTATATAATATACTACCAACATAAAAATAAAAACACAACCAAGCCGTTGTTAAATGCTAACTAAATATAAAACGATGGTGAACAATTTATCCGGTTCTTTCTTGAAGGAAGCCTTTTATTTTTCCCTCATTCAACTTAGTCTGATTAATCAGATGCCAGTGGCAGGTCTGCGCTTTCAAAAAAGTTAATTTCAATGTTAGGCAGCTAATTACACGGCGCTGCAGCTGGGCATTTAATGTTCTTTAGATTTAGTCTTGTTGGCACAAACCAAGTATTCATAAAAGTTCACTGAATGTTTAGTTAAATCACATACCAAGTACTATCATAAATTATAATTTTTAATTAAATGCGAATTAATGTATGTAAACACATAAAAAGTATTAAAACTGATTTTTAAATTAGCATAATTGTATCTATTTTGGGTACTATTAGTTGCTAAATTGTAGGAGGAATTTTTTTACGATTTCATTGAGCGAAGCTCAAAAATAAAAAAAATTCTGGGAAAGTATCCAATTAATGCCACCCAAGTCACCTTTACACAAATCGAAAAATTTCAAAAAAAAAGAATCAACTGTGGTCATCAAAAGGTGAAGTAGTTAGCAGTTAGTGGGTTTATAATAAAAAAAAACCGCGGGCGGCCTCTGTTGGTAAAATAGATTTACGGCTTAGGTAGGCGGGCACTCCACTCACTTCACAGAATTATAACTTTGTAATTACACTACCTGTTGTTTGTTGTCCTAAATACACAATTCAAACGATTGGTGAAAAGGACTACTTAACGACTCGTACACTGAAAAATTAAATTCAACCAATTGTTAAATTATAACTTTTATCCAAGCATGAAAACAATACGTCCTGTGCTTATTAATTTAACATATTACCACATATTAAACGTTCAAAACTTACTTAATTAACGTTTTTGGCTTGAAGTTTATTTTGCTTAAATAATTGTTAAACATATTACAGCAAAGTGAAGTTAATGAAATAGAAATTACAAAAACATTCAATTAAAGATCCTTTAAATAATGAGACTAAAGGTAATTACCAACGTCAAGACACCCTGTATGTTTGCTTAATGCTCACAACTCTTGTAGACTACATGCTATATGGTAAGAGCCCTTCTTGTTCAACTCGCTCAACGCATGGTAATTGGTAATCTTTCGTGAGAAGTACCAAGGATTACCGTTTTTCTTTTATTAATTCAGATGCCGTTTTCCTGATTATATTATATTTGGTAACCATCACTAATCCTAAGGTAAGTGTTAAATTATTCATTTGTTTAAATAAAAAATCAATACATCTATTGTGTGTCAGTTGTAATAAATATTAATTGTATTACCGAGTAATTAAATGAAAAATCTGAAAATTAATTCATCGACGACAACTAACCAGAACCTTGAAATTAACTTTATATATTACATTTTATTTAATATTATAATAAAGGTATCGCGTGATATGACGAGGTGCGGTTTAAATAATTAGCGCATTAGCGAGTCCCGCCCCGAACTCACGCACTGTCTAATAGGGGAATGACAGAACGTGGAAATTACAAAATAACACTAAATTTTAATGAACCATTGTAATAATAAAGAAAATTTTAAGACGCCTCTCGCTACTTACATAAATTAAAGAAAATAATGGAAAAACTGTTTACTGAAAATATTGAAGGTTTATTCAGGAAGATCCAAAAGTGAGACAAGCAAACCAGTTTTGAATTGAATTAGAGAGAACTGCACTTGGACAAATCTTGAGCATACACTTATGTCCGATAGAAAGATCGGCGAGAATGATATAAATAAGAAGATTTTTGTATTTCAGAGTTTTCACTCGAGCAACCCTCCGAGTGGATTAATGGCTCCCTTCAAGAGATTGTGTGAAGCACGAAGGGTTCTAATGTTCATTTCACGGACGTAATTATGAATTTCAAAGGAAACTTTCAGTGAAATAATGGAAAAAACCAAGTTCGTTACTTTGCCTACAGTTCAAAACCTTAGGATCCAGAAACTAGAAGCGATATGCTAGCTAACGTTACCTATCCTAAAGACAAATCATCTGTTCAACAAGCATAGACTTGTACACCTTCTAAGCATTGATCAGCTGAAAAATCTAGGCCTAAATTAAGATGATCAAGAAAAACAAATATAGGAAATATGGAGGAAATGTATACCTGCAGCAGACAATTTAGAGACAATAGAACCCATACTATTCAATTACAGAATGAAAAACTTTCTCAGGAATAGCGGAACGTTGCTAAGAATTTAATTTAAGAAAAATTAGTAACTACTTTTAATATTATATAGCAGTAAAAATAGGTTTCCATAGAGATAATGCCCCCCCCCCCCGCCCCGCTACCCTGTCCTAAGCATTTCTTTCCATAATTGAACAATTCCTTGCACTTATGAAACCTTCACCATAAAGAATCCAAAGTGTCTATTCAGAACCATTTTAGCTACAAGTCCTCAAAACGAGTCTTAAAACTCCATCGAGACTGCAATAGAACAATACCAGGTGACAACAGTGTTTGTACAAAAAGTATGGGGAATAATTTTTTCCTGACGTTACTGTACGTCGCTAGGCGCTCGCACCGAGAAGGCTCGTGTATGTCACAAACTTGCAGTTTTACTGCCACAAGCTCTTCAAAGATGGCCGAAAGAGTGTAGAGGATGAATCATTCATGAGCAGAATCTTTTCTATTCCCAAAAGTGAAATCCCCCTCAAAGGACACCACCATGGAACCCTAAGTGCCGTCAAAGAAGCTTGTACGCGTTCCCTTAAGGATCTTCCGGAATCCTCCTACCAGGGAGCCTTCAAGTCGTGGAAAAGCCTCTGGCAAAAGTGTGTCGACGCTCAAGGCATGTAATTTGAAGAATTTTAAGGTTTTGTAGCAATATCTGAAACAAACCTATTTTTTCGAAACTTTTCCCGATACTTTTGACACAAGCCCTGTAGAGGGAAAGGACATGAAAAAACATATTTCTCTTCATATTCATATTTCTTCTCATTATTAATTGCTCCCTATATTAACTTACAAGGATCACAATGGTATATTAATCAAAATAGAATTTTTTCAGCTTTTGTTAAAAGCAAAAATTTGTAAACAAAGGCTTAGGGCCGATTTTATAATTGAGACTCAACAACGGTTTAAATTAAACTCAGGTTGATCCGGAGTTCAAGGCAATTTCGTATTGTAAAATCAGATTCAATAGTAGTGTACCGTAGTAAAACTCAAGTTTTGTTAAACCCGAACCTAAGTCGTGTTTGTAAAATCAACCCTAAATGTATGGTTCAGTTATGTAATAACTGACAAATAAATGTCTTCTGACACGTGACCACTTTAATACCTGTGAATTAAAATGACAACAACGTATTTATTGAGTTTAATTATTTAATTTAGTCAATTCATGTGTTATTAATGATTATTAAATATTTATTTAAAAAAATTATTATTAAATTAATTACTTATTGAGTAGGTAATCTAAGTCACGTGTCAGAAAACATTAATGAACTGAAGTGTACTTAAATACGTGAATATAATCTTTGCTGCCATGGAAAACAATATAAAAACAAAATGTCAAAAATAATAATTCCTGTCACTAAAAATTACAATTTTGGATGTTTTAGATTTTATATTGTTTTTCATAGCAACAGAGATTATGTCAGAATTTTAAAACTTGATTTCAAAATTTTAACTACAGTAGACCTCGCTTATAACGGCCCCGGATATAGCAAACCGCCGCGTCGGTAATAACGAACTAAATTTTCAAAATGATGCATATAGCATAGTTACAGCTTTTTACAAAATTCTGATATAAAGAACCGATTGTGACAGTCCTTCGAAGTTCGTTATATCAGAGGTTTACTGTATTTAAATAACGCATTTGCGTTGATTTGATGTTAACAGAATAGGAATTATAACATTATAAGGTTTTATAAGAACCAACTTTCCTATGTGTTACGTCTGAAACAGTAATATCACTGCTCGAAATAAAGAAATTATTAAGAAATTAGACACGCTGGAATGGAACGGAGGATCAGTTTTCACAAATTATTAATTGCAGGAAAATATGTCCAGATCATGCAATTTTTAGAATTATTAATAATTATTTAATTAAAATGCTATTCTACGAAACTTCTTGATGCTTTAATATTTTAAAAATTCCATGAGCTTTTCTTCTCCAACCAACATATTAAATTATTTTTATGAAGTCACTTTCTTGTTTCTTCTTACTTTATATTTATACCAAGCCTACTAATTGTCATTATTCTAAATGCTTTTCAAGATTTATGCTAAATGTCATAAAATTGAGCGCTCCACTTAAGCAGGCACGTAACTAGATAATTTTTTTAGGGGTGGCAACCGGGAGGCCTCGCCAAAAACTGGGGGGGCCACAAAAATGTACTTATATCATAAGATTTTAACATCGTATCGAGTGTCATAGAAGGGCGGTTTAACCTTAAGGTCATAAATATTGTGAGTGACAACAAACCGCGACGTGCCTATGAGAGGCTATATATAACAGGAAAGGTCCATATTAATAATTAAAAAAGGCTAATAAATTTTGATGCAAGGATGCAAGCTAAGAAAAGAGATCGTAAACATCGTAGTGACTTACCAATAATAATTATTAATTGTAGTATTCTCATATTCTTGTTTTTGTTTCTTGGGAATATTACACGGGGTGGTATTCAAATTCAAGCAACAATCTTTTTGAAACGGGTGCCCACGATCAAAGCGGAACATAGCCAAATAACACAGGGAATTACATTTGCCGCTTGCTGCTCACTAGGTTCATCTACAAGAACGGTAATGATATCTATTGAAAGAGATTTATTTTCTTAGCCTGTTGATACCAAATACTTCTTAGTTAATGACTTTTTTAACATTGAAGAAGCAATTTAAATATTTTCATAATTTGAAAAACTATGAACAGCCATGATAATTATGTCAAATTCAAATAATTGTTTTAATAGAAACAGATATTGAATAGATTATTATTACGTTCTTGTAGCTGAAGCTGGTGAGCAACCAGTGGCGTAACTAAGAGTTTATAGGCCCTCCCGCAAAATCCAAAGTGGAGCCCCTACCCGTACCCATTCCCGTGAATTTTCATTTTATTTAACCACAAATCGATTTTATAACGAAATTTCATACTAAGCTATGTTTCGGGGGCCCTTTCTATCCTGGGGCCCTCCCGCAATGCGGGCCCTCTATTTATGCCACTGTGAGTAACAAACTGCTAATGTAATGTGTGTTATTTAGCTATGTTCCGCTTCGATCGTGGACACTCGGTATAAGTTAACAATTATTTGGGTAACATAAAAAATAAGCACAATAAATACCACGTAACACAAACTAATAACTTGAAACGCGATTTTAAAATTCGAACACGAGCTGCGATGTCCCGAAAAGCTTTTTCAGAACTAAACTGAAAATCTAACACATTTATGAATGACAAAAAATAAATATCTACATATTTAGCTCAATGTCGGAAATTGAAATAATTAAACAGTTCCACGAAAGTTCTCATAAAATTAAGTTAGCTTATTACTTGCGATTTAGAATAGCCGAGATATTATATTTCTTTTATATTATATTTCACGGCGGTATTTGTTAACTTAACAGTTTATCAAAACTCAATTTTTCGTAATGTCCCTTTTACTTTTTAATCTGATAAATCAGAGGATAAATTTTAGCCACCAAGTATTAAAATAATTATTGTTGTTTTCTAGTGGGGTGGCCAGTGGGGTGGCAAATATGATTTTTGGGGTGGCCAGGCCACCCTAGGACCCCCTGTAGTTACGTGCCTGCACTTAAGCTCCAATTAATTCTGTAACTGGATAATATAAGATGGCCAAAGAAAGCTAATTTTAATTCTGAAAATTACCGAACAAGCCTATCTAATTTTCCACACTTAAGAAATACCACAAATATAATTTTCATTTTTTAAAATGCATAAAAAACTTAAAAAATGTTACAAAAGATACACTCAATGTCGAGTTTGAAATTCCATTAGTTGTTGAAGTAATGCTTGAAGTTTTTTCCCTTCAACTGCTTGCTTACTGAGACTCTAGACCACATTTTAGTCTTTTAAAATCCTGTAATTTATTGTGTAAATGGCACAAAGAATCCTTGTTAATTCTCAGAAGAGTGGCCTAAGGCGACTTGGTGCTGCTGAGCTTCCGTTCGGACCTATAATTATCAAAACCCACACACATTCAAATGAAATAACCGAGCTCTAACAAGTTCCTTATTTAATTATCGACAACATTTATATAAACTCGATTTTAAAACTCTTTTTTCTTGCTCTTTAAATAAAATAATCTAATGGTGTGTGTAGAAGTATATTCTCAAAACCGCAACATCATTAATTAATTTGTTTTATGATAATAATATTCTAAGCTAATATCTATTATAACGCTTCCAAACTGCTTAATTTCTAATAAAAAAAGTTGAATTATTCACACTCGATCAAAGATAAAAATTTGCATTAAGTTAGAAGCTCCTCCATATGTAATTCAAAATAAAAGTTTCCAGGCCTAATTGACTATTTGAAATATCTGATATTTTTAACAATGATATATCTTCCGATCTTACATATAATTTTATAAAAAGTCATTATAATTGATACGGTATTAGAAGGGTGAGTTGTCTTATCGATACCATCTGCAGTCCCCTTTTATTCCCACAAGTTTGACAATGACCGGTGCACTCTCCGTTCTCTCCTGTTTAGAGAGCATAATTAAAGATAATCCATACGTTCCTCTTGTCGACATATGGGAATAGGATGTCATCGGGTTTTTTATACTCACACAAGAGCAAATGAGATTGTACTGCCACCCCCTACGGCTAAGCTGGCGTAAGTAAGCTGTACTCTAAATGCTCTCTTATAAAACCTTTACGTTATTGGACAATGAATCAATCTTGATTTTAAGCACATTATAAAATATTTTATAAATTCAAATCTATAAACGACGCTTTGTAAATTTTTTAAACTATGTACAGGGGTGACTAAAATTTGTGATTCAATATAGAATTTAATTTTGCAAATTTTAATTGATGAAGAAATTTATTTTACTTTTGGAAAACTGTTAAAAAAAAGTTTCTGAAAAGTGAACACCTTAAATCACGTAGTGCATCAATTGTTTTTTTACTGATGGAAAATCAACAAAAACTAAGTTTTCCAAATCGATTGTTAATGGATGTCATTAATCAATCAGAAATTGATCGTTAATAACTCCTATTTGGCAACTCTGTGATTTTTTTTCTAACTAATGAATACAGCTTTTACTTTTTTTTCAAGTTATTCCAAAAAGGGCATGTTTTCCTCAAGTTTTGAAAAACTTTTCTTTCAAATTGTAATTTAAAATTTTTGATTTGTGGTACAATAAACAGCTAAAATGTCTGGTTATCTGCGCAAGAAAACCTCCATATTTTAAATTAATTGCCACCCGAATAGGTCAGGTTGTCAAAACTCAAAGCTATAGCATCAGTAGGAAACAAATTAATAGCGACGCGACTCACTTGATTTAATCAAAAGTTTGTTTCTGTAATTTTATCAATTAAAACAAAAGTAGGTAAAGTGTAAAGTAGGTAGCATGTGTGACAAAATACAGAAACATAAACGAGTCGTATTAGGGAAAATTAGCAAACAGCATCCAGTGATGTCTAAAAAACTTATAGAGGATTTTCAAAATTTCAATTTTCTTCTTTTTTTATTTTTTGGAAAATTGAATTATGGATTATTAATCAACAAGAATTTAGACCTATCATCCATCTGTGGTAATGAGCGAGATTACCGGATTGAAAAACAATTTTCACCTACCCTCTATAAATTATTTTTAAATTATACATAATTTTATTACACGAACTACCTATCGATGTAGAGGAGTATAAAAAAATTGTAAGCAATAGAATCTGAATAGTTTATAATTTAGTTGTATCAATAGTATTGATATTGAGAAATTTCACAAACGAACGAAGCTGGAGTGTAGGCACGTGGTTGCGCCTTTAGGGCTTAGAAAACTTCAAAGGGAATCTGGATCTGACGCTCCACAGGAGTTCACAGGGCTCTGCTTCATATTATATCCAAACTGCTATGTCACCTGTCACTGCTTTTACCTAATTTAGTGCCAGGTAATTAAACGAATTTTTTTTTAATTTAGCCTTTTAAATTTAAAATTCTAAATGTAGCTCTCTCAAAGATGGGGAAACAGTATCATCGTATATATTTCGTAATCATAAACGGTTTATTTTTTTTTTTTTACTAAGAAGAGTATTCTTAACAAATCGTATCCTTATAAAGAAGCGTGTTACATCTTTAATATTAACATTGATGGCTTAAAACACTATTGGAAATTGGAATTTAGAAACGAGGTGATTTCAGCGCTCTATAAATTACGTATACTCGTAAGTTAAATAATGTTTGTTAATAAACAATTGAATTTGGAATTATTTAACGATTTTCGGGTGTTCAGTGACGCGTGCAGACCAACATACAGACAACCATCAGAGAAATAACAGTCAAATTTCAAATAGAGTCGTCTTGAGAAACAAAGTTGATTATACAGAGATGCACGCAACAGGTACGGCGGACACACGGACAGACAAGCGCCCAGGCAATAAAGAAATAAATAGTTTTGATATTTGATGTAAAAAATTCAAAATCTGTATGTGTATCACATGCCTACTTGATGGCATTGCGGGTCCTATACGGCAGGGGTGGCCAACTTCACTAAATATATGATCGACTATTTTTCTTAAAAATGTGTCGCGATCTACCTACTAAAATTTTGACGCTAACTAACGCTAAGTCTCGTCAGCCGTTTTGGTTCTAAAGTCAAAGTGAAGTTTAATGTCATTTGCGCTATTTCGATTTGGCGAGTAGCGAAGTCTAATATTTTAAGGTCTGTTCTCATCAAAAATTTAAGAATGGCTTAACGTCATGTAAAGAATAGAGTAAGGAATAGCGCACAAATAGCATTAAACGTCACTTTGACGTTTGACTGAAAACGGCTGAGGAGTAAGCTATGATTTATTATAGTACTTAGGGTCGTGATTATAAACAACAAATGAAGTTTATCTCGAGAATAAAATTTATCTTTTTTAGACATGGCAACGAAGCAACGATGCAACGTTACAATGTCAAAGTTTGACGTTTGAATATAAACATTAAAATTTGAGCTTAAGTTATTTTTGCGTCGTGTCATCAAACTTTGAGATTGTAACGTTGCTTCGTTGTCATGTCTAAAAAAGAAAAATTCTATTCTCGAGATAAACTTTATTTGTCGTTTATAATCACGGCCCTTAGTTGTATAATATGATACTATAAAGGAACCATGACCGTGAGTCACGACGAAGTTGCGTTTGCGTGTCGAAATTGTCTCCTGTCCGCTATGATCATGGTTTACGAACACCATGATGGTATAAACCATGGCTATGATCTACCACAAATTCCTTCGCGATCGACTTGTTGGCCATTCCTGTTATACGGGAGAAACGTATAGGACCACAAAGCCGTAATGCTTCAAAGGTGATAGATTTCAGTTTTATTATTTATTTAGATTTAATTGCTTATAATAATGCAAAAGAGAATTGACAGATTATTAAATTTAAATCTAAAGTTTTATTGTACAAGAATCTTTCGTTCGAAGCCCGGGCCTTCAACAGCTCTCTTTTCTCTGAACTGTTCCTATCCACAATTAATGGGTTGGCCACACTACATCATAGCTAAATAATAAGCTCGGTCATAGCAAAATAATAGGGAATTTTCAGAATAAAACTGTTATGATTTATCATAGGAGAAGTCATATGATTTCTCCTATGAGAAATCGTGTAGTGTGAACCAGCTTTAAAGAAGCAATTTTTACAAAAAGAAATAGTGAGCCATGGAATTATCAAAAGAAACTATACTTGAATTTTTTTTCTTTGCCGACACGTGACAACCTTAATATGTATAAATTTAGATTAAAACAACGTATTTATTGAGTTTAATTATTTAATTGAGTTAATACATTTATTGCCTGTTAATTATTAGATATGATTATTTTTTTAAAATTGCGTTTTTGAAGTTTCATAATGACAGCGCAGGGTTGCCACATATCAACAATTTAAGCTAAAAAACATTGAATTTCAAACAAATTAAATTGTAATGTGACAACTCTGTACAGGGATGCCAAATTAAAATAGTCCCTAACTGCATTGTCTCTTCACATTTCTAACTAATTTAGGTTTGTTCCGGTAAGTGTCAAAAACGCAATCTTAGAAAAATAATCCTATAGTAAATATTTACTACTATTTAAAAATGTTTTTATTAAAGAAAAACTATTTATGGAGTATTCTAAGTCATGTGTCGGTAAAGAAAAAAACTCAAGTTTACAAGAAATAAATATTAATTTGATAATAACAATAATAATTCAATAAACGTCAAAGTAACGACAATTGTGATTTGTTTTGATAATTTCATGGCATCACTGTTTTTAGTAAAAAATGCATTTCTAATTTCGTCATCACCCTGACAACCCTGGACCTTGTAATTTATTGCATATTTGGATTCTTCATTCGATGACGATTGAAATGATCTATAAATTAATGTATGACATTAAAAGTATTCTATAGCAAAAACGCAGTAAAAAATGTCAGATTATACACGACAATGGACCACAGCAAAGTTTACTTTTTTTGGCATTAAACGAACCTATCTAAGCTCAGAACCATCGTATACCCGTTAAGGGCGCGCTGCTAAAGTGGAGGGGAGACATTTTTGCCATAGCGTGTATTTTTACCACTTTAAGTTGAAGAAAAAAAAATATAGATGGTGCCAACATACTGTCAAAATAATTATTTTAATTACCAATGTCAACCAATCTCAAACTTAAAAAAAACAAGAAACAGTACTTAAAAGTAGAACATTACAACATCGTTTTGGACGGTTTTCGATGCTGTAATGAGTATATTGTTACAAAAGAATAGTAAAGTTAAAAATTTATTCCTGGAACTTTAAAATTTTGCTTGGGCCATCTAAAAGGCAATGCCTGAACTATTGTCGAAAGATTTGGTTGAAAAGACCGCTAAGGACATATTTTGATTCAGTATTATCTTCCTTGTTTCGTTTAATTAGCGATGGAATCACTTAGGTATTGTTCTTATAACGATCTCCACCAGGAAATAACGGAATTTCATCAATATTGGTTGCTTCAAAATTTGAAAGTTTCTTGTTTTCAAAAATTAATTTAACCTATTTATTCATAATATAAAGAAATGAAAATTGTTCATCTCCTTCATTGATCTTTCCTTATTAAAATTTCAAAAAAATTAAGTTCATATAACGTTTAGTTTTTAAATTCCGCAAGACAAACTAAAGGCTTATTTTTAACGTTATTTTAACTCCAACTTTTGCCGCTTTGTCAGCGCGGCCTTAACCTATTATATCATTTTGATTGTAATCGAAAGAAGAATCCAAATATTCAATAATATATAGGATGTCCCGCATTTGAAAATGTAACTTAGATGGCGCCACCTAGCGGTGATTGATGTAACTTTTAATATTTTTACCACCAAACGCGTCCTGTGCCCCTGATTGTGTTATACTGAAACGTTTTCATAATTTTAAAATCTGCATTCTATTTCGAGATATTGAACCAGAGCCGTAGTGAGACTGTGTTATCAGGACAGGCTCAAAAATTTTCGAAAAGCGAAAGCGAAAATCAGGGTTTTCTCTTCTGGGTTTGTATTAATCTGTTGACCACTGTAATCTCTTCTAAAGATGTAATTTTTTTGCTCAAAGTTTGCAAAGACTTTCTCTAAATCAATGTTTTCTTCTTCGGCACAAATTAGGAACACATCGTTTTATTGGCATTGCGAAATCCTTAGCAAGCTCTGACAAGGACAGGATTTGCCTGCCCTGTACATGTACATGTATAACCCTGTATTAGAGTTGCCTCGTTCCTCGCTGAGCTGTATAAAAGCATTTTCTATTATGTCTGGTCTTCTCATTCTATCCAAATCGTAACCAATTCCCTTTTAGGCAGTTTTATTCTCAGTTCTTACAGTACCTATGTTATTAATAGTTTTGAAACAGACTCTCCGAATTGGAAATGTTGCCATACGAATTTTATTTTTCTCAGTTGAAGTTTACTATGCAATGCAACTAAGTATTACAAAAAGACGTTAAACTTGTTTTTCTTTTGAGTGTATTGAATTTCTAGATAGCTTTGCTTTGAGAACATAAGTGGATGAAAAAGAGCATTATCAAATTTCCAAGTTTTTGCAAAAAAGGTGCAATCGTTTTGTTCAACCAAAATATTTCGACATTTATAAATGTCTTAAAAATGTTCTTAAGGTACATATAGTAGACGGAATAGTAGTCTTGTACACACACCTTGAGAATAATTAATTATAATGCCTCACTAAAATGAGCTTTGAAGAAGAGACGGCTCGACAACCGCCAAAACATAGCCCGCCTCCGCTTTGCGTTAACGATCCACAATGAAATGTATAAATAAAAGTCGCTAGCGGTGTTTCAAAGAGACGGACAGATAGATAGTCTTGTTGTAATTGGTCTAGTTTAGCGACATGCAAATCAAAGGCGCGCGTGACGAAACATATCGTTTTACAACGACGTCGACGTTGTTAAAACGCCATCAGCGTTACGGCTCATTTATATTTTTCTGGAGCGAATAATGGTATTAATTATATGTACCATTGTTGTGGTTTAATTTTGTTTAAAGACTATCTGTGCGTACGTATACGCATTTAAAATCTGTTTAGTTTCAATTAAATAACATATTAGTTAAAATTATTTCCGACACTAATTATTAAAACTTACATTATTTTTGAAGAAGAGTGGAGGTACATCAAAGAGAAGTGTTTAAATTACCTGTAACAATAATAAAATAATTAATGATTTTGTACTTTATTAATATTAATGAGGAGCATTGCAAGTGCTTTTTCTTTCACAAGATGCAATTTAAGACAAAAAATTTAAATATTTTAAATTAGAGCTGGCAGTTAGCTGACAAACTTAGTAACAACTTCATTATTAATTAATTAACAATGAGGAGGTTACATGCGAGTTCCTTTGAAAGAATAAGACACTGCTTTATTAATGGGCATTTCGGTTACAACTGAATTACACGAGAGTATTTGAATTGGACTAACTATGTATTTGTTAAAGAGAAAAAAATCCAATATTTTATTGGTCGATTTATTTCGCTTTATTTCGCAGCTTAAATTGTTATTCGCAAGTCGTTTATTCGTGATAAATTGAATTGTTTTCTTTCGTCAAGACTACACGAATGCACACATTTTACTCACATTTACATTTCCCGCATGAAAAGAAGGAATGCGTGTTAGCATCCATCCATATGGAGAAAAATATTGACAGAGAGGGTAACTAGTTAACATAACTAAACAAACGCCATCTTAACTTTAGCAATCCCTGACAAATGGGGTTCGTCTTATACTCGTCGACACCCCAAAAGACAAAATATGCACCCACGCTGTAGCTCCCCTGAAATATAAGAGTAATATAGCTCTCTGGAGTAATTTGCCCGCTTTTAGATTTAATACGTCTTACATTTTCGTTTTAATGTTCATGTAGATGAGAAACTCGGCTGGCATGTTGATAGAATAAAATGTATGTATACGTCTAGAGAAGAGAGGGTAGGTATAATATTTTAACAATATGCACTTTACTCTTATGGATTTTGTATAAAAGTGGTTCTACCATTAATGAATGCGACATCGAGTTTGGGTCTATATGTATGGATCCTTGTAGAAAGGTCATATAAACGAACCAGTGAAAAAAGATCAAGAGCTCAGAG
The DNA here is from genome assembly GCA_963924605.1 of Malthinus seriepunctatus. Lineage (NCBI taxonomy): Eukaryota > Metazoa > Arthropoda > Insecta > Coleoptera > Cantharidae > Malthinus > Malthinus seriepunctatus. The sequence goes on from OZ004600.1 coordinate 35,393,812, forward strand.
AATTCTCATTCGATTCAAATTCAAGTCGTCGGGGTCGTTTTATAGAACGTCTACCGAAAGTAAACTATTTTAAAATTTTTCAATAAGTTTGTATAACTTTTTCATAAAAGTCTTTGTACAAATATAGAAAATGTATGATTTTATGATACCGCTCATGAATAATACAGAAGCAATAACCAAACATAATTATCGTCAAATTTGTCAAAGAATAATTTAATTCCCAACAACTGACGGAGATAATTAATATTAACACGTCCAAAAGTGCATTAACGTACTAAATCACCCCGAGATTAATTAAAGTGCGAATTATTGGACTTGCAATTTTTTCACGTTAACGTAATCGAGCTGTAGGTCGAGTCATTCTATTAAAAACGACAGGAAATTCTTTGGCCTCTTTGGGGATCTTGTTTAGTTTTCTTTTATTGGCAAAGAGAAGTCCAGCTAGTTCAACAACGATGACTCTCAAAACTCACTCTAAAAATTTGTATGCAATAACTGGCTCGCATATACACGAATTTAACTTCCAACTCCTTACACAAACCCTTAATACTCATGTCACAAATGACGTCTCGAATAAAATTTTATAAAAATGTAAATTTCTTCTTCCCATCATGGAGCTTTCGAGAATCGACGTCGGAGAAACGATATTACATAAAAAAAATATTATAAAGAATTCAACGTCGAAAGTTTAATCAGGATTTTAAGATCCCTCTATATAATATGCAAACCTTTGTAATTTACTATCTCTCCATCATCATCAACCCTTGGCAATTGTACAAATTGATTTCAGGCGAGTGCCGGAGTTCTAGGGGTGAGCCCGATGTTTTGCCGCGAGGGGTGCGTTAATAGTCGGGGTGGATCGCATGTATGCATGAATAATATGTGCTTATGAATTATTATATAATAACTAGTACCCAACTGATCAAACATTTATTTGGTTTCGCTCCAAGAGATGGAAATATTGATAAATTATTAGGAAGATTGTAAAATATACCGACGTTTTAGGGATGTTTGGTTAGCCAAAGTCAGATGGACAAGTGGTTGCTATTAATAGGGTTAATATGGCTTCAATTATTATTTATATTTGTACTACTATTGTGTCGATGATGTATATTTTACGCTTGTTGAGTTCGTACATGGATTGTCACAACTTTTTTTTAGGATTTGTTGCTCTGCAACTTAAGCCTTTGTTGTTTTATAGAAAAAAGAAAAAGACTGGAACGACGAATTTTACAAATTATATTTCCTAGTATTTTGTACTTAATTTTACGAGTGGGTTTTTGAATGTGACCAAGTGGAAATTGTGAATATATTTTCGTCGATATATATTTATACCGGGGAGTGGGTTATTCGGTTGTAATTGGAACTCTCCAGAAAATGAACGGAGCAGAGAAATGTATTTTGCGTCGCTCGTGCATTCGCGCTACTGCTCTAGACGGTTCACGCTTGGCCGGGACCAATTCAGAGCCGGAATTTATCCTATCAATTTCTGCCCGTTGAACCGGCAAAGAGCTCCTCTCCCCCGCCTCATTACCGCGACGACAGGGCCGGATAGGGCGCCATCTTGTTCCGCCTGCCGTGATTTTACATGTCGTTGTGTTTGTTTAATCATGCAAAAGTAATCCGATGTAGAAATTTATAATTGGACATTGGCGTCACATAAAAAACAATTAATGAGCCTTTTACACGAAAATTTCAAGCCTATTTGCATCGTTAAATATTAAGGATGAGAAAAGGCGATCTTTAATTTTCTTTATAAAAAAAGTGTAACTTGTTTTGCAACTCGCGTCATTTATTTTCATCATTACAAAAGTAATTACAATTCGATAATAAACAATCACCGTGAATAATTTTTGTTAAGTTACAACAAATAAACCAATACCCACTAGACTATTGTTATCAATCGGTGTAATGGAAAGCATTTACGGTTTTATCATTTGTAACAAAATTAAAGGCATTTCAAAAGGAAATAATGTCCATAACGAAAGGATAAGTTTCTTTCGTTATTCTTTGCTGCTAAATCAAATATTTGTGAATCAACCGGCGAAATAAACGAAGAGATTTGGTGGCACGATTGGTAACAATTCAGTGGACATCGTAGAAAAGCAAAGGACCGTATGATGTAATAGTGTACAAATCACGACGCCTCATTAAACTGATGGATCCACGTGACGTTATTCGACCGTTCAAACCATGTTCAAACTAACATAGTGCAAACACCGTGTATAAAAAAATTATTAAAATAACATTTGTTCAAAATAAGTAAATATGCACATCATCTAGGAAGTATAAATAAATACCTGATGGATGTCACAAAATGATATTAAACAAAAATAATGAATTGATTAAAAGATGATTTATTTGGCTCCTTAAAGGATAACGAATTTTATATAAAAATTAAGATGATTATTAGGAAAATATTTTAATTTGAGATAGGCTACTTACAATAACAAAATTATTTTTATAAAAATCTTCAATATGCTAACAATAAATATGAAGATAAAAACATAAAAAGAGTGTAAAACCACTAAAATTGCTTTCATTAAGTATTTTAATTGACGTCAGTTTTATGAAGACGTCAAAAAATAATAATAATGTACAAAGATGAAAGATCAAAACTCAAAAAGCGTGTAAGGGAAGTTGTCAATAATGAACGCGGGGTAGCCAAAAAACCTTCAGTAATTAACGAATAAGGTCGACTTATGAACGTAACGAACGAACGAATAATACCTATTTTAAACGCAAATACCTGTATAGTATCTGAAAATTCTTACACACCAACAAAAATAAGATTATACAGAGATGATTCAAACCAAATCTTGTATAGTTTACGCATACATATAAGGTTTTTCGATTTCTATAAGTCAACAGTTGCTCATCAGCTTATGCCAATACACAATAGCCATCATAAATCATAGGCAAACATCTGTTATACTATGACGATTGTAAACCTACCCTTTAAAATATTTACTAAACCAGATGGGTAAAAATTGATATTTATCCTTTAGTTTATCCTCGACTACCTACCTGCTTTGGTGAATATTTAAAAAGGTAGCTTGCCTATGATTTACGATGGCTATTGTGTATTGGCATAAGTTGATGAGCAACTATTGACTTATAGAAGCAGAAAATCCTTATATGTATGCGTAAACTATACCAATAAATGAAAGAAAAAAGTGCGACAGTGACAAGAAGGTCCTTAACTCGTTTGGTCTACCTCTACAAGCATTCTTTAAGCTACCCCCATTGTACCTGAGGTTAATATCGCCCCCTGGATCGTCCCAGTGACTCTCGGGAATCGGGACACAGCATCGCACACTTTGAGAAGCACTGCATTAGATCATTTGTAATACCCTTCTTTTTAGTTATAAAGCTTTTCCTGTAAAAGTAGTATTCGTATTCTCGTTCTTCTTTACAAGTCTATGGACTTGTAGGACTAAAGGTCGTTTTACATGGACTAAATACCGTACTAACTTGTTGGTACTGAATCAATTCGAGGAAAAAGGAAAAAATCCGCCAGACATCGTGTCGCTTATCATGATATCTCCATCGAGTCAGTCTAGTTATATTAGACCAACCTAACGCTCTCTATGCTGGTGGTTATCTTCGTGGGTGAAGATTTCCCCTTCACTCGAAAAAAACCCTCTTTATGAAGATTTTTGTTAGCTCTTGGACTTGGTAGTCGGCGGTGTTAAGCCTCTTAAGGATAAGTTTTATATCGCGAGCGTGAGAACACTGTCGTATGTTCTGTGCACAGTGTATGATCAAAAAGATGGAGCATCAAACCGCCGCTATATGGTGAACAAATTTCACCAGATTGTGGGAGTGAGACGCACAACGATACATGGTTGATGCATAGGGCTGATCTACCGCGCTCCAAGCTTGGAAATTGTTTTTATTTATAATAAATAAACTCACTTTATTTTTGTTACTCGCGTAACCACTAGTATACCCAGAGGCACAACATTTACTAGCAATAATCCAAAATTAATACTAAATAAAAGGCAAATCATTTATTATACAACTTAAAACGCTTGATCTCCCCAAGATTCAATGCTAATATATCAAGCAATACAGGTAGCGTAGTCTATCTCAATCTCTACCTCGCAGTTGCACTTTGAGGACAAACAGTAACCACTTCGCGCTGCTTACGATCATATCTCGTTCGGCCACCTTCCAATATCTTACACCGTGGTTGTGTGATTTGATTATGTATTCGAACTACAACCACTAAACTAGGGCCAGTTTACTGATTTAAGTTGACTGTTTTATAACCTGACAAAAAATTGGTCTCGTGCGTACGTCTCTTCATACGTATCCAAACGTGCATGAGAGAGATATAACTTCTGCGCGAGGTACCGAAAAATCTCGATGTAATCTACTCTTCATTTGAGACATGAGACAAAATGAAACAACTTTCTAGATTGTGGTTACCTGGTATAGGTAATTAAAAATGATAGATTATATGAAAAAGAATAGAGAAGAGGAGTCAGAACTCAAACCCCCACCATTTATACTTCTAGCCTGTTTCAGCTGCAGCTGAAGGCAACAGAGACTGGCTGAAAGTTAAAACAGTAGATAAAAAGAACAATATCTATCTGAGCCACCCCAACTCTCCCCAGACCAGAATCTTGCTTATTACAATTACCACTGAATAGCAATGAGTGCATTCAGAACACGGAACAGTTCCCAACAGCTGATTAACCGCTCTTTTTCTCTCTTTCAGCTGATAGATCAGCTGTTAAGAGTTGATATGGAGTCCGAATACGCTCAATATTTATTTGCTATATCTTATTTTACCCGATGTTTACTCGAGATACTTAAGTATTGATCACTATACTTAAAAATAGCGAAAAATTCTTGAATAATAATCTCCACATTCTAAAGCCAGCCTAAAAATTTTCAAAACGTGTATTTATTTAGTATTACACGAAATAAATCTAAAATCTTTACAATAGAATCCCTAATATCCATAGAGGATTTGATCGTGAAAACATACAAAATGCTACTTCGTTTCTAACATTCGCGACTGCATTCTTTACGCATACATATTTTTGATATACCTTAACAAAAGAATTCTATAGAAAACATAAATATTTTTCAGTCAATAGAATTAATCATTTTTAAATATTTCATATAAATTTTGATGTTTACATAATATAAGGATTAACAAAAATACACCCATGTCCAATTTGAGTTTGTGTTGTTAAGGGATAATAAGGCATATTATTTTATAAATAAAAACCTCAAGTTTGATATACTTTCAACGTGCCACGCTTAATTTATATTGGTAATATAAATTATAAGGCAAAAAAAAATTGAGAAGTTTTATAACAAGCGTAAAAGCCATCATCAGGGTACATAAAATTTTAAATACAAATTATACGTGGGTGGTCGACTATGACAACAACAATACAGATGTCAGGTCAGGCAACATTTGAGAGAAAAGTGAATAAATTGCCAGGTTTCTCTACGACTTGCACTAAATCATCTTATCGCAAACTTTTATCAATTTCAGTTGGTCTATTTTGACTAAAAGCTTACGGTCTAGACCTCGAGACACAAGACAGCCTCAGATAATAACTACAGTTAAACACGTCTTTTCTGATTATCAAGATAACAAATCTACAAATTGTTATCGTGTCTTCCTTTAAATCATTTATAAAAAACAAGTTTTGATGGACTTAAAGGGGTCTGGAAATTGTTTCAAAAAATTGTAATTAGTGTCACAGTGAAGAGACGGATTTTTAAACCGTTTAAATAAGCGCCAGACTGAGGCAACACAAAAATGTTTGTCTCTAGGTCACTAATTATTGCTTAGACGTAGGTGGAAATAGTGTAATATTCATCTAACGAGACAATAATTGTTATTAACTGCTCTAATTGGAGGAACTGCTTTTCCTAATTCCCACTTCAGAATTGCTAAAGTAATAACAATAAAAATTATGTAACGAAATGATATTTGGTTTGTAATTAAGCTCGCTCGGACATTCTAAAGGAAAAAGGAATACAGGGTGGTCTTTAATTTATTCTTCAGTTTTAGAAGAAGTCTCCAAATCACTTTCCGACTCACTAAATCGTCTCATGAGAGACAGTTACCTATTAACGAGTAGTTTTTGGGTATTAGATCATCTTCAGGCCTATTTTGACAGACAAAATAAATTATTTTTAATCTTCATAACCTCAATTTCGATTATGCAAAAAACTTATATAAATTTCCCTAATTAAGCAGTTATCTGCAATTACAGCAGAAGAATTAATTTTTAATTTCCTTAATATTGTTGTTTATGTCTGAGAATTTTTATTATAAAAGAGAAGTTTAGTAAGAAAATAATTGAAGAGTGGGCGATATTATCAACTATTATACAATTTTCCATAAAAATTGTATCTCAAAAGAATCATCTTACGCCTACTTTTTACTTTTAAACGCTTATTAAAAGTTATTTTATTGCAAAGTAAACTTAAAATGACTTACTTGATCAAAAGTTGGTGAACGAAATTTGTGAATGAATAACATCTGCCAATTAACTGTCAACTTTTCTTGGCAAATCTACGATTCAAATTATTTATATTATTTTTGGCCTTTTTGTATCAGTATCAAAATTAATTGGGAAACTTTATTCAAAATAATAATAAAAGTCGAAAAAGATTATAAAGCATAAGTTAGGTTAGGTTCATTTTTCGAACGTTTCAAATTTTGATATTTATCAATGTCAGAGATGCCATGTCTTAAGACGGAAAATTATTTATATTATTTTTGACCTTTTTGTATCAGTACGGACTCGATTGGAGGACTTGTATCAAAATAATAATAAAAGTAGAAAAAGATTATAAAGAATAAGTTAGGTTAGGTCCATATTTCGAACGTTTACGAATTTTGACATTTACCAATTAACTGTCAAATTTTCTTGGTACCTTTAAGGTTTCAGATGGAAAATTATTTACATAATATTTGGCCTTTTTGTATCAGTACGGACTCAATTGGAGAACTCTATCAAAATAATAAATAATAAAAGTCGAAAAAGATTATAAAAAATTAGTTAGGTTAGGTCCATTTTTCGAACGTTTCCGACTTTTGACATTTGCCAATTTACTGTCAAATTTTCTTGGTAAGTTTAAGGTTTAAGATGGAAAATTATTTATATAATTTTTGACCTTTTTGTATCAGTACGGACTCAATTGGAGAACTTGATCAAAATAATAATAAAAATCGAAAAAGATTATAAAGAATAAGTTAGGTTAGGTCCATTTTTCGAACGCTTGCGAATTTTGACATCTGCCTACTTGACACTTGTTTTTTTGTGTTAATGAGTCGTTTCTGTGCCATTTTAGTCTTATTTCGTATTCATAAGGCCCCCAATAATAATTCTTTTGTGTAAGACAGCAAGAACCAGGATCAATGAAACATTTTTAACGACGGTGTGACTTTGGAAAGTTGCCTTTGGCGAATCAAACTCCAGTTTTTGATTTTTATGTGGAAAACCGTTAATTCCTAAGCAAAAACGTTAATTTTCCCAAAGTTCAAATATTTCTGATTCTGTCTAATTCTGTACGTTTCTAATTATTTCACATATGAGAGCCGAGTAAGAAGTCACCTGATGGTTACTGTCACAAATCCGTCACTTTATATACCAAGAATTGGAGAAAGCCATGGTAAAGTGATTGCCTATACCTGTCGAAAAAGTCGTTTCTATTATAAATTCAAAGAAGAGCAAATGCATTCAAATATGGCCTCTATTTGTTGTTTAAACGCGTTGTTGTAAATGTAGGTATCGACTCAAAATATACTGTAAAAATTCAGCATCATGCATAATCAACTAACTTCCATGGCTCTAATTCGTAAATTTAAAATTTCTGTTTTGGCTCTTGTTCAAATATAATTTCAATTAATTATAAATAAATAATCCAAGACATTATCTTTTAATGGACATTTTTAAATTATAGTAAAAAGATTAGCGATGCTATGATTAAGTATCAATTTAACAAATTCGCCAAAATTAAAAAAATAAATCATTAAAACTAAATTGATATATGTATTGAAGATTAATCAACTCATTTTTAAAACAATTTTGGTAATTAAAAATGGAAAAAAAAATAAATCAGTTTCACACAAGGTATAAAAGAAGAGCTGTTAATGACTATGGGGTCCTTGAAGTAATTAAGAAACATAACGTGTTTAAAAAGCTGCTAAAAGAGATTAAAAAAATAATTTCGAGTTAAATTCTATTAAAATTTTTAAAATAAAAAAAATTATTAAACCGGTCCTGCGTACTTGTTAGAAAACAAGCAGGTAATAGATATTTTTTTTCTACAACCACATGGACCATAAACAATCCGTGGGTCAAGTCCTTCCACGAAACCAGCTCTACGACACCCAAGAATTCTTGGGTGTGGCCAAATGTCAATCATTAGGTATAAATGATTTGAGAGTAGGCAGAATGGAAGTAATGTTAGCGCAAAATAATCCACAAAAATACTAATTGCACGTACAAAAATTGAAGATATTTCAAATATGTAATGTACAACTCTCCAAATTAATTGTTTCTTTTGGAACGACTAAAAACTTGTCCACTTTAAATTCTGCCTTTTTAAACCATAGCCCGAGTATTTATGGCGCCTTTGTTAGCAATTTTCTGAAGGAAGCTTACAGGTAAAAGTACATTGTTTGTTAGCACACTATAGAATTTGTAAATGTGTTTAGTAAATAAGAAATAGATTCTGAATACACAAGTTAGGTTTGGTATCCACCCCATTCAATTCTCGAGAAAGTTATGCTTGAAAAATGCCCAAAAGTTGTTTGTTTAATTCTAATCCGAAGGTGTAATTTGACTTGTTTGTTGTTGGAACAGTGTTTGAATTATAGGAAGTTCTTTTTATACGAAAAAATTATATCGTGATTAACAGCTACTTAATTTTGGTCCGGATGTATAGATATGAGCATTATTTACATATGTCCACCTCCGTAATATTAAAATTATGTAATAAAGATTACAATCACCGTAATAATCTTGAAAGGCATTTACATAATTTTGTGTAAAGCAGGTGGATCAATATCACTTCAATCTGACATTTCACATTATAAGAAAAAAAATAAAAATGACTTTTTGAATATTTTTACAAATTTTAACAGGATACGTAGTTGGAATAAAAATGTGTGAGAAAAATACATGGCACTTTTTATATTTATGTTTTTCTAGGAGGGTATAAATTGCTCTATTATGAGACCTCTCCGTGACTTGAAGCGACTAGAATATGTTTGAAAGCTAATGCGGGTGGGTTGGAAGGCAGGTTGATGCTATTCAAACCTACAAATGTTAACACCATGGGGGACCTTAAGAGGATTGATACAACTGCCTAATGACCAAGAATTTTAAATAAGTTATTTTACAAATAACCGCACAAAAAAATTTTGTTCTAATTTTAACACGAAAATTCGGAAATAAATAACAAATCAACAATTGGACTCAACGCCATTAATCGCAATTTGATCGAATAAAAACTTGCGAGTAGAATAGCGTGTATTCGTTGGTAAAGATAATTAATTCGTATAAAGAGTAAAATCTTAATAGCTGTATTACTTACTCGATCACCGTATTACATTATCGTTTCGGTGTAATATAAAAGAGCCCTCCGAATCTGAAGTTACAAGTCGTATCATTCGTCTAGAACAGAGAAAGAAAGAGTAGCGCGTGTCGAAGCGCCGCTTCAAAAGACGCCGCCTTGTAGTGACAGCCTTAATATGTGTTCATTTAGGCCTTTATGACGGCCCACTGGTTATGTAACAACGCGAAGTAGGTGCTGATATACCTGATGATACCTTACTTTGTTGTTCAAATATGCCGCTATTTACCTTGGCGTTACTTATATTACTTTAATTTATGAGTAGGGTCTTTATTAATTGGATTATGAGGAAATTATCCAATTCTTTCTTTCGCTTTATTTTATTATTCTTGCCTTTTTTGCTTATTTACACTTAATTGGTCAATTTCAAACATAATAAAGCGAACGTCATGGTTTGTTTGACGTTTGACCACCTTGTAGTTGTAGGTTCAACTTGTTAACCGATGTTAAATTTCACATTACAAACTTAAATATGTAATTTAGGTTATGAGATTCGTACAAAATCACAACAGCAACATGTAATAATCATATAAACGTATTACAACGTTTGTTTTTTTCCTCCAAATAAACTTCTCGATTCAATTTAAGTGATTGATGTTCGATCGTAATCAAATTATTAATGGTTTCTTTAAGAAATGTATATACCCAAAACGTGGTTATTTCACTTCGTAACCAACTTTAACCTTTTAATTTGTTCGAATAATACACACTGAAGCTGAATGACTTCAGAAGCCTTGAAATGAAATTTACATATCCATGCATGTAAGTAGACATAAGTAACAAAGTTGAAAAATTCTTTCGAGAAAACCCTTTTATTACATACACGTTTTGTACAACATTGTAGTTCTTGGTGTTTTATTTATGGAATTGCTAGAAATAGGAACGTGTAAATCCAAAAAGGACTAACGAGTAGGAGCTTAAATACATCAAGGTGTGGCAATATAGAACAAACTTAGATTCTAACAGATGACGAATTCCAACTGTTTTGAAAATTTTAAGTGGAACATGGAACAATTAAATTTTATTCCTAGACGAGAATTAATTATCCTCGCCACAAGTTTAAAAATATATATCATACATTGTAACACTCTTATGGGGTTATATGGGCATTTTTAATATACAGTGAGCGCCTAAAGTCTGGAATAAACGAAATATTTTCCGTCCTGATAGGAATATCGAAAAACGGTTGGACACGTAAAATTGGTTTATTTAAAAACAAACATTTTCTGATAACTAACATTTTTCAACCCCCCACCCCTTTTGAGCAGTGACGGCATCGATTTTTTTTTAAATTGCATTATGAAAATTTTGATTTCAGCAATATGGAATTGTTTGGCCTTTAGACTGGTAGTTTCGAAGATATTAATTTTTAAATTTATAGAGACTAGCGGTGCTGGTGATGTTTTTAAATAAAATTTTTATTGATGGTTTATCAAGTAAAATAGTTTTCGGAAAAACAATGAAATAATTTTTATGAGTTTTAGCATCCATATTAAACCAATAATTTTATTTATTTTTAGAAAATTTCATTCAATTTTACGCGTCCAACCGTTTCTAGATATTCCTATTCCTCCTATCAGATAAGAAAATAATTCGTTTATATCAAATTTTGGACGCTCACTGTATGGGTGATGCAATTTACGATCATTTTAACAACACGGTGTAGAATAATTTTTCAACGAAATTTTCTCATGCCACAACAGAAACCGATATGCAAACACGACGTGTTAGTCCTGGGGCCTGTAACAGAAAAAAGGGGGTGATCGTATTCAGGTCCATCTTTTGGAAATAAGCTATTTGAGTACCAGCGGACACGAAAATCTGGTTGGCTTCCACAGGCAGTGGCTTAAGCCCTCAGGATCCTTCAATGAAATTCTTAAAGAAGGAAAAAAGTAAGAAATATGACAGCATTCGGGATGCAACTTTGACATTTTATCGTTCTTATAAAAAAAATCGACCAAAAAAATTGGCTGCTCTCTACAATGTCTCTGAGAGCGTGGCAGCTGGACTGAAATTAACGTCTTTTTGCTACACACCTGCAAACACTAACTCGTGACTCATAAACGGTATTTGAGTTGTCCACTGCCAAAGTAACTACTTTTTACATAAAAAGTAAGATTTTACTTTGCCATCCCTCTCAGGTGGGTTTCCCGCCTTCCTCACCGATTAGAAATTTATTATTAACAGCTCTGAGGCCTTAAGCCACTGCCTGTGGAAGCAAACCAGATTTTCGTGTTCGCTGGCACTCAAATAGCTTATTCCCAAAAGATGGGCCTGAATACGATCACCCCTTTTTTTCTGTTACAGGCCCCAGGACTATGTTTGTAGAACACTCATCGCACTTTGTTTTCGTAATGGTAGTGAACATATTTAGGTTTGCCCAAGATTTGTTTACCGAATAAATTGCTTATCTAAAACACTTCAAAACTACATAAGATCACACCATTATCCTTCATCTTACACAAAGTGAATTAAGAAAAAGCCTCATATCAAGAGCATCCATGGTGATTTCAAACAAAAATTTTAGTTGGGGGTAATCAATTTACCCCCTTTCGAAACGAGGAGTTTTGAGGATAACCCCAAATGAAGAAATCTTCCTCTCAAAAATTAACTTCCACAGTCGGCCTCGATTCATCCATATATTAGCCAGCAGAATTATCTGTTCTATCTTTAATAGAGTTGGTTAGTTAGTGTCATGAGTCATGACTTATGAACAGGTGCATTGTCTTGCAGTAAAAGTAGATAAGCCTTTTGTCAATTAATTTCTTCTTTAATGTCAATGTAAAATGTAAGCCTAGTATAATACGCCTGTTATGGGGTACGTTTACTTTTATAATCAGTTAAAAGAATTTCCTTCGAATCTCAAAAGATTGTTGTCATTCAGTTTCCAGCAGAAGACACAACTTAAAAATTTTTTGGTGCTGGACAACCCCTCAAATGCTACTGCTTCGATTCCTTCTTCGATTCAAATACAAAAATCGAACCAAAGTTTCATCTCCTGTGACAATTCGGTTGATAATACATGGAATTCAAAAATTCTCACACTATCACTTATTATTTTGTTGATTGCAACCAACATCTTACAAGTCGTAGCAAACTGAAGCCACTTGTGAACTACTTTGTGAGACAGAGAAAGCATATAAAGGGTAATTGTCGCGCCAATATAAGACAGAGAAAGCATATCAAGGGATATTATATGCACCAATCAAATGCGCGTATTCGCGTTTAATCAGTCATCAAAAGGTTCAAGTTTTGCTTCAACTTAGAACGTTCGTCGGCATACCTGTCATATTTATTACCATGATTGCAACTAAACCACTGGATATAAATGCATAAAAGTTTTAGTGTTGAAAATGAAGAAGGAAATTGATTTTAAAAAAATAGAAAAAAATGGCCGCCTCCTTCTGTCTCATTCCGCGAACGTAAAAATTTCTCCTCGAAACTATTTAGGTACGTAAAGCGCCGAATCAGTATACTTTTACAAATTGTTTAGAATTTAGAAAAAACAAAAAATTAAGGCCCGTCTACACACAAAGGCTTGCCTGTGCAGGCGACCTGCACAGACCACCTGAACGCTGTCCAGACCGGTTTGGCTTATGCAGTAGGGCTTCACGCGAGAGTTTCGCATGCCCATCTCCCACTTGCAACTTTGTGCAAGGCGAAGCGAGGCGAGAGTTAAGATTTCTTATGCGATGCGAGACTCTCGAGTGAAGCCCTACTGTGCAGGCCGCCTAAATGGTGTCCACACGCTCCAGTTTGTGCAAGCGGCCTGCACAGACCAAACCGGAAGGCAAGCCTGTGTGTGTGTGGACGGGCCATTACTCACATACACCGCATACGATCCCCACTCAGTTAAATCATTGTTAATAACAATAAGTAATAACAAAATACAGAAAAACTAACCTTATTAAAGTTATTTAATTGGTTGAACCTCAACGTCGCTGCACAAAAAAACCAAAGACACAAAATACAACCAGAAACCCCGCGAGTGTATCTACTCGAACCGTATCAAACACAAAAATGAATGAAAAGAATCAAAAATATTATTTTAATCAGCAATTTATCACAGAGCAGACTCGGACTATCGTAATAAACCGAACATGACAATGTTGAAAATTTTAAACTATTTTAAAATTCACTATCAAAACTAGATTTGAATTCAAAAATAAGATTTTGTCAAAACGTTAGAAATTGTAATATTGGAAAGCCAAATTGGTTCAAAAATTTATAATAAGCACAAATGATGAAGAAAATTTTAATACTTGTTACTATTATATCCATGATAATTTTTATAAGAAAGACGTTCAATTCCCAATTCGTTATTAATAGGGGTGAAGACAGAAGTCATATAGCCACTGGCTAAGCACATCGGATCAGCACCTCCTAATCAAAAGCTGGACTGTTCGAAATAAATTTCATACAATACATTCTATGATTTTGTAAGCCATTTCATTAAAATGGGGACAGAAAGGGATAAAATTAACTTTTAAATTTTAGTAATAGGCATAATATATTGGTTGTCTAGCCAATTAGGTCACGTGGGTTTGAGAGTATTTCCAAAAGAACTGTATAAATCCAAGGATCGTTTTCTTCCACTCAACTGACTCAACCAATTCTCTAACTCTTCCATGTTATAGTAGGTGTTCTTGGAAACCTGTATAGGTTGTTATCGATTATTGCACTTGAGTTCCATATGAGATTTTTTGTTGTCATTTTACTTAAATCTTTAATTCTAGTCAAGTAGATATACATTTCTTCCTCGACCAGTTACCTAATATCTATTCAGTTACATGTCTTGAAAATGTAATTTCGTTTTGTATTCTTCTTCGGTTCAGTTTTGTTACGGATTAAATAGAAATTTATTTTAAATGCCAGTAAAGTACATAGTTCGTTTCCGGTCTAAACTCTTAAGACCGCGTCACATACGCAGGTTTATCTGTGCAGGTCGGAAGAACCCGGAGGGACACTTCATTTAACTATTTTTAGTTATTAAGGACACTATTTTTCTTATCTCACTATACATGAGGTTTAATACTGGAACATTGAACTTATAATTTATAGTATACAGATCTAAAGCGGTTAAACATGGTAAGAGGTTAATTATTTTTTATTTGCAACAACTGCATCAGGCTTAGACAGCACAGATAATCTAGAAAATGAGAAATTCGAAGCCTCGAGCAATAATCTAATCAACTATCACTTCATTAGTTACGAAAACCATGATGAACATGAAGACATTGGATTTTTTTAAATAAATTTCATTAGTTTCAGAGTTTACGACCAAAATGCAGGCATTTTTGAACACTGTTAATGTGATTTGATTATTTCGCCACGTTTATTTTATTTTCAAAAAGAGGGACAGTAAAAACTTCAATTACCTTTTATCGTGAAGCAAACAATTCTAACAATAAAAGTAAGCTGAATGGCTACAATAATCGAAACTCAAACTAGAAAAGCGCAATAAAACGTTAAGTTTAGCGGAAATCAAATTACCGCAACTTGGTTGATTTGATCTAAGTCTAATCGATTTGTGTGCCTGGGATAGCCAATTTATCGCCTCTATAGTTTGGTTTCGAAACGTTCAATAAAACGCAATATTAAACAAAACGCCAAATGTCCAGAAATTTAAATATTTCATATAAATTGTGGTTACAATGAGTATACACGACACAAAAGTACGATGATGGGCTATCGAAAACAGTTTAGGGGCGAGCTTGCAGGCGACACATGCAATATTCAGAAACGATTCCTTAAACACAGGCTCGCTATGTATTATTAACCCCAGTGGTCAACAAACACGCATTTCAACCTATATTACCTTTTAATAAATTATTATTACTCCGATTACTCCTATTAAATAAAAATTATACTAAAACAACCATCAAAAATTTTAATCCAACAAACGAGAGTACTCGTTAACGAAAATCTCATTCCTCTGCAAAAAGGAAGCTGGTAATAAGCTTGGAGAAACATGTGCGTAGAAAAATGTAAATTTTAAACAGACGTCTGTGGGCTTATTCGAAATAATTAGGTGCACGGTGCAAACACATTAAAAGGGGTTAAAACTAGCAAGAACGGGTTACTGGGATTGAAAGTGGAACTCGCAAACCTCATTTGAACAAAAGAAAAAAAAGTCGATATTACCTTTTTTTTCAAATGCAAATTAAATAGCTGAAAAGTGTCAAATGACATCTAAAACTCAAGTTGCACGAAAAATGTTAATTATATTATTCAACTTTTATCGCGATATGTGAATTTAGTATTGAAGATTCTAATAAAGATGGGAAAAAGACTGGTTCGTGCATTTGTAAGTTGGCGTGCAAAGAGAGCACCACTTCAAGTTGATTGTGTACTTTAAAATCTAAAGAGGGCCAATAAAAATGGTGATTTCGAAACAAATCAGTCGTAAGGTGCCGCCGTACCTCATAAACATTTCACCTCTTGACGATTACGCCCACAATTTAAAGCATTTCCTTTGCTAAGCAGCCTAGCGTGTATGTCGTACTACACATATTTCCTGTTTCTAAATAAAATTTTAACGAGTAAAATTCTACCCTCGCAACTGAATAATTTTCCAAAGATTTCTAATTACATTTCGAACTTGAAAAATAAACGAGGTAATAATATAAGTTTTGCAAAAAGTCGCTTTCTCCACCTTTTTCCTATACCTTCGATGGGTTTTAGAAAAAAATTGATTTATGACACAAAATAACGTGCTTGGAATTCGGTTGTAAATCAAAGAAAATCCATTTACGTTGTTTAGAATCGACTAGAACTAAAGGGCAAGTTATTATTAACTGATGGATAAGAAAAAGTTTAAAATATAGAAAGTCGTAGAAAGACTTTAAACACCACCCCTGTCACAAATGTCAACATATAATTTCTTTATAATCCTCAATATGACAGGTATCCCTTTAAATTATCACAATTTTATTAATAATTTTGTTCAATAAGAATACATAAAATGCCATCACGAACACCCAAATAGCGTGGCAGGAAAAAAGATGCTCTGTTATTTGCTTCTACGATAACTTTTAATTTTCTTTTCATTTTCAACCGCCAAGTCGGATTATTTAGTTTTCCGACTGTCCTATCCTGGGGCTTTTAATTTAAAATCATCCATTCTTTACAACTCCTCCCCTGTCGACTCTGTTGGATTTTCCACTCTCTACTTTTGTAATTTCTTATTCATACTTCTTTGAAAGCGACACTGCAGCCTGAATTATATAATTAGTGACTTTCTTGTACTCGTTAAATTGTGTTGTGAAGCACATGTAACGAAGTTACATTATAAATGCCAAGAAAATCGTTATACAAACGTACTTGAAGAAATACTTCACAAATATCAATACAATACAATATCCATTAAATTAGTATCTAAATAAACACATTTTTATAGAAAAACGCCCAAAAAAGAAAATTAGTTATTTTCCAAATAAATCATTAATTAAATTAAATAAGTGAATATGATCTGCAAGCAGCATCCTACTACGACTATGAATTTGAATTTTTGAGCTGTAAAATATTATGTTGAACAGCTCTTGAGTAAAATAATATTGGTGATTGTCACCTAACTTCTAAATCGCAAAGTAGGCCGTAAAAATATAAAAAAATGTTGTAATAAAAGTTTTTCTTGATTTGAAAGTACTCTACCCTCAAAAATATCCCACATAGCTTCGAATAACACATACATTTTCTCATTTTTCAATATAGGCCTTGTGACAGTTTTAACAACTTTCGTACAAATAATAAAATAATAAAATCCTAGAAGAACCCACATTATACTTATTCCGTTACATGTCATGATTTTATGAAACATTTCTACCTATCCTATGAATTGTCAATTTGGTAGCGGGGTAGATCACACCCTAAGATTCCTAGAAAAGTCAGAAAGAGTTCCCTACGGACCGACTAGAGGAAGATTTACACCCCTTGAGATGTTTTGAGAAATTCTGACTTCTGTGGGAATTAAAGTACCGAATTAAAGTACCTGAGATGCCTGGTAGCGCTTCTTCAATTCATCTTACTTATCCCGTTACATAACATGAATTAATGAAGTAATCCTCCTTTAGATGAAGGAGACTTACCAATAGATTAAAAATAGGTTACGTTACGGAAGAACACAGAAATTGGTTTGAAGAATAGTGGAACAACAATTTGTGGAAGAACCAGCAAATGCTGATAAATATGCTACTGACCATTGAATAAATAGATCCGGAAGGAGGGTTTAATAAGAGAAAATGCAACGGAAATGACATTTTGGAAAACTATATGGATGACTCGTTCATTTCGTCGAGATTATATTATTATTGGCTATCATGATCTTTCCTTAGGAGTACAAGCAACAATTTCTACTGCAGAAATTGACCCGAAATCGCTTTATTTAGAAAACCATTGCGATCCATATTATTAGCTAAATGGCTCTTTCCTGTTAGAGTAGGGACTATTTATTCAATGCTACGGACGCTATATTTTATTTAAAAACATGCAGCACTTCAGAAAATACGATTGCATGAAATCGATTACATTTCTTAAAGATGGTGCTGCATGTGCATGTCATATGACTTAAATAAGTAAACACTAGATGGGTAGAGATATGATACTCCACATTTAGTCTGAACATCCAGTACCAGTAGTCTACAGAGAGTGAGATATCATGAAGAAAGAGAAGTATGCAGAAGTTGGTCTCTCGCTTGAAACATATTTAGGACGCGCATCGTCAAATGCTAATAAATGTCAAAATTTAGTAAATATCGTGTCAGGATATGTTGATGACGTAAAATGACGTAATTCAGTGAAAAAACTGCAGAATTTTACCCATCCCGATGATTTTATGAATTAATTTTCTATTCATATCAAATAGAGTATGTACTCATATTTAAGCAGCTCATGAGTACATACTCGGAAATAAAATTTATTTTATTAAATCACTCGATAGGTGCAAATTGATTTTGAAAAAAATTTGCCCCTAACCTAAAATAACGTGTAAAGTTTAGAAATCTCATGCCTACTTTAAATTACTTTATATAATTATTGTATGTGTTGTCATGGAAAACAATATCAAATCTAAACGTCAGAATTCGCATACTACGTGCTAGAATTAATATTATTTTAGTCATTTTAGACTCCATATTGATTTCCATGTCAAAATCGTAGAGTTTTATTTTTATTCGACTGTATATGAATAAGCGGCATTTTACAACATATCATTATTTTGAATTCGTTACTATGGCAACCACTTTACAGTTTCGAGACCGTAAAGTGCTACTTTAACGATCTCTAATTACGCTTAGACAGATGCACCATCTATTGACGTTTTTGTGAAGTTTTTATTCTAAATAGGTAGTTATTTACCTATTTTATCTGACGTTTATAAATATTTACTCCTACTATTATGCCAAAAAGTTTGAGGTTATGTACAATTTATTTAAATATTGTACTACAATTTATATATTTTTATTTAAATGTCATTTACAGTCGAATAAAAAATACTGTAAAATATCCCAGGCAATTGGGAATCTCTGCGTGCGCCTCGATTCGGAAGTCTCCGCCTTGGCCCATGAAACATTTTTTTACGTCCTTGTATCATAATCTACTATTAAAACTTTTTAATCAACAGAGTGATTTAAATCATGAAGTTACTGATAACCATAAAAATATATTTCGATTGATAACCGATTATCAACCCCATGTTGAAATGTGGAACACGAATATTAAAAAATTCCCAATAATTATTATTCTTAAATTTGGTTGGCACTCAGCTTACATAATTATTATAAACGGGATAACATACAAAATGCAAAATAATAATATTTGGGCTTTGAAATTATCACGGCATTATCATTGATTTAAAAAAAATTCCACTTTATATCTTTAAAAGCTTTATAGAAATCGTATTTAGTAGTTAGTACCCCCTCAATTCGCAGATTTTGAATATCTCACATACTTAAACAAGAAACTCCGTTATAATAATTACACAACTTGTTAGTCACAAGTTTTCCTGTACGTCAACATCAATCTCATTTAAAAATGCAAAAATTTTCAATGGAAAATAGTAGGATCTGCATCGCTGTATTTTAACTGCAAAGAGAATTCTAGATAGAAAATTCTCTTGGGATTTGTCGACATATAAGCACAACTTCCACGTTATATACACTAATGTCGTGAATGCATAATCGATATAACTTGAGGAGCAAAAAGTGGTTACAGCTTAAAAAAGTAAAGAAAGTATTTAAAACTAACTATAGCACTAAACGGAAAATTGCAAACACGAGCTAACTATGTAATTAATAATGAAATACACCATTTAAATCCAAAGCGGCAATACATTAAAGGTACTCTGGAGATTTGATGTGATATCAAAAGGCGATATTGTCGTGTTTAGCAACACATGTTACCAAGATGGGTAAAATGACAATTATCCAATTAGCTATAATCAGAAATAATGGCTATTAAGATTAATGAAATATAAACGAGGGGATTACTACTTATTTTCTCTTAATTTAAACTGCTAATTGTTGGAAATTCATTTATTATTTTCCCATTTATATCAACAGGAAAGGCAACTTTTGTTAAAGAGGTAAAATAAGATGTTATAGTAGGTTTTTTTAAACGATTCTAATCACTCTTGGAACTGTCTATTTGTATGATTATGTCAGCATCCTGATGTCGTTGATTTATTCCACACAATCCAGTTGCCATGAAATGATAACGAGCTGGTTAACAGATTTAGGAACTTTCCCATGGCGGACATAGAAAAAATAACCACCCTGTGTACTTTAGAGCTTTAGCGGATTTGCCACTTCCCTGTGGAAGGAGTGTGGCCAGCACTACGCTTCCGAGCGTTCACAATTACGAAAGTTTATGCACAAGTACAAATAGTTTCCAAAGTTTAGTCATACCGAGGTCAATTATCGACGTTAAATTATATAAAAAATAATAAACTTAATTTAAATAGCTTTCAGATTAAGCAAATAAATAATCAGTGCGATGACACATTACCTATTATTTTTAATTCAATCCTAATTAGCAGTTCAACAGTTTCATTCGATTAAAATTAAATAAATTACAAATATCTCTCCTTATCACATTTCAAACACACCAAAAAATACGTATTAAAGATTAGATTAGATAATTTTGGAAAATTTTCTATTAATTTTTTTCCATTACTTTGCGTTACACCTAAAACTAAAATTACACGATGAGTTTAGTTACAAATGAATTTCTTTTTAGTATGATCCGTTACAAATGTAAAGCAATTTCTGATTATAACATTCATTATATATTGCAGCCAGTCGATTGAACAATAATTAAAATTACGTTGCACATCTCATTGTACATCAATGATTGGTATTTGTGTTGGTATTCTATGAGCAAGTGGTCGTTTGTAATTACCTTTGAAGTACCAATTGATGTTGATTATAGTTGAAAGAAAGAACGGTATCGGGTCTTTCACCAAAGACGTAATGCTAGGTGAGGTTATGGAATGCAATGTCACTATTTGTCAATTGCGTATATGTTGTTGACTCTTGTGGATGTAGAAATCTCAACCAACATTTCAGATCGATCCGTGGCATTGCGTGTCGGCGAATGTGACAAATCACCGATTTACTTCACGTGTAGATCACATCTCCCTTTATTGTATTTCAACTTGACAAAGTTGTGTTGTGACAGGTCATTTCCAGACAATACGTCAATTTAAACTTACACTTTCGCAACATTTCCTTTTATTGCTTACATTTTATTCGTTTGTTAAGTGACATCGTGACATGGAAACAAAAAATGATAAATTACGTTTTTATTCCTTTTCAATCGACCAACAACGAACACTAAATATTACCATTATCCTTATTCGATTTTTCTTTATTAGGAATCGCAACTTTTTCAACTACATCGTGCATCAGTAAGAGTGACACCGAAAAGAATAATTTTTCACATTTAAAAAAGTAAAACAGAAGTCAAAAGCATCTCTAAATGAATAACTAACCACAATGGTGATAAAATATGCACATTCGAAATCTTAAAACTAAAGCAAAAAAAAAGAAAGAATTTAATCTCTTGAATGATTGATCAACGACAGCGCCATTCTGATCGGCCGATAAGTGCATTAAGGGGCTGTTAAATATTTGAGATAGCGATTTGAACCACCTCGCTTCGTCACTTTATATATTTTCTTCCTTCGCTTCTTAACTTCTTCTTTAATAATGTATGAATGTACATTAGGATTAACTTAACTTGATGCTCTACATAGCTTTATTGACTCTTCTTAGTATTAGGTATATAAAGCTTTACATCTTTTTATCGATTATATTTTTATTTTTAAATAATTTTATTTGTATATTTTCTTATATTATATTATTCGACACACTGTTTGAGATTTTAAGTTCATTTTACATGGAGTTTTCATTACATTTTTGAGCAATTTGCAACCAAACACACCTTCTTACTAGTATATTTCCACGTTTAGATCGTTGCTGAGGTTGCGTGACGTATTCGAGTAAAATGCTTCTATATTATCAAAACAGAAACCAAACAAGTGAAGTGCTTATGGTATAAAATTCACACACAATCTCGGTAAGATACCAAGAATAAATAGTAAAATTTCTCTATAGAAAGAGACGTCTCTCGTCAGTATCTGTGCTATTTGCAATGATCAAGTGTTTATAGTAACTGATATGGACTAATAGATGTTGTAACTATAACTAGTACAATAAACCAATATTAAAATAAGGCCCAAATACAGCGTACCATCAGGACCGGATCAATGAACGTTGGGGTCTGAGGCGCTAATTATTTTCGGGCTCCTACAAAAAAATACTGCAGTTGACAATGTTTATTTACACTCTAGTCAACGAAGAGGTTATAGAGCACATTTATTTCTTTTATGAATGTATTTGGATTAGTTACGAGGTCAAAATACTAAAAGACCCAGCTTAGCTACATGGCTAAGGGACGGAAGGGGAGAAAAAGTCCAGTTTTTGGGGTTTTCGCTTATATCTCGAAAACGGTGTGTCCTAGGGAAAAAAATATTCTTAGCAAAATGAAAGTTTATTAAATTTCCGACAAAATTGATTCATCTGTTTCTATCCCTTGTAGGTTTTGAGATACCCGGCCACAAAAATCGTTAATGTATGAAAAAAGAGTTTGCCTCATGTTTTTGTCAAACTTTTGCCTCCAGCATCTCAGCTTTTCATTTTACAGTAAATGTCTTCAGAAAAGAAGTTGTAGAGCATTATTTCCTTTACTATTTTACTTTTTTTCCGGGACCTCCACAACACCGAGACCTGAAGCGCGCGCTTCATACGCTTCATGCATACCGCGTACCGTAGGTATAAGGAAAAAGAAGACCAAAAAATTGAGACACTTCAAAGGGGTAAAAACATCTAATCTAAGTGCCTAAAATGCAGTGTCGTAGGAAAGAGAAACCCAAATGTGTATTATTGTTCTAATAGCCACCACCAGCAGCACAGCACAATCTTTAGATTATGAAAAGAAATTAAAATTCAGCTTCTCGGCAAATTTCGGCTTAGTTTGGTTTAAAAAATTTCAGCCTGATAAAATCGTTCTGTGAATTAGATTATTAAACTAAATGCAACATTTTATCCCCCAACGACTGTGAATGTAAACCCTAAAACATGCCCAGGTCTTTAAGAAGGTGCTTTTCATTCCTAGGAAAAATTAGTAAAATTACAATCGAAAGTTTTCTTGAATTATGTACCTTCATAAAGTATAGTTATCATTTTACAATGAAGGAGCTCAACGAACTGAAATGTACCACAAGTATGTGGAACGGTCTAACCTAACCTAACCACAATTTATTACAACTTGCAAATCTTCCTGATATAAATCAGTATATTCTGCAATCGATACTAGATGATTATTAGTTTATTACATTGAATCTGGAGGCAATAAATAATTCAAAATTATTCACCACCACACCTCCCAACTCCAAAAATATTCTACTAGCCTCTGTTCAGCGAACAGATGCAGCTAAGCCACTCCCAAAAAGAGCTCGCGATATTCGAATAGAAGTTTTCTATTGATCGAGTTTTTGACAAGAATTGACATGCGTCTACCCTATTAGACAGAAATTTGTGGGGAGTGGCTTAGCTGCATCTGTTCGTTGAACAGAGACTAGCATATATGATTGTTCTAAAAGAAAAAAATAGTACAGGTGGATATGGAAGAGAAAGAGAAATCATTTTTAAAAATTAAAATGTAAAGATATCGAAAATCACGGAGAGCAAAAACTGATATATGGAATATTCCAAAAGCTGATCACAGATCAAAATTTGCACATTCCTTCGACAGACGCGTTTGTGTGTCCATATTTTTATATGTCAATATTTGTCCCCGCAAAAGAATATAATTGATTACAAAAAGAACACATTATTATGCCCCAAATGCTTGTATTAGATAGGCAACAGGACCTAGATACAACAGGCGATGCTAAAAATAATTGATTAACAACGCTCGGTTGCGTAAAGGCGAATTATATTTTAATCCGTGATTTAGATTTATAATCCTTAGATATGGCAACGTTACACAATTAATTAATAAATAAATATATATGTCAAAGTTTGACAAACTGTATTCACAATTCAACACAGAAATAAATAACCTCAAATTTTAATTTTGATTTACACACGTCAAACTATGACATTATATATAGTGTGTAACATTGCCATATCATAAAAATGTCAAATTTTGACAAACTGTATTTATACAAAAATAACTACATTTCAAATTTTAGTTTACAAACGTCAAACTATGACATTATAGTGTGTAACGTTGCCATATCAAAGGATTATAAATCTAAATCTAGGATTAAAATATAATTCGCCTTTGTGTAACTTGTAAGTAAGTAGCAAATTGCTGTAATTATCGATTTGGGCAGTCTAAGTTACCTCTGATTATTAATTTGACAGACTTGTCAAATAAATTTTGTTCAGTATTTCCATAAAGTAAGGTTAAATCTTACTTCTGAATTAAATTTTTGACAGTTCAAAAACTTAAATTTACCACATAATTTTGTTGTAAAAAGTGAGAAGCATATGGGTTCGAATCCTCGCGTCATCAATTTTTTTTTAATTAATGCTTTCTGATTTAATTTAATGCAAGCTTTAAAATGATTTAATTTTGAACAAAATAACGAATACCTACTATCGACTTTTACGAAGAAGGAAAGAAAAAGAAGAAAAATTGAAACGCAGCTTGCTCAACTTGGATACTGAAAAATTCCGAACTCTCTGTAGAATTATGCCATAAAATAATATTGTGTTGCTAATGGCATACCGTGTCTGACATTTAATGCTAATAATAAATAATCTGGGTACTTTAAATAAGAGAGTAGATACAGCACAACCCAAAACTTGTAGTCAAACTTTAGTCCAAACTTTGACGGTATTTACAAAATCTCATGTAAATAGAACAATATTAAATTTAATGAGAAGGCCAAGTTGACGAGTTACAATGTTTTGAAAAAATCTTTAAATCCACCATTTTAGGAAAATCGAATATAGAAAAGAAATCGTAGCAATTATAAAAAAACTCATAGAAAGGCTGCGCCTTCTGATTTCATTTTTTAGCCATTATACAAGTATAAAATTTTCCGTAATATTAATGCATATTCAAAAATATAAAACGGATTCTAAAATTTCAAACAAAAAGCTATGAGGGTTCTTAACGATGATAGCTCGACGTATTGTCGTCATTAATGTAATTCATATTGCGGAATAATTTAACGACTTGCCTCTTCTTGCTCAGTTTTCAATGATAAACCCCCAGACATGTGTTTTCACAAAATAAATTTTGACAGAGTCGAAATAAATAGAGTACGAGTAATTGAAAATATAAATTAAACGAGAAATACAACAAGCGCTAATTTGGTTAGAATTTAAAAAAATAACCGTCCTTAAATGGAAAATTGAACGGAAAAGCTTGAAAATTTAATTTAATAAACATTTTCAGTCCATTTCATAATGGAGATGTTACATAGCGTGTGTGTGTATCACAGTATTAAACATGAAAATAAATAATTAATAATAAAAGGACGAGAACGAGTAAGGGTAATTAATGCATTTTATGGTGATCGTGGGATGTTAAGCACCCTTGGACAGGTTTTAATTATTCAAATGTTAGAGAGACATTTCTTTAATTCATATTCGGTCCGGTTAACTATGGTGAAAGGGTTACAAAACTGATAGTTAAAATAATGACACTGCTTTTTACTTTGCAACCCTTTAATGAATGTCAACCACGATATCAAAAAAGTCTCCCTTTTAATAAAGAAACTATAAAACTTGGAAGAAAACCACCTATAATTATTATTTTAAATAATTTACTTATTCAACTAAAAGGACCGACACCCTTGACACAATATGTTCCGACTTATCAAAAAATGGAAATGTTTCAATTTTCAATTTAATAATAATAAATTCTCGCTATTGTAGTACCTATTGATTAATTAAAGTACTTCTGAGGTATTAATTTTTTACATTATACCGGTTTAGAGCTTAACATTTACTTATTGCTTCCTAGTGGATTCACAGTAGTTGTACACGTTTTTTTAAATAATTTTGCTACTGTTTTACAAAAAAAAATTGTTCACACCTGCTTAATAAATTTATTATTTATGCGACAACATTTTTGAATTTTTTTAAAATTTTTAATCAATATAATAAATTAAACAATTTTAAATGGTTTAGTGCTTGGTGCTACTGCGATATTGAAAGTTAAAACTTGGACAGTTTAATTCGTGTCTACTATTGCACGTCTGTAAATTTATTTAAAAATGTTAAATAAATATGACTAAACCGTACTACTTATTTAAAATAATAAGAAAGCAGACAGACATGCAGTGTGGAATGACCTCAATGCACACGCACATTGTCCATTATCCCAAATCCCACTATATGTACTAGTTGGTTAATTAACTATATTACTCATCAACGCACAAACGTACATGTAAAATTCTGTTTTTCTACTTTTGAAACCAAATGTATAGTCTGCATCAGTTTATTTAAGTTAAATGACTTATTGCCACCTTTATTTTATACTTATTGACAGACTGGGATATTTTAGGGAGAAATGTTCTCATGTTCTCTTATCTATTATTGAGCTTACAGACGAGAAGACAAGCGAACAGGTGGAAGACAGACAGATAAGTGGTCTAGCAGACAGACAGACATGTTCATAGGCAGCAATAATAACAGTCCATATATATTTAAAAAGCGAAGGCTTTTCTTTAGCGGTAATCATATATAGCAGCTTCAACTGGACCGATATTAAAAAACTTTATTTTAAATCGTTTATTACTGTTTACTAGCGTCCCCCACATCAAAACATAGCTCGTACGTCGGCGAAGCTGACTCCGACCCGCCTTTATCGTGCATTTTACTACAAACAATCATCGATGTTTGTGCATTATAATAATTTTTGAAAATTTCATTTTGCTAACTCATTCATATCTTCAAATACTACATCGATTACGAATTTCCATAATCGAACAACCCTACTTTTGAGTTTGGATTCGAAAACCTCTCAAAATGAAACATTTCGTTCACTTAATAAGAATCAACCTGTAAAAACAAAACGTTAACATTATTCCATTCGCTTACAACTAATCAGAAAATCAGAATCACCCTCTTGAGTCGATCAATCAATTACATTAAAATAATAATTTCTTAATAATGAATTTACAGTTAAATTTTCCTTTGATTACTTAACGCATTGTAAATTACCTTTTAAACCTTTCATTGATTCGATGAATGAAAATAACTGAATTATAGATGCGGATAATCTAATAAATTTTGAAAATTCCCATCAATGAGTCAGATCGAAAGAGAAAATAAATCAAAACACCTAAAGCGTGTACTATATTTATAAAGTTAAGTATCTAAATATTTTTATGAAGTGCAATATTTCAAAACGACCCCTACTAAAAGTGTAAGGTAAAATAATTCAGATTTTAAGATAAGAAATTGTTATCCCCTAATATAAGGGTTTGAGTCAATGTATTTATTGCATTTTAGGTATACATCTAAAAGGACAGTGATATTGGATCTTTACCGTTATTTCTATTCAAGTTTAATTTTTTTGGATAAACAGTTATAAGGGATTTATTAAGGAAATACTAGATGGGTTTATGAGTATAGGCAAGAAATATTTTTTATTGGGCGTTCAGGCGACCAGAAGAATACCGAAAGGGGCTTTTCCATTAATTCAGTCATAAACACTCGACTTTGTCCCTTCAGTTGCATACTCACGTGGAAAACGTAATTTAGTACTTCGGATAATTCGGATTTCCGACCTTTTAACATCCGAATTAACGAAGTTATAGCTTCCTCAAATTATAAGATCCTTAAGCAGAAAATATCGGTTTGTCAAAGCAGCTATTAAAAATGTTGTTTACCTCAACAAATAATTCCTTAGTAGGTACAGTCAGTCTCACAATTATTGGCCACCCTGGCTATACGCCAGAGTATTTATTAACCAACAACGACAAACAGACCGAAGAGGAGGTTGGTGATTTACTACTTGTTGGCAAAATAAAGTTACCCCTTAATATAAGTAGGGGGTGTTATGATGGTTACATTCACAATTAGTGCTAAACGTATAGCCATGGTGGCCATTAAATGTGAGGCTGACTGTACATCATTTTTTTGAGATCCTTCCAGTCTATATTTAGATTTAATTCCATAATTCAAATAAAAGTCACTTGAAATACCTACAGTACAAAAGAAGACATTAGGTTTGTTCCCACACAGCTCGAACTAGTTCGTAACTGGGCGGAGTGTGCGCAAATTGAAATTTGTATTGCCAACTTCAATGTGCGCTTGCGCTGTTCAGTTCTGAACTGGTTCGACTGTTTGTAGGAACAAACCTTATCTTTACACATTAAGTGGAGTTACACCCATTTCAGAGGACACCAAGAAGAACTGGGCCGGAAAAACAATCATAAAATTGGTCCTTCGAACCGAATTAGATCAACGAATTTTAATGCTCACAATATTTTAATTCACTGTATGAGTTTAGCTGATTAACGTAAGTTATTTAATTTGATTTCGCTCGGTCACTAGAGCATCTTGTTCAATTATATGTCTTTTGGTATAGGAAATTCCAATAGAGAAGAACCTGTCGCGCTATTGCGCGAAAGCCTTCAATTGATCGAGTGGGTCCAAATTGCTGTTAGAGGTACGGTCGCTACACTCATGCCTGACCCCTGCCTGACTGCCTGAACTGTTAAGTAAATATATTTGACGACGCTCATAAATAATCGTCCCACCAATTTCTGTGTGCATTGACGTCAGCAGGTGGGTTCAACTCGTTTGGAATTACCTATAATTTTCTTTTAAAATGGCAATTTTGTTAAATTTACGTTAAACTAATCTCTGTGAGTATAAGGTTCACGTGGTTTTGTTTACATTTACTCTCTGATTCTACTGCAAACTCGTTCTCGACTGATGGTAAATGGTATTTACCTCTCTTGTTGCATAGATAACTATTTATCTAGGGCCGGTAATGTACTTCGTCCATATCTATTGTTTATTATGAACCAGTTTACTGAATTTCCTTAATTAATATTTATTTCAACAACTGAACCAAGTCAAAAAGTGAGCATCGTACGTTCAAATCCACAATATATATTTTTAATTAACCGTTTATCTATGGTTTATTTAATAGAACAAG
Source organism: Malthinus seriepunctatus (assembly GCA_963924605.1). Lineage (NCBI taxonomy): Eukaryota > Metazoa > Arthropoda > Insecta > Coleoptera > Cantharidae > Malthinus > Malthinus seriepunctatus. The sequence continues at coordinate 35,423,122 of OZ004600.1, forward strand.
ATTAAACTTTATATTATAATACGAGATGAGAAAGTAACCCACCAAGTATCGTAATAACAAACTAATTGCGTAAAACGTTTTATCTACTTTCATGAAGTAAGTTAAAAACTATTAAAAATTTTTAAATTTTTGACGTTTCATTCCCTTTGACATTCCTGAACAAATAATAAATAATATATAGTATCAATCAAAATTCATTACAACATGCAATGCTGTAATGGAGTTCATTACGACACTGTTTTTAGTTTCGTAATATTGATATTACATAAAACAATTTTGTACGTTTATTTTCTCATTTGTGAGAAAAAAATGTGCTTAAAAAATCTTTTGAGGGTTCGCATGATGAGTTGTGATATGGAAAGTGATATTGATGGTCGCTCGAGTGAAAAATTTACGACTCCACAAAGTGAAAAGGGTCATTTCTGCTTGTGCGATGCACGTATGACATTTTCTATAATCGTTTTTAAGAATAAACCAAAAAGCAAGAATTAATTTTAATATAATATAAATATCGCTAATGGACTTTATCCATGCGAATTGCTTATTATATTTTAAACGAGACAAAATTCTACTCACGTCTTAACGTAAAGAAAACTTTACAGACATATCTGGTATTATTTATAAAAGTAGCACTTTTATAAGAAGTTTTCACGTAGCTAATCCACTTTATTAAAAATAGCGTAGACTAACTACAAAGAATTGTTACACCGACGATAGAGTGAGGCTAAACTGAAGAGCACTAAACTTTAATTTACCATTTTTGGATAGTTCTTATGAACTGGAATCCTTATTAAACGAACTTTTACAAAATAGGCGATTAAAACAAGTGAAGGACTACTTAAGAAATTTTACATTGTTTCTCAGCTTGTAGTAGAGAAGTAGAGACTATAGAGATATAATTAATAAAAAAATACTTTATTCTTTTACCACACTTTCTTACAGTTCAAAAGTAAAATAAGAATTAAGCATTTACAAAAGTAGCAATTTTGACAAGAACTTTCGACGTAACAACTACTTCACTTTATTGTAAAAGGTAAGGAGCTTAAAACGTAAAAGAGAGTAGTACTTGCTCATTATATTTTAATAAGTTGGAAATAAACACATTACATTATACTCTTCAAGTTAGATTTAAATAATTCGACTCATTACCTAAGAAAAATGCTAATTTAAGTATATAAATTGGTCGTCCAATTATAACGTATCGCATTAGTCTAAATTAATCAATTTACCTTCATTAACACTCTTAGCAAACAAGAAAACAAGACAATTAGTAAGTCAAATATAGTACTCGAACAAAATGTAAATTACAACAAAAGACTAAAAGATGAACAATTCGCAATTGAAAAGGTGTACATAATTACAATTAAGGCCTCGTACAAGTTAATCTTGGAATAATATCTAACTAAGCCACTTTTTTGTTTTTTTTTGTAATACGAGTTGCTAATATGAACTTAGTCGAAAAGGACTGGTAAGGTAAATACCGTACAATTAGCATGTAATTGCGCGTCTTGCGGCGATACGATCGACCGCCGGATGCACAAGTTACTTCTAATTATATGACAGAATCGGTTACGCTGCACACCATCATTAATCTATTATCCATAGCTCATCTTAGCCTGCGTTAACAGGTAAATTACATCATTATGAATTAAAATATAACAAAATACAAATTGTAAATTAAAAAAAAATTATATAATTGTACTTGTTACAACTCACAAAACCACTTGAGCCAAATAAACTTGTGGGTAAGTAAATTATACGGATTATAAATTCCCCCTAACTTGATTCGATATATAATAACATCATACAATATTTCATACAAGGGATGAGGTTAGTTCGAGTGCTCCTAAACTCGGTATGGTAACATAACATTATGCTTGTATAGTCCGACGATGATATTATCAATGGGGGTTATGATTATTAAATTATTTGTAAAGCGAATCTATTGTGTACGTTAAAGAGTTTTCCCATTGAGCACAGATTAGCATTCATTCAAATTGATATGGTGAGTAGGTAGCTATAATACATTGCAGTTATAATTGCTACTTTTACTAACTAACTATAAGACAACAGATCTATGCTAATTAGTAGATCTATCGGTCAAAGCTCGCACATCGCATTAATTATTTATATAAATGGTTTACGGTGAACTTTGAAGTTATAAATAGATGGAAAACCGCACAAGATTCTCAAGTACATTAGATCTGGTACTATGTGTGCACTTGCCTTACTCCCGATCGTGCATAACCTTCTTCTTTACAACAAATTAGGTACGTATACAAACAAACTTTACAAATAGGTGTAGTTTATAAACCGAAACTCGTTTATTTCTTCTTTTATACTTTTCTCTTCTTTTCACACAAGATACTTTTTCTCATAAAAATATTTCTTCGTGAAAAAAGTAATGACATAGGGTTTGTGTTTATATTTTGCCGGGAGCTAACTATTATAGTGGTTACTAGTTACAACTCATTAGTTTTATATTCATCATAACCACGAACAACAACAAATCAGATAACAAAAAAGCTTTAGTGAGTGCTAGCACACAGTTGTGCTTTTTAAAATATGCTCATTTAAACAAAAATTCGTCTAGAGAGCAAAATAATGATTAAGATTTATTTTCAAATTTAAGTTTCGCTGGAGGTTTTATTCAAGAAGCACAGGATAACGAGATAACAACATCAATTGTCACAATGAATTAACAGTTTCTACATGGAATTAACTATCTACATACTGGGTGCCAGTCAAATCAAATCCAAGTCACAGCATGTATAGTAACTAGCATTTTCTAAGATTCCGGTTCTTTATTTTAACAATCGGGGAGAGGAAAGAATTGCGGTTGATAATGGTACTAACCCAAAGATCATTTTAGGCTTAAGCCTGCGCTACACCCACAGGCTTGCCTTCTGGTTTGGCCTGAACGATGTCCAGACGCTCCTTTTTGGAGCGTACCGGAAGGTACGTCTGTGTGTGTGACGCGGCCTTTATCAAAAGCGTCATTTATTCAACATTATTAAAATGAAGTTGGTCAGTTTAGACATAATCTCTCTTGCCGTAAAAAATAAAATAAAATCTGAAACATCAATCAAGTCTAGTCAATGAACGCTTCAAAAAGGGGTGTAGAGGACATGTAAGAGAGTGGACATTTTTTCTTCAAGAATGTGTTTGGAGTGGATAGGAGGTAAAAATCTAAAAATACTAAAAGTCTCCTACATGTCCTAGTCCTAGCCTAGTCCCAAAGTTCTAGCTACATGGTTAAGGGAGAGAGGGAGGTAGAAAGGTGCCGTTTTTGGAGTTTTCGCTTGTATCTCGAAAACAGTGGGTCCTAGGGAAAAAATTACTCCTAGCAAAATGAAAGCTAATCAAATTGCCTACAAGATTTTTTCTATTTATTTTTTATCTACTCCTTATAGTTTTTGAGATATTTGCCCGCCAAAATTGTTAATGTATGAAAACTCCATATCAGTTGAAGATAAAATAGTAACGGAAATTTAATGCTCTTCAAACTCTTTTCTAAAGACTTTCACTGTAAATCAAAAGGCAATTTCTTTTTTCATAATTTAACAATTTTGACGAGCATATATCTCGAAACTATAAGGAATAGAGAAAAAATGTACAAGAACAACTTGTAGGAAATTTGATAAGCTTCATTTTTTTAATAGTAATTTTTTCCCTAAGGAGTCACTGTTTTCGAGATATAAGCAAAAATGGGACCTTTTCACCCCTCCCTGCCCTTAGCAATATAGCTAAGATCGGGAACTTTGAGTATTTTTACCTCCTAACTGCTCCAAACACATTTCTGAAGAAAAAAGTCCATCCCCTTTCGTGTCGTCTATAAATCCTTCGTTGACTACTTGTATAAAAATTTAGAAGAATGAAGAATAAAATCACGAAGTTTTCGATATTCTCATAAGTGTAAAAAAATTATCAAATTATTCCGCAGCAGAGGATACCACTGAGTCTAAAAACCAGGAACCACTCGTAGCAGCAACGTAGGAAGATAAACATCATAAAAACTCGTGCGACCCGTGGATATTCCTAATAGTGATATCATTTTTAGTCGGTAGGAGCCTGTACCACCTTCCCAGTACGATATTGTCAAGGTCTTTAGAATATTTCCGCTTCTCCCGTAATAGAAAAGTTTGGTTAGGGTACATTTGGTTAAAATATGTTAGGTTCGGTTGGTTACTAAATGATAAACTTGGACTTCCACAACTTTGGTCCCGTCAGACGCTGTGTTTTAGTAACATTACAAGCAGATGAGCTGGCAACCGACAGAAAGCCGAAAAAGAAGGCGTCCACCAGAAGAATGCAAAAAACAAGTGAAGAAGGACATGAAAAGAAGAGAGTTAGAAGACGCACAATCACAGATCCTCCCGTAATAGAAACGTAAGGTCCATTATAGTTTTTAAACGATAATTCCAATAACATTTCAATTAGAGTAGTTCAAGTGTGAGAATAGCCTATGAATAGCTCTCTTCTGGGTTCTAGATGCACAAGTGTTGGGTTTTATGCCTGTCTACAACAAAGCAGTTTGTTTGCATCTAGTTTGCTGCAACTCGTAACATTAATTCCCCAAACCGGCTTTCACAATCTTCGTCAAACCTCCCGAACATGTTCTGATACGTAGGTAAGTAGTTCTGCTTCAAGTAACTCATTGCTGGTTGAGTCAAAACTTATTTTTTTAACTCCACCGTTGCCTGTCCCAAACCAGGATGCAAAAGGATGAGAGGGAGGATTAACAACCTCTGGCCCGGATGATAGCACCCTATTATCATAACTCAGGGCCCATGCCGAGAGTTACAGGTGGAACCCGGTCAACGACTATCTCGACGGAAGAGTAGGATTATAAGAACCTAAGAACGGGCGGTAGAGTCACTACGGGAAAGATAGATATCCAAGTTGGGGACAACAATCTATCTATGAGAAAGAAACTCCAAAATCAAATTCTCCGGCCCTACAGGTTAGGTGCTTAAGCATAAGGCTAGCACTCTTATATTTATAAAAAATTTGAATTCGCTAAAAATCCTAAAGATTTGAATCGGAATACACTGGACTGCAAGACATGACGAAGGAGACGGCTACGATAAAGGACTTTGAGATTTGGTACATGGAACGTTCAAGGGATTAAGACAAAGCAGACAGAGGTCTTTCATTTAAGCTTATTATTTCTTTAATTCTGTTTTGATATTTTTTTCTAACATCGAACAATCAACCCCATTTACCACTAGACTTGCATATTGCAGTGTAAAGGGCTAACCTAACCCTCTTCAGAAACTAATCTATTAATCAATCAAAGTCAACGTCGGCGCTTTCCGTTTATTCCTAATGGACTTGTTCATACCTGTCCGATAGCGTACATATATATTCAGTACCAATAACCAATGCACTATTTTGCATTTTAATATCAACGTTTTCACTTTTTAGGTTGACGCTGAGTCTGTAGTTCCACTGCTCTTTATTTTACACCCAAATGATCACAATAATAGTGTATGGATGGGGCTTAGCGTTTATAATGTTTTTAAAAGGACTTCTGTTTTATTTCATGTCACTTTAGATCCGAGTGTTAAAAAATTGGTTACAAATAATCCATATGGGGTGACATTACTGAATACCAGGGTCCCAAAAATTTGACCAATAGTCCTGAATCGTGCTAGATTTGACTGAAAAATAATTGTAAAATACCTGTAGTAAAACTAATTTGTGTTTATCCAACAGATGAAGAGTTCCACAATAACTGATTTAAGTTTTCACTAAATGAAAAATGAAAACCTCTCTTTCTGTTATTAGTTATGGCATTTTTTACTACAAACAAGACCCTCCTTTGTTAAGAATTTCAATTTATAATTTTTGCACTAAAGTATTTAATTAAATTAATTATTTGTGTAGATAATAAAAAATTTACAACTGTTATGACTGCACATTACTAAAAGAATGATAATTTTCTATAATTTATTAGCAAAAGAATGTTGAGCCGTTGACTAAAAGTGTTGTCTGAAATATTCAAAACGAACCTTATCTTGTTTTACTTAGCATAATATTAAATAATAAACACAGAGAAAATAGGTATAGCAAGTTAATTGCTTTCGTCTTTTCTGCAGTATAAATTAAGTTTTATTTTACGATTTCTTTAGAAAATTCTTTTCAGCCACTACGAGTCGATCTCAAATTTTAACTATTGACTTTTATAACTACGTACCATACCTGAATTTTTATTGTTCACCTACGTGTTATAAATTTGTCTTTTCTATTTTCGTCCCTACCTGTCCTCTGTTGTTGTAACGTAGTTTATTTCTATTACGGTCGCGTTTTTTTTTTCGACTAAAGAGTCCCCTCATAAAAACTGCAATATAAGTCTCGAAAATGCAAATAACACTTTAGCCATCGGGTATATATTTTATGTCTGTCTCGTACTCACTGCAATATGTCACGAACTATATGCTGCTTCTTGCAGCCAGCGACATGCAATATGTAAGACACAATCAAGCCAGGAAATGAGACGACATTCAAATTAGCGACCTAAACAAATGAATACAGCTTCCTATTCAACTTTAACTACAAAAATGGAGGCGTACTCATATCACGGCTTGATAATTTTCACAAAATACAAGTGGTGCTTTAAAATTTTTAGTTATGAAAATTCGAGTTTTTCTGTCTTTGAAATTTAAATGTTTATAAAGGAATGTTGATCTACACTAGGTATAACTATTAAATCGTTAATAAGGGTTGTTTAAATATTATTAATAAATTTAGAAATTCTAGAAATAGCAGTTCACCAAGGCCGTAGCTAGGGGTACGCCAGGGCAGGCTCGCCCTTGAATATTTTAGCTTGTTCTAGCCAGAGCTTGTTAAGCATTTCGCAATAAAACCTAATAATTGTGCGCCTAATTTATTGGTGCCGAAGAAGAAAACATTGATTTAGAGAAAGTCTAATTATTGCAAACTTTGGGCAAAAAACTTCCATCCCTAGAAGAGATTACAGTGGTCAACAGATTTACATACAACCCAAGATTTTTGAGCCTGCCCTGATAACACAGTATGGCTACGGGCTACGGCCCTGCAGCTCACACATCAGGGTCGGACCGACTAGGTGATCATTTATTGAAAGGTTTAAACGCTTTTGGGGGCAAACTTTTGTGTATACTATTTATCATTAAATAATAAACCAATCGAGTATTGAAAACGTATTTAGTTTAAGTATCTCATAGTTATTATACTGCTTTAATAGTTAACACCAAGAACGCGTTGTCAGCCCATTAATGGATCGAACAACGTAGACATTCCAAGAAGCATCCTTTCACATCAGGAGCCTGCCCGACAACGCGTCGTTGGTGTGAAATCGCTGTTATATGACACTTCATACAGATATGATAAAAGGGCAGCAGGTTTCCCTGTATGTAGTTGAGGATGTGACGAGAAGTCCACTTTTAATGAGTGCTTTAGTACTTATTGTACTAAAGGCTGTTTCATCTTACATGGTAAGATGACGTCATTGATAAAACGAGTTGTTCCTATAATAGGCATATTTTTTTTAAATCATAAATAAAGGCACTTAAGATCTAAAAGTCCATACCAAAAATTATTAAAAAATTATTTTAATGACCCACAATTGGTTTTTAAGTAAAAAAAATAAATATTAATTTTTATTAATTCATTATAACCCGAGTTTTTATTAAAAATTACCTCCACATTACACGGTTGTCATATTAAATTAAGATTAAAGTAAACACAGTTAATAACTATTATTAACAGGTGTGCAAACTTGATTTTAAAAATAATTTAAGACGGGTTTCAAGAATGTCCATTCATAATTTAGAATTAAATTAGTACCTTCTTGATTGTACTTAATGACTACTTTCCAAAATTCTAATTATGTATCCTCCATTGTTTGAAATTCGCACATAATCGTTCTAGATTCTAGTTGATAGACTGTTGAAAAAGGAATTATATTATTATGAGCACTTACATCCCCTTACTCAAATAATACGATATAAACGCCTTTTTATTCACAACACAACAAGAAACCTGTGACACCTTTCAATTCAATCCCAACTTATTTCCTTCAATACAAAAATCTACTCCCCCAAACTATTCTCAACAGTTCGCCAATTCTTCAGTCACATTCGAGTTCTATTATTCACAGATTTTATATAAAAGTAAACAGGTGTTCCTTCATCCTTATATTTTTGTATTGACAGATAACTCATTTTTCAATCTTTTCTCACGCTCTTATTTATTATATCAATCGGTTATAATAAATCAACCGGATGAAATTAAACAAATAAAAATTAAGACCTAATTTTTTGGATATAACAACCCCCTTTTTAAATTCAATAGTTTTTTTTTAACTTGTATGACACTAGGACTGAAGATTTTATTAGTTTTCAAATGTGAGGGTTTTGCATGAAAACTGATATGTTGTGACTAGGGTAACACGTTAACCATATTTTGCAAAATTTAAGGTTGAAATATTACCATATGTGCCCAACAATATTTTAACATGCAAAGGTTCGTTTCAAAATAAGCAACGACTTACAAGACCATTTGTATTGGGTGCACATTTCTCAAAAACATGCAGATTTTTAATTTCAGGGGTATCATGATAATGATCTGAAAAGGTTGAACACCACGTTTTTACATCGAAAGACGAGCTTTTGAGGAAACATAAACGACCCAAGAGAAATGATAATAGTTGTTAAGGCCTTTATGTAGCCAATATCACAATCTACAACTTTGCTATTAAGAGCATTTTCCTAAAATCAACAAGTGATGAGCTGATGTCCTAAACAAGTATACCTGATCAAGATTTGATTTGGCATCCAGACGTTCAAAATCGTATAACTCCAAAAGTAAAAGAAAAAGGATAATAGTCGTTAAAGCCTTTTCGTAGCAAATTTGATAATCTACAACTTTGCTGTAAAGAACGTTTTTCTAAAATTACCAAGTAATGAGCTGGTGTTCTAGCAAATATACATACCTAATCGAGATTTGATTCGGCATCCAAAGGTTCAAAATTCTTTAACTCCAAAAGTAAATGAAAAAGAATAATATTTGTTACAGCCTTTTGTAGCAAATTCCATAATCTACAACTTTGTTCTGAGGAATATTTTCCTAAAATCGACAAGTAATGAGCTTGGTATCCTAGCAAGTATATCTAATCAACATTTGATGCGGCATCCAAACTTTGACATGAATAATATTTTCCTAAAATTTACAAGTAATGAGCTGGTGTCCTAGCAAATAATATCTAATTAAGATTTGATTTGGCACCATAGTTCAAAATTCTATAACTCCAAAAGTAAAGGAAAAAGAATAATAGTTGTTACAGCCTTTTTGTAGCAAATTTCATAATCTACAACTTTGCTGTAAAGAACATTTTTCTAAAATCGACAAGTCATGAGCTGGTGTCCTAGCAACTAGCAAGTATACCTGATAAAGATTTGATTTGACGCCCCTTTATTAAAAGCCGTATAACCCAAAAAGTAGAGGAAAAAGAATATGAGTTATGGAAGATGAAGATTCAGTGATTTTTTGGAAGACCATCAATGATGAAGTGATGTTCTATACAAGAAGATGAAGTTGTAACACAATGCACTTTCAATTTTACAAATGCTACAAAGGTATTTTTTCTAAATATAAAATTCAGATACTTGAAGATTAAAACAAGATGGAATGTCAAAAGCATGTAACATGATAGCGAATTTAAATACTTTAATATCTCAATATTATAGTCACATACCAAAATGGTTTTTCAGAACCATGATTTGTAATTTATTTCCATTATTATCCAAATATTGATTAGGACATTGATGTACATTATATTTTTGTGGGTAGATCTAATTTGACGTTTTTATTGACGCGGAATTATTTTGGGTAAGGGCATTGACAATAATCTTATGCTCGGATGGTTATAAAAGTATTGTTAAAGACGAAGAGGTTGCGTTGTCCAAGGCTGGTCCAACAACTGACTGGGACCGCTGGACCGGTTTCTACGGGGGCCGATTATTTATCTGGCGGTTGTTAGCTGCTCATGATTATAGCTGTTTTTACACGTTTATGTGGTTTGCTTGTTGAATTTTATGGCTCAACATAAATTAATATTTGGTTGTTCCCTTTCTCATCATATATGTATAAATAACAAGATAATGTGATTGTCATATATTAAATTTATTTTTAATATTTTTAACTCATTTAAATTTTTATTAATAAATTGTTCGTTTTCATTATAATTTTATAAATAACTTACAAATGCGATAATGTGTACAAAATTAGACTATACGGATCAATTAAAAATTAAATATCCGTACCACCGATACTCTCACTACATAGTAATTAGAATTTTACGTAAATATGATACGTTTACATTAAAAATAAAATAAATAATTTATATAACGTGATCCGATTATAACCTTTGGTATATAAAATACCTGAAATTTAATCCAAACAAACAAATAACGAAAAAATATGCCGATTAAAATGTACTCGTCAAAAATCACATTTGAAGAGAATACGATACCCACTTTCACCTTGATGGAACTTAAACCATCCAACAGTAATTTAATTAAACGCGTTAAGTAACCATCATGTACGATGTGTTGACTTAAAAAATTTATTTCAATAATTACTTAACACTTTTCATTTACTTATTGTTTTAATGGAAAGAAAAAACTTATTAAAAAGTTTATTAAACGAAGCGATAACATAATAACCATACACAGCTCGTGATTAATGAGATTATTTTTATAATTATTTACGTGTTGAGTTATTGGAATGTAAGTCAAATAATATAATTATAGTTGGTATAAAAACAAGTATGGTTGTAAAAAAGAAGTGGAAGGTGTCTTTATACAAGGGCTGCATTCCTAGGGTCATTGTCCAACCGATAACTAGAAGGGACCCATATTATACCATTGAGCAGTTGCAGGGTCAGGTGTTTTTCGATCCCAGACAAGTGGCGCATCCATATACGTATACTTTTCGTATTCAGATAAACCAAATTGTACATTTTAAAATTCTTAACATTTTTTTGATTATAATGAAACAATTTTCACACACAATCAACAGTTAGAAAATTATAGGTTGCCTAAAACTTTAAATATGATGCTACATCAACTATTCTTTTTGTGGATTGAGGATGTATGTAATTTAACTCGTAGACTTAAAAAAGCGCACGTTTCAATCTTTCGCAGAAATGAGTTAGTCTGGAGCACGTTTTAGCAATAAGACACACGCCCACATGTAAAAGTTTACATAAAGTAGATCACAATGAGTGTGTTTAGCATTCTGGATACGATTCGTCTAGCTATCGTCTTGCCTAACGTCATGTCTCTCGTTAGAGATCGAAATTAATTGGTTGTGCTAAGAGAAATTACAATACCAGTTTGCAAGTTAAGTTTTGATGTCGTTGAACCGAATTAAAAGACTAGTGATCTGAATCATCACACTTGAATTGGGTAAAAATAAAAATTCTTACTTAACACCAGAATTGACGTACGATAATGAGTCTGATGAAAGTGTGAACTGTGAAGATCGGTCAATCATCATAAAAATCGACCTCCTTTCGGACCTTTCGTCTTTCGTGGTCGGATTACTCGGATTAAATAAATAAAGTAAGGAAGAAAATAAAACATTCCAGACTAGAGCACCCTAATTAAATTAATCTCGGAGAAAATTATATGGTGTGGTAGTTGACATTTTCTGTTATTAGATGTATTCGAGGTAATAAACTAGGAGGTCAAAGTCACGAACCAGGGCTATGTGAAAGTTAACGCCTAATTAGATAATTGTATGATAAACCTTACTATTCGTGGCGTTTCACTATCACTATTAGACACATAAACTTCTTCACCTGATCTCGCATTAAATTCCTACTCAATTAGCAATTTTAAATGATTATGGTAAATATTAAAAAAAAATAAGTTACACCCTACAATAAAAAAAATTTCAACCACGATTGAATATTTTTCTGTTAGGCAAAATCACACCAACCACTCGTCATAGCTTCGAAAAAGTCCAAATTTAATTTACACAACCAGTTCTGAGCTTGTACACTCTTTGTTTTGGGTTGGCCCGTGTTTTGTTCTCCAGTCTAAAACGGCTCTTGTTTATTATTTCCAGACTGGACCAGCTTAAAACTCCTCATGCCGTCTTCGTCTTAGCTCTCGTCCATACTAAATTCAAGTAAAATTTAACTGAACGTCAGTATTTTACATCTATCTTTCTTTCTCTTCATTTGAAACCGTAGGAACAGTTCAGTTCAGTCAGTCGACCGATTACACGGTTGCCATATCTACATTACAAACACATACAGCATCTACTAAACCGCTTGAAAACATACGAGAAACGAAATGTAGTCAAAGATCCGAGTTCCTGACCGATTAACAATGTTTATTTCGTAACGTTCCACTAGGTGATGAATTTAATATTCTTTAAGTTTTTTAATTTGGATAATTTTAAAGTCCAAATTGTTAGTTTGTAAAATGAAACAATAAAACGATTTTTACGCTACAATTATCGCAATGTTCTCGATTAAAACAACGCCGAATTAATTATCTCTTTGTAAAATTACTCCTAACGATTATTACATTTAATTACAGTTAACTCTTATCTCTATTTTCTAATAATACAACTGATTTCGTAGAATGTTATTGTGTGTTTCTACATGAAGTTTACTTGATCTATTTTCTAAACATCTAAAGGGAAGTTTAAAATTTGTTATACTCGTACAATAAAATTATACTCATTCATTAATTTCGATGCATCATGGTGGTCTCTTCTCTAAATTTAAATCATCAAAGGTAGGGGAGCCATTGTTTCAAATTTTCTCCACTTTATGAAATTGGAGAATTAATAAGCAATTAAAACTTCAATAAATGCAGATTAGGAAATACTTCTAATGTGTGTACAAGTGACACAATTACAACACGTTTTATTACATAAGCCTTGCAGTGGTGCATTCTTAGAGCAATGGCAATGACACTGAATAGAATTAAAACAATAATCAACACTATGCAATGAAAAAAATAATAGGATCAAAAGGTAAAAATGGGAAAAAGAAAAGTGTTGATGAGTTGAAATGTCGAACTTTAAGCTTCGATCGTTTTATTACAGGGTGGGCCACGAAACTTGTATCCCTTGGCTAAATTTGACTGCAATGCAAATAACAAACCCCATTGCAGTCTAGATCAGTCTAGTCTAGATATTTATTTTTTTAAATCAAAAAATAGATCAATGTACAGGGTGATTTATTAGGTCACCAACAATAACTTTGCCATATAAAAGCTTGTAATTTTAAGCGAAAAACATTATTTGCACATACGTCCGATTTGGCTTATTGAAGGAATTAGAGGACTAGAGGAAAAAATAAGAATTCTTGAGTAAATAAGATTTTCAAAATTCGACAAATAGAAAACCTCCATTTGAATACCGCGCGCTTTTTTTAGGAGTGGCTTAGCTGCATCTTGTCGGTGAATGGTGTTTAGAGTGATCTAGAATCTAGACTACAATGATATTGTTATTTCAGATGCAATCAGAAATCGTCAGAGGCTACAAGTTTCGTGGTCCGCTCTGTATATCAATGACGAAAAGAATAATATTTAACCTACCAAAGAAAAACGAGTTACTAGAAAATCATTACAGCCGAGTAGCAAAACCCTTCCGTTCTGGCACAAAACGTAATTATAAAATAATGAAAGGAGCTTCTGCACTTCAGAATTTTTCACGAGTAGGTATACGTTCAAAACCTATATGAAAGCATTTAGGAAACACCTGAAATGAAAACCTAGCTTACTATTTATATTCAGAACCATAAACACAATTTAAGTTTACCAGTTGGATCACGTCAAGTCCTGATAGAAAGTTTGCGAATAGGACAAAAAACTTTGTAAAAAAAATTTTATACAAAGAAGAGATGCCATAAAAAATATTAACTTAAAATTTTTTTTCACTGTGGACAAAAAAACTTGAAATAAAAAATGTATATTTAAACCAGTTCTACAACTTTGCTGCCCCAATACTTTTTGTATAGGCGCTAAGTTTTGGAAAATATTTGGGAGAAACTTCAAAACACAATTTTCGAAAAAAATTCAATTTAAATTCTATGAATTTTAATTTAATTAATTTATTATTATTTAAAATATACTCTTAATTTAAATTAATGAAGATCTAACACGTTTTGGAGATTAACAAATTAAAATCCAACACTAACCTAGCATTTTAACAAGAAAAATAAAGTGCCCTTAACTATTAACACTAACTACAGTAAACGAAAATTTGTCTACAAAGTCTTCTTTTTCACTGTATGGCTTTCTCTATACATATCTTCTGAATAAAACATGAGCAATGCCTTTATTTGGGATATAAAAAGAGGGATGTTCCATTAAACAAGTCAATAAATATTTTTGGAATTTTTAGACATATAAAAATGCTTGTACTTCTTTTTTACCATGTACGTCATTTATCTGCTGATATTCAAACTTTTTTTGTGAGAACTACAGGAAAATATATGCATAAACTTAATTAGTGAGGTTATGTACAGCCGATATTGAGCAATGACATCAAGTTTCCATTTTTCCAACTTTGACATCTACCTACTTGACTAATTTCTTTTATTTTAAAAATAAAATTCTCAGTAAATTACTGTTTTGTAATATTTTATTATTCAATTTTGTTCATACGTCTTTAATTAAAATCCAACACTAATCTAGCATTAACAAGAAAAAATAAGTGCTCTTAATTATTGACAGTAAATGAAAATTTTACTATAAAGTCTTCCTCTTTACTGTATGGTCTTTTCTACACATATCTTCTGAATAAAACATGAGCAATGCCTTTATTTGGGATATAAAAAGAGGGATGTTCCATTAAACAAGTCAATAAATATTTTTGGAATTTTTAGACATATAAAAATGCTTGTACTTCTTTTTTACCATGTACGTCATTTATCTGCTGATATTCAAACTTTTTTGTGAGAACTACAAGAAAATATATGCATTAACGTAATTAGTGAGGTTATGTACAGCCGATATTGAGCAATGACATCAAGTTTCCATTTTTCCAACTTTGACATCTACCTACTTGACTAATTTCTTTTATTTTAAAAATAAAATTCTCAGTAAATTACTGTTTTGTAATATTTTATTATTCAATTTTGTTCATACGTCTTTAATTAAAATCCAACACTAATCTAGCATTAACAAATAAAAATAAGTGCCCTTAATTATTGACAGTAAATGAAAATTTTACTATAAAGTCTTCCTCTTTACTGTATGGTCTTTTCTACACATATCTTCTGAATAAAACATGAGCAATGCCTTTATTTGGGATATAAAAAGAGGGATGTTCCATTAAACAAGTCAATAAATAATTTTGGAATTTTTAGACATATAAAAATGCTTGTACTTATTTTTTACCATGTACGTCATTTATCTGCTGATATTCAAACTTTTTTGTGAGAACTACAAGAAAATATGTGCATTAACGTAATTAGTGAGGTTATGTACAGCCGATATTGAGCAATGACATCAAGTTTCCGTTTTTCCAATATTGACATCTACTTACTTGACTAATTTCTTTTATTTTAAAAATAAAATTCTCAGTAAATTACTGTTTTGTAATATTTTATTATTCAATTTTGTTCATACGTCTTTAATTAAAATCCAACACTAATCTAGCATTAACAAGAAAAAATAAGTGCCCTTAATTATTGACAGTAAATGAAAATTTTACTATAAAGTCTTCCTCTTTACTGTATGGTCTTTTCTACACATATCTTCTGAATAAAACATGAGCAATGCCTTTATTTGGGATATAAAAAGAGGGATGTTCCATTATACAAGTCAATAAATATTTTTGGAATTTTTAGACATATAAAAATGCTTGTACTTAATTTTTACAATGTATGACATTTATCTGCTGCTATTCAAGCTTTTCTTGTGAGAATTACAAGATAATATAGGCATAAATTTAATTAGTGAGGTTATGTAAACCCGACATTGTGCAATGACATGCAGTTTCCGTTTTTCCAACTTTGACATCTACCTACTTGACTAATTTCTTTTATTGTAAAAATAAAGTTTTCCATAAATTACTATTTTGAAATATTTTATATTATTAGAAACCAACCAAAAGAATTTTACAATTTTGTTCATACGTCTTAATTTGTGAATTCAGTTCCAGAACATCAATATCAGTTAGTTTCCGTCCCGTCTTTTTCGACACAATGAAATTATCTCGAGTTTGGGTATTCGCCCCCTAATTTTGTCCATATTATCTTTATGGTATACAAAAGCCAAATATAATAGTCTAGTAGAGAACACGTCGAATTGTAATTTAGGCGCCATGTACGTCCTTGTCTCTTATAATATGAATTAAATGTGATTTCCGGTTTAACATACCTTTAACAATAGATATTAACAACTCAACTAATCTTTTTTTAAATTATGCTAAATTGGTTCATAAAAAAAATGAAATCGATTAATGATTAGTTTTAACAACCGGAAAGGTGGGAAACGATTAGCTTCACTTCTGTTTGGGGTTATACCCCAAATATATTTATTTTGGTTAACTAATTTTGAAGTTATAATTTTGTACGAAAACCATAAGGAGACTATTTTTAGAACATCGCCATACATGAGCTTCATCTACACCTCGTGCAAAATTAAAACAATATTTTTTCGACTTAACCCTAGTTTGAATATTTTTTTAATTTAGTAATATCTAAATAAAGTTTATGATCAACCAAAGTATTACTTTGAAAACTAAAATAAAAATAGTTCAAGAGAGAAAAAAACTGAACATTTATTTGTGAACCCATTATTTTTTTGACCAATTAATTCTAATTAACTCGTCTTTAGGATTGTATAGACTAATTTTTCTATAGCCAATGTTCTAAAATGAAACGAGTTCTTCGACATCAGTTCAACCGGAAATTCTATAAGTAAACAAGTATTATTTAAAGATAGTATGTACTAACGACGACGACTATCGCCCTTTATAACTTCTAAATAAGTGTAACATTATCAAGGCAAACATCCAAACGTACCTGTTAGAAATGTTCTTGAGGCCTTAAAAAAGATAAGAAAATTACTCGAATTTCTCAAATCGATAAACCTTATCAAACAACGTATAAACAAATATTGGGAAGTGAAAAAATTGAAACAATTTTACACAATGATATGGAACTGAAATTGAATGCAATTTCAACAAACTCAATGAGAAAATCTGAAAATCCATTATTTATTTTTAACAAAAACATTTTGACTTTCACCACTCACGCTTTCGTTTTCCATAAAAGGAAAATCAAATACCTCGCACAAATAACAACGTTGAGAAAATTTAGAAAAATAAATATCAAAAACGGACAAGGACCTTAACGTTCTGAGACAGAAAGTCGTGCTCCTATGAACTGCTTTAGAAAAAAACTAATTGAAATGAACTAATTTTAGGAATATAATAACATAATGAGACACTTAGAAGTAAAATTGAGGCTGTGGTTTGGATCCAGACCAACAGAAAGTATGGTGAAGAATTTTAAAGCTAACAGGCATACAAATTTCTACATGCTAGCTAAATCGTAAATGAGTCCTAATAACGACGTCTACAATCAAAGTGTTGAAAGGCCGTAAAAGAGTTGATTGAGCTTTGCTTTAGGAAGTTTTAATAATAACAGAACCGAAAAGTCTAAAAATGCGCTTTTGAAATTTTAACGGGTTCTATAGCTTATGAACCGCACAGAAGGGCTTGGAAAGACACCTTGTAGAGAATGGCGAGTCTGAAAGAGGTCCATTGGCTCTATTTAGTTACTTTTCCTTGCTGGGGAGAGGGTCTATTACAAGCCCAGGGCCGTAGCCAGACTGTGTTATCAGGGCAGGTTTAAAAATTTTCAAGGAACGCTGAAAGCTAAAATCAGGCGGGTTTAAATCTGTTGACCACTGCAATCTCTTTTGAAGATGGAAGCTTTTTGCTCAAAGTTCGCAAATATTTGACTTTCTCTAAATCAATGTTTTCTTCTTCAACACCAATAAATTAGGAACTTATCGTTTTATTATTATTGGTAAATCCTTAGCAAACTCCGGCTAGAACATGCTTAAAACTTTCCAGAGCAGGCTCAGCCTGCCCTGTCGCACCCCTGGGTACGGCCCTCTACACTTAGGCCAAAGCGACCCTTTGTGTTGCTCCATTTAGTAATAGAAGGCTTTATAGTCTATGAAGCCACAAAAGGACCTTGTATAGGCACCTTGTGGGAAATTGCAAATCTGAAAGAACTTCAACAAATATATTTTGGCAATAGAAACATTTGAAAAATTTGGGGTGAGCCACGACACTTGCAGTACTTGACGATTTTTGACTGCAACCCAAATAGCAAATATCACTCCAGTCGCCATTTTTTTAAATCAAACAATGGATCAGTGTTACAGGTATAATTTTTTAAGATGATGAGCGGTGGGGATTAGTTCGCGCAGGTTTTGCCACGCCCCTTTAATAATTTAATACGTCGACTACGGCGTTGGAGGAGAAAAAGTACCAATTTAGGTATCTGCGCTTGCGCATCCCCTTAGCTTGTCAGCCTATATACCTGTAGGTACGCATCAAACTTACAGCAATAATATTTTTAGATGACGGGCCAACAAGGGGAAGCGCAGATCCCTAAATTGGTATTTTTCCCCTCCAATGCAATATAGCAATCGCCTAGTTATTAGGCGATTAGGCCTAACATTTCATTGAAAACTAAATAAATCGGCACTTCAGAGATAAATATCTGGATCGCAGTAAAAAAATTACGTACTTTGCTCTAAACATTATGTGAAGCCCCAATGTATCCAACCAGCTCAGCCTACTAAGCTTACAGAAAATATTGATTTTGATGATTTTCTTTTATCTTCAATAGACATTTATAATTATACTAGAATTTTTAAAAGACTACCGACACGTGACCACCTTTATATGTATAAATAAAGATGAAAACGACTTATTTGGTGAGTTTAATTATTTAATTTAGTTAATACATTTATTGCTAATTATTACTAAATATTTATTTAGAAAATTTATAATTAAATTAATTATTTATTGAATATTTTAAAAGTCACGTGTCGGTAGTCTTTTAAAAATTGAACTATACAAAATCTACCCATTGTTGTGACTTGTGAAAAACTATAAAAGTAACAAATTTGCAAAGTTGAGAATTTGCGAAAAAAATTTTTTCTCAGCGCGGTAACTCAGCAGTCGATCTAATCATCAACACAACCGTATCCTTTTTATCTACATAGTTCACGTTTCATTGAGTTCGCAAAGATGCTGATCACAATGCCTGTAGTTTTTTGATGTCTACAAGTGTATGACTGTTAATTGTAATTTATTGCATGTTGATCCTCATTGTAAATGCCTCTTTAAGATTAAATGATTAAATTATATGCCTGATATATTAGATCAAAGATGTATTGAAAGGAATGCAATTTTTTTGTTCAAATTTTATTTGTAAAAAGTCACGGCATACCTCCATGCTCTCGTGGTATAATGGAAGTAATGAAAAATGAAGTTAATGATACTAATAATGATATACAAATATGTGGAAATTCTAGAAATTTTTTTACAACTATTTTGAGAAATAGACAAATTGATATAAGCTGAAACGTGAATATGTCGACGACAAATTACGACAGTTACTAATAAGTTCTCTTATATTATTTCGATTCAACAAAATTGTTGGCAAGCGATCTTTAGCTAACACGATGACTGGTAATTTTGATTAGTTATATTATTATATTCGTTCAAACGTCTAGATCAAGACGACAAAGCTACTTTGAAAATTTCCCTAAACTTCCCACATTTCAATTAATAACTAACCTCAAACTTACACAAAAGTTACTAAAAGTAAAGATCTAAGACAGCTGTTGTGGTGACTCAAACACGTTTGAGATCCCAAGATAAACCCACACTTGTAGTACTCAAAACCAGCAAAGATAAAGTTGTTGGATAAAATATAATTTGACGAACCATAAGCCCCCATTAGGCAAAAATTTTCTACAAAAAACTTAGTTTATAGTAGAATTTTGACACTAATATTGTTGTACCACAAAAAATGATTAGATAAATATTCAACATATGTGAACGTTGGTAGGTGTTATCTTATCATCATGGTAAATATAATAATAATAATACCTTATAACGTTCAAGAACTTCTGATGAAATATGTGTTATCTACGTACTATCTTTCAGTACTTTTATCTATTTTTAAAAACTCTGATTCACCACTTGTGAAGAATTCAAAAAGTAACATTTAGAAGAAGCTCCCAGTTTTACACATTTCAATAATACATCGCACCACTGTATTTCCCCTATTCAAGTTAATAATGACTCTAAAGTATGTACTGACGTCTCTTAAATTACAGAAAAAAAATGACAACACCATACGAAGTAAACGAAGCGAGCAACAATTCCAATTAATTAGAAACTGGTAGTGATGTCGAAAGAGTTGACTCAAGAAGTCACCCTTATTTTTAATCAACCAAAAGACTAATAAATGCCATACAAAAGGAAGATAAAACTAGTTGAGTTAGTGACTGACGATTAGCAAACACTAACCGCTAATAAGAACAAATCATTGTAACCAACACGCAACAGAAACTATCGGTCACGCCACAAAATACAACGGAAACGTTAAAACCGCGGTTTACCGGAACACGCGATAGGAACAAACACATCTCTAACTATTTAAAAATAAATATTATTTATAAATAAGAAGGAAAACAAAACAAATAATGAAATTTGAAAAACACTAACCTGAATTGGTCCTGCCGCTCCGTTGGCGTAACTGTATGGTGACATGAGGTAGCCCATGTTGAATGAAGATGTGTGTGGGGCAGGTTCCACCTTGCCTGTAAAAAAATAATTGCGTTAACTAAAAAGTAATGATTGACAACATTTAAAAGCTGTTTACAGACAGGTACACTTAAACTTTAAATGAGCTAATTAACTAAAAAAGTCGAGAATTTATTTTGCTAAATATGATGATCGCAAATAAAAGGGAACGAAATTCAGGATTTATTTCTATAAGTACGTGCCCGCTTGCTTTTAACGTCTACTTTTAAACACTTGACAATTTAATGCTTACATCAATTTTATACTTTTTACTCAAAAACAAATAATACTCTAATCGACTCAGTAGAGCGTTTGAATGTTAACAATAAACAGGTAAGCATGTACAACATGAAAATTTATAATATGCAATAGTAGTGCATTTGAAGTATAATTAGTACAGTTAAATTCACAGAATTTGTTCATAGTATAAATTAACGTAATCGTCTGCAAAACGTAAAGCACTTTTCAAAAAAAATCAAATAGTCTTCAATCGACAACGACGTACTCAAAGTTTTTATTTCCTAATCATTTTACTACTTCACATACTGAAAGCACTCGTTTTTTACAAGAAAAATCACTAAAGTCAGTGCTGTAGAAATGGCCAAACCAGACAGAAAAAATCTGATTTAAAACCCATAAAACCCAAATTGACATCGTAAACAAATTACTTAAAAGTAACACTTTTTGAACCAGGGTTAGAATAAGTCAAGACTTTCATTAAAAAAATAAAAAAAGTCGGACTTTTTGAATTAATTCAGATTTTTTTGAATTAATTCAAATGTTTGAAGTAAACTTATATTGTTTATTCAACAGTAAATACCTATTGAAAGCTGAAATGAGTTATTGATATTCAGAAGAGCTGATAAACCCTCTTCTCGAGATTTTCTAATCACGTTAACATCCAGGTCAAGAAAATTAAATTTGGGTTTCGAATTATAGAAATTGAAATTGTGTGATTTAATTCATCTTTTATGAAAAATTCATTTGAATTAATTCGTACTACCCCTGGACTTAACCCATAATATTCAAATTGGTATTGTACACAAATTACCTAAAGTAACGCGTTTTGAACCTGAGTTAGAATCAGCTGACTTTTATAAAAAAAAATCAAAAAAGTCCGACTCTTCAAATTAATTCAGATTTTTTTGATTTAATTCAAATTTTTGAAGTAAACTTATATTGTGTATTCAACAGTAAATACCTACTGAAAACTGAAATGAGTTATTGTTATTCAGAAGAGCTGATAAACCCTCTTCTCGAGACTTTCTAATCACGTTAATATCGAGGTCAAGAAAATTAAATTTGGATTTTGGAATTATAGAAATTGAAGTTGTGTGATTTAATTCATAACTTTTTGAAAAATTCATTTGAATTAATTCACGAATTACTTTAGTGAATTAATTAACCCTGGACTTAACCCATAATATTCCAATTGTTATTGTACACAAATTACCTAAAGTAACACGTTTTGAACCAGGGTTGGAAAAAGTCGAGACTTTCATAAAAAAAACAATAAAAAAAGTCGGACTTCAGATTTTTTTTTAATTAATTCAAATTTTTGAAGTTAACTTATATTGTGTATTCAACAGTAAATACCTACTGAAAACTAAAATGAGTTATTGTTATTCAAAAGAGCTGATAAACCCTCTCCTCTAGATTTTCTAATCACGTTAACAAAATTAAATTTGGATTTTGAATTATAGAAATTAAAATAGTGTGATTTAATTCATAACTTTTTTGAAAAATTCAATTGAATTAATTCGTACCAACTCATAATATTCCAATTGACATTGTACACAAATTACCTAAAGTAACACGTTATAACCAGGATTGGAATAAGTGGAGACTTTTATAAAAAAAATCAAAAAAGTCAGACGCTGAATTAATTCCGATTTCTTTGAATTAATTCAAATTTTTGAAGTAAACTTATATTGTGTATTCAACAGTAAATACCTACTGAAAACTGAAATGAGTTATTGTTATTCAGAAGAGCTGATAAACCCTCTTCTCGAGATTTTCTAATCACGTTAACATCGAGGTCAAGAAAATTAAATTTTGATTTTGGAATTATAGAAATTGAAATTGTGTGATTTAATTCAAACTTAGAAAAATTAATTTAAATTAATTCACTGAATTAATTCGTGCTAACCATGGACTTAACCCATAATATAAAAGTCAAAACTTTTATAAAAAAAATAAAAAAAGTCTGATTCTGAATTAATTCAGATGTTTTTTAATTAATTCAAATTTTTGAAGTAAAGTAAACTTATATTGTTTATTCAACAGTAAATACCTATTGAAAACTGAAATGAGTTATTGTTATTCACAAGAGCTGATAAACCGTCTTATCAAGACTTTCTAATCACGTTAACATTAGGGCTGGGTAAAGTATCGATACTTATTCGAAGTATCGATACCTTAGGTGGTATCGAATAACGATACCGATGATCGAAAGTATCGAAGTATCAAAAGTATCGAGGTATCGAAAGTATCGAGGTATCGAAAGTATCGAAGTATCGAAAGTATCGGGGTACCTACTGGAGTTGAAGAAAATGTTTTTACAGGTGTAGTTGTACCAGGGGGAATCTTTGCCGCTGTATGTAACCATAACACCACATACGTCGTTACAATTTAGGGTTATATTACGCAGCGCCAACAAAGAAAGTTGCTACACTATACGTATCAGATTGCGTGTTTTTGCGTACTTAGCCGAGTTTTGCACCGGCAATGATCCGCTAGAACAAGTGTAGGTAGGTTCTCATTACTTCAATTCTTCGATACTTTCGATACCTCGATACTTTTAATACCTCGATACTTTCGATACCTCGATACTTTCGATACCTGGATACTTTCGATACCTCGATACTTTCGATACCTCGTTATTTTCGATACCTCGATACTTTCGATACCTTGATACTTTCGATACCTCGATACTTTCAATACTTCGATACTTTTGAATAGCCCTAGTTAACATCGAGGCCAAGTAAAATAAATTTGGATTTTGGAATTATAGAAAGTGAAATTGTGTGATTTAATTCATAACTTTTTTGAAAAACTCATTTGCATTAATTGACGAATTAAATCATGAGTATTAATTCGTGCCAACCCTGTTTTGAATATAATCACTCTTGCCATGGAAAACAATGTAAAATCTAAAACGTCAAAAATAGCAATTCTTGTCAAAACGAATAATAGATCCTAGTTACTAGTATTCGTTTCGACAAGAATTGCTATTTTTAACGTTTTAGATATTACATTGTTTTTCATGGCAAGAGATTATACGAGATTCTATTTAAATTACGAATTTTTATATTTATAATTTTACTAAAGACGTATCTGCGTCTTCAAATTTTTGTATTTTATCAGAGAAGAAAAAAATCCCATTCCATTGATACCATTATCATCTACATACGTTAACATGAAGGGCAGAAAACTTAGAAAATGCAATTTCCCATGTTATTTCCCCATATTCTCTAATATTGCTGTCACCCTGTATATAAATAAAACGTAAATAGTGCATTATTCAACAAGCGTGTAATGGTGGCTATTACTCATGACCTCATGAGGATAAATTGGAACACGAGCCGCAAGCGTTTTGAGAAGCTTTTTGAATTAACTACAACTTTGATGTACAATCTACAACCACCGAGTGGAATTAGGAGAACCAATTTTGCGGGAAAATTTTTCGTGCTATTTCCTTTTTATCTACTTAAAAACCATTCTGCACCCGGTTTGTGTCATTCATTCGACATCGTTCAAATAGTTGTGCAACCGATTGCTTTTCCAGAAAGTCAGAAAATTCCTAAACCACAAACATGTACAATAATGTACATGACTATTATTATTAAATCAGGTCACAATTTACAGTTTCCTGTTTTCAAAAATACTTGAGGGATTAAGACATTTCTGCCATTCTTTTCGTCGTATGCGTGTTAAAAATGGAACAAATCCATATCGAGTTGCTTCAGATAAAGATCAGTTCAGTACCAATCAGGTGAAATATGTGGTTTTAATCCAAATGCAGAATATGAATTAGTTACAGAACTGATTATTTTTAATTAAAAAATTTGTCTAATTTCTAACCATTACGTCATAAAATAACTCAACAAGATTTAAGTAATTGACAATTTCTTTAATTAATATAAAAAAGAAGACTAGAGAGACAACGTGCAAGTCAGTAGAAATTAAAAATAACAAACTACAATGTTGACACTAGCCACTTAAAATATACATCCATGTTCTATTTTCAATACGTGTGTATTTTCGGAATGAATTTCAATTTCTTTTTTAAATTGTTAAATGAAAAGGGAAATTGATTGAATGTGGATTTTACGCTCATCAATAAGTATAATGTACTAGATGTAAATAAATCTGTAGTAGAAATCAATGAACCTATGTTTTATGAGAACAAATACGTTCAGTAGGTCCTGACGCGACTATACTGGCAAGTCGGGAGGGGGGTAACATGAGTCTCTTGCAATGCCCGGTTCGCGGCGACCTTCAACCGCGAGCCTTGGATTGCCACATACCGTCTACACCACTAAATAATAAACTAGTGGTAACGTACCATTTACTACTTACGTTCCAATTCCATTTCTACTATTATATATTTTACAACTTGATTTTACACTTCAGAAAAGAACCAATTATTGGCATTTTCAACTTTCTGTAACATCATCAAATTTAATTTTTTAAAGTGTACAATCAATAACTAAACAACACCTTCCTCCTCCTTCTTCCATCTAGATTTTTACTCGAGAGTTCCAATTTACGATCAAACAAAATGAGATGAGAGCAACTTTGTTCGACACCCTAAATTCTCTAATATAATCCACATAATTACTAGGGTTGTCGCACTTTAAACAAAACAAATTCTAAAAATAAAGTCGTTATAAATGTGTACTATGCCAAGTTTTTTCGTTTATTTGCAGGTACATTTTTAAATTAAAAATAAAAAGTGCATCCGAAAGAAATCATTACGAAATATTTTTTTCTTTAATTACAATTATTATTATGCATTTAAGTGCTCGTGTTTCTTCAAATAATGCTTCAGTAAATAAATTTCTAATCTAATTTAAAAAATCGTAATTTTTTCTTTTCTAAAAATATTCAATTTGAATGGGATCAAAAAAATTTATTTGGAAACTGTTCTAAAAAGTATATCCCACTTCTGATCACTTTTTAGAACTGGCTTCTGAAGAATCATAATAATAGCGCAATATCCTCAAAAATATAGTCCTGCTAACAGTACTAACGGGCCCTTCGTAAAGTCGTTCAGAATGTTCAGAAAGTCTCCTCAAAGAAATGGTCCGGCTTTAATATACAGGATGACACGATTAGGGAAAATAGGTAAATAGCATGGGAAAACATGTTTTTAAACTTTAAAGATTCTCCCAGTGTTAACTACAGTGATGACTGGGACAATGGTAACTGGTAACAATCGAAAGAGGTTTTTTTTGCTTCTGCTAACATGAAAAACGTGAAGACACAAAGACTATATTTATTTAAATTTAAAAAATAAAATTACAAGTTTTAAAAACTCTCTCCTACCATGTAAAAAAATATCAAATCCGTGAAAAATAGTTATCTTGTCAAAACCACTAACTAGGATCTTGATAATAATAATTACTCATTTTGACAAGTAACTATTATTTTTAACGTTTAAGAATTTGTATTGTTTTTCATGGCAAGAGAGAATATATTCAAATAATGTTAATTATTTTAAAATTTTAACCATAAAGCCTTTGTACCTTAAAATTTTTGATGTTTACTCCTGTTGTCGCCGATATTTATACCAATGCATCAAAATAAGATTTAGAAAGAAGACTTTAGCGATATATTCATAGGCAAGCAAAAAGTTACAGAGTTTCATGTTAGATAATTGGTGTTCTTATACAGAATTTCATAACGCAAGAATATAGACCATGAGCGTAAGCTCCCACTAGATCTGGTTCTTTTGGGGGAAATTATGATTTTTCTAGGAATCTATAGGGCAGGGCTGGACTGGGAAAAAATTAGTACCGGGAAATCTGATAGTCCAGGTTTATATTTTTGATATTTTCAATTTATCTGAATTTTTGCAATATATTTTTTCCATTGTCACGGCCATTATCACGGGCCACTAGGAAATTCCCGGTAGTCCGCCGGGCCAGTCCAGCCCTGCTGTAGGGTAGGGTTGGTAACAAATTTCAAATTCATAGGGTTCCTACAAGGGCTCATTATTCATTGAGCGTGTTATTTACCTGCTCTAACTCTTAGTCAAGTGTACGAACTAATAAAAATGCATTTTCAAACTGTCCGACCACATTCGGAAATATAGTAGTAGTGGAATAGAGATATGGGACGGTTATAGAGAGTTACGGATGTTAGCTCCCATTAGCAATTTTATGCTTGAATATATAATTGAGGACTATGTCCTGAACAATCCCTGATAGTTTTGTCAATCCAACTAGTGCCGGAACATTAACAAAATTGGCCTTCTTCTTGTACTTTCACGTTTTCTTAATTAACATGAGAAATAACATACAAGGTAGGTACTTCAAAGCCTACCTATCCTGTTACCATTCCCCCCAATTGGTCCCCCAAGAGTTTTCCCGGTGATTCAGACTTCTATAGGAATATGTAGCGATATGTAGCGTTTCAAGTTCCTAGGATAGATCTTGGGTGTACCACCTACCTTGGTTCCAATCATTAAATAAAATTTTTAACACCATGTATATTCGTTTAAGAGTTCAATTTCGAAAAAAATCCTATCTATGTCGTTAAAGGAATACATTCTGATTCTATAGAAACTTCGCGTTTCTATAACCAGGGGTTCGGGCCATGGGTTGATGAGTAAGTCTGTCATGACTTTGATTTTTATAAATTTAGATGAAGGAGCAGCGATCTTCCTTCTAAGACTCAATTAAGGAATGGAAATTAATCTTTTAAAATAAAAAAGGCAAAGTAAATAGAAAGAAAAAATAATCACCTACATAACCATCACGTCATATTAGGATAATCGTTTATTAAAGATAATGAAATAGCGAGCAATGAACTCAGAAGCTCAACATCGAGCAAAACAATGCTGATAATCTTTTATCGAATGATTTTTTTATCAAAAAACCGCAAGAAATATCAAGCTTCTCCTGAAAGCGCTGGTCATTTACTCATTTATCAAATGTCACCAGAGATCGTATACGTGTGCAGCGTTTACTTTTATCTGCTTAGAAGCTTTAGGTACTTTGATAGTCTCTAGAGTCATCCCAAGTTGGAGAGGAGTGCTTCAACAAAGCTCTCCTAGAGTTCCATGACGACTGCCTTCAGGGTCCTTACATAACTAATTAAAAAACATACAGAGAAAAATTAAAAATTCGGCTGATATCACCCATGTTCTACACTGCAGTTATCAAAAAGATTAAAGGACATGGACATTGCCTACTACCAAAGATCGTCCTTTACATATTATTACAGATGAACTTTACAAGAAACTGTTAATTAAAAAAACATTTAGGGATACAAGATGGGATTTCGATTTGCAGACAGCTCTAATCTGTAGAAAGGTCTTCAAATACGTCTTCAAAGCGATAAAATAATGAAGACCGTCCTCCAGGAATAAAGGACCGAGTATCGAGTCTAGGTGAACGGTAAGCAATCCCATCTCTGCACTGTTAAAAAATCAATACATGATAGTTCTCTTTACCAAGACTAACCCCAGGGGTTCTTTCCTCAGAGGTACGAAAGAAGAGAAGTTAGAAATTTTAAAATGTAAAAATAACATCCAGCTTCTCGATGCTCAAATATATGATTCTAATTTTATAATAAATACCAAAGAAGTACCTGGCTTTTCTAAAACTATTTATGTTTCTCATTTTTTAATGTAACTGGGGGGCACGTTAAGCCGTCGTTCTATGCTAATCCGTGAAAGGGCAAAACCCGTGCTCGTTAGTCTATAAATAAAATAAATTTACATTTAAAGCACATATCTCCAATTCGAGATGGGCTCTTCAACAAAACGACTGCATTTAAGTTAATTTGTTTTAGCTAAACCTACCATTAAAATAAGTATCAGTTAAAAATTAAAAGCAAAAAAATTCTCATACAAAATTGGTGTCTATTTCTTAGTAAAGAGGTGAATGTACTAAAAAAAGGAGATACTACAAAATATTTTTATTAAGTGTGGTATTTCATTCATAAATAACATATATTTCTTACATCACTAAAAGCATATTGAACTACTTTGGCTTCATTACACAATGTATGACTGTATGAGTACATTCGCGTGCTATTTTGTTTAATTCCACAATTCACATAGATGAAAAGCAAAACAATATATTTAATCTCTTCAGGGTGTGTAATCTAATCGTAAAATAATTAATTGATTTAAAGTCGATTAACCAACTTTAAAATTTAATACTAAACTGCAAAGTCAAAATCAAGAAAATTTCATACATTTCGGATGTTAAACACGCAACGAAATGAAGTAAATAATTCCATACGTGTATGTGCTTCGGAAATATGATCAAATTTGACTAAATAAACAAATATTAAAATGTTTTCTAAAATTCTTTGATCGGCGTATTATTTTTTTTCCTCTAAAATGCTTTGATCTTCCAGCAAAATATACCTATGTTAACTCTTAACAGATGTAAAGTTTCCAGAGTAATAATTTTCAAATAAAATAAGGAGGATGAGGTTGAAAAATATGTAGTACCTACTAGGATAGTTGATTGCAAATAACTCGCAACACCGCATATTTCAAATTCTGGTGAAAATTGGTGTAAAGCAAAGCAAAAATTTTCCACAAACAAAATATTTTACAACCTTTGTTCTTTATTATTTAATTGGATGTTTCAAATACAAAATATTTTTGAAACTCTTTCAACAGTCAAAACCGTTTCTAATTTTGTATTATACCAAATGTCTCATAATCATTGGATTATATACGACTATAATAACCTTTTTTCCCTCCAAATCGTTTCCTTACTTTGCAAATGCTCGACATGACCATCGTTCGTTTTAACGTAGGTAAATTCAAGCTCTGCTTCAAACAGAAGATCTCACGTGATTTGAAGATGCTTCAAGGCAAAGAGCAGTCGAAGGGGTTGAATCGAAGTGAACAAAGTTGGATTAAAATATTTAATTAACATTTGATTGGGAATAAAAACGTGCCAATCCAGGAAAGTTCTCTCTTGGTTCGACCATCTGGAATTGTAGATCCATCGTGAAGTATTTTTAAACAACAGTTCGCAAGAACTCGCTCTCTACTCAGAATGAGCAGAGACTGGCTGCCCACTGCCAGCTTAAAAAGCACCTGTATATACGATGGGACTAGAAGAAGACCCGCTATGCCGAGGATGTGCAGAGGAGGAGGAAACTCCAATTCATCTGCTACACTGCGAGGCTTTCACAAGACAACAAGTCGTTACAACATCTTCGGGAAAGAGAACTGCGTAACTTATCAATATGGAAAATTCTGGATTCTATCAAAAGCGCAGAACTCCCATAAGGGAAGACCAAATCCGAAGCGCACAATAGATCCGAGAGATCGCGATGCAAGGAACCACTAGGGACCAGCCTCAGAAGTACAATTAATAACTTTTCATCATATAGTGAGTCCGAGGACAGAGTTGCCAAGAGGTAAAAGTTTTTATTTTTGATTTCTCAAAAAATTGTATAGTTAAAAAGAAGTTTTGAGTAAATTTTCAGTAAATTTTTGCATAGTTGGAGGTTTTGAAAGCAAGCAAAATTTTTTTTTAAAAGAATAAAATTTTATGAAAATCCAAAAATATTTTTTCCCTCTTGGAATCCTCATCCTGAACACACACAGTCATGCAGATATTGATCAAGCATTAGTTCTTAGTTTATTTTTAATAATTATTGTTTTTTAATATTTATTTATTTATTTTCATGTCCCTTTCTTAATAAAAAAGTTTTTTTAATAATAAAAATGGGTGTCTTGATATAACGACGACCGGGTAAAACGACCCGTTTTAGTCGGTCCCTTCGCCGTCGTTATATCCGACTTTCACTGTATATTAGAGTCTTCGTATTCCTTCTAACCAAGCGTGGTTAGATCCTCTCCTTTTTTTGATGGTGATAATTTATGAACTATTTCCACAGCTTTATAGCCTCTTTTCCAATACTCCTTCTCTTACTCCCAGCACGTTCTTCATTATTATACTCATTTAATCTCGAGTTTTACAACCGAGTCTCCAGCTGCAGTAATACAACTGCGGTTTAATTACTCTTTAAGTTAATTTAAAATTCAGAATGTCTTATGAAGTTTTGAACAAGTATAGTATTAGTAACACAAGAACTATGCATTTTTGCAACTGTATCTCATAAAAGTCAAAGTAATACTGTAGAAAGTAATCGTATATAAGAAATAAAGTTCGGAGTTAAAGTGTAATCAGAGAAATACGATAAATATCAAAACAGGTTAAGCGTGATGGAATGGCACTTTTATTTGAACTGAAAGGTAAAACTCAAAATAGATGATAAAAAACTTGTAAAAAGTTGCACATTATTACATATTACGTATTAAATATGATGTAAATTTTAAAATAAATTTAAATAGGGTCTAATTATGCCTCACACGTTGTTTTGTGATCTTGTCAAAAAAAGAGTAAATTTATTTTTAATTGTCTTTAAATTGAATAAATGTAATTTTAACTAATAAATCATAACCAAATAAAAACTTGTACGAAATTTATTTTTTATAAAAACACAAAAATGCCCAAGGGAACTATTAAACTCCAAACATGTAATGAAAAAACCTGAGTAAAATGCTTGGGACTATTTATCCAATATAGTGGAAGCTCAAACCCATTGTCGATTAAACTTTATGTGCTCCCCCGCTGATTTTCTGATAGATCATTAGGAAGAGCACAAAAAAGTCTCTTTCTGTAAGCAAATATAATCCATTCATCAGAGGTCAAAATACACCTAAACATGCATTACGACAAAATGCACACATTTTCACCAGTTTATCCTAACTCAAAGATTATTCATGTCCTACAGATGAGTTTTGAAAAGAGAAAAAATACAAGAGTTGTTAAATTTCATTTCCAGGAAAATTCGTTATTTTGAATTTTGACCTTCTCTTACAGGCGCAGAAACAGCATAACGAAAGCGTCCATAATATTCCAACAGTATTTTGTTTATTCATCGAGCATTAAATACCCTTCTTCATCAACTTGGTTTTCCAACGACTGCCTAAGTAGCAGATACAGGTCGATTTCTTGGAGTTAACAGTCCAGTTGGTTAAGTCAGGTGTTGTTCTACGAAATAAGTAGGATTATGTTGACCCTTAGAATTCCTGTCATAATACACCGATCTTCTGGGAAAGCTTTAAAACAAATATGTTGAGGGCACACTGGGGTACAAGCTTTTGAACATTTCTTCACGTCGTAATCATCTTCACGAGTATGCACTAAGGCCGAGTTTAATGTACGTTATGGTTCCATAACATTCAATAACTTAACTTTATTATGGGCCAAAACATTGTTTGAAAACCATTTTGTCGACATTCAAGAATAGATATCTATTGGTGAAGCGATAACTATCTTTCGAGAAACTCGGTCTAAATCAACTGAATGGAATGGAATGAAATTGAAAGTTGAGTGTGACGTTTTCCTTCTCACATTCGCATCTACTTAAGATCCAAACCAAGAGTAATTCTAGGTGTAAAGTTTTGAAATAATTGGAATTTTTAATCAAAGATCTGGACACCTTTAAGGTCTCAAAGAGAATTAAAAATCCAAAAATTGTATACAGGCTGTCTCACGAAATCGGCGCAGCATTGGGATATCGGAAACTATAAGAGATACAAAGTCGGTTAAGTGGGGAAAAAACTTTTATATTGTGTGCCCATTTTGAAAGTGTAATTAGATTTTGCAAAATTATCATAGCCAACTAGATATGAGGTAAAAACTGAAAAACTAATAACTTCTAAAGTAATGGAAATATAAAAAAATAGTTCAAATAAAAAAAATAGATATTTCTAAGCTTTAGTCAGTGGCGTAGCAAAAAATTTTTTTTAGGGCTTAATTTGAAAGATATGACACAAACTTACCTTTTTTTAAATGCAAACACTATTTTATTTTAACTTAAAAAAAATGCTTATTTTTTTCTCTTTTCAACGATATGTAACAATCAATAATACAATTTCTTGTTTTTTTCTAAAAAAAATATTTCTTATTTTTTCAAAAATTCTGTTTAAGTCGACTGGTACAGGTTACTGACATACATTATTTTTTTACAAATGGTAATTTTAATTAAAAAAATGTACTTGTACAGTCGACTTGAAGAGAATTTTTGAAAAAATAAGAAAAAATTTTTTTTTGAAAAAAATCAAGAAATTGTATTATTGATTGTTACATATCGTTGAAAAGAGAAAAAAATAAGCATTTTTTTAAAGTTAAAATAAAATAGTGTTTGTATTTAAAAAAAGGTAAGTTTGTGTCATATCTTTCAAATTAAGCCCTAAAAAAATTTTTTTGCTACGCTACTGACTAAAGCTTAGAAATATCTATTTTTTTTATTTGAACTATTTTTTTATATTTCCATTACTTTAGAAGTTATTAGAAAAAGAAAAATACGCACTTTTTCAGTTTTTACCTCATATCTAGTTGGCTATGATAATTTTGCAAAATCTAATTACACTTTCAAAATGGGCACACAATATAAAAGTTTTTTCCCCATTTAACCGACTTTGTATCTCTTATAGTTTCCGATATCCCAATGCTGCGCCGATTTCGTGAGACAGGCCTGTATAACAGCAAAATAAGAACTGCAACGAAGTGTGCATTATGAGCGAGATTGCTCAGTGCAAATGTTGTAGAAGTATAGACTATTTCAAAAATAATACATAAAATTCTGAGAAAATGCGGTTGGAGAAAAGAAATGATAGCGGTAACAATAGTAATACACTGTGGTGACTTTCGCGATGGAGCATAGGGATTTCAATGGTAAATTCTTGATGTTCAATCGAAGGGTCAACCACTGTTCTGTATTTGTACACTGACTGCAGTTGACTGCCTATGCTATGGCTGTCATTGACTGCAGGTGACTACCGTTGGCAGCTCAATATTTGTACATTGACTGCAGAGAGTGGATAACTCCTCTTGTTCAATTATTTGCTGCTCAAATTATTTTAGAGCTAAAGTTAGTATATTGAGATTTTTTGTATCTACACATATTATTGTTTATAATTTTCAATTTCCTGCAACTGTTAAAATTAGGAAATTAAAACTGCAATTTTAACAAAAAAACAAGGAAGTCATGAAATTATCAAAACAAACCACATAAAATAATAATAATTTAATAAACGTCAAACAATAATAACAAATGTAAATGCACTAGCGATTTGTTCTGATTCACTGATTTTTCGTTTTTTTTTTAAATTGCCTACTTATCTACTTCATTTCGTCGATTTTACGGTTGCAGATAATTTTAAACACTATTGTATGTGTACTAGATGTGGTGTTTTTTCTTTACAAAAAATCTCACTATACACTTGAGCTCTAAAATAAATTGGGGTCCAAATAATGACCCCCCATGAAGATTAACAATTTTCCAGTTATTTCAGTTCTAATTTTCACATCACATTATTTTAAGGGTGTATTAGTAGGCATATGCTATCGCAGTCGCACTCATTGCTTAGATGGACAACACTTGCTAATTTTGCGTTGTCAATTTCTCAAAAACCAAAAGTTACAATTAAATGCTGATTTGTTTATCAAATAGTTGCCGTTAAAGTCTCGGAGATGAGTTAATTTCAGCTGATTTCAGCCTCATATGTGAAGTATTTATATAAAAATAAATAACTGTAATATCAATATGCAGTACAAAAATGAAAAATTATTCTTATTAATTGCCACCTTATTTTTCTACAAAAATCATTCAAAAATTGCTCATTTCCGAGGCTTTAAAGGTAACTATTAGATAAACAAATCAAAATTTCATTTTAACTTTTGGTTTTTGAGAAATTGACAACGCAAAATTAGCAAATGTCGTCCACCTCAGCAATAAGGGCAACTGCGATAGCTATGCCTATACTAAATCGCATCCTGAAACACCTGATCACTGAATATGTGACAAAATACGTCATTGAATCTTCTTCCTTGCTGTAAGTTTTGAAAATAACTTATAGGTTATGTTAGGTTTGGCGAGAGGCAAAATAAAGCTTGGAATTTGAATTTTCCCAAACAGACCGAATTAGAAGGAAGGATAAGAACATTCTAAAGATTTTCTGCACCTTTGAGGTCCTAGAGAGAACTCAGATTAAACGACTATTTAAATATTTCAACATTGAAGCAAAAATCACACTTTTATTATGGCTTGATACTCCCGCACAACACAAGAAATCTTTTGAGTAGACTGGACATCTATGTGAAATCAACAGCTGATTGTAGCCATACCATTCCCACTGAATTTTACGAATTATTTTTCGCATTAAAAATAAATGTACTTTACATTCGAGGTATGTGCTAATAAATTGCTATAACTAGTAATTATTAGATAATTAATAGCTCATTACAAACGTTAAACCCACTTAAGCACAAAGTCAAGTTGGGTCGAATCAACTTTAAATTCAAACAGGATCTAACAGAGCAGTTTGGCTTTAAGTTTAATTTGTTATGTAAAATGCAAATAAACAAATATTATAATGTATTAATAACTCCCTTGAGATAATTTAAATTTTAATGGTTATATTGAGTAATGTGGTCATAAAACGTAAATGGGTAAACGATGAATATTATAGAGATCAACCCCACAGGACTCCTGAACTAGTTTTTTTTCATTTATAAGCTGTTTATGTACATAACAGAAGATTGTAATCCCTTTTGTAATATCAGATATAAAAACACCTATTCCGTTGATGGTTGTTATAAAAACGTTTATAACTTGCACCGATTTCTTAATTTTACCTTGACATTTAATTCGCCGTCAAAACAAATCAACCTCACTAGACAGAATTGTAATTAATTAAATCAATTAAACAAATACTTATGGCTTGGTGATGACAACAGGATTAGAGAACATAGGGAAAACGCATATTTAAGATTCTTACACCCCATGGTAACGTACAGGGATGCTAATAAAATCAATAAGAGATTTTTTCTCTGAATTGAAGTTGAAAGCTATTTCGAAGGCCCTACAGTTTTGTTGTTAAAAATGCTTTTCCAAAATTTTTTGAGGTCATCAAATGCTATTTCTGAAAATTTTCTTTAGTTCAATATCTCGAGTTTCTGCATTTGGTAAGTTTTGCAGTGGTTTTCAACATAATTTTAGAAAAAAATTATCTTTCAATTGATTCCATTATCATCCCTATACGTTAACTTGTGGATAAACAATCTTAAAAAAGTGTTTTCTTTTGTTATTTACCTGTTGCCATCCGGTATTACGAAACAAAACATCAATAAGCGATGTTTGGTTACAATTTTTATCCGAATAAACAACATGATCGCTTTAGAGCTTATTTGACGTTTGTAACACTATTTTAATTTCCAAATACCAAACGAACGACGACAGTGAATTAATTAAACAATTAGTGAGTTTGAAATGAAGTATTATATCTACCTATATTAGTCCAATCAGCTTAGTGATTTTCATAGGGGTCAACCTCTAACTAATTAGTAACAGGACGGGACCACTTTAAAAAATTTTCATTTGGTGAGTAAAAACAGGAGAAAAAAAGTCTACCGTTTTTTTTTGCATACATACAAAGTTATAGGCCATTGAAGAAAAAGAGGGTGTTCTGCAGTGCTTTTTTGCAAAATACTTGAAAAGGAAGCCAAATATCGATAAAATGTAAATGACCAATGTTGTTGAGCATAAAATTACTAACAAAAAATATGTTACATGTTTTGAGTTTTGACAATCTATTAAGGTGGTACGACCGTTTTCTTAAAGTAGTCATTTTTCCAAATTGTTAATTAACAAAATAATGTTTTAACCTATTTGCAACGCAATTACAATTCTGAAAAAATTCACCTGTTATCTGACATTGTTAGAGAAGATATCCTATGAGTTTCAGATTGTTTCAAGCTCATTTGCCTAAATTATGGTTTTTTATTCATTAAAAAAAAGGATTTTTTTTTCATTTTTATTCTTTGCAGTTTTAACAACTTTCGAGTTGGCAGAGACTAATCAAACTATGTTAATCTTGTTCCTTATGCAATTTTCGACAAAAATTGTCTACTTCACTTTTTTGTATCGTCATTTGTTTCTGTTTTATTCGCGTGCAAACTTGAAAATTAGTGTGCACGCGATTAAAACAGAAACAAATGACGATACAGAAAATTGAAGCGAACAATTTTTGTCGGAAATTTCATAAGGAACAAGATTATTATAGTTTAATTAGTCTCTGCCAATTCTAAAGTTGTAAAACCTGCAAAAAACTAGAAAGGAAAAAAAAATCTTTTTTTTAATGAATAAAAAGCCATAATTTAGGCAAATGAGCTTGAAACAATCTGAAACTCATAGAATATCTTCTCTAATAATGTCAGATAACAGGTGAATTTTTTCAGAATTGTAATTGCGTTGCAAATAGGTTAAAACATTATTTTGTTAATTAACAATTTGGAAAAATGACTACTTTAAGAAAACGGTCGTACCACCTTAATAGATTGTCAAAACTCAAAACATGTAACATATTTTTTGTTAGTAATTTTATGCTCAACAAGATTGGTCCTTTACATTTTATCGATATTTGGCTTCCTTTTCAAGTATTTTGCAAAAAAGCACTGCAGAACACCCTCTTTTTCTTCAATGGCCTATAACTTTGTATGTATGCAAAAAAAAACGGTAGACTTTTTTTTCCCTGTTTTTACTCGCCAAATGAAAATTTTTAAAAGTGGTCCCGTCCTGTTACTAATTAGTTAGAGGTCCAATGTCTAATATGATTGGACTATATAGGCTGTTTCAATAAACAATTCCTAATATGGGAAATCCGATTTATTTGAAGAGATTATAGAGCGGTTTAAATAGATTATGAATGACTTAAGACTCGAGAAAAAATGATATGCCCACTGTACCATTTCCAAGATAACGACTAAAGTGACATTTTCTTATTTCTAACATCCTTGTTTCACGAAAGATTAAAAATCTGCAAGATCTTTCATCTTTCTCAATCGTTTTCTACAAATTTCATGAGCAACCTTTCAATTTGTTTTACCAGTAAATTTTAATTTGGCTCAACAATTAAAAATTAGATTCGAGTACTTACCAAATACGGGACTGTGATCTGGTCTTGTAACATTTTTGTTATTGGAGTAATTTCCTCCAGACTTTTCCTAAAATAATAAAAAACATTAATCTTTTAACTTAATTAGCGATACAAACAAAGCAAATCAAAAATAATGTCACAAGTACTAGTTTTGAAGTGAAAATTTTTGTTAATTTGTAAACCTATCATTAAACATGAGAGATACAATTACAACAAAATAAACAACACGGTATAACCGGGCAAAATATATCCACCCACTATTTTATCTATCATCAACGTTTAGTTTCAAATATTTTCTCATGAACAATTCTTGATAATTTTATTCGGCCGCATCAATACGTACATTTTTAATTTCAACTGAAAAAATTGTAAAACTGTGCCATTTTAGCATCTTTTCGATGCAATTTTACATGCAAATATTTAAAAGTTGAGAAATCAATACAATAAACCATACTGTACATGTTTACTTATGATAAATTAGCTCGGTTATCGATGTTAAAAGTTGTACTATACACATAATATTATAATAAACATTTTTTAAAGGATTATCATTAAATAAGGATATTCATTTTTTTTTCAACTTTAAGGCAACAAAGCACATTAAACATGATGAGCAAGCATTATCAAAGTTTATCAAATGACCTAAAGTCGAGAGTGTTAACCTTTTTAGTATTAAAAATAATAATACATGCTATAACATCCTAAACAGATGCATTAATAATTATTATAACAAAATAAATTATAAAATGTTGCAATTATGTCATAAACAGAGCTAAGTCTTTAAAACCTCCTCAAGTACTACTAGGAACTAGGAAGTACAAATAATGATCATAAGAGAAACGTTTTGGGCTTTTAGAATTCATTTTTTAATTTCATTTGTTAAAACCAGCAGGTAGTGGTATACTTGAAAAGCTCATAAATTTGAATACAATAGAGATTAGAAATGCAACATTTCTAAGAATAAAGGAACTCTTTTCACCTAAGCAGGTATGCAAAATACCTGCAAATATTCTATTTGACTTTTGGTAATTTATGGTCCTTTTAAATACATCACCCACTGCAAGTTACAAGGAATAGAAAAGGCAAATTAGAAAAAGTCAGAAATGTCGTTGATTTTGAATGATTTTTGAACAAAAGCTGGGTGAAAACTGAGAAGAAAGGTGTATTTGGGTTAATTAGTATCTACAGCGAAAAATATTGGCAAAGCAAAGAGAATCAGGTGGAAAAAGTCGGATTCATTGGGTGAAAACAGAGAAGATTTGGGTTCGATAATATCTACAGCGAAAAATATTAACAAATCAAAAATTATCAGGTGGAAAATCAGATTCCGAAGGAAACAATGCAATATGCAATGGGCATAAAATATTGGGTTTGGCAAGTCATGGTTTGCTTAAATTCACCAAATATGAAGGAGGTAAGAAAATGCAGCCAGTCAGAAATGTCGTTCTATACATGATTTTTGAACAACACCTGGGTGAAAACTGAGAATAAGGGTGTATTTGGTTTCATTAATATCTACAGCGAAAAATATTGGTAAAGTAAAAATTATCAGGTGGAAGAATTCGGATTCCGAAGGAATCAACACATTGGGCATAAAATATTAGGTTTAGCAAGTCATGGTTTGCATAAATTCACCAGATATGAATGAGATAAGAAAATGCAGCCAGCCAGAAATGTTGATCCATACCTACATGATTTTTGAACAATAGCTGGGTGAAAACTGAGAAGGAGGGTGTATTTGAGTTAATTAATATCTACAGCGAAAAATATTGGTAAAGCAAAAAATATCAGATGGAGGAAGTCGGATTTCGAAGGTACCGACGTGTTGGGCATAAAATATTTAGACGTTTAGCAAGTCATGGTTTGCATAAATTCACCAAATATGAAGGTGATAAGAAAATGCAACCAGCAAGAAATATAGTTCTATACATGATTTTTAAATAATAGTTGGGTGAAAACTTAGAAGAAGGGTGTATTTGTGTTGATTATCTACAAGGAAAAATAGTGGCAAAGTAAAAATTATTAGGTAGAAGAAGTTGGATTCCGAAGGAATCGACGACGCGTTGGGCATAAAATATTGGGTTTAGTAAGTCATGTTTTGCATATAGTCACCAAATATGAATGAGATAAGAAAATGCAGCAAGCCAGAAACGTCGTTTTATACATGATTTTTTAACAATAGCTGGGTGAAAACTGAGTAGAAGGGTGTATTTGAGTTAATTAATATCTACAGCTGAAATATTGTCAAAGCAAAAATTATCAGGTGGAAAAAGTCGGATTCCGTTAGGTATAAAATATTGGATTTAGCAAGTCATGGTTTGCATAAATTCACCAAATATGAAAGGGATAAGAAAATGCAGCAAGCCAGAAACGTCGTTCTATACACTATTTCTGAACAATAGCTGGGTGAAAACTGAGAAAAAGAGTGTATTCGGTTTCATTAATATCTACAGCAAAATATATTAGCAAAGCAAAGATTATCAGGTGAAAGAAGTCCGACTGAAGAAGACTCGTTGGGTATTAAATATTGGGCTTCACAAGTCATGGTTTGCATAAATTCACCAAATGTGAATAAGGAGATAAGAAAATGCAGTCAGCTAGAAACGTCATTCTATACATGATTTTTGAACAATAGCTGAGGGAAAACTGCGAAGAAAGGTGCATTTGGGTTAATTAATATCTAGAGCGAAAAATATAGGCAAAGCAAAAATTATCAGGCGGAGGGAGTCGGATTCCAAAGGAATCGACACGTTAAGCATAAAATGTTAGGTTTAGCAACTCATGGCTTGCATAAATTGACAAAATATCAGTTGGATAAGAAAACGCAGCCAGTCTCATAAGAAATTTCAAGAAAAACGTGAAGTTTGAAAGGTCGGAACAACTGGAATAAACAATTTGAGACAATCAATCCTGGTGCATTCTTAAAATTAAGCCATAGTTGTCTCAAATATTCGTTTAGAAAGGGAAGAAATCAAAAGCTAAGCTGAAACTACGAGAAAAGTTAAATGAAGCCAGTGAGATAAATTCCCAAAAATCTGACCAAAAGTGAACTGAAAGATGGCATTGATAAAGCAATAAAAAGCAACTAAACGTATAAGACACCATTACACGGCTTCTTCTCGATTTATTGTTAATAACAAATAACAACAGTAGGATGTGTAACTAATACGTTAGTTTATTACCACCTACACTTTAAAATACCTATACTATATCATAATCGATGTTTAATTGTTTTTCATACAGACAAGTAGAAACAAACAACCACAGGATGTTATCAAATGCTCTAAATTCCTGATGCACTGTCTAACGAGCTCGAAATTCCATAAAAACTCTTATAAGATCTAATTATCTCAAAAGTCTGATTCAAAATATGAAATCTCATTGACGTTACATACAACAATCGTTGTGCAAATTAACGAGTTCCTTATTAATTTAACTACAGACTAAAGTGTAAATTTAACAGTCGGGTAGGAATTTGAAGCTCTGCACGGCACATGCCACGGTTTTAAATCATATTTTTTTAATTTTCTTTAACAACACACCAATTACCAATGTTTCACCTGGCGCGGTTAAATATGGTAAGTTCTAAAAATCAATTTAATGTTCTCAAAACGCTAAATTAAATTTCAAAAATGCCTTTGAGCATAGGCTTTACGGCGGCAAATTTTTAAACTATTAAGCTCTTTAAACAGTTGTTGTGAAGCATAATTATGTTTAAATTAAAATTTAGCGCCAGCAATAATTCAATTTTAGTTGATGTAAAAAAAAAGTAAATTTATTGCTTATTGTTAACAAGTTCTAAATTTTGGTCTCTAAACAGCAGGGCCTTTTATTAAACCTGGAGGAATTTAGGATTAAAAATAATAAAACCTCTTCTACTTGATCTGGTTGTTGATCAACTACAACTAGCAAGTTGGGCATTAAAAAAATAGGTTGTTTGGACTCGATAGAAGTTATAAAATAGTTCTAACTTTTTTTCAATGAGAATTACAGAAAAACTAGTTCCCCCACTGATCCTTTATTTTTTAAATTAAGCACTTCCAGTTTAAAATAGTTGAATATCTTTAAAATGTGTCAAAAAATTGATATTCTAAACCTCAACATAATTGACTTGCTCAAAAATCCACTTAAAAAAGATTTAAAATGCTAATTGCTTTTTAAAGATCCGAAACTTCATATTTTCGAGATAATAGGTTTTAATATTTATATGGCACATTTAAAAAAACCTTCCTGTTGTTAACAGGTAGATCTACTTAACTTTTACCTCAACCTACCATCAAATAAGCTAATAATGTGAATCGCCCGTTCCTAACAAGTTTTAAAATTACTTGTGAAATTGTTTTTTGTAAACCTTTTTTTAACACAATTAAACAAAAAGCAACATTTTACATTTATAAACAAAAACAAAATGAATGAATGACGTAATTGTAACATTTTTTGATTTTTTTTTCTCGTAGATGGACGTTAACCACTTTTTGTTGTTAAATCTTTGAATTAATAGGTAATTGTTGTGTTTGGCTTTTTCAAAAGAAGTTTTAACGAACTTGGGAAAATTGCTTTAATTACATCAATTTCAAATACGTTTCAAGATGCTGCAGAAAGATCGTAACTGCAAGAGCAACGTTTCCACGAATTTTCATGCTTAATTATGAAACTTAATTGCTTCAATTCCTCCGTTGAAGATGAACGAAGATAAATAGTTTTGATTTGTGAAAAATGTGACGGACATAATACTAAGTACTTTTAATAAAATTATTTTTGTTTAAATTGTGATTTATTATTGATGGAAAAATAGCACACCGTAATATGGGGTGAACGATGACAAAAGTGTTGGTAGCGGATTCTAGATGCGAAATCGTAAGTTGGTATTAATACCTCGGATTCCGTGAGGTCGATAAGGCTGCTCTTTTCTTCCGTGAGGTTTTCAGAGGATCTCTTTTCGTCCTCGCCGTCACCCTCGTCCTTGAAAACCTTAACCTCATCGGTGCTGCAGAGATCATCGCCGCCACTGGACGAGACGTGTGGCATGGTTCACTCGCGACGCGGCGGCATCACACCTCGCTACATGGCACTAGTCCGGCAGCGGTGAACACAGTCAACTCATCCCGTCACTACAACAAACACCACAAACATGACACAAAACCACAAAAAGAAAACCCAAATATCCTATTCTAAATTTTATAGAATCGAAAATATAATCCATCACGATTTACTTCGTCAGGTATGACATTTCCGATAAAGCACGTGTTTCTATTGCACTAGGCACAGGTGTAACCCCGCACAACCTCCGTCTTTCGTAGCGGTATCGTTTCTACTCCACTAAGCGGTCAGCGGCGCTCAAACGCTGCGTGATTCTCATCTGTTGTCGGCCCGACCAATCACCGGCTTCTTTGATCCGCCGGGCGGCCTCGCAGTAATGGCAGCCGACACGACTGCGCACGAGGCTAACCGAAATCCTCCCGCATCCTCACTTCTCCAAGCTTCTGTTCTTCTCTACACTACATGATTTGTTTCATGATTAATTTCACCGCCAGACATTTATTTGACTAATTTATAGACTGTTGTTTGTAATGATGCGCGCACTTGTGATACACACTAATGCAACTTTCAATAATAAAAATTATTGTTCGTATTAATAACCAAAAATTGAAATTCAATAATAAAATTCGCAATAAACAAAATCCGACAAAAACGAAATGTTTATAAGCCACACACTTTAACGACATTTATAATACTGGCATTTATCGAGACTCTCTACTCGAGTCTCTGTTATCGTAACAAATTGATAGAAAAATGCATTTTTATTTTATCCGCAATTTTCAACTTCCTCCAAAAGCGATTAAATATATTAATAAAATTACATAACGCATCACATTAGAGTCGTTAAAACAAGAAGCTTGTACATATTTACATATTTTTATTACCTTCTTTTGTTTTAAAAACAAAACACGA
This sequence comes from Malthinus seriepunctatus, assembly GCA_963924605.1. Lineage (NCBI taxonomy): Eukaryota > Metazoa > Arthropoda > Insecta > Coleoptera > Cantharidae > Malthinus > Malthinus seriepunctatus. The sequence continues at coordinate 35,467,142 of OZ004600.1, forward strand.
CTCGGAGGTAATTTGATAATTTAATCAACAAATTACTCGCTGTAAGTGCAAATAAAAGAACTGTAAATATGTTGACTAAAGAAGAAAAGAAATTTTTCTTGGAAGGTCTATGCACATTATTTATATATGTACCTCATTATAATAGGCACAGAGGGTGTCTGCTCAAACAAATCCAAAGGAAAAATGAATTTGCAGCAATGCCATACCCTCGTCACAAAAAAAAACAATTTAAAAAGAAATTAACCTTTTAAGAAAAAAAATGATTTTTGGAAGAGGAAAAAAATAATAAGGATTAGAAAAACGTTAAAAAATTCCTGAGCAAATAACTAACTACTATAACGCATGTAAATATGTAAATATTTGGTTTGTCGACTATGTGAATTGTTGGATGTCGGATGCGTGGCCGGGCCAGGGCCAGTTTAGTTTGGCAGTTGTTCTCAAGCTGAATGGGTAGGTAGACGAGGTGAAATAATGAGCTTGAAATGAACAAAGGACAAAACTGTGAGTTGAACAAAGACGGATTTTAAGGAATTCCACCCGCCGTATCTTGTTAAGTCATCTCGACTCACGATCGAGAAGTACCATTTACCCAGGCAAAATCTCGCTTAACCGCACGACCATGAAATCCGTAAAATTATTTGACCAACACATCGATAATCACACACCAACACCTATTTATTGAATACTTGTTTTATTTAAAAATAAAATTAAATAAAAAATTCTTTGTTTATGTAAACGACATTCCTTTTTTGTCAATTAAAATTTATATTAGTAACTTTTTCTAACTTTTAAAGTGATATTTTAATCTCCAAATTTGATAAATTATTATCTATTACAACTATTCTTTTTAACATAAAACAACACAAAATAATATTTATAGTCATAAATTATAATAATCCTCGTAAATACCGTACAATGAACGTAAACTACAACTATAATTCATTTCTACATACTCCGAAGACGTATTCTTGTGGGTGGAAAGCTTCTTAAATACTAATAAAGCAATGTACAATTACCATTAGATCGATTGAATCGATATTCAAAAATAAACACAATAGTAACCAAAGAAGACTTCATTAATGATAATGATAAGGGAACAAGAGAAGGCCGAACCTTTTTCAGGAATAAAGTGCAGCTCTCATAGAAGATACTGAACCAAACGCTTGTTCTCTGGTAAAATCTGTTTTTCTTTGTAACAGAAACTTATTTTGCATCTACTGTCTACTGTTGTAGGTATAGTCGAGTTAAACATTATTTGGTTAAAACGGAAAAATAACCTTCTTAAGAATTATGGTACACTTATGGCCAGTTGTTCTATCGACACTTATCTACTGACGAATAGATATCTATTCCCTAAGTGTTCAAAAACCGGTTTCAAACAATAGAAATGGTTAAGTTTTGGAATGTTATGGATCTATAACTAAGCAAAAATGTACCAGCAACTGGCCATTAGAGATTGTAAAGTAATTACCTGCTTTGAATGTTCGACAAGACACATAGTGGGTTTGAAAAGAAAAATTTTTAAGTCAACTATACCTGGGGACTTTCAGGAATGGGAAATGAAAGAAGTTAATCATCGCATATCGTAAAACCTGCGATAGGCTATACGATACCTAACATTGGTAAAATACTAAAATGTTCTTTCTGGAAAAAGCTACTAGACTTGAGCATGGAAGTTAATCCAGAAAGGCCTCCTCATACGGTATAATCCTTAGGATCAATACACATAGCAAGTGCAAACAAGTCTTCTAAAGTCCTCATTTATAAAAAAAAATTGTTTCACTTTTTGTACGTTCGTCGTTACCAAATCGAAAATCCTACACCCACAATATGTTAATAGGAAACTAATTTCCAACTTTTGGGAACCAGGTGAAAAAAGCAGAAGCCAGACTGGCAGGGCTAGACTGGAAAAAAAATTAGTACTGGGAAATCTGATAGACCAGGTTTATATTTTTGAATATCTAAATTTTCGCAATATATTTTTATCATTAAAACGGGCCATCGGGAAATTGCCCTGCAGATTGGAAAGCTATACCCTGGTTGAGTCCAGTTTAGTTAAGCACTACACCACTACTACGGTTTTATGCAAGTCTCGCAAAATTGCGAGAATTCAAATTCTAGATGAGAGGCCAAACTAAGATTTCCAACGATTTTACATTGCCACCCTGGCTATACGCCCAGGGTGGTTATTACCCAACAACGACAAAAGGACAGAAGGGGAGGTTGTTGATTTACTACTAGTTGGCAAAATAAAGGTACCTCTCAATTTAAGTATGGGGTGTTATGATGGTTACATGTTAAATCCACAATTCGTGCTAAACATATAGCCAGGGTGGCCATTAATTGTGAGGCCACAATTACAGGTACAGTGGCTGTGCATGTTTGCATATCCATCGTCCTACGTCCAATAAAAGTCGTACTACGACTTGTATATTAAAAAACGCAATTACCAGATCCACCAGTTTTAAGTAAGCTTTTATAATCTAAGGCCCGATTGCACCACTTCCCTTTAAATTTACAGTTTACTAAGAGCGGGTTGTACCAAATCAAATTCACGGTAGCTGAGTTAAGTAACCCAAGTAGGGGAGACCGAGGACAATTGAAAGATTGAAACACGGGACAATTGAAACAGTCGTCATAATGAGCGGAATTCACGGTTAAATTAGTACGCAAATGTGTCGGTAGAAGCGCATCTACATGCTCCTTAGACTGGCCAAACAACTTAGTGCATGCATAGTAAACTTTTCCATTAGTGCAAAAAGATTTTTTATGAAATAAAAACCATAAGTATTCACCTTGAATCATTTTTATTTTGTTATTTGGTATATTGTTATTAGTTCAGATAGTTCAAATTATTACTGTAATATGAGATTAAGAAAATATTTGAATGTTCGCTTAAAAATGTGCTATGGGGACAATTGAAACATGTTATACAAGGGGAACAGGGTGCTAAAAATAAAAAGTAAGTTAGGAAAAGACTTGTGGTAGGTGGCAAAACACCAGTCAAATAATACTAAACATAAACATAAACATAATCGTATGTTTCGAACCATATAGCTCTATAGCCGTCCGGGAGAGGAGTGGATTGTCAAAAATGATGTTATGATAAGTGCACTTCAAGAAATCAATTATATTTGTCACAATTGTTTATCAGAGTAATGTTTGAACTATAAAATCACCTAATGTAAGTTTGTTTCAATTATCTCAGGTAAATGTTTCAACGTTTCAACCGTCCCAGGCACAGGTACGATTGAAACATGTCGGCCACCTCCACTATTTTTGAAATATCTTTTTTATACAGTGAATACCATTAACAACGCAACATAGCCAACATATCGTCGATTGTAAGATATTGTTACAGTTCGTTTATATGACAACCTCTGACAGCAATGCTAAATCGCGTTCCATTTAATTTGCAACACCAATATGCAGTAAATTAATTTTAGATAACAATAATTATAAAAATCGAAATTAGACGATCTCAAAAGTTGGTGTAAGGCTCATAGGTTTAATTTAAAAAAAAGCTTTATACGCATCATTAGGCCAATTTTTTTAGGAGGATTGAAAGAAATGAAAAACATTAAAAATACGAGGCTTATCGTTTTCAAAACCACCAGAAACTTACACAAAGAGAGGAGGAAACGCGTATGGACTTTTGCTTTCCGACGTTCGATTTTTAAACATATTATTTACGGATGAAGTAATAACTTTCAATTTACGTGAAGAGGTAAAATCACCAAAATTTTAGATACTGGAGCAACTGCACCTGCATCTTACATCAAGAAGCCACAGACCCTAAAAAGTGAATGTTTGGGCAAGTTAATAGAAAATGATATAATAGGACCAAGGCAATTTAAAAACGAACAAAAATATTCTTCTGAATAATAGAATTACTTCTCGTGAAAATTACATTTGAATATAGATGAAATCTAGTTTCAGCACTAGGGGCCTCCACCTCACTACACAATGGCAGTACGAAATTACTTAAACCAAATTTTTCTACGTTGGATAGGACGAGGGAGTAAAATAAATTGCCGGCGCGATCTCGTTTCATCGATAAATAATATTTTATTTAAAAATCCTGTGGGCTATTGTCCTATTGTTGATCCTTTTGACCATCGGAAAGCAGAAGTCCATAAGCATTTCCTCATCTCCTTGTATAAGTTGTGGTGGTTTCAATAACGATACCTAAGACTTGTATTTTTCACGTTTTTCATTTCTTTCAATCTTATAAAAAAATATTTTGGTCTAAGAAGAGGTGTAAAACGTGAAGTTTCTCAAAGAACACCTACGAGAAAACTTTGACACCAACTTTTGCGATCGTCTAATTTCGATCTTTATAATAATTATTATCTAAAATTAATGAACTGCATGTTGGTGTTGCAAATTAAATGGAACGCGATTTAGCATTGCTGTCAGAGGTTGTCATATAAACGAACTGTAACAATATCTTACAATCGACGTTATGTTGGCTATGTTGCGTTGTTAAAGTATTCACTGTATATCAATAGAAATTAACGAAATGATATACCGGGTGATTAGCACCAAACCTGGCCATAGGGCGACTTAACATTACGCGTATTTCCAAAAATATATGAATTGCCATGAAATATATTTCTTTAAATCACACACTGACAGTTTAAAATTTTCAAACTATTTCCTATGATAAATGAAATCGCTATTGCCAGGTTTGATAACCATGGCACCTTACCACGACAATTCATATATTTTTGGAAATATTCATAATGTTAAATTGTCCTATAGCCAGGTTTGGTGCTAATCACCCGGTATATGTATATAGAAACTAGAAAGACTAAGGTCCCTATTAGGGCTGGGAAAATATATCGATATATCGATATTTTTATCGATATATCGATATATCGACTAGTCGATATGTTTTTAAATAAATATCGATATATCGATATTTCGATATATCGATATTTCGATATATCGATATTTCGATATATCGATATATCGATATTTTGATATATCGATATATCGATATTTCGTTATATCGATATTGCGATATATCGATATTTTAATATATCGATATTTTGACATATCGATATTTTGATACATCGATATTTTGAAATATCGATATTTTGATATATTATTATTGTGATATATCAATATTGCGATATAACGATATTTTCGTTATTTTTGGCTGAAGGCACTTTCTTCAAGAAGCGCAATTCATACATTCAGGATCTTGCAGGGGGGCACGCCTTAGGCAGGGGTTCCTGCACAAGCGTATCAATTTAAGCGCATCAATTTCAATTTAAAAATTACCACTAAAAAAATGTACAATTACTTCAATAATCCCAGCTTTTAAGATATCATCGATATCATTTAAGAAAAATATCGATATATCGATATTTACCAATATATCGATATATCGATATATCGATATTTCGATATATCGATATATCGATATTCCGATATATCGATATTTCGATATATCGATATATCGATATTCCGATATATCGATATATCGATATTTATCGATATATCGATATATCGGTAAATATCGATATTTTATAAATATCGATATATCGATATGAAATTCTCAATATCGCCCACCCCTAGTCCCTATAGCTTACAAAAATCGCGATAGCAGCGGAGAAAAATGAAAAACAATTTAAAATGTTTCAATTGTACCCGGTCTCCCCTACGTTTATATGATTGAACAACCCACCATAAACTTACTTTCAACTTATATTATTTTTCCACAATTGTAGATAGTGACTCATCCCTAATACAGGTAGTACATAAGCGTTTGCTAACTATAGCGGGGTTTCTATTGAGATAAATGCAGAAAACACGTGCCGCTTTAATAGTATAACGTACTTTACTATAATTTGATCACATCTTGATAGTAGAAGTGGATCCGAGTACGAACGATTGTCCCTAATGTTGTACCGAAAAATCTCGATGTAATCTATTCTTCATTTGATAATTGACACGACTATCTACATTTGTGGATTTAAAGTATAGTTGGTATAACCCGCATAGCTCAACTTTTTAAAATTGAAATTGAATATAGAAATGTGGAAAACTCAGAGGCGGCGAGAGGCGGTAAGCAAGGTATGCACGGCATAAGGGCGCTTTGTCTAATGAGGCGCGGGACGCCTACTGAAGTAGGAATAATTATGAGAATAACTGCGTAATTTTTTAAGTTTTCATAATTTTCAATGGAAACTTAAAAACGAAAAAGGCGCCAACCTGGAATGGAACAACCATTATTACAGCAACTGCTGTGTATAATTTGCATTGGAAATTACCCTAAGATAAAAATAAGTATGCGTTTTCAAGCCGTTTTTAGACTAGAAGACTGTCTGCAAGGGACTGTTTGCCAAAGACTGTCTGCGAAAGACTGTCTGTGAAAGACTGTCTCTAAGAAAACTGTGCGAATGGGTTCAATTTCCCAGACAGTTTCCTCAGTGACACAGCGGTTTTATTGTAGCCCTTTGCATTGTGCGTTTAAAGCCATTTCTCGTTTATAACTCGTCAACCCCCCCCCACCCTTTTATAACCTTCCAACGAAATTAATTTAAAACTCAAATTTTGAAATTAAATAGGGGGTCATATTTTACGTCTATTGAAAGATTTTTTAATTCTCTATTCCTATAAAGTCGTTTTATAAAATTATAAATCCCATTAGTCGTTCCCTACGACCCCCCCCCCTGCTCACTTTAGTTTTCTCACCCGCTGTAATTTTAGTTTAAAAAAAAAGGACGTAGTTTTTGCTTTTTCAGGGGGCGCCATGCATACTAGCGCCGTCCCTGTAAAAACTAAGTACCTATACCTCAAAATAGCTATACCTAATCATTAGTTTTGATAAATCAGTGTGCAGTCTGCAATGTTTCAAAAATGGACTTTATGAACGCTGAACCAACATGGAGAAACAGTTCTGTATTAGTGGTATTAGGTACAACACACCAATGAAACTACAGATATTCAAAAAACAAATTATTCACCTTTTTTCTGATGTCCTCCTGTCGAATGCGTCCTTCTCCATGTCAAAATCTATTCCTGACTCTGTCAAGCACTCACTTAGTTTAAAACGAATTGAACGAATAATTATTGAACGCTATACTCTTTTGCGAACCATATGCACTTATTTTTAGAGCACAAACCGAATAACGAATTATTAGAGCGTCCATCAAGCTTCCAACATCGGACTCGATTCCGAAAAAACGTTTAATTGTGTAGCGGATGAATTCCTACAGTTCTTCTATTGCTTTCCCGTCCAGTGGAAATGACCTTAAAATAGAAATTTCATTTATTTTTTTTACTTTGTTTCATTTTATTTATTATGGTATAATAGGTATTTTTATACCAATACCTCGAAAAGATGGATTGCTCTAGAAGTCTACAGTCTAGATGGCAGAAGTGAGTTTTGTAATGAATTCCTGATGCGAGGAGAAGAGATGACACGATTGAAGCAGTCATCTTCTAATATCTTCATTACGTCGACTGGATAGACAAAATATAGAAAGAGATGGCGATTTTGAAGTGGGAAACTGCGACAGCCGTGGAAGACTCACCTGTTGCTGAAGTTTCTAGATGACAGGTTTTAGAAGTTCTTTTATGGTTTTCTCGTCATACTATGCGATCTGAAAGTAGAAATATGATTGATTAATTATTTTATTGTCTTTATTATTTCTTCTGTTAATTTAAAAAAGAATTTTGAGAACGCAACTATAGGTTTGTTCCTACAAACAATCGAACCAGTTCAGAACTGAACAGAGCATGCGCACATTGAAGTTGGCAATACAAATTTCAATCTGCGCACACTCCGCCCAGTTAGGAACTAGTTTGAGCTTTGTAGGAACAAACCTTATATTAGGTTTGTTCCCACACAGCTCGAACTAGTTCGTACTGGGCGGAGCATGCGCAAATTGAAATTTGTATTGCCAACTTCAATGTACGCTTGCGCTGTTCAGTTCTGAACCGTTCTGAACTGGTTCGACTGTTTGTAGGAACAAACCTACTATCTCTCGCTATTTACAAAAGGGATCGGGGGAGTGTAGAAAGTGCTGAGATATTACCTAAGTCATCAAATTATTTGGCAGTTTTTTTTTAAGAACAAAGTTACAAGAGTGTAACTGTTCCAAAAGTAACAAGAGTTATAGAAACAAACAGGGTCGTAGCCAGACTGTGTTATCGGGGCAGGCTAAAAAAAATCAAGGAAGGATGAAAAGCTAAAATCAGGGTTTTCTCTTTTCTGAGTTTGTATAAATCCGTTGACCATTGTAATCTCTTCTGAGGATAGAAGTTTTTTGTCGAAAGTTTGCAAAAATTTGAATTTCGCTAAATCAATGTTTTCTTCTTCGGCACCAATTAGGAACTTATCGTTTCATTATTATTGCGAAATCCTTAGCAAGCTCTGGCTAGAAGAGGCTTAGAAATATTAGACTATGAAGAGCAAAATTATTATAGATTGAGACCCCGTAAAAAGATCAATTATTTTGAGAATATAGAGAAATCATACAAAGTAAACAAAAAATAAAAACTATTGGTTTTAATTGGGAGTCCTCGTAAGTGAAGATTTTCACCTATCTTTGGTAAACCAACAAAAAAGCTCAAATTATAATTTATTAAACTATTTTAATTTTATTTTCTATAATGAACGTACGTTTCTAAAACTTTAAAAACTAAGTTTTAGTCGTTATTTTTCATCGTAAAAAATAACATAAAGTAACATAACATAGAAAAGTTAGTGAATTGAGGAAAGTACAAGATATACAGTTCTTGTTTGCTACGCGAAGTTAGACTAGCCAACTGAGTAATTTTCTACAAAAAACAGTAGGTCTCCATCAAAATGAAAAGTTAAACGTCGCGACGCCTAACGGCGATATGATCAAATGGTAAATTTAGTATCGTTTGATAGCTCTTTTGACCATGCTACACAAAAAATTCAATTTTTAAAAATAAATCTTGAATGTGCTTGATAAGTAATACAGCACAAGACTTTGAATTTGTTGTTTTGTGTCCCTTTTCTTCCTTTCCTTTCCTTTCAAGTTATAAAAAATAAATAAATACATCTTTCAAAAAACATACACGCGAGTGATTTACCATCAGAAATTCGTATTTCATTCAGTTGTCAAGTAGCCAAATATCCTCACAAGTTTTAGAAACAAGATTTAAAATATTTGTCGAAAACAAAAGTGGCAGTAGTAAGAATTTATATAAAACCATTTTTTCAACAAGTTTGTACTGGTGGACTTCTTTACGATTAATTTAAAAACATTGTATATTCTCAAACCCATCATCGCGTCGTAAAGAAATTCCAAAACAAATGGCTCAATTTTTCATATAACACAACTGTTAGTTTCTGAATGTAAATGCTATTAAAAAAAACTCAAAGCCCATTTGGTTCTACTCTAAATTTATTTCGTTAAATAATATTAAACATACCAAACCATACAGGAATATTAGCAATTACGAAAATTGTTGAATGTTCATTTAGTTATGCTTTGATTGATTTTCAACCCTAATAAAATTATTCACACTCCATCTATAATTTTCTTACACATTCAGTTTCCAAAACTTCTCATGTGTATTTTTCCTTATAAGCTCCAAATTTGATCATCATTAACCAGTTTAACATTTAGTTATAATTTAAAAACATGTCTTTGGAAAAGCTACCTCGTATCTACTTATAGGTCGAAAAATTTCGATTATAGCTGATGGAAAATTAAGTTAATACTCTTGAATGTCGTTGCTTACTTGTTAAGGAAATTTTATTACTTGTGTTGCGCCACTAAACAACCAATTGATAAATAACGAGCATCGAACAATTTAAAAAAGATTAAATATTCCTAGTCGAATAATAAAAGAAAATTTTCTCGTGATACGTATTTGGTGCAAAAATTCTCATTTCACGTCGCGAATATTTTATGAAAAGCAGTGAATTTTAAATTGTAATTACAAGTAAATGTGTTGTATAAATAGTTGTTGAACTTATGGTACTGTAGCAAAGTAGGTAATTATTTTTTCCAAATAAGTCAATAGCGGGTTGATAGACGCATTTCTTTTTCATTTAAAATAGAATTAAGTGCTAGCTAGAACAAGTAATAAAACAAAGCACGTTCATTGGGTTTTTCTACTTTCTTACATTTTCTTTTGTCGGCATTAGCGCAAATGTGACCAATTTTTTTCCCTTTTTTTCCCGTGTTTCTCTTCTCTTTACAACCCTAATTAACTACATCCATTAAAACAGTAATGAAGTAATAATACTATAGTGTTTGATTTTCATTAAAACCGAGTAAGTAGTTAAAATTTATTTTGGTTCGTCACATAGCACCAATGGGGATTATACAACCCAGTAAAGTGCAATTCGTGGAGAGAATTGAAAATTAAAATTCAAAGTTATACAACCATTCAAACAATCGTGCTTAAAACGGGAGGAATACTTAAAAAATCAAATCATAGCTATTTTTTTTAAATCGCACCATATACATTTTTTAATCTCATATGATAAAGAATTTTTTTCTTTTTCCAATAAGGTAAAGCATCCATCAGGTTACATTATTTTTCATCAAGCTTATTATTATTGTTCAAAAAAACAAATGATTTTCAATTGTTTAGCTAACTGTATAAGCTTTTTCACTCAAATCTAATGTGACATTGCGCCACGGTCGCTGGATTGGCTAGATAAGCTTGTTACAAATAAATTAAAAGAAGAAAAAATAAAATAAAATAAAAGAAAAAACTCAGCAACTACAGCTATTGACGATATAATAGATTTTCACAAAAATTGTTCAAAGTGAGAGCCATTGTTTTCTACACCAAATTGGCAACATTTAACCCATTTACATTACGGCGGATTTCCACCAAACCGACACACTTGCAACTGAGTTTTGTTTGTAAAAACAGAAACTGAAACAAGTTTTAAGTTTCTGAAACAAAACCGAAACTCCAAGTTCACCAAAAGGACTGAAATAAGTTGCGGTTGTGTTTTTGTTTTTAACAATTTCCACTACACGGACAAACGGACAGTACATACATTCATGTTGTCTAACGACGACTAGTTTATTATCGATTGCAGTTTCCACCGAGCAAACTGTGTTTACAAAAACAAAGACAGTTTACAAAAACCCTTTCATCTTTCCGCCACGCGACGGGACTTTCAGTTGTTGATGAAAACAGTTGTCGGCGCCTCTAAAGGCGGATTTCCACCAAATCGACATACTTGCAACTGAGTTTTGTTTGTAAAAATAGAAACGGAAACAAGTTTTAAGTTTCGGAAACAAAACGGAAACTCCAATTCCACCAAACGGACTGAAATTAAGTTGCAGTTGTGTTTTTGTTCTTAACCATTTCCACTACACGGACAAACACGGACAAACAACGGACATTTAAACTTAAACCAACAACCAACCAACTGTTGCTGCCCGTTTCCACCGAGCAAACTGTGTTTACAAAAACAAAGACAGTTTTCAGAAACCCTTTGATCTTTCCGCCGCGCGACGGCACTTTCAGTTGTTGATGAAAACAGTTGCCGGCGACTCAAAGTCTCTAAATTGTTTCTGATTTTGGAAACTCCAGTTGATATAAACAGGGTTTCTGTTTTGTTGCAGCTTTGTCGGTTTGGTGAAAATCCGTCTTTAGGAGACACTGTTCAAAATACTAAGAGCCAGTATTATAATCGAAGGTTGAAAGTCAACCAGCTGTCATTTTAGTTTGACGTGATTGGACATAATAGTGAAATTGACGTTTATTTATAATTTTAACCTGAGGTTGAGTCTAGGCTTTATAATACTGAGAGTTAAGTCTTCTTTTATGTAGCTCATTAAGAAAAAATTTTTCTTCTTTTAATTTATTCCTAACAAGCTTATGGTAGCCAAGCCAGCGGCCGTGGTCCAATGAAAAATAACGTAGTTTGAGTTTTTTCAATTTATTGGAAATTCAATTTTTATTGGTAAAAAAATATTCTCTATGATATGAGACTAAAAAATGTCTTTGGTGCAATTTAAAAAAAAAATAACGAAGACGCTATCAGCCTTAGCTGTTTGGAAAATAATAAATTTTTATTCGCTAAAATTGTAGAAAAGATCGTCTCGTTTACATAGGTAAGGTTTTATTTGTCTAAAGCGACAAATAAACCCCCTATAAGCTCGGGCCCTTTTTTAGAAACGCACGGTATGTCGAAAACGGTGGGTGCTAGTAAAAAAATTACTTTTAGTAAAATTAAAAACTATTTAAAATAGAAAATAAAATTTCCTACAATATTGTTTGTGTTAATTTTTTCTCTATACTTTATAGTTTTTGAGATATTCGCCCGCAAATATCGATAATGACTGAAAGCTTAACAAATTTCTAAAATTAACTGCCTTAATTTCAGAATTTAGGCTGTACGCATGCGCCAAACACGATTAGCAAATCCTTAAAAATTATACTTAGTCAAAATATACGCTTTCCTGAAGCAATTCTGGAAAGTTTCAGATTTATACTATTTTTTTACGCTTTTGAGAAAATAAAAACATTATTTAGCTAGAGTGAAATGGGATTTTCAATGTAAAATAACGACCCTCCACTGGCACGGATTAATATTGAGCTACAGCGGCGAAACTTGGGGTATTTTTTTTTCATCACGAAGAACCAAAAAATGCTTCAGGAGCAAAACATTTCGACAAAAGCCGAAATAACGGACACACTCCCACCCTGTATAAATTTGGAAATGCCGGAATTTTTTAATTATTAATTTAGAGAGAAAACTCGGATTTGCCTTAACTTCAGGGGCCCGGGACGCTGTAGCGCTCCTTGCCAGTCCCAGTCTGCCTGAAACAAACATTGTTGTATATGATACTCAAGTGAAACTTATTTTGTGGAAACCTCTATTTGAACAATTTCCTTCCCTAAACGTGAGGAACTGTATTCTCAAAATCTTACATGGCTGCATATCCTTCGTTAGGCATGGTTGCATCGGTGAAAAGCGCTTAATAAAGTAGAAACCGCTAAAAACATACATACATTTTTTTCCGATTCAATTTTCCTTCAAAATTATGGCTATTTAGACTATAGGTCGACATAGGCCAAAATTCGTGAGTGTAATGAAACAGTTAAACGCAAAAAAGCTGTGTTTTTATAATTTTTTACCTGGCATTAATTAGGCCTGACAATAAGAAACTTTTTCTCCCAATTAACAAACTATCAATCTCTAACCGTTTCCAAAATCCTACGTTCATGAGACAGTTAAATTGAACACCCTGTATATAGTACAAGTATACAAACGCAACGGGACTCGTCTGCTAGACTCATAGCACGAATTCATTTGAAATTTTCATGACAAAATTCTGTTTTGTTTCCTAATTTTTTCTTATACTAAACAATAAGTGCATGAGTTTCAATGACAGTAGAGACAGGTCTAGGAAACATTTAGAAAAACGTTTATTGCCAAATATCCGTTTTTGTAAATAATTAAAGATTATGGATTTAAAAATAAAAATTCCTTGTCTGTCTGTATAAAAAAAACGATTTTTAAGCTTTAATATGCGTGATACTCTTGACGGCTTGACCACATAAGGACCAAACCGCAACATATTAGTAAAAATCGAAGTATAGGTTTGAAAAGAGTGTATAAGGTGTGGTAGTGTGGTTTATAATTTATTTTCTAAATAATGGTTATTTTGATCATTAAAAGTGTGCAAACTAAGCCTCATAAAACATCTCACGTCTCTATAGGTTTGCACGTTCCAATTAATCCTTCACTTTTTGCGAAATAGTATCATATCCTCCACCCCAAAGTAGAAAAGGAAACATTTAAAAATCATCAGTAAATTTCAAGAGTGTGTGTGATATACTATCAATGTGATAGTTTGAAGTTTATTTGAAGACACCCCCATGGCCTGAAGATACGTATGAACAATTTGATTTTTAATTTTGTCTTCATTTTAAGTAACGAAATTTTCTATAATTTCACGGTTTCCTGATTTTTAGAGACATATATTTTATTAAATAATTAAACTCGAATCTTGTAGTTTTAGTGCTACCCTCTAGTAAATAAGTTTACCTTCCTACGAATACTAAACCAACTTCCTACAAAATAAATCCAACAAATATTGTATAATAATTTATTCTATGATTACACTAAGGATCTAAGACCAATTTGCATTGCAAACAACTAAGTAACATATTAAGCATTACATAAATAAATACAACAAAAATGTTTAAAAAAAATTGCATATTTCGTCTTTTGAAAGGGAGCTCAAAGGATACGTTTTAGGAAAAAATTTTATTAGAAATAATATTTTATTTTGGAACATTGGAACGTAGAACTTTCAGTTTTCGTGTGTCGATGATTTTAACTTCCACGCCTCAAAGGCTTTTCTAGGATTACCCATACTAAACTTGTCTCATTGAAAAAATTCAAACCTTAAGAAGAGCAAGAATTTAATTACATTTTTCAAAATATTTGTTCTTAAAAGGCTCTTCCTCAGAAACAATTTGATTCGGAAGCTTAATATAGTGCATGTGATCAGAGCAAACTCTTGTAACGTTTGAGTACGAAGAAGCAAAGGCCAAATAATAAGGATAAAAATATGTAGGTAACACTAATTTATAAATAGTTAAAATAATTAATATTATATAAATCCACCTTTCAATGGTATAATATTGGGTATATATTAAGGCAAAGGGATTTACTACCTATACTCACAAAATCTGTGAGTTGGACAAATTTACAATTAAGCAACCAAATGTAATAAGTAGGCTAAGCAACTAAATTAATTTGTTTGTGCCTGCCTAGTAATAAGCCATGTAATTTACTGCTTTGATTTATCTGAACCAATCTGAACTGAATCAAGTGCACGATTGAAACTAATACATTTGCATTGTAAGCTTCGGCACGAGAGTTTTATATTAAAAATAAAATAGCTTTTCCTTTTGTAGTAGCAATATCTGTATCCTAACATACACTCCAGTCTTAATGGGTGCATTCACCGGACGTAACAGTTGTGGAGCAGCTACCAACCGCTACATCACTAACACTACTATCGTGGGGTAATTTTGTTAAATGAGCAGGTATCGAGATAATTCAATATAACCATAAAGGAACCAATACAATAGAGAAACAATAGTATAGGGAGAAATGTAACGCGAATAGTTGCAGGCGGGGAAAGACGGGTGCACGACGGGTGTAATGAGCAATAATGCTGCCACATCTCGTGAAAATGAAAAAGTTTGAACTTTAAAAAAAGGTTGTGATCTTAAATTAACTAATGACGACAAATAATCTCAATCGTAAAATAAACGTATTCATTACAAAAGCATTCAAATAAAAGATAACTTAAAACTTGTACAAAGTGTTCATTGTTGAATGAAAAGGAAAAGAGGTTGTTAATAAACATTCACATTTCGCAGAAAAGATTAATTTATATGAATACAAAAATAATTTTCTAGTTGATTAAAATTAAAACACTTCCACTTTTAAACTTTTGAAATTTTTTTAAATCAGTTTCAAAACCCACCGACGTAAAATTAAAATGCCTATCTATTACATATTAACGTTTTCCAAGAAAAAGTTATAATTTAGAAAAATTTTATTTCATTTTTCCACGTTTTGGGTCCCCTTGGTTCCAAAAATAGAAAAAAAAACATTTTTTCGGATCTTTATTGAGATAGCCGTTTGTCTGTCTGTTACACCTCTGGAGCAAAAACTACTGGGTGTCCAAAAATGAGGTAGTTGTTTTGGGCGCATTCCCATAAAAAATCCATTTTTATTCAAAACGGCGCGGCGGCCAATAGAACGAGTATTCTATTTTGTAGTTTATAACTAGGCCGGTAATTATTATTATAAAAATTTCAAAACGGTATTGTGCATCCAAAATATAGGGCTTTCCTTTAAACCCAGTCGATATTTTAAAATTGTTTCAGAATTGCCTATCTTTGAAGGACCAAAGTAGGTCAAAATTTTGAAATGGATTTTCTCAACATTTCCTCCGATATATTTTTTACTTTTTTGGATATGTTACAGACAACACAGTTCTCTATTGAAATCTAAATTTTTATCAAAATCGCCACAGCGAAACCAGAGTTTTTGTATGTCAAAATTTCAAAAATTTCAAATTTATTTTGTAACAAAAATGAAAACTTGAAAATTGATATACAGGGTGAATCAGAGCACCCGTATCAGGCGTTTTTCTCAAAAACGATTAGTCGTAGAGAGTTGAGTAAAAAATTTTGATTACAAAAGCCGTAATAAAGAATGAAATGGTGGTATTGTTATTCCGCGAAAAATCGGCATGCCGAAGATATTGTCTCAAAATGTGAAGAACTCCAGAATTTTAAATGGCAAGATAGGTCGAAAGTGGTATCAATGAAAAGATCTTTAAAAACCAAGCTTCTCTACAAAAACTAAGTTTTGTAGAGAAAATTTTTTGAATACTGCCATTCCAAATTCTGAAATCTTCAGATCTTATATCGTTCTTAGCTTTTTTTTCAAAATCGATTAGATGGTCCTAGAGAGTTGGGATAAAAAATTGTACCACAAAAGCCTTATTAATGAATGGAATGGTAATATTTTTTTTCCGCAGAGAGGTCGGAATGCCAAAAGATTTTCTCAGAAGTTCACGAACTTCAAAATTTGGAATGGCAGTAATCAAACAATTTTCTCTACAAAACTTACTTAATAAACGAGCCTTTTGAATAACGAAATCTTTTTGTCAAGAAAAATCGCTTTATTTGCTTATTATATGTAAATTATATGGTTTATAATACAGATTTTGGCCCGTACGTTTGAGAGATATTTCACAAGGCGTAGCCGAGGAAAACACTCACACTAGAGCCAAAATTGAATTTTAACCCCTTAAGGGTAGACAATTTTGAAACAATTTCAAAAATTGTTACAAATACTTATTGTTGCAATAAGTACTTACCAATAAACACAAATCGGTGTTAAAATGAATAAAAACAACCTATTTATTAATACTCAAACCCACAAGCCCTTTCAATGTTCGAAATTTGTAAAATATTTAAACATTGGGCAAGTTAATCGAAATGCCAAACATGTAGAAACTCGAAAATAAATTACTCATTTTTTATTTATTATAAACTAATTTTGAGTTTATCAAACAACAGGTGTTCTCAAACGTAGGTTAAGAGATGCATCGATTTCCCTGCAGAACACGTAGTAAGTACAATTGTTACTAAAAATTACAACAATTTACCTGTTTAAAGTTTCTTATAAAAATTACGTAAAGTAAAAATAAATTTTTTCTACTCTCATATGTGAAACTAAGCATTTCGTCATCACTTACTCGTTACGAAAATAGCATTTTCGTTTCTAGTGAGAGAAAGTTTTAGTACAAGCGGATGTTGATAGATGGCGTAAAATGTCCGAAGTAAGACGAGCTTGAAGTTTGCGATTTTAGTTAATTAATTGTTTTAATTGATAAATTTGAAATTTAATAAATGGCACTTACAACTTAATAAATATTTTATAATTTAAATTTAAATAAATTCTAATTTTATTTGAAAAGTGACATTGCTGTCACTTGGTGTCATCTAGCGGCTTTTTAAAAAATCTCTATTGAAATGTCAGTTCAAATTTTAGTAAAAATAATTATTTTAAAATGTACTAATTATCGTCGTAGAAAAAATAGCATTTACGACGCGAGATGAAATCCGTTTTTTTCGTTCGAAAGATTACTTCACTCGCCGCTTACGCGGCTCTTGAATTAAATTCTATCTCACGAAAAAAACTGATGTTTCATCTCATGTTGTAAAAAATACTATTTTTTTGCGTATAGGTTATCCAATTTCTTTTTTGTAGAATAGTGTTGCAATTAACTCTTTTTAATGTGATTGATAGGTCTGTTTAATAATAATAAATAGAAGAAACCAACCTTTTAAGAAGCTGTTACCCCAAAACTCCTTCAAAATCCAAAAAGACACAAAAACACGCACGATCTTAACCTAACGGTGGTCAAAAATTTACTAATGAAATTAAATTCAAATTCAATAATTTAATTTATTTATTAAGAGCTCGTATCATATTATCTACCAAATGTGGAAAAAGAGATTTGCTATTTGCACATTTGCTCTACGTTTGTAATTAAAACTAAGATTTTTATTTTGTTTTACTTATTTAATATATTTTTAAAAATAATTACGAGGGATGCTTTTTAAGTTAACTTAAAAATCACAAATAATTTAAAACAAAAAATATCTATTTCTTTGAAAACCTGTAATTTTTTGATCAGTTTTTTAAGTGTGACTTGACTATTATTACGCCAAAAGATTAGATTACAAACTCTATACATTAGGTACCTCATACCACCCTCATGATATAGATATAGAGAGTCGTCTTATCTGAAGTTTTTTGACGAGAAATGGATAGTTTGAAGTGGGTCTTCTTCCATGACCATCGGGTTCATCTACTCTCAATCCATTTTTCTTTCTTAAGAGGTCTTGGAAAGGGATGGTAGGTGTTTTTCATTTTTGAAAGAGTATGAAAATCAAAGAGACATTTGAAAGAAATGTCAACTGATGGTACGACAATGAGTAAACTCCTTTAGTCCTTTAGCTAGATATATTTTTGTTCGGAGTTTTATTTCCCTCCAAAACAATTATTTAACGTCTCTGGAGAGAAACTTGAAAGGTAAATTGAAATTTTGTAACTTTCAGGTAGCATAGCTACATATTTTTCAGGCTTTTACCTCAAAAAGTTTACTACCAAGTTTTATTCAAATACTTACATTAAATTTCGATGGTTTATCGAGCATATTTCGCTGTTTTAACACTTATCGACCCTGCACGCATGTGTTATTGTACATATTATGCACTTTGATAAGTTCTAGTACGCCCCTGACCTGGTTAGTTAGAAAGTTTTCTAAATCAACTCGATAGTCGATACATAACTACTAAAAATATGTGATAAGACGTAATCATACGATAATTAATACTTTAATACCATCGAGCGACATGGTCTCAATTGAAAGGTGATAATGCAAAAAATACTCCCTATCACTCAATGATTCAATATCAGGATATGATAATAATTTCAAACACAGGGAACATTTTAATAAAAATGTCGTTTTTGAAAGAAATTAATAATATTTTAACATGTGCTTATATAACAGATTTAATAATATTATAAGTACATACGTATAAAAATAAGAGATATTGTGGAATGTGGATTAGAAAAAATAACTCATACTTTTTTTAAATTTTAAATTAAAAATTTTTTTCTTCATTTCTTGTAAACATAACTTTCGGCTCCACCTCGACCAAAACCTGTAAAATAATAAAAATATACTAATAACTATTAATTTACATAACATTATGGTGAAATTGTTAGTAATTCATGCCATAAAAACACAAATTGATTTTTTTCCACTATAGCGTAACAACTAACAAGTATTTAGTTTCCCTTAAATTATTTCAAAATTGTATTCATTATTTCTCTTCCATCATGAGACATCTGCTATCTGCAGAAGCAGTTGTGAAGTTAGTGGCAACAATAACAATACCATTAGCCTTAGATTTATCCTTAACACCCTTTCAGAACTTGTGGGTCAGATTTATAAATTTATTATAGCACTCTGATAAGCCTGGAACCACCTTAGTGTTAATTATTCAAAATTGAAAATTAAATGAGTTGCAATTCCGCGAGGATGAGTTTTTGGATTGGACTAACGTGTATGGGAACTTTCCAACTTTCTTCATCCTTATGATGACGAGCTTAATTCTTAATCGAGCTCCTCTGACTGACTAATTATTTCAAGATCAACAAAATATGAACAAAATTTGGAAGAAAATCGTGAAAGCGACAATTATACAATACATCCACTCCGATTATAAGTTTGGGATGCATCTCAATTATTTTCTTATAACCTGAGACCTGTACGTGAACGTTATATTGAAACAAATTATAAAAAAATGTTAGTTTACAAAAAATGTGATTCTAATCAACGCGTTTTATATTTATATTCTAACTGATAAACTAAACTCGGGTAATACTTAAGAATATGTAATAGTTACATGCTTGTAATTGCAAATAGAAATTGATTTAAAAAGCATACGTACTTCATTTAAAGTGGTTGTAATGAGACGTAACTCAACCATAAAAGTTATGTTACATGCGTTTTAAAAAAAGGAAACTCTTAATGGTTAATTTATGTTTTTCTTTTCTTACTAAATTCAATACTTGTTCTTGAAACTGTTGAACAAATGTAGCAATGAAACAATTCTGAATAAATTAACAATAAGATGATATAACACCAAGGTACCGACACCACAATCTATTTAAAAACATGATGGTTTTTACTTTTTGAAGTCATCAATAGGTTTTTGCTAATTAATGTTAGTGAAGCAATAATTTATGTAAAAAAATTTACCTCCTGGACCAAAAAGAGCAGAATAACAAGGTTGATGGCAATAAGGATTTCCTTCATGTTCGGCATGAGATCCTGGAACCAAAGTCTTGTTGCATTTTGCACAGCGAAGACAAGCCGAATGCCAATCCTTCCCTAAAGATGTTTTGCGCTCGGCTGAAGAAAAAAACATGTATCTTTAATACGCGGAAATTATGAAGAAATTCGCATAAAACGATAGTTAAAACAAGTTACAATGAAATTAATATTGTAACGGTTTTTAAATATTACTCTTAACAGCATTAACGACAATAGTAAGTAGGTACTACTATAAGTAATTAGTTGAAATAATATATTGTTATGTTACTTAGAAGATAAAACAAAAGACGTTAAGGTTTCACCGTTTCACCAATATTCAATTACAAAATTACTATCTAGTGTGTTGTGCTATGTGCTGGCGAAAAGCTCTTTGAGATGTTCGTTGTTAAGCTAAATTTATGGTAAAGCTGGCGCTTAAGAATTCATGAGCATCGTACTACTATATTGTGTTAAATTATTAACCATAAAATTACAATTCTTGGTTGTTTTAATAATTAAAACTTGTTGAAGTTTATCTATAATAATGAAGTAATTATTAACCTAAGTGAACAAAATTTATTTTAATAAAACTTATTTCTTTTTTAATATCTACTCATCTCGGAACTTTGAAGTTAAAATTCCACTTTTTAGGTTGGAAACTAAAAGTTATTATTAAAAGAAGAAATACTATTTAACATTACAAGCCAGGTAAAACCGTTTTAACTGGCGCAAAGAGGATTATGACTGGCGAGCCTGTCACCTCTTTGAGCCTGTTAAAACAGTTACCTGACGTGTAATGTATAATACTTTACTTGTTACTCATGCTTAATTCACTTACAAATTAATTAAATTATAATTAAACAATTTCTGTCAGCTGTCAGTAGGGTCAAAAATGTCCCTAAATTGTTTTTAGAAAGCTTGATAGTGAAACTTGTAAACATTGATTTTCAAAGGTTCCGCTCTGATTTAGATTTATAGGATTTTCCTCTCGGTTTTCCTTAAGAAGATTATTCTTAATTTAATTGGAAAAATTGCAAATAATATGAAGCGGAATTTGGCTGATTACGACGAACAAAACGCACCTATACTAAAATTAAGGTATAAATCTAAAATTTTCTGAGACAGACCCCTCCTCCCCCTACCTACGGTACAGTGGTTCCAAATATTGCGTGCTGAGGACGACAACTTTGAAGACGGACCTTGACTATTCAGTTCGCAACGACCACTTGAAGGCATTAGTTGAATCCGAAGTCCGAACCACGCACAAACATTTGAGAACTTGCTCTAATGTTAGAATTTAGTCATCCAAAAGCGCTGCACCACTTAAAAAGTTTGGAAAATCTAAAGCTAAATGAATTGGGTCATGAAACATCGTCTCATTCACGATACTCAACAAACATCTCGTTAACAAATTTTCACTTTTTTAAGCTTTTCGATAATTTTTTATGGGGTAAGGTCGTCAACAAGCAAAATGCAGCCAAAAATGCATTTATGAACTCCGGAATTTTATACCACTGGGATACCGAGTAAAATAAAATTTCAATGAATAGGCAAAGAGGTTTTAATTGTAGTTGCTCTTATTTCGATTAATAATAATTAATTATTATCTGAGAAAAATTTGTCGAATTCTCGAATTTTTGTCGGCTTTTTGTCAAAATTCAGACGCACACGTAAGAATTTCACGAGAATCCACAACATTCGATCTTTCCTTAGGACTTTATGGTCTAATGAGAGAACTAGAGATCTGGAAGCAGTAACCCGTGCTTCGGCTGAACATTTGATCTTACCCTCAGGGCTATTGTGATTTGAGGGAGAGGACTGGAGATCGGGAAAAAAACAACCTTGCTCCCAGGACATTGGATCTTACCCTCACGAACATTTTGATATTAGAGAGAGACACTTATCCCTCTGGACATTTAATCTTACTCTCAGGAATATTCTGAAAACTAGAGAGAGATCTTAGAGGAACCACCCTTTTCCCTAAGACACTTATCTTTTTCTCACGACTATTCTGATATACGTAAGAGATAGGACTAGAGATTTTGAAGTAACCACAGTTGTCCTCCCCCAACATTTGACCTTACCCTTTAGAATATTCTAATACAAAAAAATAACTAAAGATCAGGGAGAAACCAACCTTGTTACCAGGACATTTGATCTTTTTCTCACGACTCTTCTGATCTAAGAGAGAGAACTAAAGATCTGAAAGTATAACCACCCGTGCCTCTCCCGACATTTCATCTTACCCACAGGAGTATTATGAAGACCAGAGATCTAGAAGGAACCACCCTTGTCCCTATTATACCTACTTATATTTTTCTCACGTTTGTTCTGATATCTAAGAGATAGGACTACAGATTTTGAAGTAACCACATTTGTCTTCCCTCAACATTGGATTGAAACAACTTTGGAATATTCTGATCCAAGAAAAACGATTAGAGATCAGGAAGGAACTAACCTTGTTCCCAAGACATTTGATCTTTCTCTCACGACTATTCTGATCTAAGAGAGAGGACTAGAGATCTGGGAGTATAACCACCCTTGCCTCTTCCTACATTTCATCGTACCCACAGAAATATTCTGAGAACTAGAGATCGGGAGAAACCACCCTTGTCCCTAAGACACTTACCTTTTTCTCACGACTATTCTGATACCTAAGAGATATGACTAGAGATTTTGAAGTAACTACATTTGTCTCCCCCCAAAATTTGGCCTTAATTTTTTGTAATATTCCGATTCAAGGAAAAGGACTAGAGATCAAGGAGGAACCTACCTTGTTCCCAGGACATTTGAGCTTTTTCTCACGACTATTCTGATATAAGAGAGAGGACTAGACATCTGGGAGTATAACCACCCTTGCTTCTTCCTACATTTCATCTTACCCACAGAAATATTCTGAGAACTAGAGATCGGGGGAAACCACCCTTGTCCCTAAGACACTTATATTTTTCCCTCGACTATTCTGATACCTAAGAGATACGACTAGAAATTGTGAAGTAACCAAATTCGTCTTCCCCCAAAATTTGGTTTTAATTTTTTGGAATATTCTGAGCCAAGGAAAAGGACTAGAGATCAAGGAGGAACCAACTTTGTTTCCAGGATATTTGATCTTTCTCTCACGACTATTTTGATCTAAGAGAGAGGACTAGAGATCTGAGAATATAACCACCCTTGCCTCTCCCGACATTTCATCTTACCCACAGAAATATTCTGAGAACAAGAGATCTGGGAGAAACCACCCTTGTCTCTAAGACACTTATATTTTTCTGACGACTATTCTGATATCTAAGAGATAGGACTAGAGATTCTGAAGTAACCACGTTTGTCTATCCCAACATTTGATCTTACCCTTTGGAATATTCTTATTCAAAGAAAAAGACTAGAGATCAGGGAGAAACCAACCTTGTTCCCAGGTCATCACGGCTATTCTAATCCTAGAGAGAGGACTAGAGATCTGAGAGTATAACTACCCTTGCTTCTCCCGATAGTTCATCTTATCCACAGGGACTAGATATCTGGGAGGAACCACTATTGTCCCTAGGACGTTTACCTTTTTCTCACGACTATTCTAATCTCTAAGAGAGAGGGCTAGAGATTTTAGATAATGTAAATAATAATAATAGCTTTCCCTGCTACGCTAATACGGATATGAGAAGGAATGATAAAGAGAAAAACAATAATAATAATAAGGAACATATAATTTCTACTTTGTGAATACAAAAGAGTGAACAAAAATGGCTGGACGATCTGCAGGATCGAAGAAAGGCATTAATTTTTTTAAACTTATATTTAATGTGAATATCTATCTCTAACGTGACCAGTCAATTTTGTTAAGTAAAAATAAAGAAAAGGCGAGTCAAAATAAAGAAAAGGCGAGTAAAAATACCCTGGTATAGAGAGAAGGACTTCTTCCTGCAAAATATTTTAAGCAGGACAATAAACAATGAGTGTCATCACTTTTACAACAAATTAAAAAATATATGAGCATACTTTACCCATAAGGTAAAATGAAAAATAAATATTACTCAGAAAAAGACCTTCAGAATTTTTCTAGTGGCATAGTTGTAGTGATAGTGACTAAATTAACAGAGATATTAACTAATGAGGAAGTTCTAATTACCTACATGTTAGAAAGAAATTATCTATAACAACAGAGTGTAGGCTTACAAATTTGATAAGTTATTACACAAATAATATTCCTCACTTGAATTCTCGTTCTCGTGAAATTTTCAATAGATTTTCCTCAACCCTTAAATTGTCTTTTAATTTCAAAACAAAGTGAAAATTAATAGAAATTCTTGTTTATTAATTAAAATAAGATGTAGAAATTATATTAAATTAATGTTCGATTAGGAATCATCACAGGCCCTGGGTGTAAAGAAACATAATTTAATTACAAATTATAATAATTAACAAATTAACGTTTAATTTAAATTTTATATCCTTTTTAAATTAGAGATTAATTAAATATTAGATACAACAAAAATGTCGTTAATCGGCATGACTAATAATTACGTAAGTGGTCAAATGAAGTTAAATAACATAGTTAAAAACCGTTTATAAAAAAAGCCCCAGCTTCTACACAACAGGTATTTTATATAAATTATAAAAAAAAGTATTATTTCGAGTATTTTGCGTTGTCTACTAACTTTAATAATTTTGAATTTTTACTTACCAAAATACACCGGTTTGTCGCATTTAGGACAATTAGGCATTATGTTATTTTAGAAAATTACCAACAATATTTTTTAAAACAACCTGCTGCACCATAGAAACGACAGCGTTCTTCTTGGGCGTGTAACCACACATATACGTTATCCATTCCCCACTCTTTTCATTATTATTTACCGAATTGTTATAAACTTGCCGAACGTTTTTACTTATCAGTTTATTTTATTTACTCATATTAGGTAAAAAAAGATAATTTCCTATAATCTTTATTTATAAAAATCAACCTTTCCAAGCTTTCTGCGATCCTGGCAGGACGAATAGTCTGGGTAGACGACTTCAATAGCAACTTCCTTAATTATTTAAATATTTTTACTTACTATATCTGATCAATACGTTTGGATTTGAATGTCAATATTACTAGTGCTGTTTAACATTCCAAATGCATTATTTAAGTAACGGTACCCAACGTATAAACAAACTAAAAAGTGTAATTGTATATGAAAATTAATAGAATCATACATTATGAATACCTAATTATAAGAGAGGAAGCGTTAGTTTGATTTAAAAGACATGGTTTAGACTGTTCAAAACTTTTAACAGTTATTATAATTAATAAATAATAAATAATCTATTTATCTAGAAGCTAGGAGGTATCTAGTTGGCCAACGTCTTGAGTCTTGGAAGGTTGGAAGTGGTAAATACCAAAATCCAGATTTTACCAAAGGCTATTAGTTCAATTTGTGAAATAAAATTACAAAATTTCAATAATCTCTCCTGCCATGGAAAACAATATCAAATCTGTCAAAAATAGTAGTTTTTCTAAAAAGAAATAACTGAAAGATGTAATCCCTCTTGCCATGGAAAGCAA
Organism: Malthinus seriepunctatus; assembly: GCA_963924605.1. Lineage (NCBI taxonomy): Eukaryota > Metazoa > Arthropoda > Insecta > Coleoptera > Cantharidae > Malthinus > Malthinus seriepunctatus. The sequence continues at coordinate 35,493,077 of OZ004600.1, forward strand.
TATAAAATCTGAAACGTCAAAAATATACATTATATTGTTTTCCATATGGCAAAGCACAAAAGTCTAAAAGGTAGATGGTAGAATTTTATTTTAAAGATTTCACTGTCACCATTTATTATCAGCCCCATAGTCCAGTCAATGAACGTCCAAGAAAGAGGTTGGGTAGAGGACATGAAAGAGGGTGGAATTTCTCCGCAAATTCCAAAAAAGAAAAGTCCCTAGTCCTAAACTCTGTTCAGCGAACAGAGTTAGCTAGGCCACTCCCACAAAAAGCACGTGACATTCAAATAAATCTTTTCTATTGGTCGAATTTAAAAAATACGGTTTATAACAATCACGCAAGGTGTGAGTGGCCTAACTATTTCTGGTCGCTGAACAGAGTGTAGCTACATGGCTAAGAGAGTGAGAGAGGTGGAAAAGTCCCGTTTATAGGGTTTTAGCTTATATAACAAAAACGGTGAGTTCTTTAAATTTTTTTATAATTTGTTCGTTTCGTTTAATAATTAGTTTGTTAAAAATATATTTGACAATTGAACTACAAGTAATGGGGAATTAGACTTTATTTGACTTTGTAATTTTTGATAATGCCATTGTATAGAGCAAATAAAAGGGATCAATTCTGTTTTTTTTTCATTTTTCTATAACTCTTAAATTAAACCCAAAAATAATTTTTTAAAATAACCGAAAGTGGTCGTTTTTATTCATGTTGCAACAGCGCCTACAAAGCGGGTGCGATATAATACAATTGAAAGTAGTTAGACAGGGATAGACAATGTGGTTGTTTTTTTTAATGTAGTTAAAGAGGTGATGTGTAAAATCGAATTTTGTTATATTTTTTATTCAAGTTGTCAGAGAACTGAAGGAGGTATTACATAGGTTACAATTTTTCTGACAGTTTTCAGAAAAAATACTGTTTTCCACTGGTTTTTCGAATTTGATTATAAAAGGACGTGTAAAAACCGTATTTTTTCTGAAAGTTGTCAGCAAAATCATAACCTATGTAATACTTCCGTCAGTTTTCTGACAACTGGAATAAAGAAATAACAAAATTCGATTTTACACATAATCTTTAACTACATTTTTGAAAAAAAACAACCACATTGTCTATCTCTGTCGAACTACTTTTGATTTTTATTTTATTTTATTTATTTATTTACATATACACAATTAGGGAGCACTACAGGTCGAAACCCAACAAGGTGCTTCCATAACATAACAATAAGAAATGTATAGATGTACACGTAATAACATAATACATAAGTACACGAAAATACAAAAAAGGATTAAATCTGGCTAACCGCCAAGTAAATCATTTTCTTGAAACAGATCAAGGATACATTAAAGAGATCGATATCACTGCAGCGGAGATTACATACAGAGAGCATGCGGTGGATAGGCGAGTTCTGATATGCGTTAGTTCGAAATTGAGGCAATCTGAACAACGTGGGCGCTCTTACTGTTTTACCAGGTACATTAAAGCATATTAGAGATAACAGAGAAGGGCAGTCGACTACACCACGGACAACTTTGAAACAAAATACAGCGTCCGTCTTCAAACGATATCTGTCTAACGGCAACAAATTGAATGTATTACAGGAGCTCTCGTACGAAACGTAGTTAGACCTAGATTTAAAATGAAGCAGTTTTATAAACTTTTTCTGTATAGATTCAAGTCGGTCAATATAAATCAGATAAACAGGGTTCCATACAACAGAACAAAAATTGAGGTTACTGTGAACATAGGCAAAGTATAAAGTCCGTAGCGTTTGCACGTCTTTGAAACCAGAGCAACATCTATTTAGGAAGCCCAAAAGTCTGTACGACTTGCCCTTGATTGTATTATATATCACTCGCTTTGTAGGCTCTTTTGCAACATATTAAATAAAAACGGTCTTTTTCGGTTAAAGCACTTTTAAAAATTATTTTTGAGCTTAATATTGAAGATCGAAAGAAATTAAAATAGCCAAAATTATTTTTTAGCTCTATTTTCATAAAAAAAATTAAAAAAAACAGTCTAATTCCTCATTGACAAGAGATGGCACTTTTTCGAATGTAAAAATTTTTAGTTTTGCGGTTTACATTTAAAGAAAAAATAAAATTATTTATACGGAGTGAAAGTAGTTTTGTGTGACTCGTCTGTATTACCGGACTAGCTCGCTACGCTCGCTCATCAGCCAAACACAGTCTTGTCACACAAAGCAGTACTTTCTCTCCTATTAAAACGAAGTACTATTGTCTCACAATTTTAGTCTTTGCCTCTTTTGCCTCTAGCACCTCAGCTCTTTGTTTTGCAGTTAAAGTCTTCAGAAAAGAAGTTGAGCATTAAATTTCGTTTACTATTTTGTCTTCAATTGATAATTTTTTTATAGACTAACGATTTGCATGAGCGGGTATCTTGAAAACTATTAGGAACAGAAACTGAATAGAAACAATCTTGTTGGAAATATGATAAACTTTCATTTTTTTAAGATATTTTTTCCCTAGGACCTAGCGTTTTTGCGATATAAGCAAAAACTGGACATTTTCACCCCCTTACACCCTTAGCCACATGGCCACATAGCTAGGACCGGACTTTTAGTATTTTTAGCTCCTAACTACTTCAAACACATTCCTGAAGAAAAAAATTCCACCCTCTTCCATGTCCTCTACATCCCTTTTTTGGGGCTTTCGGTGACTAGACTAATATGTTAAAATAGAAAGCAGGAATCGTGTAGAAAACCGTTTTTCTTACGTTAAATTCCCGTCCCTGTCTCTATGAGTATGACTAAATTTTTTTTTATTATTTTGAACATTACTCTGTACAGAGAGAGAGAGAGGTTCTCTAAGTTGTAAATATTATGATATCTAAGGGTGTGCGCAAATTAGAAGTTTCGACCATAGAGTTTACATAGAGTGGTTTGAAATTTCAGCTAGAATCATATGTCCCTACAAGGGTGCAATATGCTCTATGCTCTCAGCTTTGAATTTGAGTACCCCAGAACACTGTGGTCTATGCTATGCTCTAGACTCTATGCTCGAATCTTTTAATTTGCGCACACCCTAACATACTCTCTTTTCGATACCTCATTAGTAGTCTAGTTACACAATTTCGCTACATGTACATACAAAGCTATTCAATGGTTGTGTAAAAATAGCAAACAGCATATAGTACTACAAAACGGCAATAGGAAAAAATATTGCTGTATAGGGTCGAGGCTAAGACATGAGAATTAGAAGAGTGTCCACTTTATGTCGAGTTTCTCTAACGTTATGGATCCATAACATTCCACAACTATTTTCATTGTTTGAAATCGGTTTTTGAACACTTAGGGAATAGATATCTCATATCTATTCTTCAGTACATAACTATCTTTAGAGAAACCCAACATTAGAGCGATTTATACAGTTCCACAACAATTAAATTGCTACTCGAATAACTGCATTCTTCTTCAAGCGTCAGAAAAAGTCGTCTTTGTGTCACTCAATAGGTAACGGTGAAGTTTAACTTTCCCGCCTAGGCAGGAAAAATTGTCAGCAAAGAACTTTTCTCTGTCTAGACAGACAAAGTAATATCTTAGTAAAAAATGTTTTCTATAAGCATTTGTAATGTAAAAAATTTAATGTTTTTTACATTTTCCTTTATAATTAGTTCGTTGCGTTTAATAATTAGCTTTTTCTTACAAATTAAAGTTAATTTAAAAAAATATTTGACAATTGAACTACAAGTAATTGACAAGAGATGGCGCTCTTTCAAAAATCAGAATTTTCAGTTTTACGCTTTACGTTTGCAGAAAAAATTAAATGTTTTATACGGAGTTAAAGTAGTTTTGTGTGACTCGCCTGTATTGCCGGACTCGCTCGCTCTTCAGCCAAATACAGTCTTGTCACACAAAACGTCACTTTGTCTCCTTATAAAACAAATAACTATTAATCACACCACTCAGAGATTTTGTTTACAACATTTAAATAAATAAAATTTTAAATACAATTATCATTGTCCATTATAAAAATATAAAAAATATATAATAAATAAAATTTTAACACGGTTCAGGTGGTTTTATGGGGCACATATTTAAAGTAATTCGCCTTGGACAATGACAAGAACAAGAACTTTTAACAGAACTACGAGTTGATGGAAGATCTTCAATATTCTCTTCGACAGGCTCGTCTTCTTTTGGCTTTTCTTCGACAGCTTCTTCTTCGTGTTCTTTGTAAAATGGATTGTGCCACAAAAATATACTACCTGCAGCGCTTACAGAAACTACAAGTTTATTATCCGGGCTAAATCGTACTGCTGTAATAACAGCTGAATGACCAACGCCTACATGGGTTGCAATTCCTTCTTGGTATTTCCAAAGTTTTACTATTTGATCGTTTCCTCCCGTAACAAATAGATCTCCGTGATTGTTTATATCTAATGTATTGATTGCACCAGACGGCGACCCTTCAACTTCACGCACCATACTTCCATCTAATACTTCCCAATACGTCAACTTCCTATCGGTACCACCGGTGAGAATTTGAATTCCAGTTGGATAATAACGTACACACATAAAAAGTGTATTGCCAAATAATATTTGTTTGCGAGCTTGTCTTATTATATCCCAAATGATGCAACTACCATCTGTGCTAGCGCTAACCGCTTCGTCGTCAGTATTATTAATATGAATTTGAGAAATAGGGCCGTTGTGTTCTTTTAAAGTCATCGAAAGTTCTTGTTTACAAGGGGAAATATTCCATAATCTTACTTGTCCTTCGCATCCTCCGGTTATAAGTAAACCACCGTGATGTGTAATTGCCAAAGCTGATACTCCTTTATTATGTGCATTCATAATAGCGTAAATTAATCGACCTGTTATAGGGGTAAACGCACGAATAATTCCATCATTCCAAGCAGTAATAAGCGATTTTCCGTCGTGGGCGAATTCTAAGGCTGAGCAACTAAAGTTTTGTACTTTTATACGTAACAATTCTTGTAACGTGCCAATGTCCCATATACGTACATCATCTTTACCACCAGTTGCAAATACGTCAGAAAAATTGCTATAATTTATAAATTGTAATTTAAAATTTTTCATTACAAATAAACTTACTGTGGGAACGATACATAAAATATTGCGGAACTGTGACACGTGATGAGCAATTCTGTTTCGAACGTTTCCAAGTCTATTCCCCAAATTTCACATTCTACCGTACCTGCTAAAATTGTGTGATCTCTAAAGATTTGAAGAGATGTAACAGAACTCTTTACATTTGTAGATTTGTGCTAAGATCAATTATTTTACAAAAAAGTACAACTTACAAAAAATCTCAACTTACTACTCGTAATAGTGGAATAGATGGTAGTTTCAATCCAGCAGCTTGTGGTCTTAAACCACAAAGGTTTCGTACTTGAACTTCTTCTACAAGATCTACAGTACCATCTCCTGCTCCGATTATTAGTTGTCCTTTTGGAAGTAAAAGAAGCGATCGTACACCTAGATAATACTACTAGTGAATATATTAGAAAAATATGATTTCTCTAATCAAACCTTGTTGATACAAGTCTACTTGTCCTTTAGGTAATTGTTTTTGACTGATTTTAGAAAAACACCCTTGCATCATAGGTTGTTTAGTAGGCGCTAATATTTCTAAATCGTGATGAAAATTTAATCGCAATTTTAATACATCGCCAGTGCTAGTCCCACAATAACAAATTTCATCACGCTCGTTCATATCCATACAATAAATTTGTCTTTTTAATTTTGATACATTAACGTCAACTCCTTTTATACTTTTTGCAACAATGTCGATACTCCAAACGATTAAATTTCCATCTCCTCCTGTAATGAAGCAAACGCCTCTTCGGTTACACGTGGATAGTGTAGTTGCGTCTCCTTTAGATCCACGACTTGCTTTAGTTCCACTAACTAATTTTTTTTCTTCTACATCCCATACGATTACATTTCCACAATCACGTCCTCCTAGCGATAACAAGTACCGTTCGTCTTGAGAAAACTTGATATCTTCAATGCGCACTTTATGAAATTCGTGCATGCACATAATCGTTCTGGTTTTAAAATCCCATAATATAACAGGTGCCTAAAATACTCAAATAAAAAAGTGCCAATTTTTGAAATATCGTTAGTTACTTTAAACCCAATGTGATTAATTTGACCAGAAGCAATGTATTTTCCTGTGCGAGACAAGTCGATTGCCGATATAATGTTTGTGTGTCCAGTTAGGAAATATTGTTCTTTTGTAAACCAATTGAGAATGGTAACTTTATTACCTAATGGATATACTAAGTGATTTCCATCTGGATGCACTTTTAATCCACCCAAAATCGCACCTCAACATAACAATTATAATTAAGATTTAATTAAAGTAACAGAAAAGCTTTACATACCATCAAATCCAATTATCGATTTGATTTTTAGATCGTTTACTTCTCCTTCTAATTCTGTCATTTTAATGTCTAAAATCGCTTTAGAAAGGAGTTTTTATAGTGTTGGTTACCTTGTTATAAAAGCAATATTATGCTTGTTGTTGAACAGCAGCAAAATTAAAACAAAATGTAAGCCCACAGTAAAAATATACCTACATTGCGTTGTTAAGCATTATTCATCAAACAAAACTATGAGAACACTATGAGATGGAGGTGAGTTTGATCAATAGTATCATTTATATCTAAAATTCCTTTTTATAAATAAGCACAACTACACAGATCTAATAAAATAAATAATTTCATCTACCTATTCAAAATTAATTTGTATTACTAATTTTTTTTTTGTTGGAGTATTAATAGTCAAATAAAACATTTTGACTATTAATACTCCAACAAAAAAAAAATTAACTAAAGTCAAAAATAATTTTAAAAAAATTGTATTACTAATATCATTTTTGCCTTATTCTTCTATATGTCTCATTCTTAAACGTTTTAATTAGTAAAAAAAACAAAGATAATGCGCTTACATTTCGAAAAAAATTATATTTTTAGTGTCTGGAAAATTAGAAAATATGTAATAAAAATAAAAATTTTCAAAATCGTTTGTAATATTTAAAAATTTGATGTATAGTGACATCTGTTGAGCGATAACATATACAACACCTTATTAGTTTTGAAAAGAAATCATAGATGACGCTACCAGCAACATTTGACAATTAAATATTATAACTTCAAATCAAGAAGATTTCATAATTATTTGTAATTATTAATTGCATTAATGTTTACATACAAAACCACAAATACTACGGAAACTGTTAGTTTGGTATTTTTTGTATAAAATCAGAAAAACAATTTTTAATTGACAACATTACTTTTAGATAAAAGAGCAGCAGAAGGGCTTTGAAAGCAATGTTTCAATGTTTTGTGAAAAAAATCGACTTGCAACCTTTAAAACATGGCCATTTGGAAATGATAAACCATGTAACGCAATTAACGTAACTAATTAACTTTTTATAAGCACATTTTCATAATCGAACATAACATTTAGATGGCAGAAGCTGGATTTATGTGTACTGGAAACGCTCACGAACTAGATGTTAAATGCTTTTTATGTAAAAAAAGTTTAGATGGTTGGGAAGAAACCGATAATCCTTGGAAAGAACATTTAAAACATTCAGGAACATGTGAATTTGCACAATTTGGAAAGCCTGAAATTTGTTTGACAGTAGATGAAATAATAGAATTGAAAAAAATTATGATAAATAATGAGTTTAAAAATCATCTTATAGTAATAAATGAAATTTATAGTGAACAAAAATACATTAAAGAAAATAATATAAAAAAGTCATTGATGTCCAAGAAATGTTAAATACAAATAAATATAAGTTACGATTTAATGATTAGTTAGATCATAGATCTGCAATGCCATTACAATTTAAGATCTTCTAGATTTAAAAAACTATAACTTTACAAAATAAAAATACCAATTTAAATGGAAAATTCATAATTTAGTAGTTATCGATGAGTTGTAAAAGAATCCAATGCTTAATGCATTTATAGTAATCAAATTTTCAAAACATAAAAATGGACAAACATTAGATGAAATTTCTCTATTTGCTACCAGCAAAAACAGATGTTAAATCAGATAAATGCTTTAGCGAACGCGAAGTCAAAAATTTTCAAAAAATTATTATAGCAAAGTTTCAACCCTATCGCTTGTAGGTTGTAGTTTTTAGTTTAAGAAATATATAACAGGTGGCGCAATGGTTGCCGATCAGCCATTATTTTATTTAAAATTTTATTAACCAAGCTTTTGTAACGTATTTTATTAACCTGTTCAGCTTGTGATTATCGAATTTTAAAATAATAAAATCATTATGGAGACTGTAAGTTTTATTTAAAAATTATATTTAATTACATTAAAGCTAATTTAATAATAACTTTTGATTATATTAGATTTTAAAGGTGCAAAAACAGTTTGCAACCGATCTTTCTATGTTTTATGAAAAAAATCGACTCGAAACCTTTAAAACTTGGCCATTTGGACAGGACAAAGCATGTAGCGCAATTAAAGCAAGTAAATAAAAAACTTGAACAGAACAATTTTAATAATAAATATTTTTTAGATGGCCGAAGCTGGGTTTGTGTGTACTGGAAACTCTAAAGAACCAGATGCAGAGTGTTTTTTATGTAAAAAGAGCTTAGATGGTTGGGAAGAAACCGATGATCCTTGGGAGGAACATTTAAAACATTCCAAGAGTTGTAAGTTTGTGCAGATTAGAAAACCTGAAATTTGTCTCACTCCAGGCGAAATAATAGAATTGAAGAAATATATGATTAATAAACAATTTGAAATACATATTACGGAAGCTGGTGAAGCTTATAACAAAGCAGAGTCTGTCAAAATAAATAACATTAAAAATATCTTAATGGCCAAGAAACGTTAAAGTAAATTGATATGTAGATATGTTCGATTTTGATTAATTTTAATCAAAAATCTTTTAATTTAAAATTAAGACTTAAAGTATTTTTATACCGAACTAAGTGTATACAGGCAAAAATGTTTATAATATTGCAACTAATTATAAAAATCGAAAATGTAAAGTTTTTTAATTTATTATGAGTTTATACTAGTAGAAGATTTAGTGTTCTAAATTGTTTCGATACGTAGTAGTCAAAAGAACAATAATTAAAGATAAGAAAGTAATATAAAAGGTGAGGTAAGTATTACATATATTCTGCAGTAAATTGGGTATAGCAAGATAATCTTCAATAATCTCAAGAAGGACGTGTCGGAGGAGCAATGGTTTTAGTACGCTCACAATTAAAAGATCGGAGTTTGATTCTCAAGTTGGACTTGAATTTTTTAATTGTCGAAGGTTGTAATTTCCTTGTCTAATTTGGGATGGCTGTTCACCATTCACTGTTGGATGCAAAGTGCTGTTCATAGATGGTGTAATACCCATGGCCCATGGAATTACAATTCTTATGGTTATTTGATGGTTTTGACAATATTTTTCACTCTATGCATTTAATCTCTGGGGTAAAAAAACTAATTAATTTACATGCTCAACGTTTTAAAATGTATGATTTCAATAGCTAGTTTTAGGGCTAGTAGGTATTTGAAGAATATTTTTGAAGGAGGTATTTAACTGTACTTAAGTAACGGATTTCAATCAAAGTTTCAACCCAAGCGTAACTGTAAGCTAAGCTTTACTACAATTTTGTGCATTTCTATTGGTTGAGGTCAGCTTAAGCTACACTGAAGTTTAAACCTCGATTCAAATACTCGGGATTAAATCAGCTTTTAGAGTAACTCACACTTAAGATTAAGCAGCACTTTGGGTATGGCTAAGTGACACTTAACTAAACTTTTTTTAGTCAAATTTTGAATAATAGTTAAACCTTTTCATTATTAATACCATAAATATTTTATATTTGTGTATACTTATTTGATGCAACCCACGTTTCAAGGAAAAAAATTGTTTTCTCAAAAGCAAGTAGAGTGGATAATTTATATGACCATATCTTTGAATCTATAATCCCTAGTATTAGAGACGTTGAGAGAAATATAAACTTTAATGCAGTTAATTAAATTGAAGATAAGAATTTTATACATTTCGGTTTTTTCTTTATTTTATTATTATTAAGCAGTCGACTAGTATTGAACTTTGTTTGGTTTCAGATGAAGCCAGAGTTAGCAGCTATATTAAAGAAGCGCTCGAACGCCCACAATGCAAAACAAGAATTATTTGTAATAATAATAAATATAGTTGGTAAGTTCAATGCGATTATTTATTTAAAGACTATTTTACTACCTGAGAAGTTCACTGACATAATATTTAAAAAAAATCTTCTACAAATTAAGTATATTATTTATTTATAATTTACAACGTAAAGTAACACCATACCATTCTACTATTCAGTAACTTTAAATAAATTGAAAAACTTTTGCAATTCAAAACTACTTTCACACCAATGCGACCCCAAAGGCAACAACACGACAAAATGAAACATAAGCAATACGTAGATCTACTGGGGCAGGGCTCTGGGCACTCACAGGGATCTCATAAATTCTCATAAAGTCCGTAAATTCATCTACGACTGATTAGAGACTAAGAGACTACCCATGGTGGAATTATATAACAATGCATGGAAGTATGTTATAATTCCACCATGAGACTACAGAAATCCATATTAAAAATGTGTAAGGCTTTTAAGGTCAAAATCGCTTAAAATCCCTCGATGGGTAAACTTGTCTTATTTCTTTCTTCGTTGCTCCCGCCTCGACAAGCTATATCTTATTCACTCGAAAAATGCTTGCAGTGACTAGCGACATTTTCTTTAGCGGAAATTTTTGGTCACATTCGGTATGATATGCCAGTCTTAAAGTATATGGTCTCTCGTCTCTAGTTAAACCAAGTAAAGATTTTAGTTCTCTCCTTCATTGAGTTGAACGGGGATTAACCTAATCATGATTAGTTTACTTAGGTTGTTTAACCGATAGTAAAAGTACCGGGACTAACAACCGATACTTTTAAGTCCAAGTAGATGTTACAAGTAGAGTTGGTTAATTTGAAACTTGTTTAGTGGTTTCCATTCTCGCTTCCATAACCAGGAAGCGGGAGCCTGTCTTGGAACATTTTAAGCCGAAGAAGAAAACATTGATTTAGAGAAAGTAAAATTTTTGAAAACGTTGGTCAAAAAACTTCCATCCTCAAGAGATTACTGCGGTCAAAGGGTTTATAAAAACCCAGAAGAGAGAAAACGCAGATTTCAGCATTTCATCCTCCCTTAAAATTTATTGAGTCTGCCCTGATAGCACAATCTGGCTACGGCTCTGCCTGGATGATATAAGAATTTTTTTTAACTTATCGGGGTTTGTAATCGAAATAAGTGATGTTATTGAGGATATCAGGGATGTATTTATTTAATTTATTAGGCAGTTCGCAGTTGGTATTTTATTAAGATGATCTTCCAACATTTTATAAAACCGCTTTCTTACGTCTCTTTGGGTTTATACACTCTTCTACAGCGTAATATAAATTAGGAGATACCAGATAGATTCACAATCATTTATCGCATTGTTATATACAGGGTGTGCCAATGAAAACGAAATAAAATTTCAACCCTTCAGCAGTGTTACAATCAACCCTAGGAAAAGGGGTCAAGCTTTTTTAACTCTCTTTTCAAGGATGTGTCAATTTCTAAAAGACAAATAATTGCAATGCTCAATTCAATGTCAATTCATATGCTCAAAATTTTGAAAATTATTGAATATGATATTATGATATGAATGATATGAATAAATCATGCTTGAACTTGTTTTCATGCTTTTTGTTAAAAAGATCAAGTATTATCAAATATTATTAAAATTCTTGTAAAATCCCCAAAAAAATAAAAAATGGACCATATAGTCCTCGCTCAAGATATAAAATAAATAAATGCCTATTGTTTTAAGAACGCAATTTCTTCAAAATTATTAGCTCAAATTTAAAAATTGGTACACAGTTAAAAGAGATTACAAAAGGTTTTAAAAAGATATGGGGCTCGACCCTATTTCCCTATTAAAATTTTTGGGTTTGACTGCACCACCGCTGAGAGGCGAAGTGACGGTTTTCACATGGTGGAAGCGTGGAAGCATACTTCCACCATGGGTTTTTAAAGTAGCAAATACGACAGTTTTCTGGCCAAAAACCTTTGCCGGCGCTTCATCTTAGATTAGAGCATCAAGTGGAGGTGGAACTATTGCATCGGCTGTGTTGGAAAATTTTGAATTATAAATACAAAGATAATCAAGATCACACAACCAGACATAAATTAAGAAGAGTTCGAAAGAAAGAAGTCATTATAGTGCTTCTTATTCGACCTACTTGTGAACTTTAATTCTTACGCCCCTTCAATCTACTCCAAATAATCGAAGGTGAAGTTTCTTATGTAAAATACACAGGGTTTTTGGATAAAACAAAATAAAAAATTTTTTTCGTAAAATTCGTGGTCTAAAAATCTTAAACTTGGTAGATAGCACAGCACGTTCACGTTCATGCACAAACTTAAAAAAAAATTATTTTTTCTTCAAACGTCCAAAAAAGTTGACATTTTGTTACTGAAAAAGTAAGGTTAAAGTTCTACTTTTACATCCTAGGAGATAAAAGTCCACTTTTACCTCCTAGTGCTGCGTTCGTTATATGCATTTTTATCCTCTTTTACCTCTAAATCGTTCGGTATTTTGCAAATGGGCGTGTCCAAATGAAACTACGATCGTTCGGTAAATACATAAGTGGAGCACGTGGAGGAGTTAGATGTAGATCTTTTCGCTCCGATATTTTAGAGAGATCTTTCAGATTTGAAACATACATAACCTCAATTTTTTAAGGTTAATGCCAGTTAATGCATGTTTAATGTCGTTGTGACTCGTTTGGTGCTCTCATTATTTGGTATTATCAGTATTATGGAAAATAGTGAAATAATGTATTTGTGTAACGTGTAAAAGTAAACATGAATATAGAATCCACATCCAAATGATCTAGAACCGTTCGTTAATTACGTATCGCTCTACTATCTTTGTTGATCATGTGACTTGTAATCTACTAACTTACCCCCAGCTCTCATCTATCTCTGGATGCATAAAACGAACGCAGTATAGGAGGTAAAAGTAAATTCTAACCCTAAATATTTACAACAAATTGTAACGTAAAATGATATATCTAAGCATTTGTAATGTAAAAAGGTAATGTTTTTATAAATTTTCGGTTATTATTTATTCGTTGCGTTTAATAATGAGCTTCTTTTTACAAGTTAAAGTTAATTTTTTTAAATATTTGACAATTGAACTACAAATAGTTTTCAAGAGATGGCGACACTTCAAAAATTTTATTTTTTGTTTTTATTACGTTTGAAGAAAAAATTAAATGTTTCATACGGAGTAAAAATACTTCATTTACTCCTAATCAAACAAACTACTATTTTTTTAGCAAAAACTAGTATTTTAGGGGTTCAAAGTTAGCACCACCCCCTGAAGAGTTAATTCTAGTGATGCGATTTTGATGAAATTTATAGCACATGATGAGTTTTATAAGATAAGCCTACTGTATAATGCGGGCCATTCACGTTCGCACTTGTCTTAAGGCTGGCCTGCAGGTCAACAGTCAACTGTCAACATCACTTCACATTTGCGCGCACACTGTTGGTCTGCAGGCCTGCCTCAAGGCAAGTGGAACGTGAATGGCCCGCATTAAAATTATTAAAATATTTACACTACTTTTGGAGATAAAGCGATTTTATAAATTTTAATCCCAACTTTGAGAGCTTACAACTTTTTGGGAATGCATTTTTGGATAAAATTGCAAGAGGAGCAAATATCCTATTTTGGTCCCAGGCAACCACTGTAGACGTTTTTCAATGTTATTGGAATTTCTAGCTTTTACACGTATTATTTGTCAATAAAAAGTTTCTGATGAAATGGAATGACCCATACATATTTTTAGGGTAAAATATAACAGTCATAGGTTTGTTTGTCCATCACCATGTTATCTACCAAGTTTCAGATTTTTAGACCACGAATTGGTCGAAGAAAAACATTTTATACCGTAATATCCGAACACCCTGTAAGACCATGCTGGTATGGCCGCTATCAAAAATTTTTTTTTTAATATGGTTAATCTTTTTTTAATTATTTGGAGTTGATTGAGGTAAGAATTAAAATTCGTAAGTAGGCTAAATAAGAAGCACCCTAATGCTACAGTTCACTTGGTTCACTTTAATTCACTAATTTTTACGAGCACTTTATTTTGATGGCCGCTAAGGCAAAACTTTAGTTTTGTAGAAAATATAATACTATCGATATGATAGTACCCATTTTATTAGATAAAGAGGGGAAATCTAAATATCTAAATAAGTATTATAATGAAACATAAAGATATAACTGCTGCTGCTGGTTGGTTCAGAAAGTTTCGTCCAATATTTTAATAAATCGTCAATTCATTTCGATAATTTAGATCTAGATGCAATAGAGCGTGTCACTTGTCATGAAGTTCAATTTTATTCCACAAGGTTCGCACAATCGATGGTCCCAAACGTCAAATTACAGTATTACCAAATTACTTAATTCAAACAAATTTAAATAATTTTATACAATAAAAGTAGTTTGGTAATACTGTAATTTGACGTTTGGGACCGTCGATTGTGCGAACCTTGTGAAATAAAATTGAACTTCATGACAAGTGACCACAAGTGACACGCTCCATGGAGCTATGGCTGTGGAAAAGGTCGAATACAAAATTTTTTAAAATGACCATAGTTTTAGGTTTCCTTTTCGCAAGTTTTTTGATGTCAGGAAAATTAATTTTCGAAAAAAGAATCAGATAATTTACAATTGCACCCATCCTACTGCACAGACTAAGCCGGAGTATAAAAGCCTGAGTGTATGTATGTGTACGCCTTAAGCCCATATTTTGATTACATACAATAAATATTTTTACTTGTTTGAAATATACTTTAAATTTCGGATCGTACCGTAGTACTGGTAGTACAAAATAATATTTTTGATTATCCCAATCAATATTTATTTTGTTCCAAAGGAGTTCGGATAGTGTTTGCGAACACAACTCTATAATAACTAATTTTTGTGGATGGGATCATGGTGGAACAATCAGATTATCCATTATTATGATATTAATAGTGCCGAACCAATAAATAAGTAATAACATACAAATCTTTGAAGACCGATTCAGAACGCCGACTGAAGATGCTGGAAGCGAGAGATTTCTAAATTTTGTAAAATTTAAATGAGAATTTTAAAAAAGTAATTAAAATAATTTTTTACCAAGAAACAAGAAATAAATATTAAACGGCGCTTACATGACATTTTAATGATGTTAAAAGTTTTTTTGCATTAATTTACAATGTGGTCAATGAAGATAACCATTAACAGTTAATCAGAGCTCTGACCCCCGACCTACCAACAATTATACGGATTGGGGGAACTGCGACACTCATCGTCAACTTCGGTCCTGGACGGTTTCATATTCAGTCTTCTCGGTGTTAAAGCCACTAAAGTGAAGTGTTGTGCAGTTTCTGCATAAAGACCAAAAGTAGTTTTAAGTGTTAGACGAAAAAAAATTTTCATCCGAAAAAATTACGAAAAAAAATGAAATGCAAAACGTGAAATTTTAATATTAATTATCCGAAATAACTTTTTTATCTGTCGAAAGCTATGTTGTTCTTGTCCTCATGGGTGCTCACCTTGGGGTTGCTCGCTGTCTCCGATTCCCATGAGGTAAGAATTATAATTTTTTAATAACTAAATTAAAGAGTTAAGCGTGTAAAACACTTTTATCCGTACGAGTGGTTTTTGGAAAAAAACTCAAAATGAAATTTTTAGTCAAGGACACCAATTTGTGCGGTGATTAATTAAGGATTTACCTGTACCAATTAACAATCTAACTTGATGTTTTCATTAAGCTAAACTAGTTTTGCTTATTTTCAAAAAGAAAAACAAAAATTCAAATATGCGCCAATATGTAGCATTTTGATAAAAAAACGTTTTCTTTGTTTGCTGACCTACAGTTAGTTGTAATTTATGCATACCTATACCTTTTCAATATTCATTAAGTTGGTAAATTTTTGCAATAGGGGATACCTCTCTACTAAAACTATTTTCAGAAAAATTTATTAACTGGTTTTCGTAATTGCACTTTGGAGAACTTGGTCTTTTTGTACCCTCATTAGTGGTCATTAATTTCTTTATCGACAAGTTAAAAGATGGGCACTTTAAAAACTTTTAGGAAATTACTTGTATTGAATTTTAATGGGGGGGTTCGAAGAATGAGAGTTTTACTTTTATTTGGTAATTGGTTACCACAAGACAATTCCGAAGAAGACCTGACCTGTTGATCAATTTTTACATAGAAACGCTCTTTTACAGTTGAATGCACAATTTTTTTTTGTGATCTTTCAGTTATTTATTTAAACAATTGATTATAATTATTTATAAAATGTTTATGCACTTATTTATGCATTAATTTAAATAATTATAATGTGACCTGTTTAATTGGTAAACAATTAATTAAAATTATATGTTATAAATTAATTGATCGTTGTACCATGGTGATTGATAATTAAAAACCTCTCAGTATCTGGTATCTGCATGTGCAATGCATAACCACATGGTCCATTACTATTTATTTATCTAGTCGATACATAATTCCTGGTGACTGCAAATAAGTTTTATTGCATATTGCATTTCAATTTACATTCAAATATACTATTTTTAATTTTTTAAATAAATAAGGGGATGTTTTAAAGGACCATAATTTGATACTAGGATAGGTGTATGGTACCACGATGCGGGGTACTATACTGATTCTGCTGCAATTATATTAGTTGGTTCAGGTCACACGTTAGTTACGTTAGCAGGTAGTTGAGATATGACATTCACAGGTGTGAAACACAATGGACCAAGCTGCACACCTGTTCTACAATAGTGACTGGAATGCTGTCCCAGGCCGAACACCTGGTCAGATCAGGGTGCGTTAGACCGAACTTTACTTCAGTATAATTTGGGTCTTATTATAAACTCGAGTATGGTATGGCAAATTGAGTCTCGAATTTATACTTATTGTACAACAAAAGATCAATTTTACAACCCCGCATCGAGTTAACTTTTATTTTGTTGTGATATAAATCACTTATGGAGATGGTTTCACAAGAAAAGACCGCCACTTTACAAGCCATATATCAACATTTTTGATTTTTAAACAGTGTTGTTATCTGCAAAACCTTGAAAGAATTTTAAATTCTTTTTAACTAATGTCATCTTCTTTTCGACTTATGCTAAAATATTTTTTTAACTTACAATTTTCGCCGAAAATCGACGTCAAAAATTTCAATGTTTTGGCTCATATTTTTCATCACTCTAAAAATAATTTTATATACAAAATTGTTTGTATAATATTGAAACGCAATTAAATTTATAAATTGAAAAATCGTATCTCCTAACGACTTACCAGTTTCATATTTAAATATTCAATTTTGACTGAAATCCTCACTTTTACCACGTTTTTCAAAGCACGCTCATTTTTAACCCAAACGTTGGAAAAAAAACAAACATTATCTAAAAATTTTTTCTTTTTTGAAATTTACATATTGGAATTCCTCAATTGGTTTGAAAAAACCATACGTATACTTTTTATTTTATTAGGAAAAGCTACATAATGAAGGTAGTTTGTTGTTTTAACCGAATGGGAACTACGTTTGCGTCAAAAGAGTCTTCATTGTTTTTTCCTCCGACTCTAATAATAATATAGGTCAATAAAATAAAAGCAAAACATTAAACGTACAATTATTATGACGTCATTTTATTTGAGTTTAATTTAGTTAGATCTTAAACACATCCATCAGTAATATTATAAATTATAATCACCATTCAATTTTTATGATAACCACATCCATAGTTAGGCTCCCAACGTAGACAATGAATGATTTTTTTCACAACGAGCATAGTGTGGTTCTGATTGACGTTAATAATTTTTATTTGCCTAACCGTGGTTAGAAAAATATTATAAGTTCTTAGAAATCAAATTAATGTCGAATGTTTGATGTAAATGTCCCTTGAAAGAACCTCTAACTTATTGCGGAGTTCCTGTCTTCGTTATCGTTGTTCGTGTTAGTAGGACAGTTGAAAATTGAAAGTACCTAACTTTAAAAAGTTTGATGCTTATCAAGTTATCAATATGTCTCCAAGAAAATAATCTAATGTTACGTCTTTTAGAAACCATTTACAAAAAACTCACAAGTTATACTATACACTTCAACACTTCTTGGACATACTTTGGGACTTTTAATATAGTGTTACCTTTAAAATCAACAAATTTTTGTAATCAATTTGATGTAGCATTTCAATATTTAAATAATCAGCTAAAAGAGTGTGCAATGAATTTTCAAATTAACTAATGAACAACACTAGCAAATTTATCAAGTAGATGAACGCGTGATTAAGAAGTTTTTCACTGGTGAAACTGGTGCGCACTGAATTGTCACTCAGTGCAGACTTGTTTGCACTATAGTTTTGGTGCACAGTTTGACAGATTTTACAGACAGTGGAAAACTAGTTCAGCTAAATTTCCACTCAGTGCATATACTTTTTGGTACCGTCTCGAAACCGTGAAGCAATTCAGTGCAATATTTTACAAATTTCATGTACTTTAAAAATATAATTTAAATAAATAATTTTTTATTTAGTTCCTGGACCATGTGAGTCGTCCGATGTCCCTCGGAGCCTAAAAATGCAAAGAAAATTCGATTTTGATGAAATATTGCTAAAATGGCTCAAAAAACATTTTATCAAAATCGGAGGTTATTGTATTTTTAAACTCAGGGAGACTCCAAAATTAATTAAAAATCACGTGGAAAACACTATTAGAAAACAGTGTGCACATTATAAATGACAAAAAAATGTTTAGATCGAATTTGATGAATCCTTGATACGTTGTAAGGTTGTATGTAACGCAATGGTTATAGGTAGATGTTGGTCTCTAGGACTTGACTCTTAGCTGTCGTAGTCATAGTTGTTAGAATAGCTATCATAATGGTCTCTATCGAATATACCGAAACTGATGTTGATTAGACATTAGTTATACAATAAAAAACAACGTGAATCATCGAAAATGCGCAGTAAGGTCCGAAAGAGGCAGAGATAGAGAGAGAGAGAGAAGTATGATAGGGATTGGTTTAGAGAAAAGGGGGTTGGGGAAGTAGAATGAAAGCCATCGGTCATGCCATGTCGTTTCCTATGTTCGAGGGGTTATCTGTCATCCCATCTGTCAACCCATCTGTCAACCCATCTGTCATCCCATCTGTCAACAAACTTCTCATCTCATCTCACAGATAAGTTTTGACAGATATGATCTGTGACAGATTGGATGAGATGACAGATGAGATTTACAGACAAGATTAAATGACAGGTAAGATTGGCAGATAAAACTGACACACAAAATGAGATAACAGATAAGATTGACAGATGAGATGACAGAGGAGATGATATGACGTAATATGAAACTCCTAGAAGAGATTGACGGATGATATTCATAGATAGAAGAGACATGAACTGACAGAGAAGGTAGCGCGCATTCATGATCTAGTATAACTAAAAACAAATTTTTTTAATGCGGGCCATTCACGTTCTCACTTGCCTTAAGGTAGGCCTGCAGGTCAACAGTGTGTGCGCGCAAATGTGAAATGAATCCTGAATCGTGTGTGGTGGAGTATCACTTCACATTTGCGCGCACACTGTTGGCCTGCAGGCCTGCCTCAAGGCAAGTGCGAACGCGAATGGTCCGCATTAGACCCATTTTGAGCCCCTTCGAGTAATTACAAATCATATTTTAGCACAATAAAAAATTAAGGGTAATTTTATTTATAAAATATTATTTGTGTATTAGTTGGTTTTAAATGCATCATTGTTCAGGATAACAGAAAATATTGTGCTACCATATGCTACGTAATTACTCAGGATATAATAGCTATCCTAACGACTTGACGGCCTGTACCTCAGAAAGGTGAACTCCTAGACTAGAGGCAGAGGCGGCGCTAGGCGATAAGCGAGGAAAGCGTCGCATAGGGGCGCAACATGTTAAGGGCGACGTGGGATAGTCGCATTACAAATATTTTTAAAATTGACAGATGATAATAATAACAAAAGGGGGCAAAATATTTGAATTTGCAGGGGGCGCCGGAATAGGTAGCGCCGTCACTAACTAGAGATCCGCGGACATGAAGACTTTTGTTCAGGAGGGCAACATATCTAAACATAGCGAAATTTTATCGTGTATTTGACTAAAACAGTTTTTTCATTTAAAAAGTGAGGAGTCCTTGGTGGATGGTGGTTTCAGAACTGAATCAGCAAATTTTCTGCATTTTAAATATTTAAGAATTCCGTTTTTAATTATTGAACATTGCTATGTAGTTTATTGCAATCGTTCTTTTCAATTATGTCTCCCCCACACAACTGGAGATACTTGCTTTAGATTTGTGTGCTAAAACTCGTCTCACTCAAATTTAAGTTAGGCATGATAATATGACAGAAGATATTACTACAACTGTAAACAATACGTAAGTTCGCCTCTGAACATACAAATTGCATAAAATTGAAAATTTATCAAAATAAATAAGAATTCAATATATTATTATATATTATTATATATTTATTCATAAAAATAAATGCAGTTAAGATTATTTTCTTGGGCCCTGATGAAACTTAAAATTAAATATGATACATATATCTTAAAGCCCCTATAAAAAATACTACCAGTAAATGTCCAAAAACGTTGAAGAAGATGCTGTAAATTGGCATTTTTCAGTATTTTGTGAATAATTAATAGATAATAAATAATTATAGATAGGTACTAAAAACTGGGTACTTACCACCACTGGGTACCTTTACCAATAAGAAAAACAACCGTGCTCGCCTACGTTTCATTGTAGACGCTTTATAAAGACGGGTCCAGACCGACTGCGCCAAACGTTTGCGAACGTTGCAAATTTCAGCAAACATGACTAGTTAGGACGGTAAACATAGACATAGTGTCGTGTAATTTTTACGAATACAAAACCATTCATTTAGATTTCTTGTCAACTATAGGGGAAAGTAGGGTAATGCCGACTTTCCGGGTAATACCGACTTGGGCATATTACAGTTACTAGAAATATATTTGGCGAAAGTACCCCATAGATATCTAGGATATGTATTTAAAACTAGATAAGACCATTTAAGTTATTAGTTTAGATAATTGAAAAAAAAACGAATTTATTTCCAAAAACAAGTACAGGCCAACAAACGAGAACTTTCAGTTGAAATGCGCACAACGGGAAGAGAGACGACATTAGAAGTAACAGAGATGCGCATAGGTTCAAATGTAAAATTTACGTAGTGATAACACACTTTTACTACTGCGCATCTCAAGTTCAACTGAAAGTTCTCAATTGCTGGTCTGTAGTCTAAAACTATTTGTATGCTTACAAAGCACAAACTAATTAAAGTAGTATTATCTCGATATTACCTATGAGTTTAATTTTCCTGTAACCCTGGGACGAGTGGGACATCAAAGGTAATAATTTTTTTTATTTCCACCATGTAGTCCTCCCACTCATCCCCATGGCTTTATCGTCAGAAACATCCAAAAAAATTCATGAGACTTTTGCGCTTGTTTTATGATTTGGTCTTCTAAAGGAACTTAGAATTTTCTATCCGGGTCCTGATGGGTCTTAATTTATGTGAGATATGAAAAAGTTGATTCGCAACGGTAAGTAGAGTTCCCAATGACTAAAAGGAAATTATTCTTTAGTCATTGGTAGTTCTAAAGCAAGAAAACAGTTGACGAGCATGTTGGCATAAACATGGGCATTCAATAGAATTTTTCCATATTTCTACATGTGTTGCTTCTTGTATCGAAAAGAAACTTTACGAGATTATCTTCACGTTCAAACAATTTCAACATCTGTATTTGGAACAACAAACTAGATGTGGTTCAAGTTCAAATGCTAATTTCATTCTTCGACGACAGTGTAAGAAAATCTTTCAATACACTCTTCAATTAACGAGTCTAAAACATCTCTAAAAACTTATAAATGTTTCACAGTTAATTCCTGTTAATTTACCTACTTTCTAAAAAATATTCGTTCCAGAGAAGAGAGTTTTAAAGGATAATAACTTTACCTGACCGCCTAAGGACCGCTTTACATGGACTAAATATCGTACTAACTTTTTAGTTCTGAATCAACTCAAGGAACAAAAGCACGGGAATCGAAGCTTTAACGTCGTGCACGGCCGTGCAAGTTAAAGCTTAGATTCCCGTGCTTCTGCTCCTTGAGTTGATTCAGTACGTAACAAGTACGACATTTAGTCTATGTAAAACGGCCCTAAGACCACCGTTCTTGTTACTTTTCTAGTATCTAGGTACCTAGAGTCTGTATTTATCTTGCGAAGAAGTAACAGTATTTATTTATCCCAAATTTAATTAATTTTATTTGTAATTTATAATAAAATATGAAAAATTTCTAAAAGGCGTTTCCCCACCCCTGACTTTTAGCCCATTCTACCTCCGCCCACTAAAAAACATTTTTCAATATGAATTCATTTTCAAAAGTTTGAAGTTAACTGTAGAAGAGAAGTTATGAAGTTATACTAGTACCTATTTAAGTACTAACTCTAATTTAAGTACGTATTAAAATGCGGAAATAGTATAAGTATAGTAGTAGTAGTAAATTAAAATTGATTTAATACCTCAAGTAGAAGTACTTTGATTCAAGTTGTTTTTAATTTTTATACAACATACAAAATCAAAAAATTTAGACTTTTCAAACTAACATCTTTCCAAAGAGCAACTTCGATTCATGAAATTAAAAATTAGAGTGTTTTTTTATACACAAATGCAATTTCTAAAACTTTATTGTTATTGCTGTAACTTGAACTTCCATACTTCAGATCTCTGAAAAATATTACATTAGAGAGTTTGTAACAGCTAGCTAGACTGGATAATAAAATTTTCAGTAAAAAAAATCGAAAATTGGTGCCATCAATCTCCATTTTCATCTCCCATTTAATTGGTTATGCTATTAAATTACCTAATTGTTTAAGTAATAAAACTATTCCGCACTACAATTATGATGATGCAATTGATTGATTTGCATACAGTTCAATTTTCATCGAATGATTTAATAATTACCTACGGTGAATTTTAATAGCTGTTTTATAACATCTAGAGAGGTAACGAAGAGCATTTTAATTTTAATATACTATTCATATTACCCATGTTACTATGTATTTGTTTTAATGTTTTAAACATCATCGTAAGGTAAACCACAATCAGAGAGTCATAGACCAAATCACTTCTCAGATAAAAGTTGTTTAATTTTACATCAACCTCTTACTTAAAACATACCTACTGTTTTACTAATTATAGTTTTTTTTTTTATTAATTTTCAGAACAATTCCGGCTGTTCTCAAAGAAAATGTACAATAAAAAATGAACGACCCGTGTGTGGTTCAAACGGAATAAGTTATCCCAGTAAATGTTATTTAGAAAGAGCTCAATGTAAAAATAGTAATTTAACAATAATTCGACAAGGCATGTGCCAAGAAAATCGTCCTTGTCTTCAAGCCCTAACGACAGCTATTTCATCGACACAAAACGGCTTCCGCCCGAAATGCCGTCCCGATGGAAAGTACGCAACGACACAATGTCATCCCGACGCAGGTTATTGTTGGTGCGTTACCCCTAAAGGAAATCCAATTCCGAGGACGTCGGTAAAATGGACGCCAAACACAAAACCACGATGTAATCGTAAAAAGAAAAGTACGAAAAGAAGGTCGTCTTCGAGATCTCGAAAAACGCGCAAGGTTTGTAAACGAGCAGACAGAGCGCTTTTTAATAGCAATCTCATTAAAATATTTCACACGGAGTACGTTCGTGAACATACATCATTTCTATCTGTAAATACTCCCGATTTTGACAAGACCGTTTTAGAATGGCAATTTAAAAGATTGGATCACAATCGTAATAACGTATTAGACAAGACGGAATATCGTGATTTACGCAAGATAGTGAAGAAAGCTGTCAAACCCAAACGTTGCGCCAAGAGTTTTGCTAAGGAATGCGACATAAATCGAGACCAATTCATCAGCTATCAAGAGTGGGCCAACTGTTTGACCCGGGACGGCATGGACGGTAGGTATTTAATCCGAACATTTTCCACGATCAGCGGTGATTAATCTACACCCTACGCTACATATGCTAGCTCTAATTGCTTTATCCGGTGTTGCTTCCGCTCGCCCACAATTTAACTTTAATAACTTAATTTGATCTAAAATATAATCGCGTGGTAGTTGCTGTCGCCTCATTCTCTTAACATCTTAGATAGATATCCGTACTTGTTTTGAACTTAAATAGTTTCTTTGCGTGTGTTCTTGTCGCTGAACGCAGACGGTCGAGGAGAAGACGATGCTAACATCGACGACGACGAAGAAGACGAAGAGGAAGGCGAGGATATATTTTCTTCTCCACGATCACCACCGCACGGAGGTATTTAAATAAACCAACAAGTGTCGACGATAATTTGATTTAAATTAATTTATTTGTAGTGCTTTATGATGGAGGCGGACGTCTATCCAGTGGGCAAAATTACGAAGATGATTCAACCGAACGAAGAGATGATGACCCATCAGACTGTATATCAGATCGACAAACTGCTCTTAACGACGCCGATAAACTTTACGAACTTTACGTTCCTGAATGTACACCGGATGGTCGTTACCAAAAGGTATAACTTTTTTTATCATTTGCATGTCGCTTCTAAATAAGGTACGAATAACTACGTGTTTGTTGGAAAAAAGTTACGTAAAAAGGAATTCCGTCGATTGCATTTAAATGTTTCTTTACTTGCATCGGTTATTAATTGATTTCCTGAAACCTGATAATCATATAAATCATCACTAAATCCCGCTAGAAATTTTGTTTAAAACTGCTAACAACTTTCTGTACATACATAAGCTACAGTTACTAACTGGTTGCTAGACTTTTTTTTATTTAATTACATAAATATTACATTTAGAACCCTAATTATGTCATTTTATGGAGTACAAATTAATATTTCCTTGAAAGTGTCAAGCGTAATTTTATTACACGCTCGTTATTAGGCCAAAGACACTTGTACAATCCATCTACCTACCTAAGGAATTATTTCCACAAGACACAAGAATTTTGGAAGTTTTAATATTGAATGCCGATGACCATGACGTTGGCACATTTGGACAGATTCAAGACAAATAATGGAATTTTTTGCATTGTGATGAATTCGTGGTTCTTAATGGAGCTCATGGTTTGGTTATTATCTAATTTTTAGTCGTTATACCTAATCGAGTCGGTGCAATTTAAAAATATTCCACTAATATAATATTCAATCGCATTTTTTTGTAAATAAAACTTTTGAAAATGGAAGCCCTTGTTGATGATCAATTCAGGGCCGTAGCCAGGGGTAAGAAAATTTAGACTGTTCTTTTGCCAGAGCTTGCTAAGGATTTCTCAATAATAATAAAACGATAAGCTCCTAATTGGTGCCGAAGAAGAAAACATTGATTTAGAGAAAGTCCAATTTTTGCAAACTTTGGGCAATCAACTTCTATTCTCAGAAGAGATTACCGCGGTCAATAGATTTACACAAACCCAGAAGAGAGAAAACCCTGATTTTAGCTTTCAGCCTCCCTTGAAAATTTTTGAGCCTGCCCTCATAACACAGTCTGGATATGGCCCTGGATCAATTTTTACAATAATTATTGTTTAACATTATCGGTCAAGACAATGGAGCTTGCTCTCTCAACCCTCGTGAGAGATTTGACGAATTACTCATAAAAATCTAGACTTGTAGAGCAGCGTTTCTCAACCTTCTAGGTTTGCGACCCCCAAATTCCAGTAATTATTTTTGGAGACCCTCTCTGTTTTGTTTTTTTTCCTTCAAAATAAAGTTTAAAATTTGTTAGAACAAAATATATAACTTCTAAAGTAAGGGTCGTTTTACATGGACTAAATGTCGTACTAACTTGTTAGTTCTGAATCAACGTAAGGAGCAAAAGCACGGGAATCTAAGCTTTAACGTCGTGTACGGTCGTGCTTCTTCTTCTCGAGTTGATTCAGTACTAACAAGTTAGTACGACATTTAGTCCATGTAAAACAGCCTTAAGAAACATACTGTAAGACAGATTTTTGTTGGCGAGCGGTGGGAAGACGCAGATCACTAAATTGGTATTTATCCCTACCAACGCAGTAGTAAACGTATTTAAATTATTAAAGAGGCGTGACCAAAACTGCGCGAACTTATCCCTACTTCTCGCCATCAAAAATCTGTGTTGCAGTATAAAGTATGAAGCATCTTCTTCAGAAACCCTGTATTACGAAGTAACGAAAATAACCTCCCCAATAGACTTCGTAACGTTAGCGAAAAGTTGAAAGCACTAATTTTAAAACATTAGCCAATCGTTAGTGCCTCTTAGTGCCTTTTGAAAAATTTCAATCATTCTTCTAGTTTTCGAGTTATTAACAACTACTTTTTTTTGGAGCCAACTTCACACTTGGCACCAACATTTTAAAATTTCGAAAAAAATTGTATACCAAACTTTAGTGCCTCATTACTCATTAGTACCTCTTAGTGCCTTAAAAACCGCTTTTTTATCTTCAGCACTTCAGCCCAAACTTTTTACGTTTGTGATAAATTACTATACCGAGTGATGACTTGCGCGACACAGCATAGGGATTTCAATCGTAAATTCTTAATATTTAATTATTTGCTCCCCTAATTATTTCAAAGCTAAAGTAGATGTAGGTTTTTTTGTAGAGAAGTACGTAGTACTACAACTGCACGTAGTATTATTTGCAATAGTTCCATTTTCGGTAACCCAAAAAATCAACGAAATAAAAATTCAGTGATAAATTTAGTTACAATTACGGTGATGCCATGGAATTGTCAAAACAAATCGCATTTATGCATTTACATTATAACGTTTATTAAATTATTATTATTATCAAATTACTATTATATTGTTATTGGTTAAGTGTTTTGTTTGGATATTTCTTCCATGGCATCTCCGTTTTTTAGAAATATTCAATTTTAGTTTCGTTGATTTTTAGATTTTCGAAAAATGGAACTATTGCAAATAGTATGGTCAGATATTATTGTAGTATTTTTTCGCCACGAAAAAGTTCTAAAATAATTAGAGAAACAAATAATTGAACATTAAGAATTTACCATTGACATCCCCATGCTGCATCGTGCAAGTCATCACCCTGTGTGACATAATGTCATACACTTCGTGTATAAAATTCTTATCCAAAAATGATAATTTCACCCTGAATGTAACAAATTACCCTCTAATTCATTTCCCATCAGCTGCTTGGAATTTCTTCTATGTCTCTAATACTATTCTGAAGCATTCAGAATTTATTTCTATTAAATTTAAAGAATATCCTCCTAATCAGTGGCGTAACTAAGAGTTTGGGGTCTCTTCATCAAAATCCAGAGTAAGGCCCCTACCCATTCCTGTTAATAATGGGGCTATACCGCAACGCGGACCCTTAGGGCTCTTTATTTACGCCACTGAATTTAGGGTTCATTTGTGACTATTTCTAAAACTTTTACCACCGACCGACTTTTAGTTGCTTATTGTCAAAACATCTGTGTAACTTTACAAGGAAAGAAAAGTATTTACCTATTTCTTTATTCAATTTTCAAATACATAATTACAAAAACAGACATTTTTAAAGTGCCTCTTTAAGCTAGCCTGCATCACAGTTTCTAGAAGCTAATTTCTCTTTCTAAGCCAAGAGAAACCTTGCATTTCTAGCGTCAGACTGGTCAGACGCTAAAACATGGGCCAAATTTATTTTCTATCGGTTTGAAAAAAAAGCCAGATTTTAGAAATTGTTATGAAAGGCTAGCTTTACGGTACAAATTACGAAATTTTTCGGGGGCCCCTTTTATTCTGGGGCCCTCCCGCAACGCGGGCCCTGGGAGCCCGTTATTTACGCCACTGCTCCTAATTATTTAATTATATACCGTATATGCTCGCATAATTTGAACAAATAACCTTCTACCGTTCTACCCCTTATCAGATTTTTTGAAAAATCCTAATGTTGTAACAATGAATGAAACCTTGTACTGATGACGAAGTACTTGCAAAATAATTTTATTACGAACTCTTTTATATTTATTTAATTTATTGACGCACTTAAAGATTAATATTGCTAAAATACACTGATTAACAGTACGATAAGATCTTCTACCACCTACAAAAAATGCAACACTCAATAAACAAATTT
Source organism: Malthinus seriepunctatus (assembly GCA_963924605.1). Lineage (NCBI taxonomy): Eukaryota > Metazoa > Arthropoda > Insecta > Coleoptera > Cantharidae > Malthinus > Malthinus seriepunctatus. The sequence goes on from OZ004600.1 coordinate 35,521,346, forward strand.
CACCACAATACTTCCCCTTCGCCCATACTCGAATAATTAATAAACAATAATTTTTTGCTGAATTACTTTACTATTACAGATTCAATGTTACAAATCAGCGGGTTATTGTTGGTGTGTAAACGAAGACACTGGAAAAAACATACCAGGTACGTCAGTTAAAAATCAAACTCCCAAATGTGATCAAGTTCCCGCACCGAGTCGTCCGATGAAGGGATGTCCCGATGAAAAAAAAGTGGGTTTTTTGAAAGATTTGATGGAATATTTACATCAACGAATGCAAAGAGAAACGAATGGTACTAACATTGCGGGGTTAGTATAACATTATTTAACAATGGTTAATAGCTAATAAGTAATTTTAGTAACGGAGCAACGTGGAAAGTATCTCGAGAAGAACAAATAGCAACATGGAGTTTTGTTGTTTTTGATAAAAATAAAAATAAAGTGTTAGATCGAAACGAATGGAAAATGTTTAAAGATTTAATGTCCGGAATTAAAAGTTTAAAAAGGTGTGGTAAAAAACTACCACGATACTGTGATATCAATAAAGATAGACAAATCAGCATGACGGAATGGTTGGATTGTCTAAATACTCAAAGGCATTCGATAGAACAAGGTAAAATTTAATTTCGTTTACTTCCAATTTTTGCTAATTTTACTATTTTTATTTTAGTCGCAACAACAGTTTCAACTGGACTTGTGAGAACAGGAAAGAATCCATTGTCGATGCTGATAGACGATTAAATAAAAATGTTTGGTGACAACAGATAAGACTGTAGTAGTGTGTCTCACTAGAAGTGCTGTGTAATATAAGACAAAAATTGCTGTGCAGTGACCTCATGATGTGATTTTAAATTAGTTATTTGTATTTCTTAGCAAGTACAGTAGAGTGTGCTTATTTATTGTTATTATAACGTACGTACTACACCATTTGAAAAATTCAACTACACAAACATTTGTATTAAATAATGTAATCGAAAGATATTTAATTGAATTTGTGTACTCTCGCGTATTTTACATTAAAGAACAATTTATGTATAGCATTGTTTCGACATCTTCAAATAAATTTTTAAAATATTTTATTTTATAAAAATTATTGATCTGTAGGGTTTTTACAAATGTTTTAAAAAATTAAAACCATTGAGCTCGATGCAGGAACTTATTATTTACTGTTTTGAGTAGGTTAAAATTTGGAAGTCTGATAATGAAGAATATAATTATTGTTACATTCCATTGCCAAGCATTAACTATAACTTTTCATCTGTATAAGGTGACTGAGGTAGTTATGGATGATATTTCATAAAACTCAAATTTAATTAATTAATAGAACGACCCATATTATAGGGTCGTTTCCACTGTTTAATTAACTTTAATTACTGGCCCAATCTATGCTTCATTTCATATCTTCAAATTACAAATAGTAATTAAAAAACAGCGGATGTGACCGTACGAAGAACTTTTTCCGTCCGTCAAATCTTGTAATTTTGAATTAAATTTACTTTTATGTTAATGTAAATTACATTATATTAAAAATTAAAAAAAAAACTTGTTTAAAAATTGCTTCCGTCAAGGATTGAACCTGGGACTTCTGTGTATAAGCAGAATTTTTAGGTATAAACTGTTTCAAAAATTTCATTTTTTTATAATTTTGGCATAAATTAAAGTTCAAAATATACATTATTTTATATCTTCAGAAAGGTAATTTTACGAGCTTTCAAAATATCGAAAAATATGCGGGGTGTTCCATTTAAATTTAGAAATTTGATTCCATTTCCGGTTAAACCGGACGTCAAAATATAAAGTGTTTGGTATCGTGTAATAGCTAATTTAACGAACTTTCAAAATACTTAAAAATATACAGGGTGTTCCTAAAAATATTAATATTTTTGTAATTTCCGGTTTAACCGGAAGCGTTTTGTTAACTTAAAATAGTGTCAAATAATAGATATATATAGGATTGGTATAAACATCCAATCTCAAGTTTTCATTTTTATTACAAAAAGAATTAGAGAATTTTGAAGTTTTGACATTGAAAAAATCATTACTCCAAAACGGCTTGAGCGATTTTGATAAAAATTTATATTTCGATAGAGAATTACGTTTCCTGTAATATATCCAAAAAAGAAAAAATATGGCAGAGGAAATTTCGAGGAAATTCATTTCAAATTTTTGACCTACTTTGGCAAAGGGGTTTTTAACAATTTTAAAACAATTTTGAAAATCGACTACGTTAGGGCGAAACCCCTATATTTTGGCTGTACAGTGCCGTTTTTAAATTTTTATAATTATAATTACCGGCCAAGTTATAAGAGAAAAATCACAAAATGGGATAATCGTTCTATTGGCCTTCATTTTGAATTAAAAAATTTGAAATTTTATTTTTCATTTGGGGCTTAGATGTACTATCTTATAGCCAAGTAAAATTGAATTTGGCCCAAATTTGCAAATATGCCTCCAAAATAATCACCTTATTTTTGGACACCCTGCATAGATTTCTTACAAAAGCTTAGTTTGCCGATGAAATCATTTTAAAGTGGCTAAAACAAAATTTCATCAAAATCGGTTCTGTAGTTTTTGCCCCACAGCTGTAACATTTCAGTTCAAAAAATCGAAACTTTTTTTTTCACTTTTGGAATCAGACTCAAAACGTCGAGAAATGCAAAAAATAATTTTATTATTATTTTTTTCTCGATTATAACAACTTTTTCTTGGATTGGAAAAAGTTAAAATGTTATAAAACACTAACCTTTAGCTGGTCTTCTTCCTCTTCTGATCAGGTACTGTGTGAGTTCATCAATCCAAAAGACACAAAAAGCACACAACACGAAATAAATAACACACTCGCGAAACCACGTTCAAAAATTAACTAAGGAATTTATATTAACAAAAATTAATAGATATTGTAATCAATTACTTGGTGAAATCGTCCCATCACGTGTGACCAAATGTGCATACTCGCACCTTATCGCAATCACAATAAACAAATGCTAAATCAAAATTTGTTTTCATTTATTTAAAATTGATTTGTTTACATAATTTATATTTCTTTTTAAAGCAATTTAAAAAATATTCAATATTCATAAGAAATAAAAAATAGATTTTATTTCAATTTTTTAAATTCAACCCTCAATTATCGAAAAAAACTCAATACCTATATTTTTCGTGTAAAATGGTTGTTATAAATACAAGCATTAAGTTTTCATAAGTTAAATAAAAATTCTGAAGAGATATATCATCAAAAATGTGCAAATATAATTTTTTTAATATTTCATATGAATTTCTTGCATTATTCCAAAAGCAAAGCTACTTTTCGTTTTTCAGATTTCTTAGTTGGAGCAGAGCAGCCCTAAAAGTGTATAAGTAAAATTTCTGCCGTCCATAAACCTAAGTTCCTGTTTTTAAGTTTGAAGTTTTGAAGATTGAACACAATCTTCAATTTTTGAAAAATCTTTGCATGTAGCGCCATCTGTTTTCTGAGCTAAGAGTCAACACTGAACCTTTGATTTGCGTTTCGCAATCTGGCGACAGTAAAAGTGAGGTTAGATTTAAATTTGTTGTTGTAAATAAATTTTTATCGATGTGTACAAAAGTACTGTAATTATTCAGACGATCTAATTAATAATTAACAACAGCGTTCATCCATTAATACCATCTTCGTATTTCGTCGCAAGTGTATAACTAAAAAAAATGCAATCTCGAGAGAAAAGTCATTCTCATGGCCATTCTGGCATGACTACTAAAGAAAAAGAAAAGTATATCGAAACATTTCGCTTCCCTTTTTGTGACGATTCAAGCAAATATGAAAAAGTGGCAAAAATTGGACAAGGAACATTTGGGTAATATTCAACATATTGCAAGCTATATTACATTAATTTACCTACTTTATGCTTTTACGTACAGGGAAGTATTTAAAGCCAAAGAAAAAGTTAATCCAAAAAAACTAGTAGCCATGAAAAAAGTTTTAATGGATAACGAAAAAGAAGGGGTATAAGTAAACCTATTCGAATTATTTATTTACACCTAACCGTTCTGGTTTTAGTTTCCGATTACAGCTTTACGTGAAATTCGTATTTTGCAAAGACTGAAGCATGAAAATGTAGTAAATTTATTAGAAATTTGTCATAGACGTGCACCTCAACAAAATAAGTGTTTAAGCACTTTCTACCTCATATTTGAATTTTGTGAACACGATTTAGCGGGTCTTCTCTCAAATATAAATGTTAAGTTTAATTTGGGAGAAATTAAAAAAGTTATGCAACAATTACTAAATGGTTTGTATTACATACACAGCAACAAAATCTTACATCGTGATATGAAAGCCGCTAATGTACTTATTACAAAAAATGGTGTCTTAAAACTTGCTGATTTTGGTTTAGCTCGTGCATTTAGTACTAACAAAAATGGACAACCAAATAGGTATTTGTTTGAGCTTTTTTTACATACTTTGGTATAATAGCAAATTTATAGATTCACTAATCGTGTGGTAACCTTATGGTATCGACCACCTGAGTTATTATTGGGAGAACGAAATTATGGACCTCCGGTAGATTTATGGGGTGCAGGATGTATTATGGCTGAAATGTGGACACGTTCACCAATAATGCAAGGTAATACAGAACAACAACAACTGACTTTAATTTCCCAACTCTGCGGTTCAATTACACCTTCGGTTTGGCCAGGAGTTGAAAATCTAGAATTGTATAAGCAAATGGAATTACCGCAACAACAAAAAAGAAAAGTGAGGATACTGCTAATGAATTAAATCTGTAGTTAATTCTTATTCATTATTTAGGTTAAAGACAGACTGAAACCGTACATGAAAGATCCATATGCTTGCGATTTATTAGATAGATTATTAATTTTGGATCCTGCAAAAAGAGCAGATGCGGACACTGCTTTAAACCACGACTTCTTTTGGACTGATCCGATGCCTGGTGATTTAGGAAAAATGTTAGCACAACATTCCCAAAGCATGTTTGAATTGCATGCTCCTCCAAGGAGATCACGTACTCATCATACAATGGCAAATCAACGCCCAACTGCTTCCACTATTCAAGATGGTGGTTATCAAGATCGTGTTTTCTAACAAAAGATTTTGGTTAAAAATTTATAAGACTTGATTTAAATAATGCGGATGTTAGTTTGTTATTAATTAATAAGGAATCGTTTTGTAATGCTTAAAGCAGTAAGTTCTCTTTGTAAGTTCCAGTTACGTTTTGTATTGATAAAAGTATTTTGTACAGAATTGGATTTTTAAGATTGACATTTTTAAATTGTTATAACTTGGATTTACTATAATAATTTTTTATAAAATACCAAATTTAAACTATCAATTTCTTAAAAGCAAGGAAAAAATATAGTTGATAAAGTTTGGCCCAAACAAGAACAAAGTCTTTCACAACAATTAGTATTTTCAGTAGTTAATGTATGTTCACCTATTAACTCGGGATTTGTTTTTGCTATTGCTTGATTCGAAATTGGTTTTTCTTTCCCGTCTAAAGACATTTGATTTATTGTAATTCTCTTACGGTTTAAGTCGTGAGCTGTAGTGTTACAAGATTGGGACGATTTCAGACTATGTACATATACTTCACTATTTAATGTATGTTCATTTATTAAATCGAGATTTGTTTTTGCTATTGGTTGATTCGAAATTGGTTTTTCTTTCCTGTCCAAAGTTGTTTGATTTGTTGTAATTCTCTTCTTAAGTTCTAAGTCATGGGGTGTGGTGTTACAAGATTGGGACGACTTCAAAACTATTGTTGCATATGTACATTTTGGAAGGTTTCCGATTTTATTTTGTAGAAAATTAGTTTCAGGTACTATTGAACTAGATTGAACACTTTCTTTGTTTTGATTTTGTTGTTGAGTTTCAATTTTGTACACTACACATGAATTTATATCACCGGGATCTGAATATTGTCCTGCCTTAATTGTAATAATCTTCTTGTTTGAATTTGAAAACGAATCATCGGGAGGTCTTAAATCATAATATTCGTCGTCAAATTCACTTTTACCACTGTAGCTAGAACTATCTGATTCATAATAAAATTCCATTGCAATGAAACCTGAAATGTAGAGATTATAGAGTTGTATATTGCTATAGAAAAATAAAGCTAGCGATTAAAAATAAATTTATTTACGTACAAGCAAGTTGCTTGAATAGTCTTCTCAAAGCTTTCACTTTATTCGATATTGTTTGAAAATGCAGAAGCTGACCGGTGTTGATGATCACAGCAGCACAGGTTTATTAAACTGTAATAAATTGTTGATTGTTTACGTTTGTCCTAGAGCCGCATGCCACAGCGATAAGGTGACGTTTACTCAAGGACAATGTAATATCAGGTCGGTGAAGAAGTGGTGATACTTGAGTTCTGCAATTGCATACCCTTTAGGCGTATAAACAGCTTTACTTGAATATCTTGTACGCTGATTGAAATGTTGAAATGCATTTCAAAATCGGAATTTGGAAATGACTTTTTTGCTTTTTAGCAATACCTACCTTTGCACAAAGTTGATATTTTGACCTCAGGGTGCACTCTGTTTGCAGAGTCAGATTTTTTTACTGATTCTGACTCAGTTTATTCGGCTGATTACGAATCTGCCGAGTGCCCCTTTGGCACCCTTGAACAAACACCGCCATTATTGAGGATTAATGTTGACTAAGAACGGTTTTTGGTTATAACGTTTTCTCGCTATTTCTTTCGATGGAACTTTGAAAAATAACTCATCAGAAATAATGTCCTTCAACGACAATTTTTTTAAATAATTCTTTCGACCAAATATCTTGAAATATTTAAAGAATGGCCCAAAAAATTTTCATTTGTTTTTTAATGTTACAAGAACTAACAAAATTAATCAAAAATTATATAGAAATGAAAGCTGCAGTGTTTAGCTTTAAATTAATATATATTTTGTAAATACCTATTACCATTGTTCATCTTGCAGTAAAACAGTTTTTTATTCATCGACGTGCTTATATTTTGCATTATTTATTGATTCGCGTAATTCTTCTCTAGATTCCTTAATTTTGGAGAAAACTGTCAAAAAGTAGAATTAGTCATACATTTGCCTCCCCCCTGAGGTTTGCTTAAGGGTGCCTGGCAAACAGACTAATATGGATAATGGATATGGATGCACTATGGGCAATGTACCTACCTAACTAAATTTATTAAATTTAGGAGTCGTTTATGCTGGGGAAACCAATGCTACGGTTACAGGTTAAAGCTTAAGTTAACGGCCAGTATAAACGACTCCTTATAGGTCTATGTATGGGAATTAATAAATAACACATTTCAAAATACAAATTAATTTCCAGTTTTCCAATGAAATAAAGAAGTAAAAATATATATTATTACGTACCAACACATTTTTAAAATACAAAAATAATTATCTTTTAGGCTTACTAAAATAGAACTTCCAAACCGTTGTACCTAAATCCTAAGCCACGCTAGAAGTTTAGTTAAAATTCTACAATCTACAGCACCATTTAACATTTTGCACTTATTGTTATTAATAATAAATAAACGAACAAAATATAATACCTACAAAAAAATTACTTTGAATTATTTCAATTATTTCCAAACATACAACAGCACAATTTTGTCCAACAACTCGCCTCTTCTATCTCTTCTGATAATATGTTAGTCGACTCAACACGTCTGGAATGTGGTTCATGAACGATAGGTTGAACTCGACTAGGTTGAGCTATAATAGTGGATACAATAACTGCTTTTGAATGAGATGGATCAGTTCTATTTTCATGCTTTCTTTGTGGTCTTTTAGGTAGCGACTGCGGTATGTGTGAGCTTTGATTTGTTTCCAATGTTGTAGAATGATCAACATTACAAGATACTGATGTTGGATATGGATAAGAGAAGGGATTTCGCCGATCACGATTTTGAAGGACATCCCTTGTGTGCACTGTATTATCACTATTTGTTTGCTGTTGTATTGGTCCATACTTTTGGATATCTGAATATTTTGAATTTAATCGGTGATTTGTAAGTTGTGCATGTGCATCTCTACATGATAACACTATGGGATTTCCTTTTGGAATTGTTTCAGACTTTTTATTACCATTTAAAGTTTCTGGTATAACAAGAGAAGTTGCTTCACGCCTTTGAGTTCCCAATTTTGATTGATGTTTTATCTTCTCAACGTCTGAAGCTAACAGATCGTCATTCTTACACGTCGAAGACGCTTCATTTAATTTATCTACATTATTTATTTGATGTGCGTTTTGTGGTAGACTACTATCACTTGTTATTTCATGTGATCGAAGCCAATTAAGGAATTGCTCTTTGCTAACTGGTGTTTGATTTAATTTTGAATCTGGGTAATGTGATAACACCATTGGATTTAACTTTGGAATTGTCTCAGGCTTTTTGTTATCATTTAATTTTCCTGGTACAACCAGTGAAGTTGCTTGACGCCTTTGGGTTTCCAATTTTGATTGATGTTTTTTCTTTTCAATTTCTGAGGCTAACAGATCATTTTCATTGTTAGATGTAGAAGCTTTATTTAGTGGTATATATGTAGAGGTCGAAGTCACTTCATTTGTTATTCCAAATGAGCTTGTGAATTCTGTAGTGTTAGTTAGACCATTTCCTGCACAAGACGACGATATTTGATGTTGCTGTAAGTTTGAATTAAATTTAGGTGTCCAATCCACTACATTAGAATTACGATTTAATTCTTCTTTTAGAGACATATAATCTACTAGACTAGTACTTGGTTCATATTTTGATAAAACTGGACGGTTACCGTTTGATGTATTCTTAGAGTTCTTGTGTGTGTTTGGCTTTCGTGCTTTTTTATTCTTAGTTTCATCACTCTTTTCTACTCTTTTACGTGGTTCACACTGATTTGATACATCAAACATTAAATCGTTATATTCCCCGGCTGTAATTTGTGTAATATTTTGTTGATTAGTATCAACAAGTATTGGAGGAGGTGCCAAATTGTAATATTCTTCATCAAACTCACTTTTTCCGCTCTCGGTACTGCTATCGGACTCGTATTCGTATCCACGATTGAGCATTTTAAATCTATCTGTAAAAAGTTGAGGTAAGTGTATAACATATCCACCCATCTAATTACAATTAGCTATACAGGAGCGGCGGGCGCTAGGCGAGGTAAGCTTCGCATAGGAGCGCAATATGTTAGGGGTGCAATAGGGCGCAATAGAGTGCCGCGGGCAGTGGTGTAAATAACGGGCTCGCATTACTGGAGAGCCCAGGAATAAAAGGGGTCCCCAAAAAATTCCGTAGTTTGTACCGTAAAGAGGCACTTTAAAAATGTCTGTCTTTGTAATTATGAAATGAAATAGATGTAAGTGAGCAGTTAGGTTTAAGGTTGTGGAACTATAATGGTATAAATAATTATAAGTTAGGTTTGGGGTTGTGGAACTGTAATGGTATAAATAATTTTAAGAATATTAGTAGTAAATATTTTGATAGGTATGATCTAATAGGAATATGTGAGAGCTGGTCGGTTAGTAAGGTGGATCTGGGCAGTAGCTATGCAGATTTTGTTTGTATAGATAGTCCAGCTGTTAAGGAGAAAACTCTCGGTAGAGCCGCTGGCGGGTTGTTTATTTTGATTAGAAAAGTCATAAGTTTCAATATTGTCGAGGTTTCGGAAATTTATATATTTGTGGAGATAAATCTAAATAACACTAAATACATAGTAGGGTTAATATACTTGTCCCCTAGTAAAGACATGCAGGTTTATTTGGATTTGCTGGAACCTGTTTTTCAGAAAATTCTGCAGGATAGCGAGGATAAGATTCTTGTAATTATGAGAGATTTTAATGCAAGGATGGGAGCCTACGGTGAGTTTGATAGGGAAGCTCTAGAAGGTAGTAGCCTAGTGTCAGAAAGACAAAGTTTAGATGAAAGTAAATAAAAGAGGTAGAGAATTTCACGAATTTATGGCTGGGTATGGGCTCGTCCTGTTAAATGGGAGATCACCAGGTGATATTCCGGGAAGGTTTACTTTTAATTCCTCAAGGGGAAGAAGTGCAATTGATCTCTTTTGGATAAATTTAAATGGTGCCCCTAAGGTCGAAAAATTAGAAATATTAGATGCAATCACCGAGGGAGATCATTTTATGGGTACCCTATCGTTGCACGAACATATGAATCATAAAAAAGAACCGCACCAGAAGGATTGTAAAATAAAAAGAATGTATTGGGATGTTAATAAGGGTAGGTTGTTTCAGAATTTAATTCGAGAAAATCCGCGGGGTTTAGAGGCTGATGACCTGGACGAACATAGCAAGGTTTTGAAAAATTTTATAGCGACTTTTGCTGAGGCGGAGGGCTTGTTAGTGGAGATAAACATGGCGAGTAGCAAGGGGAAAGGACCGTCAAAGCCGTGGTACAATAGGGATTGCCAATTAGCTAAAGTAAATATGAAGGCAAGTTTGAGGGAAGCGAAAAATGATAGAGCTAATTCAATAAGTTGGGTGCGTTATAATGAGATTAAAAAAGAATATAATAGGCTTATAAAATATAGGAAAGATCTCCATTACAATGTTATAAAAGAAAAGTTTTCAAACGTAAGAAACTCAGCCCAATTCTGGTCGGTAGTAAGATCCTTTAAACCAAAAAGCAACTCCATGTCAAAGATAAGTTTGGTACAATGGGAGGAATATTTGTTGCAGTCAATAACACCTGTTGTGGACCCATCAATAACCTTTTTTGATAGTCTCCACCCTGACTTTGATTCGGACGTAGTTATGGGGGAATTAGACTATGCTTTGGCAAAATTAAAAAATAATAAAGCAGCAGGTGCTGACCGAATACCTAATGAATTTTATAAGTACTTACCTTATGAAGGCAAATTAAGCGTTCTGGGCTTGTTTAATAAAATAATACAGCATGAAAGAATACCTGGTGATTGGTCCAAAATTGTTAAATTTATGTTACATAAAAAGGGGGATTCAAATAACACCAATAATTATCGAGGTATAGCATTAATGAATACACTAACCAAAATAATGTCTCAAATCTTAAATAGTAGACTAGTAACGTATTTAGAGCAATTCAGCATCATACCTGACTGGCAGGCGGGTTTTCGCAAAGGCAAAGGATGCTTGGATAATATTTTTATTCTTAATGCGCTGGTGCAGATCCATTTACGACTACCGAAAAGAAAAGTATTTGCTCTTTTTGTTGATTTTAAACAGGCTTTCGATGGGGTCCCCCAAAGTATTCTTTGGCAGAAAATGTATGACAAAGGTATCAGTGGGAAGTTTATTAGGTTGGTCAAACTGTGTTATGAAGCTTCGGGTGTCTCAATAAGAGTGGGTCAAGATTACACTAGAGAAGTCAAACAGAGTTGTGGGGTATTGCAGGGTGAACCACTTAGTCCAGCGTTATTCAATATATTTATAAGTGATATCGAAGAATATCTTAAGGGAAATGGTGTCTCAGGTATTAGCATAGATGGTTACCATGAAATAGTAACGCTGGCCTACGCTGATGATATAGTGATTTTTTCAGATAGCTGGATAGGGATACAAAAGAGCCTAGTTGTTCTGGAACAGTACTGTTCCCGCAATAAAATGAGGGTTAATGTGGAAAAAACTAAATGTTTGATTTTTAGGAAGGGAAGGTTGGGTGCGAACGAACTAAGGACGTTGCATTTTGGAAATAAAATAATAGAACAGGTAAACGCATTTACATATTTGAGTGTGAGGTTCTCTTCCTCGGGATTATTTTCGGAGGCTGCCAGGCTGGCATGCCATAAGTCAAACTTAGTGGGAGCAAATGTGTACCAAACATTGGCAGGGTCTAAATCGGACTCATGGGAAACAAAAAAGAAATTATATGAAAGCACAGTTAACGCTACCTTGCTCTATGGAGCTGAAGTTTGGGCCTTGAGTTATGCCCCAGAAATCGAAAGGGTTCAATTGCGTTTTTATAAGACTCTATTACGACTTCCGCGGAATACGGCTAATTACCTTGTCCGTCAGGAAACGGGAGCCCCGCCTTTAGAATTAGAATTGTTTATAAAGGTGGTACGTTGGTGTATAAAAAGTTTTAAAATCACAGAACAGTTTAATAAAGTTATGTTACAACAGGCTGTTACAGCTAAGCAAAGCTGAAAGTAATAGAAGAAAACTTAACTGGTGTTCCCAGGTAGAGGGTTGGTTTCAAGAAATTAACAAACTTAATATATGGCATCAACAGGATGAAGTTATTATGAATGAGGCCTTGCCATCTCTGTTTGAGGCTATGAGGGAAGTGTTGTACCGTAAAGACATGAATAGAATAGAAAACTCTAGTTATAACAGTATTTATAGAGATTTAATGGAACCCATGACGGGCTACCGAGAGCCTGAATACTTGAACTTTCGAATTTCAATCGATAAATTACGGATAATGGCTCAGTTAAGATTGTCTGGGAATAATTTTATTATAATAACAACTAACGGGGTTAAATATGTAATAGATGTAACAGTAAACTGTTCGATTTGCTCCTTAAATAGAAGGGAAGATCTAACTCATTTACCGATGGAATGCCCCTTGTATGAGCATCTGAGACGGATCTACCTTGTTGGCTACCAGCTGGGCTCTTATGATAGTGGTTTGGAGTCATTGCGGAATTTATTGAGCATCAGCTCCACAGCACACATTAATAATTTGTATTTGTATTTGGTTAACATGCTTAGAACTAGGTCATTTCTTTTAAATGAATAGAATTGTTAAGGTTTGATTTTAGGTGAATAGTTCATTGAATAATGATGGTTTTGATGATTTGATTTGTTTTGATGATTTGATTTGATTTGAGTTGTTCTTTGTAAGGATATAATTATAATTATGTTCAAAGGAATGGAGTAGTTTGTTACTAATTTAAACTTGGGTTTCGGGTCACTGATGATGTAACGTATACCTCTGCTGTTGGATGGGTGTTTTGTTATAGTACATGAAGCAACCACTTTGTATAAGAATTGTTGCTTTAAGACAAATAAATATATTATTATTATTATTATTATTAATTATGAATTTGAGAATATAAAAAAGTAGGTAAATACTTTTCTTCCCTTATAAAGTTACAAAATGTTTAGACAATAAGCAACTATAAACCGTCGGCCTGGTCGGTAAACTACATTTGTAAACTATGTAAAAAGGTCGGTTGTAAAAGTTTTAGAAATAGTCACAAATGAACCCTAATTTATATGAATTTTTATAGGAAAATAAATACCTAATATGATTAAAGTAAAAGTATACAGTTATGCAACATCGACAGAAGGTTAATTCTAGACCAATAACGTACCTTTTGGTTCAGTAGATTTGATGGAAGAAAAGCGAAAGAAATTAATTTATTCACTGCATTGCAAGAGAGTAAGAAAAAACTTTTATGTTCAAGGAAAAGAGAGTAGGTATTTGATAAGTGGAATCGACTTGCCAAAGTTGATAATCTCAGTTCTCAGGTGCAACCTAACGGCCAAAAAGTGCATAGACAATCAAAACTTGCAAGGGTTGTCATTTTTTAAAGCCATTGTCATGAAAATTAGTATTTTTTCTAAACATTCGTCTTTGAACGTACTATTTGCTAAAGTATGCTGCTCTATGTGTACTTTTGGTCGTTTTCTACCACCAATTAGTTTTATTATTATTTTAAGTTGAAACCCGAAATTTTTTACTCTTACTTACTTTTTACTTACACTCTGAATCTTGTGGGAAGATCTTTTGGATCTTTTATTTAGTTCCACACTTTTAGACCTCACTGTAGAAGTGTATAAGATTCTGGAAGCTATCGGACCGAATGAGACAAACAATCCCCGGAAAATTAGCTGTCACTAATCATTCTGGGTATATGAAAGTGAATAATGTTACTTGTTGAGCTGGGAGCAACAAAAAAGGAATAAAAGCAAGATTGCCCTACGAGAATTAAGCGATTTTGACCTGAAAGGCTTCATAGATAGCTGATAGGTTCATTATAAATATTTCACAAAATTGATAATAATAACAGAAGCTTTTGGATCTTTTATTTAGGAGTTATTAAGGTCATTCCACACTTTTAGACCTCACTGTAGAAGTGTATAAGATTCTGGAAGCTATAGGACCGAATGAGACAAGAAATACCGGGAAAATTAGCTGTTACTAATCATTTGGGTTATATTAAAAGTGAAAAAGGTAGCATGTTGAGCTGGGAACTATGTATATTCTACTACCGTGGGTATATTAAATAATTAATTCAATTACCTATAAATTTTCTAAATAAATATTTAATATTAATTTAATTAAATTAAATAATTAAACTCACTAAATAAGTCGTTTTCATCTTTATTTTTACATTTTAAGGTAGTCACATCATGTCGGTTAACTTAGAAAAACCAAACTGGAGTACATTTAAACAAAATAAATAATTAGACAAGATTTAGGTATTACAACAAAATTAAAAATATGAGTATATGACCGGAAGGGATACAAACGGGCCGATCATTCGAAGTATTGCTTTCAAACATGTGTTTGTAATAAATACATCACTATCCTGTCAAATCCCTACTGGTATTGTTATATTTATTACTACTTAAAATTTTTGAGGAACATTGTGTTTGTTTGAAATTCTTTTCATTTTTTTGTAGTAAATGAAAAAAAATGAAATTTAGGCAAAAATGGATTGTTCTCTTTAATTATTATTATTATGAGTCAATAGGGGGTGCTCAGACCCTCTGTCCCCCCCAAAAAATACGCCACTGGAGTCTGCTATGTATGATCTTTATTTTTAAATAAAATTGTTAAGTCAAATAGGTAAGTTAAATTTTTTAATGAGTGTTTGATGGTGAGGGTGAGCAAAATATTTTAATTTGCAGGGGGCCCCAGAATAGGTAGCGCCACCACTGTAGCTATAGAATAACAGTTAAACTTGGATTTTTTATTTACTTTTATAACACATTTCCCTATTCCAGATGTTCTTATCTATTTGTATATGCGGCCCTAGTCTCTACTCTATTGCTTTCAGATTTAAGTTATTAATTTTGTACTATTCTTAAAAATTACTACCATTAAACTAATAATTTTAACATTAAATTAACAAATATAAAATGACTCAACTTACTTATTGCAATAATTTGATTTTTTTCTGAAAATCTTTGTCCAGCCACTTTATCACTAATATCTATACACTACCGATAGAAATTGTATTAGCACGTTATCATTACAATGTCACGAATTATCTAATAATATTCAATACTTATCACACAATAAACAAAATAAAAGTATGAGTATGTGTTGGTAACTCTTAGAAAAATATAATAGCACTAACAGGTGAAAACTGCATTGAGATAACAAAAATGGTTATTAGACATTTCTAGGAACTGATAAAAGTACAAAATTTTAACAAAACTGTTTTAGGCAACCCAACATACGTACCAAATTGTGATTGTAGAAATTCAGTTATGAATTCTACTCTTTATCAACTTGATCGACATCAAGCCTAAACTACACTCATGTACAAAAATATTGCATATATTTTACTATACGCTTCCTCAGAACATTTTATATCACCGCGATAATGTCTCATGATCAAATTTAATTGTTGTTAAGGAAGACTAGTTAATAAAAATCCGAAGTTACCAATTAATAGGTCCATAAATTCAAAATGAAAATTAAAAATATCGTTGAATAGTAGTCCTTAAAAGTAGCAATACTTTTGTGCATGAGTATATTATTTTTCTTTATTTTCTGCCGATTTGTATAGGAATGCATTAAAACTTTAAAGTGCAAAAGGAAACATTGGATTGAAGTACATAAAAGTATATTTTGTTTTAGATCAAATTTTATAGTTACAATCTCTTGTTATTTTTATGAACACTTGACAATTATTATTGGACTGTGTATTATAATATGATTAAGAATATTATATATGTACGATACAATTTTTATATAACGGAAAATAGTTATTTGTGTCAGTATAAAACAACTATACATAACAATATGTATATCTATATATAATATATTTTATTATGGCTAAACAGCGATTGTCAGACCCTTAAATCTGCATATAAATGAACAACGCAACATGTCACTGTCTTATAACATATAACAAATCTTCCTATAACAGTTAGCATACACAGTTGAGTAATACAATAATTACTACATAAATTCAATTACGAAACTTTTTACTGTGGAGTTTGCTGACTCAACTCACAGTAGAAAATTTCGTTACACATCGACAGAAACATGGAGGGAAGCGTCGTTCATACCACATACTTTACTGTATCACAGCCAAGAATTCACATGGAAATTAAAATATACAACATTAAAAAGCATAAAGAATATTTTTGCCACTATCAGCGACTGCTCAAAATATTCTCGATATTCTACATAAGTAACAAACACTACCTATGCTAATATATAAATCAGTTCGTGCATGTATCAATGTATGAAAATACACAGTAAATTAATAAAATACAGATCTTTGTGAAAAACATTAAAAGCAGTTCTATCACACGACTCCCTTGAGATCGGCAGTGGCAAGGTAATTATGCATGCCACAAACTCCTCTACGTTTAACAACAAAACTTTCATTAAGTTAATTGTTCGCATTTAGAAGTATATTATCACTTATCATAATACTCAATTCGTTCGTTTTTAAAACACATTTTACGTATACCTGCAGCTCTCTTTCTTTTACTTCGCATTTAGTTTCTTCTATTGTCATGAAAAATTTACACATTTCAAAATAAGTATAAAAAATACACAAAATTTTAAATATAAACAATTTTGCTACAGGTTACAAGTATTTTTGGCTAAATTCAAAAAATAATTCTAATCTACAATTTTTTTATACACAATCAAAATTATTTTTAAAGACCAAAAATCAACATTAAGTTTTAAACTTCTTTTCATTAAAAAAATACAATCTCTAATTTACAAACCTTTTTAAAACAGACCAGCCCTTAGGTAACCACACCCAATTCCCTTCTCGTTAACAGCAAATTTTTGTTCGTTCAAGATATACCACGTAATTCATATTGCATCGCCCCTTTTAAATTTATCATCTTAGCACCACTATTAATGAACAAATGAAAACTTCCCAAGTTGTAAAATTCACTCTAGCATTATCCAAGTAAATATTCCTTACTTCGACGATTCGTTTCTAACTAACTAGCTAAAGTGCACCTATTTTAAAAAATGGGAAAATTAACTAATACAACTTTTCTCAAAATTAACTAATAAATTCAATGGTAACAGCAAAATCCCTGAAAGTTGCTAATTTATTTGTTTCCTAACGACTGGTCTAAAAAGCCAATAAAAGTATCAAATATTAAAAACGAAATTTACAAATAAAACTTTCATTCAGCCTTATTAGTACATTTTGTTTTCATTCAATATATATTAATTATTAGGTTTTAACTTTCCTATAGCTTTGTTCATCTTCATCACAGATTTCATCTGGAGCCGACCATCTCCTCTTTTTTGAATTAACACAGTCTGGAGAGCTCGATTGTGGTGGCAGAAAATTCTGCTGACTAATAACAGGTTGCACAGTGCTCGTAGTCATTTGTTGACTGTTATTTGTTGTAGTTTGAAAATGATTAGCCATCGTATATTGGTGGAGTTTCATCGAAGGATATGATTGCACAACCGTTTCAGAGCATGATTGCTGATTTCCACCAGCCGATATTTGTCTTGCAGTAACGGCTGTTGTTGTTGCTGTAGTTATTATTGTAGAGCCGTGAATTGAAGCAGGAGGTGGTGTTTCACGGGGTGTTAACGATATTAAAATATCGCCTACTTGTAAACGATGCGCTTTTAATCCGTAAACTTGATGTGTACGATCTGGCGAACACGAAGCCCATCCTTGACCGTACACAAAAAATGGATGTTCTAAACTTGCTTCAAACTCGACCTGAAAAAAATAAATATTATTCTCGTTTTAACAAAAACACGTAATATATAATTATGTAACTTTTATGGTAATTTATTAAAATTATTACAATTTCTATTATTTTTTTTAAATTACTAGTTCTCTCTGTACGTATATTACCCCAGTTAATGTTAAAATATTTTATCAACTAAACAATTAAGTAAATTAAAACATGCAAACTGTGTTTATTTAACTTTTTTTAAAAATAAGTTGCGCATTTTGCTTTGCATTAACAAAAAAATTTATTAACAAAAAAAAAGTAATTATTTCAGACTAATAAGGTGTTCTTTAAGAGAAATTTATTATGCAAAAGATATTTGCATTTTTAAGTAAATGTAAAGAAAATTTGATGAAAATTCCAATTCAATGAAGATGTTCCATAAAAACCCAAAAATAACCTTTCAATAACATGGAAGAGGGCGTTCGAATTAGAGAAATGGAATTTGGCCCCAAAATATATTTCAATTAGATAATAATGAATTAAAATTAAAGGACTGGTCTGCACCAGTCTCTGAAGTATTCCTCATGCGAACAAACAGTTTCTTTTGCTTTATATAACTTTTCTACTAAGAAAAAAAATAAAACGCACTCTGTGAATGCCATTTTATTTATCGAAGTGTAGTAGATATGGAAGTTAATTGTTGATAGTCAATGACCTATCTGCAAATTTCAAGATTATATTTATTGCTTTGTAAAATTTACACCCACTATATGCATTATTAATTTTAAATATGAGCATTCAAATCACACCTACAACTCGAAGGCTATAGATATTGTAGTTCCTAGAGCATTATATTGTAATTTTATGTGGGCAACAGAATAGACAAAACATAAAATATTGGTATTTCACGTGATTTCATTCTTTTACATATTTTGCATAAAACTAAATTATAGGTATTTGTTCCAACGGGTAACTTTCAGTAAATTTAATAAATGCTCAGATTCAAATTCAAATAGAAATTCAATATAAATGTAATAAAATGTAAGTTATGTACAAACATCACCAATAGGAGAGTTGGAGCGAAATAATAAATTTTAAATTGTTATTCGGTTGCAAAATATGTAGCAAATTGGAAGTACATAACAAGAAAACGATTTGAATAAATCTAATAATTTAACTTATTTACGACCAAATGAATGCATACTCGTTATAATTTGAAGACGAAAAACTTTACTATTTTAATTTCTTCAAGTTGCTAATTGGATCACAACTTTAATTTTAATACCAAAATGACACTATTTTAAGATCTAATGGATAAAACTTTTATGTGGTCATAACAGGACTTTTAGATTTACAAGACAAATTAGTTCTATTTCCGGTTAAATCGGAAGTCACTATATAAAGTGTTTGGAATCTTTGGATAGATAATTTTACGACCTTTTAAAATATCGAGAAATATACAGTGTGTTTCATTGAAAATAAGAAAGTTGTTCCACATTATGATGTGTTTCTAAAACTTTTGATATTTTTGTAATTTCCGGTTTAACCGGAAACGTTTTATCAACGAAAGTAAGTGTCAAATAATAGCTATTCACGGACTTGATGTACGTACCAACTTTCAAAGTGGCATTTTAATTACAAAAGCAATGAACTATTTTCGAAATTTTGACTTTTTATAAAATCATAGCTCCGGTCCTGGAAATTTCCAATTAATGAAAGCGCGGCATTCGTTAGAGAATTGCCATGTCTATAACATATCCAAAAATGAAAAACACAGCCACAGCCGATTTTGAGAAAATCCATTTCAAAATTTTAACTAACTTTGAGCCATGAAACATGAAAGGTAGCTAACTTTGAAACAATTTTAAAAATTGACTTGGATAGGACCATAATAGGACGAAAGCCTTATATCTTGGCACTACAATGCCGTTTTAAAATTTTCATAAAAATAATTACCGGTTAAGTTATAAGGAAAAAACTACAACATGGGATGATTGTTGTATTGGCCGCCATTTTGAATTTAAAAATTTGAAAAAAAATTCATTCAATAGCCCCTTGTTAAAATCCTCTTATTTTGGGCCCTGTACACATACAGTGTGTTAATTTAAAAAAGAACCATAGGATATATCTCGGAAACAAAAAAATATATCAAAAATCGTCTGAAACGGTTTGGGTAATACGGAGGGGGAAATTATTTTAATTTTTTATTTTTAAATTAAATGAAAATTATTCAACCAAATGCAGTTTAAGTTGGTACCACTGGAAAGCAGTTTTAAAGAGCTTTCCAATGATGTGTCACAAGTTAGGGGGAGCTAGTTGAGATTTTTTTTTAAATTGAGGTGGCTGGAGCTTAGGAGGTAAGTGGGGATACATCACTTACTAATATCATTAGATTTCCCCCTTCGTACTATCCAAACGGTTTCGGGCGATTTTTGATATCTTTCATAGTTTAACAGATATAGCCTCTAGCAGGGCTGGATTGGGAATAAAATTAGTACCGGGAAATCTGATAGTTAGGGCCATTTGCAGGCGGACCATGGGCGGGGGGGAAGGTTAATGAAAAAATTCTGAATTTCATTTCCACACAAAGGCTTGTCTTTCGGTTTGGCCTGCGCAGGCCGCCTGCAGAGGCGTAAGGCCAAATCGGAGCGTCAGGACATCGTTCCGGCTCTGATTTGGTCTGTGCCAAAGCAGGTCGGCTTGCACGGTAGCACCGTCCCAACCGTAAGGTAAGCCTGTGTGTGTGGCGCGACCTTTAATACCCGTTCACACACACAGGCCTTGCCTTCCGGTTTGGTCTGTACACTGTACAGGCAGTCTGAACGCTGTCCAGACGCTTTGGTGTGGCCTGTGCACTGTGCAGACCCCCCGAACAATGTAAACACGGAAGGCAAGCCTGTGTGTGTGGACGGGCCTTTACAGTTATTTTGATTTTTGACTCCTGGTTCATATTTTTTATTTTTTCAATGTATCTAAATTTTTGCAATATATTTCTTTCATTGCCACTTCACGGGCTAACGGGAAATTTCCGGTAGCTCTCCGGGCCACTGGCCAGTCCAGCCCTGGCCTCTGGCTCTTTTTTAAATTGACGCACTGTACGAGTATACTCAGATTTGACTAGAGGTGGCTCAAACGACATTTCATCAAAATCGTTTTAATACTTCAGACAGACGTCTTCTGAAGAATTTTTTGCATTTTTGGACTCGGAGAGACTCAAAACGTCGAGAAAATAATTTTTTTGATCATACAAGTAGATGACATCTACGAAAAAGTAATAATGTGTGTTGGATTACACATGAATGTTGTTAAATGGGTTATCGAAGTTGATTTATACAAACATCTCGAAGAGATTAGATAGAATTTGCTAGCAGGGCTTGGTTGAGAAAGGGACTGATAAGTACTCGATTGTTTACTCAGTCTAAACATTAGTAAGTATTCGTTTAGAAGCACATATTTGAACGTCGAATAAAACAAATAAAATGAGGAAATATCGAGTTTTGGAATAAAATTAAAAGTTTTCATCAAACTAAAACAATTAATTGGATAATGAATATTATTCAGCAGTGTTCATTACTTGCAATCTATGTAAGATGAAACAAAAGATAAAACTTTCAAGTAAGCTATGGAATTAACGTTACAAATAATGATTATTTTTTAATTAAAATAAAAAAAAGCGTATAAAAAATTGACAGTAAAAGATTTCGTGTTAAAATTTATCGTGGTATAATTCAGGAATGCGTTGCGTGTAAAATTCTCGTAGTACTACGAGCCCGAGGCAATAAGATTGCTCCAGGTGAGTACGAGATTGTCGTTCCGGTACTGGATGACCTTGAACGTCCCAGGCCTACTCAGCGGTCACACAATCAAAAGCCAGTTTAACTGCTTGTTACTTCTTGCTGAATAGCAGTTTCTCCTCCGGATTCTTGCGGATCGTCTGGCGCCAACCTACCCACTTCTTTTATGACGTTGTTGTAAAGGAAAATCCAACTACAACAAATCTTTCTTTCACTCTTCAAAATGTCACAAAGTTACAACTTTTGAAGTTGAAGATATACCGTAATTGTGCTTTTGGTACGAAATGGTCGAAGAGCTATTAACAACAATGGGTTTTTAAAAACATGAACCAATTGGTGCAATTGTCCTGCAAGGTTGAATACAAAGAAAGAACCGTAGTTAATTTGGACAACTTTTGGGTACGAGTGGAAATCAATAACGTTTGCGATAGTCAAATGATTTAACAAGACTCATTACGGGTGCAAATTACTTAATCAACAAAATACATGAAAATTTTCAAGTTCATTGCCCTTATAAATTATGTAGTAGTAATGTTGTGTAACACGAGTATACTTCAGACAGTAATTATAGTAATAGATACACCACTCAAACACCGAAGATAGTTTGCGTGTTTATTCCGCGACTTAACTAAAAATTTCCCAGGAAATTTGTCAAACAGTAGAACACAAAACAAAAAGAAAACACCCTTTGAGCAATTTATATAAAATTAATGAAAATAAAAAAATATTTACCTGAGTTCTTCTTTGGTTGTAACTAAGTGTAACAGTCCCCGTCCCCACTAACGGATTTTGTTCAATTTTAACAACAGTGCTATCCGCTAATCTAAGTTCAGTACTACGTTCTGCAGAATTAACAAAATCTTCAGTTCTCATGTCTTCTACTTTTCTAAATTCTCCACTCGCTAATTGTATTAAAGAACCTTTTTTAAAATTTCCACCAAGTACTATATTATTGTTTGTCGATTTAGATGGCGATTTTGAAGGCGATGCAGTGGCAGTAATTCGTTTTCTGATGTTATCCAACAATTTGGGACTATCGGGCACCTTTTGTAAATCTAAAGGTATTTTTATAGCTGTCGTTTCGCCGGGTCTTGTAAGTATTCTATGCTTCATCGATCCTTCTTTACCGGTCGGTATTTTAAAATTTGCGGACGGCTTTTTATCTATGCGTGTCATCGATTGTGGTGGTAATGGTGGTTGTAAAGAAGTTGGAGGACTAAAATTTGATTGAGAAGAACTAAATGTGGATGGAGAAAGACTATACGTGGAAGGAGCAACGCTAAATGTTGAAGGAGAAGGATTAAATGTGGAGGAAGAAGGAAGAAACGTCGGTGGATTGCTAATTGACGAGGGTGTGTTTGGAGTATACGGTGGCTCTAAAGGTGAAAGTGGTGGAGCATAATTTGATCGTAATAGTGGTGTATAAGGAGGCTGATATAGAGTAGAATAAGGTCCCGAATTATGATAAGCGGGGTGGTAAGGTGGATGTGGTGGAAATAAGCTAGAGTACGCTGAATATGCTGTATCCTCTACAGATTCTTCTTTTATGTCTGCTATTGTAGAAGTAGACGATGGTGGTGATGGATATTTTATTGGAGACCTTTGAAGTTGTCCTATCCTGGAGCCATTTAAAGACGGCGTAATTGACACCCCGTTGTACCTACTTCAAATTTAACGTTTAATTTCGGATATAATTTAGAATTAAATGTTTAATTACCTAATTGGTGGAAGAGGTTTTGGTGCAGGCCGCAAAAATTCTGGATGTTGTTTGGGCGGCCCGCCCCAAGGTTCAGGATATGTCATATAGGGTATACGTCCCTCTAGTCCTCCGGAAATCATCGGTTTAACTTGATTTGATTATTTTTCTGTAAAAAAAAATAAAATTTAGTTCTGATTGTTTCGGAATAAAATTTGTTGTCATATCGATAACTTATTCGATTTAAAGTTTATTAATAATTGAGGCCAATTACCAACTACTATATTTACAAAAATGTATTTTCGAGACGATAATATTAATTTGTTTACTGATTCTGTTATACTCTTAAGTTACAATTTTATAGTATAGTCAATTAAAATGTTGTAAATATACGAGTTTAAGTTGTAGTTGAAATAAAACAACAATTATTCGGTGGTTCTTTCATCAATTTAAAAGTTTGCATGAACAGTTTATATAAACACATTATTTTCATTCAAATTTTTCCTGATTATTCTAAAAGTGATTTTTTTTAAATTAAACTGCGAAATAAAAATACTCATAAATTTTATTTAAGGAAAAGGAGAATTGGATTGTAACCTTATCAAAGTTTTTCGCAAAAGAATGGAAGTTGGATTGAAAAAATACTATAGCAAAACTATACGGTAGAGAAACTTGTCTTATTGAATATTAATGTCCTGAATTGTCGAAAAAGTAGATAAATAATGTATTTGATCACAAACATACATCATACAATAGAAAATTTTCAATTTTGTGGATTTGTAAGAAGTCTGTCCACTATTAGCACTAATATATACACCCACGACACCCTCCCTGATCATAAAAGCTTTCTATTTATAATATCTTCAACTGTAAAGCTGGTTTTACGAGGGTTGTTAGTTACCTAGTTGCTTTGCTTACAAAAGGATAAAAATTGTACATAAGTACGACCAGACAACCACGTTAGCAATCCACCAAAAAAAATTAGAACCAAGGACACTTGAGGGGGAAAGAAAAACAATCTAGAAGGTGTGGAAATAAATATTACGAGTTTTCACAATTTTTGAATATGGAAGCCGCTATCAAAGCGCAAATACAGTAGAACCTCGATAATCCGAGTGTTTGGAGATCCGAATTCTTCCCTAATCCGCGTCGAACAATTTCTTTCTTTATGTATGTTATACTCCGAATTTTCTCCCCACAGACTCCGAGTCTGTGCTTTCCCTGTTTCTGGTTTACAAATAAATATGCAGTCCCAGCAGAATTTAGCTGATTAAGAGCCGTTTGCATCGCTTTAGACTTGACTTGACTTGTTACCGGGCGTATCCTAAGCAACGACAATCGACAAACGTTAAACATAGTGAAAAAGCTGAAATAATCGATAGTTTAAAACAAAATATTGCTGTCTATTTATTTTGTATGAAGTTTTTTGAATTGAAATCAAGCCTTTTATGATAATTCGGAATATATATTATCAGGCATCAATAATCCGGATGTTTAAAAAAATCCGGATTGGCTCGATTTTAATTAATCCGGACTATCGAAGTCTTACTGTAGCTGTAGAATGTATACCTATATGGATAAAAATGCTTTATGTACAAGCCAACAGACAGACAGACTGATGGTGGAAGAACGGGTATAGGTCGTTATAAAGTGCACGCCAGATCGAAATACCTATCAGGAGCAAAACGTTACCAAATTATTTATAGATTATCGCCATCAGGCCATCACGTTAATCAATAATCACTCACAAAAGACATTGAAACAATCAAGAAATATAGTGATATTGGATGTTATAAGGACAGAAATTTAATTTGAAAATTTCGAAAACGAGCAAAAATAGCAATTGCCTTGAAACACAAATAAAAAAAACAAAAAACGGTCAAATGTTTTATGCTTTATCTGTCAAAATAATTTTATATTTTATAATAAATTATTGAATTTTAGATATTTAATATCGAAATTAAGTAAAAATCCACAAAAATTGCTTTATTTTTAGTTCCTTAATTTAATTACCCTCAAAAATTGTTTTAAAGATATGATGTAGGTTGTAGGTATACCTATGTATTTATGGCAATGGCTATTTCTGTTAATTCTCGAAATTTTCAAATTATAATTTTGGCTTTATAGAGCACCCAAATTAATTTTGTTTGTGGCTTTAGATACAGAATTTTATGCTCTAAAACTTTTATTTGAAGATTTTTTTTCTAAAATAAATTGGAAAGCAGAAAATTACAACAGTATGATTTTCCATGTTAAATCCCTATGACCGAGAGGTCCGGTGACCACCCTGTATATTTCTGACCAGAGAAATACATTGTGGGATAATCTAAGTAGTGTGCAAAGGATTGAGAATGTCGAATGCTCTAGCATTTTTTATAATTACTCCAACCTTGTATTACTTTTGTGTGATTTTATATATTAAATCCCTATGACTGAGACACTGAGACACCACCCTCTGTAGGTTTGGAATCTCCTAATAGTAATGAGAGTAAACTCCAAATTTTACATCCGATTAGCCATGACTTCTAATTCTAATCAAACAAAACATCGTTCACGAAAATTTAACCTTCAAATCGAAAATTCTAATTTGACATACTGAACATGAACAATGCTTTGTTTGATTTCAAGTCATGGCTAATCGGATCTATAATTTGAAGAATTTGCACACAACATGCTGCATGTTGAAAATTGTAAACCTACTCATTAGCAACTCTCATCTCATCAGATAGTTTTCAATTTAAAAAAATTTCTATTGTATGTCTTGTGTCTAAAGTTTATATGAAAGCAGAAAAAGTCATGAACACGGCTTTATAACATGTTAAACCCTAATTACCTACCTACTCGCGAAACGTTTTACCACCCATCAGCATTATAATAGTTTGAAAATCAATAGGCAACCCGAAATTGATATCCATCGCCCTTAAACGGCTTTAGTAACAAAATTTCCTTTCAAAATTACACGGTAAAATAAAAAATTGTGTCTAACGTTGCGAGGTGTTTGCAATGGTTTTCGAAAGAAACAAAAAATATTCCAATATGCAGTAAAATCAGGTAAAAGTTATTTCTCGTATGCAGAAATTTTTTTAAATAATTTTGAATTATGGTATATAGTTCGAAGAAGTAATGAATGAACTAAAAGGAGTATTATAGTAGTAACCTACTGACACAGAACTTTTCGAGCTGATATCGATTCACCAACCCTCCTCACCTTGATAAAGTAAGTTATAACAACTATACACCCCTTCTATCACCTCCATTAAATACACAAAAATTAAGAAATTAATATCAAGGCATTGTAAATGTAATTTTATTAAATAAAAAATTGGAAAGTATTGGAAAAGGAATGGCAACCAATTTACTACTTTTATATTTACCAAAAAAAGTATTACGTTCAAGGTGATTTAAATGCAGTTTAGAGTGCACCATTAAAGCACTAAGTACATACACTAGTGTAGATAGTATATTTCTGTTGTAACCTTTACCTTAGCGGATGTGAATTAAATAACTTGGCTTGTTGTTTGGCCAACCTTCAATTCTCTCTAGTAAAATTATAAATGTATCACAAGAAAATTTATGTGAATTACCAAACTATCATTTTGGATGATTTAGACGTGAGCTGGCTTCAAAATTGTCGTCCAAGACACAACAATATGCAAAAAATTTTCTTCTCACTTAAATAGCCACTTTATATGCTTATTAAATGTGGTAATTGTATATGGTAGTAACGCATATAATTTATTACTATTTTTCAAGTTATTACTTGAACACATTAAGCGGAACGTATTGCATCACAAATAAAGTGGCTTGTCTGTAAGCTGGGGCGCGTGTCGGGTCAATTATTCATTGACTTGGCGCGTCTCGTGCACTATTCTATTCATTTTCTAATAAGCAACTCTTGTAAGGTCTTTGTTCTATGAATTGAGAATGTCACTACAACCTTCACTATATGGAATACATATTCACAACTTGTAGTGGTAGTAAGGAAATGTATTGCAATATTGTTAGTTTGGATAAGTTGTAAAGTTGGCTGTGTATGCGAGGCTTGGTGTAAAAAAAATTTGGGTTTTGTAATCGCAATTCATTCATTCAAAAATTGTA
This sequence comes from Malthinus seriepunctatus, assembly GCA_963924605.1. Lineage (NCBI taxonomy): Eukaryota > Metazoa > Arthropoda > Insecta > Coleoptera > Cantharidae > Malthinus > Malthinus seriepunctatus. The sequence continues at coordinate 35,548,761 of OZ004600.1, forward strand.
TTAGCAACCAAAGCTATTCAACTTGTAGGGCAGGCACACCAGTTTACGTTCAATTAACTCACCCACTTCATATTCATTCATCAACCCCTTTAGCTTAAACATTTCCTGCGTCCTGTAGCCCCCGGACGTAGTTATTTTATAAAATTATGGCAAATGTGCTTTGTGATGGCTAAATTCATGAATGAAGCTCGAGTAAAACGATAGAAGCTATACTCGGGACTTTTTTTTTCTTTCAAACTGATAGCCTGACCTTAAGAACTAAAATCAATGTAGCCGTAGCGTGGAGTGGTTGGCATGGAAACGGGAACCCCATTCATCCCGGCCACGAGTCCCAATTGCACGAGGCTTTAGCCACCGAACAACCCACTTTACAATTTACACCCGCATTACTATACTCTCGGCATAACATGACCCAATTTTTTTTATCAATTTTAGTACACGACGACGAATCGAGCAAAATGAAATAATTCCCCGATAAATTCAAATTCAAAAAATCAATAACACAATACCTATTATTATTAAATTGTATGTATTTGCAATTCAATTGTACGAAAATGTTTTACGATAAACCAACAAAAGATTTATTTTTAGATTCAAGCTACGCCATTTTTGAATTTCCATTTCATCCAACGTACAATCTCGGTAGTAACACTAAAAAGATGATTTGTAATGCAAACATGTAATTGTAAATTTAGATGCGCTACTTCCCGTCTACAGTGGTTTATCAGTCGGTTATTGATTATGTTTGGCGGGGCTAACGTATATTAATAGACCGTGTATTCCAGACGCGATGAATACAATTATTAGCCAAATTGGCTAACGTTAGTAAGTACATAATGTCGTTAATAAGTCTATGTTATACTTGTTACAATTTACAACCAAGTTCATGTAACATCGTCGTCATCAGATTACGCACGAATTTTAAATGTGAAGTTCCTTTAAATAAACGATTTCGATTAGGTTGAAACACTTGAGTGACCATTGTAGAGTCAAAATCCATAGCCGAATAATGTAATTCGATTAAACGACTTTTAGGGGGCTTCAAATCGAATCCCTCAACTTACATAAATCATTCCGAATTAATTTATCTCGAATGATATAATTACCACAATCAATTTGAACTTCTTTTTTTAACGTTAAAGATAAATTAATTTAACCTTGGAAGCAATGAAAGTTTTGCTTCAGAACGAGTCTTTAAAATTTTCTATCAATAATGCAACAGGTTAAAAAAAATTCTATGCGAGAGATTAAAGTTTAATCGACAATTTATATTACTACTAATAGAAAGAAGCCATTTAACAAAACTCGGTTGTGTCAAGTTTTTCAACTTTGAGCTTTGGAAAATTAAATTAAGAAATTTTAAACACACCATGTTTTCTAAGCACGTATTTACATTTCAGGAATCGCACATTTTCAGCATTGCACTTATTTATGAAAGAAAAACTGTTTGTGACGAAAAAAAAACTTGTATTACTCTGGAATTCTTACAACAGACGTTGTAATGTCCCCACGTATCTCTTCTATCTTAACACAAAGGACTTTCGTACTTTTAAAAAAGTTCTAGGTTGCAATCAAGATCTGAATGTAATGCTGGAGGTACTCGCCCTTGTAAGTGAGGAAGGTGATCAGTTGGAGTCGAATAGACCTTGTAGTCTTGAAAAATTTCCAAATCCCTATACGTTAATATGAGTGTATGTTGCTAATATTTCAAAATCAAATTGAAATATAGGGACGTGCCTTTGTCACATCTCAGAATGATTTATGTACAATAGTTTGCCAAAGTTGCATCCCAGTAACTGTCGTAGTTTATTAGTAATTGACGAGTAAACGGGACAGAGCGGCCTGGACGTAGCGCGTCCGCTCCTATCTGTGCTATGGGAATTATCAATTTCTGTAACTACAAATTAGTAAACTTAAGTGTCAGAACTTTTCGAAATACGATTATTAGATATAAAGATAAAGGATTCTTGAACAGATTACACTGTATTTAGTTATCTCGTATTCGCGATCTTTATTGAAAATAACATTTAGTTATTGAATTACAGTTTAAAATGGTGCATCTTAAGAACAAAATGTAAGAATGCTTTCTTGTATACAAATAAATTTTACCTTTAACTGTGTAAAAAAAAGATCAAAAATGTTTTGTACAAAACAGTTATTGCAGAAAAACGAAGACGAATTGCCCTAGCTGTAACTGAAACTAGCGCCCTCTAGCGATTTTTACAAAATTGGAATATGGTACTTATGTTAATGCCCTTGTTTAGATCGCTTACCAAATCTTATTAAAATCGGTCGAGGGGTTTCTAAAATATTTACAAAATCGTGTTTTAGGGGGTCCTAGTCCTAGGCAGCTTAAAAATTGAAATTGAGGAAAACAAAACAATGTATATATTCTCATTTTAAGTAAACAACATATCCCGAAGCTTGTATAAAAATTTTATTAACATCCTGCGAATTTGAATAGTTATTTATATAACTAGTTTTGAAAGTAATGCTTTGCAGCACGTGCACCGTAATCATATCATGAGCGCAGCGAGGGTTACGATGGTGCGAGTGTTGCAAAGTTCTTTCAGAAACTGGTATACACATTATTTTTTATAATCCTGTATATTATAAACGACAAAAATAATCAGAATAATTATTATTAACGTGTTTCATTAGATTTATCATTGTGCGTCATGGTTGCTATGGATATTCAGTAGTTTTCAAGTAATTTTTTAATATAGTATGTATAACACCATGAACTAAAAGTACCTAGCACTGAAGGGAAATTTATAGGTCTGTTTGTTTGTCTTGCACTATCTTAAGCTAGTTTTATACGGTCAAAGAAATTGTTGAATTTTTCGACCTTGAATTTATTTGACGAGTGTAATACAAGAAATTCACAACAATAAATTCATGAAGAAATTGTAAACTCAGAACTGGTTCTAATTTCTCAACAATTTTTTAGGGAATCCCGGTTACATTGGTTTAAGAGTTAGTATCAGTTGTAAATAAAAATTTAATTTGCAGGTAAATCGACGTTAGAAGATTCGTCAATTTCTTCATGAATTTCTTCGTGAATAAATTGATGAATTTCTTTGATGGTGTAAAGCTAGCTTTACTCCAACTTGCTCTAACTCACTACAACTTCCTCCTGTTCTTGATGAGGAGCAGGAAGTGTAGAAACGAACACGGTTCCTAGCAACCAGTGCAAGACAAAGGAACAGATTTTGTATTTCCTACACCTCATCAAGAGTAGGAGTAAGTTGAAGCAAGTTGGACTAAGTTATACCAAAATGCCACAAATCTAGAAAGTTGTGTCAATGATCAAATGAAGAGTAGATTACATCGAGATTTTTCGGTACAGCATTATGAACAATCGTTCGTATTCAGACCCACTTCTACTACCAGGCTGGGCAAAATACATCTATTTGTGTATGTCAAATACAAACCCCAAAATACTCGAAGTACATTATTTGAAATACAAAATACTTTTTTCATTTTCAACCAAAATACAAATACAAAATACATTTTAATTGTGCGCATGCGTAGATGCGTGATTTTTGAATAAATTTGACAAGTTTTATGCCTCTTCGCATTCGCGCAATAAAAATGCTGCAATAAGGAATCGGAACTTTCGAACTGTAAATTGACCTCTATTTGATTTTATTGTCATTCTTTTCTGTTTTTTTAGTTTTATAAAAATTTTCGTGAAAATTGCCAAAAAAGTGATATTTTGCGTTACACGCACACAAATTTCCCGTTATGTATTTGAAATACTGAATCATCAAAAATTTTGTATTTCAAATATAAAATCCAAAATACTTTAATAAAAATCTTTAAAATACAAAATACAAATGTATTTCAAATACATGTATTTTGAGACTGCCCAGCCCTGCTACCAGGATACGTTCAAATTATAGTAAAGTATACGTTATGCTATTAAAGCGACACGTGTTTTCTGTATCTATCTCAATAGAAGCCTCTCTACACCTACAGTTGTGGTTTTCCGATCACGTTCAAATTTTACAGGGGTAAAACTGCCCATATGTAATTATGTAGCATTTCAAAAACATAAATTTCGTATAAGTACAAATAAGAACCATTCTAATCCATATTAGGGATAATTTTCTACCATTTAGGCACACCGCACACCACACACTGCTAATGGTAACTTTTAACAACGAATTTACCTAATAAATAACCTCTTACACTTGTCTAAGAGCTCCTAAGTAGTTGATCAGTCTTTGGTAGCTTTTATCTACTTAGGAGGGTCGAATTCAATTATCTGACTGATCAACTATTTACAACGTCTTAAACAGTCGAAATAATGTAATTTATTACCAAAACTAGCTCAAGTTGTTAAACGATATCAAAGTAATGAAAACTCGTAACTTTGTTAATTGTTAACTGCATAAATATATTGCACCCCCACTGTACTTCCTACTTTATAAAGACTAATTATAAGTTTAAATCGACCGAATAATAACGCGAGGGTGAAAAGAGTAAAGTAAAACAATTTAAAACGAGGTCACATTAACATTCCATTATACTAAATGGATGATTTTGAAAATAAAAAAAGACGAGGAATTAAATGGTTTTAAATAGATTTTGATAGTAATCCAGGTGGAAGCAACAGGATAATTAATAGACACTTCAGTTGTAATTGGAAAAGTTGTAATGATATAGTAACTTTTCTTAAAATATTACCTAAGGTCAGCAACCTCTCGGATGCTTCAAAATTCTTCCATAAACATCTGTGCAAAACTTGTTACGTTAAAATAGACAAAAACAATTTACATATATGAATAATACCAAGTTTATAATTGAGTCAGTAACAGTTTCAATTTCAGGCTTTATTTTATTATGAGTTTGCATTCAAATGAAGGTTACACATAAATATGTAAAGGTTACGTTGAAAAATGTTTGAAAAATGCATAAGTCGTTCAAAAACTATGATGGATGAGCAATGAGCAGACACTTTTAAATCTCTATTTAATAGCGAAATTTTTAACAATTTGAAAAACCTTCCAGTCGAGAGATTTGTCGCATATGTCAAATGCTTAATAATTTAGAGATGAAGCAGGAAAATGCGCTTCCTGAAGAAGTGAATATGCTGCTACTTACAAACTATTTAGCATCGCTGAAAGTTATAAACGCGACCCATTTTCAAAAATCTGTCATGTCAACTGATTAAATTGCTTCCGCCAATCCTTGCCAAAATAGTGTTATTATAATAATGCGTCGTCTCGTGCTTATAAAATACTATCTATTTGATATATTAAAATGTAAATTACAGTTGCAATAAAAAAAATATTTATTTCTAAAGTAGTACTTGGTACTACGTCGAATTTATTCACGTAATTTTTATTATTATTTCCATTAATTGTTAGTTGGTACACGTTGCGGCCTTGGGTAATATAGTTAATAATGGAACAATAGAAGTCCAGACAGACAGAAGGCTTTCGTATTGAAGTGGTTCTGTTGGAATGCCAAAATTGCCACAATACACATTCTTACTCGTGTAAGTTCCTGCGATTGAGTATTATTAAATTTCTAGCTTATTGACATGTTAGTCCTTTATTACACCATCGGAAATAATGATGGAAAACATAAAAACTTGATAATTTAGTGGAGAGTGTTATAATTTATTAATATTATGTATTAAAGTTTAAAAGGCTACTATTATAGATAGAGCGTCACGATTGTATCACGAGGTGCCAAGCATCGATCTTAGGGATTTTGGGTAACTCGATGCAAATACGCAAAATTCTCACGTTAGGATAGTGTTTTCGAAAACAGCCTGTACACAATATTGATTTACTACGTCCAACTCATTCGGCTATTATTTACAAAAAGTGACATTAGAAAAAAAAGTTTAATTACTACTTAGCAAGAAATTTTTCCTCAAGATAAATATGTCTGATAAACAAATCTATCATTAATTCATTACAATATTACATTATCGTTTGCGGTTAAAAGATAATTTTTAGTTAGATAGACAGGCAAAATAGTAAATGCAAGTGCTACCGCTACTTCGTAATTTTTTTCTTATTACTCATTAATGCATCCACATAGTTATTTCATCAAGAATGAATAATATAAATATGTAATAAGTAGCAATAGAAAAACGTTAAGTTGATGAGATTTCATACGAAAATATCTCTTTTTTTCTCTTTTAATTGTTTTTCTTGTTGGGTTACTAAGTTTGCCAAACTCACAAACAATTTGGTCAGATGAAAACTTTTGTGTGTAGTCTGTTAATTGAAAAGATTCATGTTACAATGGTATGTTAGTCTTGATATAAGTAATTCAAGGAGCAAATTGTGATTTTGTTATTACATTGCAACCTTGAAATAAACTTCTGAAGCTCAGGTCTCACGTCTAAAGCTTTCTACCACTTTGTAAAAATGAAAAGTTTTTTCTGAAAAGAACGGATAATCAACTAAACTACTCATTATCTTGAGGTTATTTCCAGATGGAGATTTAAATAAGTTCTGTGGTGATCGGTGATGGAAGTACGTCACAGTTTTGCTTTAGACGTAACGAGATAACCACAAGGAACTGACTGTGCCTTTCCATTTCGGCATTTCCGTGGACGAAAATTAAATAAAATATTCATATGCAAAGCGATTTCGTAATTTCGGATAATTTAACTAAAGGATGGGTCGAATCTGTTTCAAAATAAAAAAGTAATATTGAATCAATTTTTAATACGGTTCTGTCTACCCACATCAATCAAACTGATTCATAGTTGTAATCTGCTCGAGTACTATATTTACGTACATGATGCAACATCTACTAAGATCCATGTTTGTGAATACACACGTAACATTAACCTTTCATACAGACGTAATAATTATAAAGCTAAAATTAGCTGGATAGGTAACAAAATAATTATGAAAAACGCCTTAATGAAGAAAGAGAGATAAGTATCGTAAGATTTACTATTGAAACCATGGCAAACGACATTCCTAAAACTAGAATCATTATTAAAATTGCTACCGTAAAACAACAACAGTCCAACTCGTAAAATATTGATACATTTCGTTCACATATTTCATGAACTACACGCAAACACAATAAAATGAAATGAAGCAACTTTTAAAATAGATCGACCTGTGATATTTGTAAAAGCGCAAGTATATTTAGGTTATTTCAATCACAAATCGCATGCCAACTATTATTTCGAAAACACAAATTTTCCGATGAAAATTTAAATGCCTTTGTTAACATAAACTTTAACAAGTTGTGGAGTATCTGTTTATAAACAGAGAGAAAAAGATGTTATAAGTGAAGAGGAAAACGTTCGTGTGCTCTAGGGAAAGGCGTTATTATAACCAATGACGATTCGCTTAGCAACAAGAATGCTATAAAACAAGATTTTTGATACTTTTGGACCAAAACCTGCTCACCAGATCTACATTCTTTACATTCCCGTTAATGACCGTACCTCTCCAACTATAAGAAAACATTATCAGGTGACGTTTAATAATCAAAAGTACGAAAGTGTACCCGAAAATATCGTTACTAATTTAAAATCCATTTAAATTGAAATTAATGAATCGATTAATTTAACACGTTGTGCAACGCTTTTATTAGTACTACCTACTATTACTACTAGGATTAATAGGCGTAACGTTTTTTAATATACTTCTTAAGCGTAATACAATTTTACTTAATCATTCTTTACACAATCGACCAACGAACAAAACTACACACCCTACGGAAAACTAATAACATCATGCAAGTCACATAATGTCGAAGTCGATATCAAAAGATCATTACAGTTAAAACACTCCAAGACAAATACCGATCTCTTTCGGCTTCTACATTTTCAAATTTCTATGTTAGTCCAACGCCAACGATTTTTATATTTCCGTCACGTGTTTCGATGCAACAAAGGATGAAAACACGACATTTGCAGGATTAGGGAAGTTGTTTGTGAACGACGCGGGTTTTAGAAAAAGATTATGGGCCATAACTGCCAAGTCAATTGGGAAATTCACTGTAGATTTAATATGAACTGCTTTGTTTGGTTATGTAGTCGAGTCAAGAATTCGACTTCTTTATTGCAGTCTAGTATAAAGGAAGGCGCTCTAATCTCTGAAGTACTACCACGTTGTACTTGTAAATCACAATTGCTATTAAAACGTTTTATCAGTACGACTGTGAGTGTATCCGGATATACAATAAAGTCACATCTTGGTCATATATATTTACTGTAAATTTTCCGTGTTCAGGTCTGGCAAGAAGCACCTTATCAATTTATAGTCGATTGAAAGAAGTTTCTTCTTTTAAATGCACCCCACCAGCACCGGACTATCAAAAAAGCTACTGAGGCAATATCTTAGAGATGCCAAGCGAAAAAAAGGTATCGTTGTATCAAAAAAAAATTATTGATCTGCGAACGTTCGAACTTTTCTGCGTTCTAAAACGATGTCGTACGTCGGATAACGGATGCATGGGAATCCACCTTAAATTGGGAAGGTTTAGGAGGAATGGTGTCGCTGAAACATGTAAAAACCCAATTTTTTCAGATTCTTACTCTCCATTTCAACATACGGGGTTGGAAAATGCACCAATCAAAAATTATTTTTTACGCTTACGATATATCAAAAATTCCAGAATTTAATGGTTTTCATTTATGGTCGTTTGCACCGCTTACAGATTAAGTGACAGATAGTTTATCTGGTGGTACTAAAATCGATTCAAAAGACCATAAGTAGCAGGTACAGTCAAGCCTCACAATTATTAGCCACCCTGGATATACGCCAGGGTAGTAGTAAGGACAGAAGGGGAAGTTGTTAATTTACTAAGTTACCCCTCAATTTAAGTATCGGGTGTTATGATGGTTACATCCACAATTCGTGTTAAACGTAGCCAGGATGGCCAGGATTGTGAAGCTTAATGTACCTTTATAGAAAATTTATCCGTCCGTTATTTGATTTATTCTACAGTTAGATGAAGGTGTAAGGTTTTTGAAAACTTATGCGCCAGATAAACTATTTGTCAGTTTATCTGTAAGCGGTGCAAATATGTAAACATTAACGTTTTAAAATTACATAATTTGGACATTATCTCTCTTGCCATGGAAAACAATATAAAATCTAAAACGTCAATCATTTACTAATTTCAGAAATCCATTATATTTTTGACATTTTAACAATATAAAATCTAAAACGTCAAACATTTTCTATTAGTTTTGGAACTCCGTATTATTTTTGACATTTGACATTTGCACAATATAAAATTGAAAACGTCGAACATTTTCTAATTTTAGAAATCTATTATATTTTTGACATTTTAACAATATAAAATCTAAAACGTCAAACATTTTATAGTTTTAGAACTGCATATTATTTGACATTTGAACAATCTAAAATCTAAAGGTCTGTCCACATCAATAAAAATTTGCGTTAAACGTTGTATTTGGCATAAATTTTTTGTCAAAAATTTTAAAATCAACATTTTTTTATTAATGAAATTTGATAATACTTGGCTTTTGGATTTTAATTTTTATGTTCGCTCACAGAAATGTGCGACAAGACACTAGTAAATAAATAGACGATAGTTTGGACACACGATATTTAGGCACCTATAAACGGCTTTGTCGTCAAACTGCATTTAAATAATAAAAATTACTTTAACCGAAAAACCACAGCATTTGTGTTAGTTTCGTTACGCAGAAAATGTCCACACCAAGAAAAAATTTTTGCGCCGCAAATATTTTTGTTGAATACAAAATACAACGTACAACGCAAATTTTTATTGATGTGGACGGACCGGACCTTAAGGACTATTTGACATGGACTAAATATCATACAAACTGTTAGTAACTGAATCAACTCAATGACCAAAAGCACGGGAATCTAAGCTTTAACGTCGTGCGTAGAAATTTTGAAGTACGACGTTAAAGCTTAGATTCTTGTGCTTTTGCCTATTGAGTTGATTCAGTTATTAACAGCTAGTATGATATTTAGTCCATGTCAAATAGCCCTAAAACGTCAAACATTTTCTAATTTCAGAAATCCGTTATATTTTGACATCTTAACAATATAAAATCTAAAACGTCAAACATTTTCTAGTTTTGGAATTTCATACTATTTTTGACATTAATTTGAACAAAGTAAAATCTAAAACGTCTAAATTTTCTAATTTCTACCATTTTGAGATACAAAAAATCTTGGTATTTTCAGAGGATTTTCTTTAATTTGAGGCACGATTGCTCGCTTTATCTAATAAAACAATAGAAAACTTTCTTGCAATTTCACCGGAAATAAATTGAAAGATTGATATGGTTTAAACTTCAACCCTTAATCATATTTTATTATAGTGTTCAGATTTTTGATCAAATTTTCTCAACGACACATAAGTGATAATATTTGCGAAAAATTTAACTTTTTCCGGTCTGCTTCAAGTGTTTTTAAATTACACGATAATGAAATCTTCTAACGTTTTGGATAAGCTATCGGCCTACGAATTTTTCAAGTGACTTCTGAAGTTCAATGATGTACTGTGGGTACTATGGCATGCCATTATGTAAGAAATGTGATAACAAAATCGAAGTATAAAAGAATTCTTAAAATTATATTGATAAAAACCTGCGATATCGTACCCAAGCAAAAAGTGGATTAACTGCACGTGCCATAACCTAAAATCTTTTCTCTCGAGTAACGAAAAATGGCGTCGTCGCCCACTACAATCAATCATTAAATAAAAATCTATACAAGAAAACCTTCAGAGTAGGTTGATTCCTAATTTCAAATAGAAAAATATCCTCAAAACCAATCAATATTCAATGAAGAAAAAAGTATGGATATCAATGGCCCATAATTTAAATTATATTTTCTTTGATATTGGTGTTGCTGCATGAAGTGTGTATTATAATAAATAAACGAACTTTTCTATAGACTTGCTAAGTCACATTTTCAATCATTTATGAAGAGTCGATAAACTTTTACAAAGTTTGTTCTCAAACTAACACTAATAAAAAAAAGATTTTTCTTTTTGTTAAATCGTATTTCTACCTATAAGTATGCTGTGGAAATAAGAAGAAAATCCGGTGTAATTTTATTTAAGTACTATTACTACACTGTTACATATCTACTTAAATTGCTTATTCATTCACATCAATATAAAATACGTAATCGATTAATCAAATAAAGCATGAATGAAATATCGATTGGAAGTTATGTTTTGTGTTTATCGATAGATTACGATTTTTTTAATTATCAAAAAAATATCTAGATGATAGTGTAAAAGGATTTAATAGCTTTTTAGTTTTATTATCCGTAAGTGGTTTTCAAAAGGAAACTGTCAATAAGCGAGAAACTTGTAAGAGCGTTCGTAAACTTTCAGAAAAATACGAGAAAAATAGAATAAAAAAGCCTCAACTATTTTATTATAAGGATGATGTGTTATTATAAGAAAATCATCTATATTCAATATTTCAATAGATGACTATACACTTGAATAAATAGGTTTTCATCCAATAAATTGCTTCTTTTGCATACAATTTCATTTTGTTTCTGTGTATTTATTCTGTTTACTAACCAATTACATTTTACAAAATAAAAATTCGCTATTTATATATTTCCATACCAATTGAAACCCTCTTTGTAACATACTTCATCGGTAGTCATTTATGTCTCTGTTATGTTCAATATTAATGTATTATTTTATGGCTATTTCATGACTCTGAACTCGATCAAATTTTCGTTATGTACCTACGTACTATAACACAAATTTATAGACAGTTCCAACAATACTTTTCCATACACACAAAGAAAATTCGTATTTAAATAAAATCTATTAAATTACAAATTTTTAAACGATGGGGTGGACTACAACAGATAACTTTTGGTTACGTGAATATAATTGAATTTTTTTTATTAAAATCGGATAATGCTTTTAAGTCGTCATCAATCAGTTTCACTAACACGTAAGTGTGCCTTTGTATTTATTGAAAATTTAAAAAAAAATTCCATGATGCAATTAGGTAGTTGAAGTTGAAATGTTATCTTTTTCATCTTTTCAATTATTAATAAGTTAATTGTGTGTACGCGTTAGAAGCAACTACAAATAACACTTAAAATTGTTATTACATTAACAGTTTACGTTAATTATTATTTTAATCTAATAGATCTTAAAACTAAGGAGAGATGCAATAATACCTTGATGATGGATCAATTGAATCAAGGAAGTATTACACAAAGTTTGGCAAACGTTTTAAGTGTAGGTATTTCAAATTTTTGTAACGTTGACAAGATCAACAAAATTATGCCTAATGGGCGATATGAATAAAATAAAGTACTCCAAGTATGTACACGACGTGAACACGAGCTGCATGCTCCATTTGATATGAATAAAATATAATTCTGACCTAGAAATACTTTTATTAAACTGAGTAGATGCTCTTGTACACATAAATCTTCCAATAATTAATACACGTTCCCTCTGTAAATATTTTATTGTATAAGCGTGCTCTTACAGCTCACCAGGTAAGGATTTTCTAATGACAAAATGACATTATTAACGTGCGAGCTGTTGTGTGCAGCCATGACCCTAACCTCTTAAAAAAGTTAAAGTAGTTCTTGGACTTTGGCGAATTTTCTTTATTTACAAATTTTTCAAGTTGGTTTAAATTCATGACTCATGAAAGGATTCCAGCCATGAAGCGTCTACGTTTATAAACCATTCATCTGTATTGCATGTGGTTTGCACATTAATTCTAAGATACTACACGTTACGATTGATGTATTCGTTGCCACGAAAATCGTTATTCTTATGTAAGTGCAGTCGATTACACCTTTACACCTATTTACGCAGGGAAAATTGTATTTTGTTAGCCACTATTTTGACAAATATAGTTGAGGCCAAATAAACTGGCGCATGAGCTAAGAAAACGTGTTTATTAGCGCAGTTTCGAAAAATTTGTCAGTAAAAATTCGCGCTGAAGCTCCGCAGGTCCACAAAGCGTAGAAATATTGAACTAGCCCTGCACTAAGATTAGAAATACGTTTACTATGAACTTATTCTTACACCGTAAAGAGATGATTCATGCGCCACTTTATTTGGACTCAACTATAAATATACTTTTTTCCTGAATTATTTTATCGATAATCTCGGTTACTGATTAAAAATCAGAAATAGTCCAGTTAACAAACGCTAAAAAAAGGGGTGTAAAGAGAGAGGGTTCAGGAATGTGTTTCGAGTTAGGAGGTGATCTTGGCTATATGGCAAAGAGAGAAGGAAGTGGAAAGATCCCGTTTTTGGGGTTTTCGCTTACATCTCGAAAACGATAGGTCCTAGAGAAAAAAATATTTTTAGCGAAATGAAAGCTTAATAATTTTTTTACAAGATTATTTCTAAGCATTTTTTCTCTATTCCTTATAGTTTTCAAGAAATTTGCTGTAAAACGAAGGGTTTAGGTGCTGATGGCAAGTTTTTTTTTCTTACATGAACGATTTTTGCGGGTGTATATCTCGACAACTATAAGGAATTTAGAAAAAATGAATAGAAACAATCTTGTAGGAAATTTGATAAGCTTTAATTTTACTCAAAGTAATTTTTCCCTAGGACTCGTCGTTTTCGAGATATACGCGAAAATCCCCAACTCTCTTTAGCCATATAGCTAGGACCGGGGACTTTTAGTATTTTTACCTCCGAACTACTCCAAACACATTCTTAAAGAAAAAAAATCCACCCTCTTCCACATCCTCTATAAACGAGAAGCCTGTATCTTAATTCTGAATTTTCATTATGAAACATCATATGGAGCTTTGAACGATTTGAATTTATTTTTAACTCTCAAATAATAAGTAATCGTAAATTCTCTAACCCGTACCGACATTAATGTAATACCTATCCATAGCTCTTTACTTATTAAAATATAGAAATGCATTGTTAAATAGGAACCTCAATCATTGTCAATCTGTTCACTAATACAATCTGTATTTTATAATTATGTAAAAAGATGAATAGTATAGTATAATAATGAACAATGCAACATTTAACAATAGATTTCTCTAATATAAAAATTGAATTACATTCATTATTCTTGTAAATTCAGGTTATAATCATAGCTTTGTACTTTATTTACTTTATAAATTTGGATTAGTTTTGACTTAACTAATCTTTTTATGTAAATGTAACGAATAGAACGATTAAATGAGAAATAAATTTTGAAGAACCAAAGTAAAATCATTACAGTTTGACTACCAGATAGCTCAGTAACGCTTCCAAAACTGTTATAGAGGCTGGCAACAGCTATCAAATACACAAACAGACATAGGTAAAGGAATATAATCAATCAAACGTTATACCAACGAAACCAAAACGAGAGCGCTTTCTTATATTGGTCAAAATTTAAAAATTAAGGCATCCTTAAAAGCTCAACCACTTTTCCCTATATTAAGACTTTTAGGGTTGATTGTAGCACCGCTGAGAGGTTGAAGCGAGGGGTTGACCACTGAAGAAAAAAGTATAAACCAAAATTGCAAACATTTGCAGAAAATTGCAGGAATTAGCACAAAAATTGTACAAATTTGCAGAAAATTGCACAAATTTCCACAAAAATTGTAGACATTTGCAAACATTTGCACCAACTTGTACCTACACCAAATTTGCAGAGTGGTCAACCCCTCGGGTTGAAGTGGTGGTGTTTGAAGTATAGCAAATGTCCTTGCTATAAATGTCCTCGAAAATAAAGTAGACAAATCTGCAAGATTTTTGGAAAAATGAAGTTTTTTGACAAAATACACTTATTTCGTTCTCGTTGGTCCACCCTGTATATAGTCTTTTTACTTTTTTAAAATTCTCGTGACATTAAAAATTCAAGTAGGTACCTACTACTACAGAGAGAGTATAGAATGTTTTTTGTTTGGATTTAAATAAGTAGTTATTATCTGTGGGTTTTAGCCCAGATGTTGATAGTAATTTGAATACCAAATTGTAAAGTTTTTGGTAAAATACGTGTCCTGATGTTGTCCTCGTTCTATAATTTTAGGGTGGTTTACTTGACAACAACCGTATTTCTTATTCATTTTGCAACTGTATCAAATAAACAATTGAAGAACAATACATTTTGGTATTCAAAACACATTTTGGCAAAACAAATTAACAATTTGGAATAATTCTAAAATCTGTTACAGATAATCATTATTTAAATCCTAATTGAAAATATTGTATCTTCTCTGCAGGAGTACTCGCCTCGACTTTTTCAAGTGGAAAAAAACTTATCATAGTTAAAAACACATACATCCATAAATGGGTAGTCACATAGAGAAACCAAGCAAAATACAGATTGGAAAACAGAGGCACTATAGGAAACACGTATATACAGGATGGATCAAGAAACTTTTATTCTCTTAAAGCAGACATATTAAACAGCAAGCACTCAAACAAAACGAGCCAAACTTGGGTCAAGGTTTGTGGTATGGGCTAGTTCAGGGATACAGAGAGAAAATACCTCATACTGCCCATTATATCAAAGACCATGCACTACGAGACTACCAAAATCCATGTTAAAAAATGTGAAAGGCTTTTAAGGTCAAAACTGCTTAAAATCCCTCGAAGGGTAAACATTAAACTAAGGGCAAGCTATCTTCTTCACCGAGATATGCTTGTGGTGACTAGTGACTTCTTTGGAGGGGATTTTTGGTCACATTCGGTCCATAAGCTATGCCAGTCTTACGACCGTTTTACATGGACTAAATGTTGTACTAACTTGTTAGTACTGAATCATCTCAAGGACCAAAAGCACGGGAATCTAAGCTTTCTACGCACGACATTAAAGCTTAAATTCCCGTGCTTTTAGTCCTTGAGTTGGTTCAGTACCTACTAACGTTAGTACGACATTTAATCCATGTAAAACGACCCTTATAGCATTATGATCTTTGATTATATTGATAATGTGTGTGAAATGCAGAATATTCTGAAGTAAATCCTGGGTACAATTCCAGTTCATACGTACGCATTTAAGACAGAACAAGGGTTATCTTATGAATGATAGTAATTTTTGGTAGGTGAATTTTTAGTTTGTCCGAAAGTATGCCTACTATTAATAAGTAAGCGATTCAATCTATAATTCATCCAGAAGGCGTGTATCTGACAATATTTTAGTTGACACACACCTACTAGACAAAATATAGATTTTATTTGTTTGATAGGAAATATAAAAGATGTTCATACTAAAGGTTGTTAACCACCAAATAAGTTTTAATATTACCACTTAAAACTACTATTTATATGTTTTGCAGTACGTCTATTTCAAATTAAAACTAGTGGTACTTTCAGAGCAAAAACAAACTTCATCAATTTCAAAGAAAATCTCAAGCTGGAATATGAAATAATTAAAAAACCTGAAATAGGTGTACACAACATTAAGCTAATATTAATATAAATTGTGTAATTAAGAATAATTGCTCAAGTTTTATTTACTAACAGAAAACGCGTTTAGCAATATTAAACTTATCTATATTAAGTACGACCTCTGGAAACTAAGTTCAACTATAATAATATTAAAATAATGGTTTATATGTGAAGATATTTTATTTAAAAAAAAGAGATTTTTTGTCACGTGTCTAAAAATGTATCGATTTGAAGAAAAAAAAGTTGTAGTAAAAAAAAAAAAAGTAAAAATATAAAACAATACACAATTAGTTTTAATATATTATTCTCCGTGGTTAAACAATTTGGATACATTTCAAACATGTAATATATTGAATTGAATTAAAACGAATCGATACTAACAAAATAATATTAAATTACCTAAAATTTCACGGTCAAATCGTATCGTTAGTACCTAGATTTAGTTGTTAGATAACAACTTCGGTAGCATTAAAAAGTTTTTTTGTTTACTCGAAAATTAAATTGTTCAATTTTTTTTATATAAGCATATTTTTTGAACCTCGAACTTGGGTCTCGTGATCATCGTTTAATTTATCTACTAATTCGTACCTTTTTATTTATGAATTTCGTCTCGTTTGTGTAAGTTAGAGCCATTTGGGAGTACTTGTTTATGATACAAATCACTTTCCAACACTAGCGTCAGGATTTTTTTTTTTAATTTTCAATTTTTGCGATAGTACATTTACGATGAGTTTTTAAATAAAATTAGTAGCAGGTGTACCACCACTGCAACCGACGGAGACAAACTGAACCGACGAACAAGTGCCGCGACGCGACGTTGTTAGCGCACCGTTCGTTGAATATCAAACTAATACTACACTACGTTTTCCGATGATGCTCGTATATCCATACCTTTATTTTCCTACTCAAAGTTAAATTTATCCGTCTCACTTTGTTTAATGAATTTATATTACAGAACATATTACGTTAGACTATTACGTGTGTTTAAAAAACAAAACTTGGCACACTTTGTCAATTTCAACTCAATTATTTCCACGAAACTCATTAATAAAAATTTTAAAACCTTGGGATTAAACTGAATTAACCAATAAGAATTAATTATATAAGAAAAAAAACAGGCAATTTCTAAAGAGAAATAAACAAACTAACTAAACTACAATCTTTCATTGTAACTCCATCATTATCTTATCACTAGTTCGGTGTGTGCAAACTCTCTAAATTTAGCTTGAATTCTGTTTTGTCTACTTGAGCGCTACTATACATTACTCAAACCGATTCATTTGACTTTTGAGCGACTTCATAATGAATTAAATTGGAAATTAAGTTTGGGAATTGTCTTATAGAAACGATAAAAACAACAAAATGTAATTAGTGAAGCAATACGATGTGTGTTGTTTACCAGTAAAATGAATTAAATATTGTACAAATTCGACCTCGAAACCGGCGACAGAGTTTCTACGATAAGTTTATAGCGGTGGGCTGACTAACATTTCACAAGGTCAGCTACAAATCGCTAACGACAATGAGTAAGCAGCGAGAGCTCTACACATTATGTAGTTTGTGCATTAATTTTTACTACCTACAATTTTTCTACGAAAAACAACATTAAAAAAATAATATATCTTTCTTTTATTTCCAATTTGATTTATATCGAAATGGAAGTTAAATTGCTCAGGGACGCTTTTACCTGGGAAGGTACATGAGACGGTCGAGTAGTCCGCGGCGACCGCGAGGTGAAGGTCGCGAGCACGTCAATGGGCCTGGTGTTGTTGCCGGGACAACCGCTAGGAGGTGCTGATACTATTTTTGGAATAGTATTATACTTTTTTTACACTTCACTACGCACATGCGTTAAACAAAATCATATTCTGCACGTTTTCCATAAATCCATAGTTAACATTCAACAAAATTTACTCAATTTCCTACAATTTTCTATTTAATTTACACCTCCACATAAATTTTGAGTTCCTGCAACTATTTACTAAGTTATTTAGGTTTTAATCCCATCTCCTATGTTATAAGTTACTACCAGTTTACATGTAGTAATAAATTTATGGAAAAGATTTAACAGCTAACACCTGTGGCAGGCAAGTGGAAGAACTACGTCAAACAGAATATTAAAATTTATAGTCTAATTTAATTCAACTTGGATGTTCTAAAAGGACAAGCTCGGATTAGACTTGATAAAGCCACCATCTTACGCAGATAGTTTCTCAAAGACGAAACTCGTCAAACTTGGTAAGACTTCTCAACATCAACAATGAAAACAACAAAAATTCACTATGACTACCAAATAGAAAAAAAAAATGATTCGAAAATTAATATCTAGCTAGGCTAGAGGGTTACCACCCAATACCAAGACCCACCGGGCGATAAAAATATCTACTTTAGAGTGCGGTCTATGACAACTTTTCTACGTTAATGTGTGGTGTACCTGAACTAATATTACACTATACCCACTATAAATAGCGTGAGTTTCAATTCAATGTTTCAATAAAACATTTTTATCATGAATGTTAGCTTAGGTTGGTTTTCTCTTTTAAATTACTAGCACCAAAGTGCGCGCTTACGCGCGCTCTGACTACTGTGTAATATCAACAATATGTTTTTGCTTTTCATTTAAATTTGCGTAATATTTTGATGCATCTTCGATCGTTTCCGCTTCATCTCAAAACATGATCCTTAGTTTCAATCTCACTTATTTGATGCATAGTAGGAAACATCGTAAGATCAAAACCTTCAGCACCGAGAAGCAAGTTAATGTCAGCGTAACCTTTGTTTTGTCCTCTAATTTCGCCAAAATGTCTGACATAATCTTCTCACAATGGTTTTTTAAATTCATCCCATAGTTCTTCAGGATGAATTGGCTGACAATGCATCAGAATTCGAACAAATAAACATCTGAACTGTTTCGGCATCATCCAAACTTCAGCTTCGTGCATAGCTCTCTTCCATTCATGATCATTTTCAATCAGTCCTAATTTAAGACATGTTGCTATGTAAGATTCTTGAACTTCTCCGTTTACTGTTCTTAAATCTTCAAAACTCTTTGCTCCTTTGATGTGAATAAATAATAAACGTAAATGAAATAATTCAGTTTGACTGGGACTTACAGAATACATTCGTCGAATAACGTTGAACTGTTTCTGACGTCTTTGCCAATGATACCCGTAGGTATTAGTATGATTATTGTTTTTTTTAAACACATAGTGGGTTGGTATGTCACCATACACGTACTGGGTATAGTAGTCCCAACGTAAGTTGAATCCACCACGTGACCAAACCTGCGCGAGGCGTGGCTTTAGAGCCCAGTGGCGGAGCTAGTTATTTCTTCTGTCAAAAAAAATTATTTTTAAAAGTTGTCAAAATTTCAAATAATTACTTAATTTAAATTTTTATTTGAAGTACTATTAATAATTAATTACTGGTTTAATACTTTGTGAATGAGATCTTCACAATTTTTAAAATGCTTGTAATTATTTTGCTTCAACCAAACCAAAGTCATGTAATAATTATACGACGGCACTGTCTACGTTCGTTTCTAAGCAACGACCGCATTAATCTACTGCGCAACTTTAACGGTCATCACGTGGTGGATTCACCTTATGTTGGGTTCCCTCTAGCTTCATGGTCTCTTACATTTAGTGCAAAATAATCTAGAAGCATTGTTTGTTTTTCTAATGCATTTCTGATTTCACTTTCATCACAATCATCACTAACAATAACATTTTGTTGATGGTAAATGCACTGGTAATCTGGTAATGGAGTGGCTCTTATCTTGTAAAGGTTTATTTAATATTCTCCAAGCAGCTTCTACCGGACCAACGTATCTTGTTTCGATAAAACTACCAAGTTCATCGTGTTCAATAGTTTCATTAGTTGATTCGCTAATTGTTATTCCTGCAGCGTCGTGCCCTTTGTAAATGTACTTATACAAATATTTGACAGACTTAATGCTAGAAACCACTTCAACATTAATATGACAATTAAACACTTTGAGAAGATGTGGATTGTAAGGCACAACATATTTATTGTCACAAACATAACCATCAGAACGCTTATAAAAAAGTCCAGTATTTCTACGTCGATAATTTGGATATCCTTGTTCATCCAGAGTTGTTACTTCATTATATGTTTTAGAAAAATTCTTTGAACATACTTTCTGTTCTGTTAAACACCAATTTCCACATGGACCGTGAACCATGTTTCTTAAAACAATAGCATGTAGTATAGAATCTATTTCCGGGTTTGGTATTTCTGCAGCTACGTATCGGTCAACTACTTCTGAAGTAGTTATTTTGTGAGACTGTTTTAAAGTTATAATAACATGTGTGCATGTGGTAAACCCCGTTTTTGAAATTCAATCACATAAACATACGCTTGTACTTTGCCAAAAAAGTTTTTATTTACTATCAAATCAATGAGAAATTTTTTTTTGAGATTAAATACTCGAGCTACCAGATCAGGTCGATCTGAAGCAGTTTGGCTTTCCATTAAGTTTTCAGAAATCTCTTTCCATTTGGGGGACAAGTGATTGTAATAAATAAATCTGGTTTACCGAATTTTCTTACAATTGCCATAGCATCTTGGTAATTTTGTAACAAATTTCGCGGCGAACCTTGAAATGATGATGGTAAAATTACAATTTTTCCAATACTTTGATGATTCTTTTGTGCTCTTAATTCTAGATGATCAATTAACCCTTGATAAGATTCCGCACGTAATTTCTTTTGATTATTTCTACAAAAAGTTAACCTATCTTTTTCAATTTTGACGTAACTATCGACTATCCATTGTTGAAACAATCGCCGTTCGCCGTCCCATCAAAAAAACATTTGTGTCTTCGCAAATAGCCATTCTGTACTTAATATAACATGCTCGAGTAATTCGTTTGTTTTTTGTAGTACAACGCAAATCTCTGTGCCATCCAAGAGTACCGTATGGATAAAATAGAGGATAAATCCAAGGTTCTACGTTACCATCCATTGTACTAACAAACTGCAATGATTTATCACTTTTGTTTCGAATTGTTACGTACGATTCTGGAATATCTCCATCAGCAGTTGTGGAAAATACTGCGGCAACTTCATTTACTCTTTGAAAGTTATAACGATTTCGGTCCATTCCAGGTTTCATTGTAAATAAAAGGTGCAATTCAGGGTCTTCATTTGCATTATTTGAATTAGTGAGACGTTGATTAGCCAATTCTTCGCTCATCATTTGATAAGATTGTGCAAATAAATTATGTTCACGCATCAAATCTTCAATTATGTTCATAACTTCTTTGTCACATTCAGTATTATGATTTAAACGAAATTCTACTGATTCTTGGGAATCTACAATAAAAAGTTGACCGTAGGTTGGCATCTCATCACATGATGGATAAAGTGCTGTATTAATTTGATAATATATTTGACCCTGTATTTTAAAACAAAACGGACCTTTCCGTGTATTATTAAAAGTCATCAAGTTTGCATTAAACGATGCAAAAGAAAATGAGTTATTATAACTTCGAATATGTTCAAAAAATTGTTTCGATTTTGGATGTGAACCTTTAAATAATGATTTTAAAACAGGGGGGAAAACAGGTAAAGCTTGCAAACATACTTCGCCGTGATTACAACAATCATTAAATGAATTGTTTTTATTTAAAACTTTTTCAGATACAAAATGTTTTGCACCGCTGCTGCGTATATAGTAAAAAAAAATTTTTTTTTTAACTTTAAATTAAAATATAAAAATTGAACTAATATAATTTTTAAAAGTTAAATCGAGTCAGTTAATTAAATCTAAAAATAACTCCCAAACATACTAACTCTTAACTCTTAAGACGACTAAAGAAAGCGAAGGCGGGATTTAAAAAACCTTCTACGGCGCATTCTCCAAAACTATTGTACATTTTATAAGTGGATTGGTCCGGCCCGGGCCGCATATTGTATGTAGCAGACGTATAATATAAGCATCAGGTGTGATCAGTTTTTATCGAACGGGTGTTCTATTTGAAAAATTTTAAAAATATACGAAAGAACACCCTGTATACTTTCACAAATTTGGTATCTAAATTTAAGTAAGAATTCAAATATGTAAAAATATATAGGGTGTTCCACGTGAAAAAATCGAGAAAAATTATATTTTGGCAATCACTCTGAATAGAATTATACTTTTTTGATAAGTTTACGACGTATTTTGTAGGTCTACTATCATCAATAACCGCTGGTAAAGAAAAACTAAAAATAAATGGTTTTTATAACTTTGACTCTTTATACTTTAACAATAGTCGTACAAGAACATACAAGTGATTGACAACAAATAAAGTAATGCATGATTCACCTTACAGTATATAAGAAGAAGTCCATAGTAAACGTATTTCTAATCTTAATGCAGGGCTAGTGCAATATTTCTAAGTGTTGTGACAAATTTTTCTAAACTGCGCTAATAATCACGTTTTCTTAACTTACGTAGCGATGAATCATGTACTACTTTATTTGGCCTCAACTATACATAAGTGTTTCTTAAAACAACCCTGTTTAACAAGTATTGGGCACTTGGCCAGTTTACCAATAGCAGCAGGTAAAAGGTATTTTGTCCTTTGAATATCGTAAACCCTTCTTTGTGTTGATATTACAGTTAATCACTAATAGTCATAATTCCTGACAATATTTTGATAGGAAATAAGAACCTAATTAGTGAGAAAAGTTCAATTGAACTTGGTTGAATTTTAAAAAATAAAGGAAGTTGTTTTTACCCAAATCTCACTAATTAGGCTCTTATTTCCTATACAAATATTGTCATTGCCTTCTTTAAACCTCACCCTATCAGAATTTATGACTATTAGTGATATCAACCAGATATTAAACTCGTTAACGGTTACGAGCGGAATCTCTAAATATCAACTTTCCCGCCCATTCGTTAGAAACCGCCCTCTTAAAATAGAACACTAGAAAAATAGACAGCAGAGTACCTACCAGGTATATTCCACTCCAAAGTAAGCACTAAATATAAATATTGATAAATATGGATTTTCCCAACCTCAGTCAATAGTAAGTTCGACTAAAGTTCGAATAACTAACAATGTTTCGCTAGACAACTCAAACTAAAATTATTTGATAGCGTCGTCTTCAAATGTCCAACGAAATGAAATAAATAAACAAATGAAAAATGATTGAAAATACATCGAGCGTCTTTGATGTAATGCGGCACTATTTATAATTATAATTGGAAGTTCGCGTAATTATTTCACAAACAACTGCCTTTGTGCCAAGCACTCAATCAAAAGAACGAGCGTTAAACGTCTGAGCGTACACTATAGTCCTAAAGATAATATTCACCAAAAGTTATTCTACCGTCCCTGCACAGACAGTATGAGGAAAACAATGTATGTATGCATGCAAAACGCTTTGGAAAGATATATGACTTTTAGGTCAGGAATGCAAATTTCAGCAATTTCTCTTCACATCAAGTGCTCAATTCTCTTTTTTCTTAGAGCACGATTACACCTTGCTGAATTTATTACTGAATTTAGTACTAAATCGGCTCAGAATTTCTACGCACGAGACTTTGAAGCTTTAGATTCCTGTTTAATAGTAGATTGTTTTATTAGGAGTAAAAGAGTCACTTGTTTTAGAGGAGTCAGTAGGGCTTGACAGACGAAACCAAGTTGAGTCTGATAACTACTGACGAGCCAAAAAACGTACTTTTACTCCGAATGAAACATTTAGTTTTTTCTTCAAACGTAAAACGAAAATAAAATTTTTTGAAGTAGCGCCGCGCCATCTCTTGAAAATTATATGTAGTTCAATTGTCAATTATTTTTAAAAACTTTAACTTGTAAAAAGAAGCTAATAATTATTAAACGCAACGAACAAATTATAAAAGAAAATTTATAAAAACATTACCTTTTTACATTACAAATGCTTAGAAATATCATTGTACGTTACAATTTGTTGTAAAAGTTGTAAACATTTAAATTTAGGGTTAGAATTTACTTTTACCTCATTAGGATGTAAAAGTAGATTTTGATGTGTTTGCGCTGATTCAGTGTACTAAAGTTAGTTTTAAAAATATCAGCAGGCTCTTATGTAACAGACTTAAATAATTCAGTTTGATTGTATTACCATTACCTTACCTCTACATTATTAATACAAATATCATTCGTATATAGCAGTCACTTGCTGGTTGGTCGATTATTTAATTTGAAACTATAAGTGGCTTTGGCCACAAAGAACCTTGACACTAGATAAATTGCACACAATTATAATCGAGCTTTTCCGAGTATATTTAAAATAGTTCTTCCCTATAGATAAAAATTGGTACAGTAGGAAGTAATATTAACAAATAAGTCAACTAAATGTTGTATAAAACAATTTATTATATTGTATGTAGATATTTCCATTCTGATGATCATTTGTAGGATGGTGAACTAATTGAGTATTCCATTCTACGAATTTAATTTTGCTTTTGAATAAATGTTCCTCGTATTCATGTTCTCTATGCTTTTATTACAACTTTTTTTTTGTACCAAATGTTGGCTAAATATATTGTGTAAATTAGCGCCATGACTAACTCGATAACTTAAATTAACCTATCGAATCAAGCGGTTTCTTGAACTTCAATTGTTTTTTCCCGACACCATTTCATTGTTTTAATTTACAAACTTTATTAAACTTTTAATTGTTATTTTCTCTAGAAAACGTAGTAATAGTAAAAATAGTTTGAAAAGTGTAGTAACTTTTTTTCAAATTCTCTTAGTTTTCGTTTCCATCATTTCGCAAAAAAATTTAATTTCAAATATTATTCTAAAACGTCTTCGTGGTAAAGTTATCAGTTTCATTTTACCACAGGCGCTGTTTACATTATTAATTATGTGGTTTCCGTTTTAGTCTTACAAAGGAAAGGAATTTTCCTTGTATGATTCCGATATAAATCGATGAAGCTCCCAGAACTCGTCTCTTCAATGTTTATTTTGACGAGTTTTATAAATTTTCAAGTTTACCGAAGTTGAGACAATTAATTGGCAAATTAATCCAATTATCTTCTCTTCTCAACTCTTAACAATCTGAAAAAGTTGCATCTATGGCTATGGAACTGAGACGATTATAAAAGCGTCAAATAATCCCATTACTAAAAGCTGAGTGGAGATACTTAATTACGGTCAATAATAAAGCTTTAGGATAATTAACTTTCTTGATTTATAAAAATATTAACTTTTTTTAAACCTAAGTATATCTACATTTACACATGAATTACGTTCATTAATTTGCACTTCGTAGCAAAATAAAGCAATTTAAACTCGAAAAGTGTATTATTGGAATTCGATTCATTTTTTTTTTGAAAATTTGCATGTTCAAGTACAATTAGGTTGCTCGAGTTTCAACTCCAAACCAAGTAAGTTAATTAAAATTACATTTTATACGATGTAATACAATTTTTCTACCCTTCAAGTTTCATGTAGGGTTGTCAGTTGTCACCAACTTAGCGAAATTGGCGTAATTAAAATCGCTTTCTATAGTTCAATATTTACCTTTTTGCATCATGTAAAACAGAGAATTCTCAGCTCGATTTCAACGTTCTCAGAATATCCGTAAACCGTAAAACTTTGACATAGTTTTGATAGTTTTTACAACGTAACTTTTTTTGTATATGACAAAACAATGCAAATCATGGTGGACTATAACACTTGATTCTTCTATTATGAATTTACCAAAGAACGGCCTTTTTGCTTCTACAATAACAGAAAAAAAAAAATAAGAAAGCCGGTGTCGAAGTAACGTGGACATGGCGTTACTTTGACAGAATTATTATTTTTATTTTTTAAAGAGACAAACAGTGGCTTTTTTATTATGTCTATATTTATTATTTATTTATTAACGTTTTGCTTATATGTATTAAGAAGTTTCTTCATAAAATAAATAAAAAATACTCATTTAATTTTCTTTGTAAGTTCAAGTCCCTTGACGAGCCGTTACACTTCCACATATATTTAGCGTTCCTTTGGTATTAAACCTTTAAGCCGTAAATTCCACCTCACCTTTTTTTGCTGGACAAAAAATACTCACGTCCAGTGGCTGCAGATATAACCAGAACCACCTCGTAATTTTAATTTTAAACGGATCACGCAATTCCAACATATTAATATCAGTGTTGTCAAAGTAGCCCCCAAAATCAAAGTAGCCCCGGTTTACGGTATTACTTACACCTATACAGGGTGTAAGTTAAAATCACCGACAAACGAAAACTGTAGATTCTGTGATCCAAAGTAAGATAAAACTTCTAATAAAATTTTTTCCGAAAATGCCCCCGAAAAAAATACAGGGCATTTAAAAAAATTATTTTTAACGGTTTTTTAAATATTTGTCTAAAACTAGAAAAGATATTATTCAGCTAAACTTTGGCGCACTCTAATATCTAATCCAATGCAATTATTCATGCGAGTTTGAGTTCACTGGCGCAATCCAGTGGCGTAGAATTATTTAATGCGATAAGGTATCTAAAGAATAAAGACGTACGCCACTGGATTTTTTAAAAAATTCTTATTTTTCTAATTCCCCATTTTCTTTTAAAAAGAAAATAATAATTTATTATTTTTTGATTAGGCACTTCATTTTCGAGATAATTGCAATTTAATATGACTAAAATATCAAAATTCTGAATGTTGAATTTATGTTCATACCAATATCTCAGAAATGGAGCGCCTAATCAAAAACTTGCAAAATATTATTTTGACTTCAAATTAAAATGGTAAATTAGAAAAAACATCATTTTTTTCCTAAATCCAGGGGTGGACTTTTTTATTTTTCACTTCACATGCCATAAAATTAAACCGTACGCTAATGGATTTTTTTGACAAAATAATCGGTTTTCTAATTTTCCATTTGGTTTTTAGAAGAAAATAATCGTAATTTTTCGATTAAGCAGTCCGTTTTTGAGATATTTGGATTTAATTTGCCAAACATGTCAAAATGATTAATGTACAGATTTATGTTACTACAAATATATCAGAAATAGAGTGCCTAATCGAAAAATTACAAATTATTATTTACTTTTCAAAACCAAATGGGGAATTAGAAAAATAACATTTTTTTCAAAAAATCCAGCGGCGTACGTCTTTATTCTTTAGGTACCTTGTCGCAACAAATAATTCTACGCCACTGGATTGCGCCAGTGAACTCAAACTCGTGTGAATAATTGCAATGGATTAGATATGAGAGTGTACCAAATTTTAGCTGAACATCTTTTCTAGTTTTAGACAAATATTGAAAAAACCGTTAAAAAATATTTTTTTAAATGCCCTGTATTTTTTTAAGGGGGCGTTTACGGAAAAAATTTTATTAGAAATTTTATCTTATTTTGACTCACAGAATCTCCAGTTTTCATTTGTCGGTGATTTTAACTTACACCCTGTATAGACTGTAACTAGCTAGTATTAAAAGCGTCCCAGAGGATGCGTCCCACATCCCAGGGATGTGCAACATTTGGTAAAAGTGTCCTCAACAGTTAAAACAGTAACTCCAAGTGTAATAAAAATATTGAAATTATATTTGTGCCATTTGATAGAGAATGAAAGTCTGAAAAATTTACTTATCCATACAATTTTCTGTATTTGCTCTAGTTTTTGCGTAAAGCTCGACGAAAGAGACATTTAGATACAGTGAAAAACAGATACACAAAAACAGATAGATACAGTTAAAACATAATTGCTTAGTTCGACTATCGGTTAAAAGAACCGAATTTTGCGATCTCTTCAAAGTCGCTAGTACCGGGTTTTGACTGTAGGTACCTATGGGTGAAATCTACCCATATTGCACACTCCGGAAAATGGTAAACTTTTTAGTATCTTTTAGTACATATCAAATAATGCCCAAATCCAAATTTTCAGCCACATTATGTAGTTTTTCGAGATTGATGTCGATAATTGGCTTTGGAAACTGTACTAATATCATTACAGTCTAATCAGTCTAGATTCTAAGAAATTATATTAATTTTTTTTAAATAAAAAAAATGGATCAGTGTTGGTAAATGTCAAACCTTTTATTTTTCAGTTTGACATTTACCTACACTGATCCAATTTTTTAATTATAAAAGTTCAACTCTCTAGAAGACTAATCTAGACTGTAATAATATTTTTTTGTTATTTGAGTTGCGGCCAAAAATCGTCAAAGGCTACACGTTTCGTGGCCCACCCTGTATTATTTAGTTATCTGAGTTATCTATACAATCTACTCACTTAAAAATACGCTAAAACCATCCTAATCACAATCAGTGAGTACCAGATGTCAATTGATGGGCACTGATATAGCTCAAAACCATACTATTGTGGATGAAAAAAAATGAATTATTATAATTTCTAAAGTGCATCGATCTCGTTTGTTTTAATATTCAATACTCGTGTCCTGTTATTTTTATTGAATAAAATTGTTTTACTATAAATATTGATATTCAACTAATTGGGTCTATTTATAGAAAATACTTGTAATCTAAGTTGAACAGCTGTAAGAAGTTGTCGCTGCTTATATGGAGATAATTCCGAAAACAGCGATTTATCAAACTTGTTTGCGTTGTCAACTTCCAACATTTGTTTTGCTTACGTTAACTCGATACTACTTCTTCTCATGCAATTTAAATTAGAACACTTATAAATGAGAGAAGGTATAATATTTAGTATGTATGTGTACATTTATATTACACTTTTATTATACATTTTATTTACTTCGGCGCATAATATATAATTTGTAATCCATCAATTTTGATTTACTACTATCTTTAGTACTTGTTTTCTTTAACAAAAAATTTGTTTTTAATTAATCTATTCAAAAAAGGCTCTTAATCAAAAGCAAACTGGTACTAGTTACTAAATAAGCTTAATTGGTTGTACTACAACAGTACGTTTTTCAAATTTGCCCATATTGAGCTTTTATGGATGTAAGGGAAGTTGTAAATACAATTATAGAAAATCTTTTGAAACACTGCCAAAATAACATATTGTTTGTTGCTTTGGATTACCCAAATCACAAATCAAGACGATGGATCTCATGGGCGTTGAGAAGTAAAATATGGAATTTGGACAAAATGTATGCTAAAAGAACTATACTTAACGTGTCCATAATTAATTGGTCCTCTTGATGATACCATAAATGCAAATTTTTCCATCTCACAAGTAATCAATATGTTCAACCTACACTTTGGCCCAATTCCAAAATTTAATAATAAATTTAGAACGTAAGATTAGATCCAATATTAGAAAAAAAAATAATAAACTACTAAAATAAATTGAATGGTTCATCCTAAATATCCAGGACACACTAACTAATTACAAATGAAAAATAACTTTACGGCTACAAAAAAAATAGTTACTATGTATGTTTTACGAAACTGTTTTCGTCGTCTCTAGTAATTTTACATTGTACAAATATATATTTATAAATAAAAGGCGCCAATGACCTCTCGATTATGCATGTGTATGTGTTTTTGCTGGCTAACCTGAATGCGTGGTCGCAGAAATTCGCTGAGTAGTAAAAATAGTGCGGGCGATGGGTTGTAATTTCTAATAGTTTTCACCACTTCATAACGTCTGCCAATTTTAAAGTTAGCTTTTAGTTGAAAGAATGTAGTCCAACCAATAAGAAAACCACAATAATATATTATTTTAACTATCCAATAAGTAGAAAATAAAATGGAGAAACAGACTTCAAGTAAAATGGATTAGTTTGAAACAATAGCAAAGAAAATTTCAAAAAGACGTGGAAAGTTCGTTAAGCATTTACCCTTTGGAAATTAATGTCAATTTTTATAATTTTTTAATCACGTTTATGTTCCTTTTGACCTTGTTTGGTTCTTCTATCAGCAATACTGATAATAAAGAAAAATTGGACCAATGTTTTTAAAGAGTAAAGCTCACATTTAAATCTTTATGATCCACCACGCCAGATGAAATGCATAATTTTAAATGCACTTAGCTCTAATGAAATTAAGCACGTTACTACAAGAGAGAGGTCCCAATTACGTTTGAGGAAGCGTTACTCTAACAACTAATAATTCTTGAGAGTAATGGAAACTGTTTGCAGCTATATCGTTTCGCTAATGACGAATCTTATCTAAAGCGTCGTTCACATTATTCAAGTAGCTTGAATTCAAGTCGCTTGAATTCAAGTAACTTGAAATAACTTGACTAATGTGAACCTCTTTTTCACTTGACTTGAAATATTCCTTCAAGTGTGTTTCAAGCCTCAAGTAAAGTAGAGCTTCTTTCAACTTTTACTTGCCTTGAAAGCTTACTTGAATAGTGTGAACTAATTTGTTCAAGTTACTTGAATATTCGAGAAAATTTCAAACAGTAGGAACCGCCACTAAATTCCAAGATATCAGAAATCGGGGGTAACATTGAACATATGATTTTGACCCTGTGTATTTATATTGGATTAATGTTTATATGCAATTATATTTGATATTTATAACATATTTTTATTTAAATTTTAATGTTTTAAGTACTTTTTGTAGCTGTATGCTAAAATTAATTTGTATTCTTGAGGTTATGTTGCTAAAAAGTTGATATTATAGAATTTCCAGCACGCATAAACTCATTTGACGCCATTTTAACGCATCTACTTGATTCAACTAACTTGTTTATGTATGAACACAAACTTGAATTCAAGTTACTTGAATTCAAGCGACTTGAATTCAAGCTACTTGAATAATGTGAACGACGCTTAAGGCAAGTGCAACGCCTCATCGGGGCATTCCTGAGCACGTAGAAGATAATCCAACGTTCATCAATCATCACATTCCAGGTGAGGTGAGTAGGTGACAGCAGGATAACAGAATATGAAATGGATGGGAAAACGCGGTTTCTAAGACTCTTGCTCCCCATGAGTAGACAATGGTATCAATCGAAAGATTTGTTCACATTTATGAACAAATTTGAAGACAAGAAGGCTTTATTAAGTAGAATTTCGAAAATAAAATAACGTAATACAGATTTTTGACAAAGCAGGCCACGGAAAACAAGGGAATTCTTACCTCCATTCTAACTGTTACCAGGAAATTAAAAAATATGGGATTTTACATTTTCTGTTCCCTAAATAAAAAATAAGTACCTACAAGGACAACAAACAACGGCTGTAGCCATACGAGAAACTTTTTCCTGTTTTATTTTTTTTGTGCATTTCTTTAAAAGTTTATAATTTAAAATTTTCTTTAATGTACTTATATCATTTATAGGATATCCAATTAAATTTTAATAAAGAAAAATATAAAATTATAATATTTCACGGACAGAAAAAAGTTCTTCGTATGGCCACATCCGTTGTTTTTTACGTTAATTTAAATTTAAAATTAAAATTGCTTTCGTCCGGGATCGAACTTACGACTTCTGCGTGTAAACAGAATTTTTAGACATGGAACTGTCTTAAAATGCTGATTTAATTTTTTTTAAATTTGGCATAAATTGAAGTTAAAAATATACATTATTTAGTATGTTCAGAAAGCTAATTTTACGAGCTTTCAAAATATTGAAAAATATACAGAGTGTTCCATTTAAATTAAGAAATTTGATCCCATTTCCGGTTAAACCGGAAGCCAAAATATAAAGTGTTTGGTATCGTGTAATAGCTAATTTGAAGAGCTTTCAAAATATTTAAAAATATAGTGTTTTCAAAATTTTTATTTTTTGGAATTTCCGGTTTAACCGGAAGCGTTTTTAACCGAAAATAGTGTCAAATACTAGATATTTATGGGATTGATAAATATATCCATTTTAAAGTTTTCATTTTTATTACAAAAGAAATTAGAAATTTTTGAAGTTTCGACATTCAAAAAATCATTACTCCAAAACGGCTAGAGCGATTTTGACAAAAATTTATATTTCAATAGAGAATTACGTTTTCTGCAACATATCCAAAAAAGAAACAATATAGCAGAGGGAATTTTGAGAAAATCAGTTTCAAAATTTTAACCTACTTTTTGGCCCCTTAAAGGTAGGCAATTTTGAAAATCGACTTGTTTAAGACGAAAGCCCTATATTTTGGCTGTACAATGCCGTTTCGAAATTTAAGAAATTAATTAGTAATTTTTATTTGAGGTATTTCATAGCAATCCTTATTTCTGCTAATTTTCTAAATTTTCAAATTAAATTTCTGGCGTTATAAAACATCCAAAATTAATTTTGTTTATTGATTTAGATGCAGAATTTTACGCTCCAAAAATATTATTTGAAGATTTATTTTTCTAAAATAAATTGGGAAGTAGGATATTACCACAGTATGATTTTTAATGTTAAATCCCTATGACCGAGAGGTCCGGTCACCGCCCTATATATACAATGCAAAAGAGCGACTAGATAATTGACACCTTAAAAAACTGAATTTAAAGTTAAATTTCAGTACTAAATTCTGTAATAAACTAAGCAAGATGTGATAGTGTGATACCCATCTTATAGCTTGTTTTTAAACTTTGGAAAATATGGAAAGACAATTATGTGCCTATAAATCCAGTGAAGTATAAAGTGATCACCATTTTTACCTTCTACTCTATCTGCGTAACAGAAAGGTAGTTGGTTTCCTTTGATGATGAATCACAAAGTAATAATCAGGTTTAATTTTAAGAATTTTTTTCAGCTAAGACATCCTGATTGTGTAATTGCATTTTGCAAGTATAGGTACGTAATATTGAGGTAGGTACTTGACTCAAAGTCGTAAAACTCAAATAATTTTTAACAAACTATACTCCTTGTACTTATCGTAAATTGGAAAGCATAAATTTTCCCACAAGTCCCCTTCGCCGTTTAAAAATAATTATTATTAATGTTGTCGATTATCATTAATAAACATAATAAATTGGAAAAATCGGCTGTAATGACATTTTTAATAAATTCTTTTCAAATGTAACTTTAGATTTAATTTTAAAAACCCCTCGCTTCGAGATGCAACAGGTTGTTTATTCACTTTCTAAATACAATTTTAAGAAGCCACCACCAAAGGCAATGGATTTACAAAGAAGTAACTGAACTTACAGAAAAGCTAACAAAAGAACTAGAAGTTGATATATTTTGCTAATATTCAAGCTCCACAAACACACTAATGGTAATGAATGTAAAAAATTAGCAACATTTTTTTCTTGAGCAGATTTAACACCAATTCCACCCAAGAATATTAGGCATTTTATTTTAAAATGGTTCAAATATAAAATCCTTACCCTTTGAATCAAGCAGCCTCTGTCTATCAATAATAATTATTATTCTTAATAATTTATCTATACCAGGAAGACTTGACCGTTGTGTTTCACAGCAAAACCGAAACTGACGTCGACAATTGAACGTCATTTTAAACAAATTTACAAACTTTGGTGTAACATTTTAAAACCATGAGTTAGTTCTAAACGGTCTTAAAAATCTAAAAAAAAATCAATCACCCCCTACATTTACAATACACAATAATAATTTACATAAAAATACTATACAGCACGAAAATCACAATTGTAAATGATAAAATTATTTATTACTTTCATAATATGATGCATATAGGATTAGACATTGGGATAAATGTTAACATTCATTGTGAATAACACAGCGTGAGTTCGTCGTCGTAAATAAATTTACAGCCACCCACACTGAAGAAAATCCATTACTATACGACCAAGCCTCATTAGTAAATTTATTTTAAGATTAATCTTCCTCAATCAAAATGATTTTGTTGACAAAATTTTAAAATGGAACCTACATTATTTAATTATCTTAATTTACTCAAATTATTGATGAGTGCTTATGAGATACTCCTAGTAGACTCAAGTGTTGTGTTTTGGTTGTAGTTTTTCTCTAATTTATTAAGATTGGGCATTATATTGTTAATATCACAAATGAAGTTTGCGACCTCGGATTGCAAAATAGCGGATGTTCAAAATTCGGGAGCGGAATGGTTGCAAATAATTATTATGTATGTATAGCTCGTGAACTATTTTGTTGTAATTTTATACAGCTTTGACATTGAATTTAATTTTAATACATTATTAAAATGACCTTTTTGTAGAATAAAAAAACTTTTTTCATCTCGTACCTTACACAAAATATATTCTAAATTCAGAAACAGTCCATACGAATTCAAAAAATCGAATTTACCCGAATTTACCACATTGAGCTCACAAATGTAAGAAAATGGGAATTGACTCGTAAAAAAGGCAGACATGACATGCTTGAGGAGGGAGTGAAATAGCTAAGAATAACACTGATTTTAAATAAAGATTTTGATCCTTAAACTATTATGTAAATCTAAGAAGATAATGTTAATACGGTTAATACATTAGGATTAAGGAAGATCTTGACAAGATAATTTTTGACAAGGGAGCTGCAATCACTTGGTATGGTTAACTCACCTCAGAATCCCCCCTATTATTGAAATGTGATATCAATGTCGCACCCCAAAATAGCTTTATAACCTCATCCCTTCATCGTCACTGATACTACTCTCTCCCTTTAAGTAAAGCTTAATAAAAACTCTGTTAGACAAATGCACTGAACTAGAATTGCAATTGGAACCTCCCCCTACCTTAAACTGTGCAAAATAAAAAAAGGGCCTGATGGTACCAAAATGGTTAATTATTAATAAGTGGCCTCTAGCCTCTTTCTAATTTAGGATAAGCCATATTGAAAGATTTAAAAAGCTCTATAGTTAATCCTTCAACCCCTTGAAAATGTTTATTAAAATAAATATTAAACATTTATAAATCGTTACATACGTTGAGAAGTACCTAACAATTTAAATAAATAATTCAACAGATCGCAAATTTAAAAAAAATTTCATAACCAAATTTTTGAGGAAGTTGAGAGAACAAAGTTTGAAGGTTATACATCAAAATTATATTTTTAAGCCATCAACCATCAAATAGTTTATTTACATAGGAACCCAAACTGAAATTTTGATGAGATGAAATAATTACACCAGACTTTATTTAGGATTAAAACTTAAATCGCATATTAATAATTTAAATAATCAAAGTCATTAAACTCACAAAAGCTTTTGATTATATTTTAATTAGAGGAAAGGAAGGGTAAGATATCAATCTCGTAGACAGTGAATAAGTTGGCTCTGGGTTCTCGTATGTGCTTTATTATGAGTAAAAATATACCGGTTTCCAAATCTTAGGTTTGGGTCATCTCATCATCAAATTTAATAAAATATTACTATTTTTTTGTAGTTTAGGCGACATTTTTAACTGAATTTTTATCACACAAATCACCACATACTTGTGGATTATTAAATATTTTTAGAAGAATTCATATTCAAATTTTTCTACACCTTATAAAATTCCAATATGATGATTAATAGGTCCCCATCTACAAATGTTGCAAATACCAGTAGCATTATAACCACATGAGTCTGCGATGGAGCGATGTGGAGGTCCAATCAAACCATATCAAACGAACTTGGAAGGTGTACAAATCACATTTGTTCAATAAAATTTTTTTACACATTAATCAACTTGTGAGTTGTCAGGATCAACGGTTTTGATCCTTATTTGTATAGCGTAAGACCAAAAGGTTTTAAAAAGCTCGTGATGTTTCAACTGCAAGGTTTTGAGGTGGGAAACAGAGCTGTGTGGATATTTGAAATTTCTTTTTTATCTAATAATTTATATTCTTGTATTAAAACGTAAATGTCTGTAAGAATGGAGGAATCGAAGCTCGTTGAGCCATAGATCAAAAAGTTTTACAGAAAATTTCTTTCCGAATCGAGTACTTCATTTTTTATGAAATAAATATTCGAGAAGATTTTCTTTAGGTGCGGAACATAAACATTTTCAAATCTAAATAGGTCGTTCTAATCCTGTAAACATCAGGCTTTTAGATAAGTTTCCTTAGTACGGTACAATAAATATTATAACCCATTTTATATAGACATTTATTAAATTTAAACAAACAAAAACTAAAGATATGCAGTATAAACTTTTCTTTTTAAATATAAATAAAGTTATTTGCATAATAAATAAATAAGTTCTATAATTATTGTTGGCACGGAACAGTGCAGTTCGGGTAAATTTATGTTATTATTAACATTGGAGTTTTACAAAGTTGTCGATAATATTTAGTGTACACACGGTATACATAGGTACGTCAATTCATTGTTGAAACACACGGATGGTATAGGTACATTATAATTATTAATTTAAATAAATAATTATTTATAGGACAAAGGTTTTAACAAATCAATTCACCCACCACCCACGGTAAGATTCTTTCAGCATAAGAAAAAAAATAAAGGTTTGGTACCTAAATATTAATAAATTACAAGACCAAGAGTATACGAAAAATTGTTTTTCTTACATTTTCGTTAATAGTGATCTTTTTATGAAATCCATGGCTAGAATTCAACTTTTGGGCTCCCTTCAGGTTTTTTTACGATAATATAAATCCAGGAACTCGAAGCTATTATAAGTACAGGATGGGTCACAAAACGTGTAGCCCCTGACAAATTCTCACTGCAACCCACATAGCATATATTATCATCTAGATCAGTCCAGTTCCAGATAGTTATATTTTTATAAATATAAAATGGACCAGAAGAGGTATCAAAATATCAAATTGAATTAATTTTCTGACAACTGTCATAAATTAAAATAATATTTCAGTTTAATATTTACCTACTCGGATCAATTTTTTAATTTATATAAATATAATTATCTATTCTCTTAACCCACATTTGTAGATAGGGACTCATTCCTAATATAATATAGGCTCTTTAGTTAACTATAGCGCGGCTTCTATTGAGATACAGGGTGGGTGTATTTGAATTGTCGGGATTATGTAACACAAAAAAGTACCTTCCACCTCTTTATTCGGGCGAGTCTAAGTAACATATGATCAAAATGACAAAAGTACAGTTACCCATTTTATCGACTTATTTACAGACTTTGTTATTGTGATTTAAAGTAGGATTTCGTCTGATTTTTACTTTGTTTTGCTTTGTAGGTTTATAAAAAGAAAGAATTTGACAGAGAAAGTAAAAAAATAAAAAACAACTGTAATTTATTCGCTTCATTCATTTATAGGTTAGAATATAGTTCAGTTCACCATTTCAGTTAGACGGCAAATAAAATTTTGGTTGGTTACGTAACCCCAAGAATTTCCGTACAGCCGTACAGTCAGCCTCAAAATTATTGGCCACCCTGGCTATACGTCAGGGTCGTTATTAGCCAACAACGACAAAAGGACAGAAGAAGAAGTTGTTGATTTACTACTTGTTGACAAAATAAAGCTACCCCTCAATTTAAATAGGGGGTGTTATGATGGTTTCATCCACAGTTCGTGCTAAACGTATAGCTAGGGTGGCCATTAATTGTGAGGCTGATTGTACACCCTGAAAAGATGTAGATGCAGAAAACACGTGCCGCTTTAATAACATAACGTATATACTTTACTATAATTTTAAACTTGTTAGTAAAAGTGGGTCCGAGTACGAACGATTCTCCATAATGCTGTACCGAAAAATCTCGATGCAATATATTCTTCATTTGATAATTGACACGACTATCTACATTTGTGGATTTAAAATATAAGTAGATTGATACAGACTGTAATGATATTGATATATTTGATATGATATTTTTTATGTTGGTTACAGTCCAAAAATTGTCAAGGGCTATTCGTTTCGTGGCACACCTTGTATTTTAGACCTTTAGCCAAAATTGCTTTTCGGTACACCATTACTAGAATCTCTTGTTGGAAACCTTTACAAATCGTATTTTTTAATTATTAACAACTATAACTCAAACCCAGAGCCATGCCAAGGAGAGGGCCGAAAGGGTTCCTGTCCTGGGCTAAAATGTAGTATTTTCACAAATGTGTGAAAATGAAGTTATGTGAAAATGTGTTTTGGGTCAACATTTACATCTAATTTCTAATTTTGTCTACATCAATTATTATGACCTGCCACCCGACAAAGAAAAAAGAATGCACTGTATTTTATGACCGCTCTGTAGCAAATTGAATTGTACTAATGGTACCAAATAAAAATTTATCAATCTTAATTAATTAATGATATCAATAATTTAATTAATTAATAGTTTAATAAGCTGAGCGCGCTACACGAAGTATGTGCCCAGTGAGCAAAATTGGCTAGACACGGCCCTGCTCGAACCATGAAAATGAATGTAGAACCAATCGAAGCCCCACTGTAGTAAATTCTGTTTATTTCAAAAAATTTATATGCTTAAATGAGTTTAAAAAAAGATGTGGCCTCTTTTGTTAACTTTTTACCTAAGGGCTATTAAAACCTGGCACCCCCACTGCATTGAGAACACATCGAGCTCAGATCGTTTAGGCCAAGAACCTATAGGACTATCGCCCTCGGGTCTCTTCTTTAACCAGGTTATGTACTGTACAGTCAGCCTCACAATTATTGGCCACCCTCGCTATACGCCAGGGTGGTTATTAGCCAACAACGACAAAACAACACAAAGAGAGGTTGTTGATTTACTACTTGTTGGCAAAATAAAGTTACCCCTCAATTTAAGTAGGGGGTGTTATGATGATTACATCCACAATTCGTGCTAGACGTATAGCCAGCGTGGCCATTAATTGTGCGGCTGACTGTACACGTACATCTTAATATTTATTAATTGTACATATTAACATATAACATAATGTTATATCCCATCATACGTGGTAGTGGTGGTACACTCCCAGGGGCCCAATTCTCGACACTTCGTGATAAAACGAATATTCGTTTATGACGTCAATAGCGATGGAAACACTTAGAAACACATTGTGATTCCATTGTTACTGACGTCATAAACGAATATTCGTTTTATCACGAAGTGTCGAGAATTGGGCCCCAGGTGAACTAAAGTTTCATGTGGAATTTGAAACGGAAACGGTAACCATGCCTCTCTTAATACTTGACTGCATTACCCTGCATTACTCGCTATTTATACATTGCATCTGTCACTATAAAGTACTTCAAAATGAGATGAAATCATGAAATTACAATTAAAATAATCGATCATTTAAGGAAAAGATCTACATGTTACAAGTCTCAAACGTCATAAATTAATTCTTCAACACAAAGCTAATGCAAGCTAATGAGTATACATCAGTACTTTCAGTTCATTATAGTATAGGTATGTAACACATTCTAATGAGCGAGCTAATGAGTGATGGGCCCATATGAATGAATGGAAGAATAAGACAAAGGGAAAGGTGTCGGAGAATCACAGTAGTAAAATGATGCATCGATGAGATGGTTGGATTTCCCTTTAATTTTGTATTTCCCTATTTACTATACCCAGTAGCGTTCGTTATATAAAAATTACGAAAATTATCAAAGACAAACCAATGAGTTTCATCAAGACCTCAATAAAATAAATTTTGAAATACATGGGGAGCTGTTAACACCTCAGTTAATGGATTTGCTGCCCTCAAATACCTCACTTCTAAACATAGTCTAGCCAGCGTGGCTTTATGGATAATCCACTACCAACGGATTGCACGGTGTTAATATTCATTAACACCATGCGTACCAACACCAACCTACTTGTCTATAGGAAGAAGACATTTGCAAATTTACTCTAAAACTGATGTGTTCGAAATAAGTATGTATGACACTGTATGCTGTATGACCTTAGAAATTTAAAATGGGATAAACTGTGATATTTGGGGACCTTAATAAAGGGAAACTGAACTAAGCTAAATCCAAAAATAGAGGACACGGTGGAAACTAACTCAAATTTTGTATGCTTCGAGTTACCAAGTACCACGGTTATCTACTCCGAGTAGATAACGGTGCCAAGTACCAACTGATGATCGAAATTGAAACAAAGCTTATGGTTAATAAATTATGCATGCAGTCAGTAAATTCTGTTAACTATTTTAATGGACCTAGTTCTCCTCGACGAAATTTCAAAATATATTATGTCCAAAGCCAACTACGCGACATCTCCATGGTATTCAGCAGAATCCTTGCTTACTTCAAAAATACAAAAGAACTTGAAATCGTTTATATTACCAAATCCTCTTGTTTTCTTATCACTGAATATTACGTAGGATTTTCCTTTTTATTAAATTCATGTTTTTGCCTTTAAGCCACATCAAAGAGCAACACATAATCGAATTGCCTTTGAAGTGGTTGTTTATACATTTTCAAAGTTTTCTTCTAACGTTTTGTTAGTAAAACTTGGTTATAGATTATATTATTTTTATATACGATACTTCAAAAATACTCTAGTGTCAAAGAATATTTTAAATCTCAAAGAAATACAAATCTACTACTGATAAATAAATAACAAATAAACATTATAAAAAAAAAGTGTAAGAATTTGCTTTATAAATTTCAAAACTCATGGAGTAGACCCTGTGAATATAATAATTCAAAACACATCAAGTAGTCGCATAAACATTAGAACACGGCTTATTATTTTAAAACAAAAGATTAAACAATAGATGTCATTTTTGTCATCAATTAAAACTTACCAAATAAAACTTCAAAACGTTTTAATCGAGATTTTTAAGAGTTTTTTTAATAGTAAACACACTTATAATTTAAATTAACACTATCACAAAAAACAATGCACAAACAATTTAAGTAATAGTAATAATAATTTAAAATTATGAATTAATTCAAATAAATAGCACTTTCTGTCATGTTTCGCTGATACAAGAAGTGCATATCAACTGGTGCCAGCGGTGTACCCGTGCGTACGCGTTACTACTACACTACTACAGGAATGTGGGGGGATTACTACGTTGCAGTAGCCCAATAGAGTTGATGCAACGTGCTTTAAGCATTTAAATGTGAAATTTACTTGAACTTCTAGATCAAGAAAGTTCAGGGCGCGTAGGAGATTCTTCAAGATGTGGTTGCGACGTAGAACTTCGTAGGACGTTGCTATCCTTTAAACCTGCTTGTGGCAAAGTAACAATGTAATTTTTTTTATGTTTCTCTTCTATACCACAACCACTATTACTTAATGGACGAGAGCAATAACTTTTCGTAGATGTACTCGATCAAGAAAGTTTTTTATTAGTCATAATTTATTTTGACTAACGTAACAAAAATGCGCTACACTTATAAATCGAGAGAATACAATTTAGAATCTCTTTTTTTGCCACAAGTTGATTTTAAAGTAAGTGTGAAGGTAACAATTGGTTTTTAAAAGGATTATCTTCTATTTTCGTTTAGTACCGTTACCCCAATCAAACAAAACAAGTTTTTAGTTTCTTGGATTTACGATTTACTAAAATTTTGAATCTCAAGTTACAGGTATATTTTCTACAGTAGCTTGAACCTTCTCATCTTCACATGTCTAGCTTAGAAAATAATTATGTTTTGCTCTAGCTCTCTGATGTGAGAACTTGACGCAAAAGTATCAAACGACTTAAGGGGGTAAGCTCCGCTACTAATTTTAATGGGTTCGGCCACCTTAAATTCCGCAGTAATTTGTCACTGTTTTCAAAAAAAAGTGCAAGGTGTATTAATTATAGTGCGCTACAAGGCATTTTTTTTAAATTATTATTAGCTTTTCAAATATGAAATGAAAATTGATAAAAATTGCTTAGAAGTGTCATGCTTGTGAAGCGTATCATCAAGTAAAAGAATGAAAATACCTTTGTCGCGCATTACAACCATGTTTATATTTTACATTTTTGTAAAAATTCGTCAAAAAGTTTTCATACTTTTTCAGAATTTCAGTTGAGCTTCAATTCGCCAGTATTTTGGCTAATTTTGCTATACAATTGCCTACCATTCAAGGACAGCTTACTTTTTTGCCAAAAAGGCAGTCGCAGGGACATCAACACTGTAAAGACGTTTCACATTTTTTGTTTTCGTACGCTTCGTTCGTCAATGAAGAATTATTTATTAAAGCGAGACTTTCTACCTTAACAAGAGAAGATAAAGAAAGATGTAAATAGGATTTAAAAAAATTAACAAACAGAATTATTTGTAGATAATCTTCATAAAATGGCCGATGCTTTGGATAAACTAGCAGATCTCTGAATATCTTTACAAAGAAGAAAACGTGATGAAGAAGTAGCAGGCAATAACTACAGGAGGGTCAGGGTGGGCTCAAGCCCACTTAAAATTTTGCTGGCCCACCATTTCATCTTTAAAAAGTTTTATTGGCTACATTTTATATGTATTTAGTCAACCCAAAAAAATTTGTGGCCACCTAGTGCCGACATGATTTTAGGAAGCTACTTACGCGCCTGAGAAGCAGGGCTGGACTGAGAATAAAATTAGTACCGGGAAATCTGTTAGTTTCGGCCACTTGCAGGCGGGCCATTGTGTTGGGAGAGGGAGGGGAGGTAAAATGAAAAATTTCTGAATTTTATTTATTATTATTTAGTGTAAATTTTAATACGAATAAATTTTATACAGGGTGGTATACAGGTCTTTACTGTGTGGACGGATTGCTTCGAGATAACCATTCCAGATCTCAAAACAAATTTTGGCATGGTAATACGTGATCTTTAAACCTATATTTTAAAAATGTTTAGGTACAGAGGCAGATATGGACTAATAGGGCTTAAACCCTGAGCCCCCAAGTGTCAAAGAGCCCACAAAAATTGAATTATATAAACTAGAAATAAACCACATAATTTCCATGAAACAACACGATTTTTCTTGACTAAAATATTTCATTATTTTTACTTTCATAGATATCATTGGTAAAATTGGTTAATAATTACCAATGATATCTATGAAAGTAAAAATACATAATATGGTTATGAAAAAAAAAAAATTACGAAATATTTCATTATTCTTATTTCCAATTTTAAGCCTGCACCGACACACACAGGCTTGTCTTCTGGACATCGTTTAAGCTCTGGTTTGGCCTGTACACTGTGCAGGTCGACCTAACGCTGTCCAGAGGTTCTGGTGTGGCCTGTGCAGGTCGCCTGAACACTGTCCACACGGAAGGCAAGTCTGTGGGTGTGAACGGGCCTTTACAGTTATTTTGATTTTTGACTCCTGATTCATATTTTTGATTTTTTTAATTTATC
The DNA here is from genome assembly GCA_963924605.1 of Malthinus seriepunctatus. Classification (NCBI taxonomy): domain Eukaryota; kingdom Metazoa; phylum Arthropoda; class Insecta; order Coleoptera; family Cantharidae; genus Malthinus; species Malthinus seriepunctatus. Next base: position 35,592,097 of record OZ004600.1, read on the forward strand.
CAAATTTTTGCCATATATTTCTTTCATTGTCACATCACGGGTCACCGGGAAATTTCCGGAATATTTCATTTGATGAAAGAAGAAATATAATTTCATTAAACTGTTCCTTTTCCATTAATATTATAGCAGCTCTGATGGTCGTTATTCATTTTTTTGAACAACCATTTCAATTTAAACCAGAAAATTATATTAGGTATGTCCTTGTTGTCATATTGAGCGACTGACACGAGCGGCATTTTGAAGACCCTAATATCTACACGTAGAGGTAGAACTCGACGTATTTCTAAAAATAAAATATTAAATTCTTGTTTTGTCTCCTCTAAATTTTCCATTTTTTTAATTAACCTTAATCAAATCCCAAAGACACGGGCCTTCATTTTGAGACGCCCTGTATAGAACATATTTAAAAGTCTAGTTACTTGGATTTGATTAATACTAGTTTTATGCAAACTTTATAGCTTCTGAGCCTTCGTCAGGCTTTCCTGCTTTACGAAAAGAATAGCGTAAAAAGGAGAACATTAGACCCCCACTTTTTGGTACAGTCCCAAGATCAAAATAACCTTGAAGCTCACAGGCGCCCCGCGACCAAGATCTTGTAAGGTTACAAAAAAAGTAGTATAGGCCTAGGCTTTGTTACTGTTTCTTAGGAAACGGCACACCTTAGAAAGACCAGCATAATTGTTCACTCTTTTCAGTCAGAGACGAACTTGAGAAATAATTTTGAAGGGGAAGGTATAGTGTACAAAAATATATATAAGAACCCGACTTCTAGAAGTCAACAGTTGCCCATCAGCTTATGCCAGTACACAATAACCAACCCTATGGTAAATCATGCACCATCACCCAATGTATAATGTGACGACTGTTAAGTTAGGTACCCTTTTAGATATTTGCCAAAGCAGGTATACGTAGACGAAAATATTCATTATTCTTTATTTTTATTTACTTTACCTGCTTCCGCACAGTACAATGGGTGATGGTGTATGATTTACGATAGAGTTGGTTATTGTGTATTAGCATAAGCTGATGAGCAACTGTTGACTTCTAGAAGTCGGGTTCTTATATCTATTTGTACACTGTACCTGAAGCCTCTAAAATGCCAACTAACTATCTTTTTCAAAGATGTTCCACGCCTTCCCCCAAGCGCCAATTTTTTTTTAATTTTCAAGGTCAAAAGAGCTTAGATCAACTTTGAGAATTTATAAACATTTCTGTACTCTGAAATTTATTAATTTTTACATATCCACCTTATTAAAAAAGAGGATATTTTTTACAATTTAGAAAGAACGAAAGAAGTCCGCTCCTCCGGGCCCCTGAAACTCACTCACGGGCCTGGTTTCACTAAATTCTCGGAACTATTGTAGTTACACCACTGGGTCTTTGGCTTTTTTACAAACTTTTCTCACGATTTTTAAAGTGAGCAAATTTAGAGATAACAGATGGCACTACACAAATCAAGTGCATGAGTTCCAACATCACTAGCTCGTTTATGCGCCGGATATTTAAATTCTGGGACGCGGGACCCGTAGCATTTGCTATGTCTGCTACATGGTTAATCCGCCGACACCATTGTTACCTTCAGGTTCAGGCAGTGTTTCTCAAAAACGGTGTTTTTGGAAGTAGAAAAATTTTGTTTTGACTTTAAGTATAATTTTTGCCAACTTTGGCAAATTTTTCCAACTGCTTCCAAAATTAGAGGGCGGTCCCCCCCCCCCCCCTATGAGTTTGTCCCTGTCTTCAGTTCAGCAATGTGTTCTGGCACGTGACCAGCTTAAAATATAAGAATTAAGTTGAAAACAGCTAACATATTTATAGAATCTAATTATTTTATATAATTAATAATTCATGTACTGTTAGATAAGTAAATAAAGTAAATTAATTATTTATTGAGTATTCTAGAAGTCACGTGTCAGAAATCATCTTAGACTCTGAAGTACACAGGTTGTTTCAAAAAACCCTTCGACCTCGCAGATGCTTATTTGTACTTTCATCCCCGCTTTCGCGATATGAAAAAACACTAAAAGCGCCGTTTTTAATCATATTACCGAAACAAGGGAGGAGGTAAATTTTGTATTTTAAATTGGCATAATTTTGTTGTGTTATTTGTCCTGTACAACTGTACATTGTCAGGTTTAAAATGAGATTTCAACGTGTTGCAGAGAATCTTTTTCTCGTAACGTTGAAAAGTCTTAATTATTTTTATCTCACGTTACTCCCTGCATATTAATGATCTAATGTCACAATGTCAGCATTGACTTTGATCTCTAAAACATCAAGGTCCTACTTCTCTCAGACAAGTGAATCTAATCTAAAATTATTCATATCATTATACATAATACCTATAACATGATCGAATCCAATCCTGAGCCCAATGGACCACTCATTTTTACATTATCAATTACTTATATCATAATAAATATTAAAATTCTTAGCAATTTCAAAGTGTGATGTGTGATAATTTTGGATGCAAATTGAAAATAAATTCTAAAAGCCAACTAGATGAGGAACTTTAATTACTTGATGTTATTTTCATTTTCTCTCAAACGATGTATCCATTTCCACCTGCTATGTAATTGATGTATTTACCAAACATGCAATTTAAGTAAGTACATAATATGTAATTTCATTCTCTATAACCATATAAAGGTGGAAACTTATACATGGCTTTAGAGAGTGATATCGAGTATGCATTCCTTAATTAAATAATTGAATTCCATTTAATAACTGGATGTCTTTCATGAATTTTAAGATATTTTAAAGAAATTTATTACATCTTTAATGATGACGTAGATAGCAAACATTTGGTAATGCGTACGTAGGTACAATAAAATCAATTATAATCGTTCACAAGTATACAATTCCTCTCAACTTTAAAGAAGAGAAAAAAACTGATCGAGAAATGCGGGCGTGACAAGTTGAACACAAATGCATTTCTTTTGTGTTTTTAAACATCAACCACAAGTGTCCTTGAACCTCGAAAAGCTATATACACTCCCTTCTTCAAAGTTAGTGAATTAAGATAAAATTCTATAGCAGGTATAAGGTTTATAGCCGTAAGTATTTATACGCGCATAGGTAACCCATAGCATAGCTACGAAAGCGTAATAAATATTTTTCTTCTTTACAGCAGTAATTGTTCTTTGTTTTCGATATATTTTTCCAACTTTTTGAAAATGTTGCGAGAAGATCCATTTCAGTTATTAATTTCCCTCCTTAAACCTGCATTCTCAGCATGGTGCAAAGAGGTATAATGTTTTTTTGATGAAGTCGGTTCTGAAAATAACAAAAGAAGGTGAACCAACTCTTGTCACGCCGGCTGCCAAGTAAATCAAATAACTTTTCAAAAGTCTGCGTGAATGAAGAAACTTATTGTTGATGAATAATACCGTATCCAAAATACTTTTGTTGCTCTTTTCTTTTCTTTTTTGGCTATTATGTCTTTTGAGAATACCAAAAATTAGTTAAGTCAAGTGAATACGTTTTAGTATGTCATGAAGGCTGTGCGATGGGAATACCCTATAAAATTTTAAGTCTTTGTGTAAAGAAATGAAAATTTAGTTTTGTTCCAAGTGAAAAATGTATACAACCTGTTCCAATTTCAAGTTTGGATGGGTATACAAAAAGTGGTGATGGGTAAAAAATGTCAATAATTCAGACAGATAAGGCTATTCAACGGATCACACGTTTTTTTCCAACATTCTTGGTGTTTACACCAAATTAAAAAATTCCAGAAACACTATACCACAAACGTATACCTACTCGTAATAATGAGATACAATTTTTGTACTTTTACGAAATTAAATTTAAAACACTATTTTATATACAGGATGTTTCCTGGTGGTAGAAGAAAGATTACGAAATTTACTTTTTTGATGGATAATATGTAATTGATGAAGATATTGTAACTTCTCTATAGGGGGTTTATGGTCCTGTACTTGACTTTAAAACAATAAAGTTCATTAGAATAAAGGTTTGACTATATGTTTTCAGTGCATGTCAAAGCAACGAGGACCTGTATGTACCCTGTACAGAGCCGTAGCCAGGGGTACAGAAAATTTTATGCCTGTTCTAGCCAGAGCTTCCATCCTCAGAAGAGATTACAGTGGTCAACGAATTTATACAAATGTACAAACCCAGATGAGAGAAAACCCTGATTTTAGCTTTTCATCCTCCCCTGAAATTTTTTGAGCCTGCCCTGATAACACAGTCTGGCTACGGCCCTGACGCTGTACTAATTTCTTCAAGACAGTTTGCAAAATTTAAATAATCTTTAAAAAGAACAAAAACGTACATTAAATGGAGAATCAGTGATCCACACAACAATGGACGCTTTGAAAAATTGTGCTCCTTCCAAGAATTGCCCAAGGGAGACCAAAGGAAGATTTTGTCGAACTACCCCTTATTGGCGCTTGAAATGCTTTTTAACGTGATCTACCTGTATTTTATGCGGTGTATTTTACCACACCTACCTGCTTGTATTTTGAGTGGCCCCCTATTGCTCTATTATATCCAAGAGTTAGTTTCTATTATTTACCTGTATCTCTTTTTAGTCGACTTTATGTTTGCTATTGTGTATTTGGTCATGGTGTTTCGTTGTTCTCGGAAGGCGCCGTCTCGAAAAATCTTTTGAAACTGCCATCAACAACCACTCTAAGAGATTACCTACGTGCGTATATTCGACAATAATCAAACGTACTATTTCAATATGGTATGGAGTGATCTTAGTATTACAGAAAGAAATCTAATTAAGATTCCATATTTTATTTATTATTTATAAAAAAAATTAAATTATAAATAATTTCAAGCTTCAGCAAAATATTACCACGTTTACACACAAAGAAGCTGCATTAATTATTTTTTTTTACTTAATTTGAACTTGTAAAGCCTTAGGAATAACTTTTTTTTAATTATAACGATATACCTACGAAATTAGCTTTTTTAGTCGTAAGATGGTAATTATACGCGTATATTAAATAATACGGTTTATTTACGTTTCCAATTAAAATTTACCAGATTGTAACCCAAGAAAAATATATAACATTTTTAATCTTCTTCTATTAATGAGAGACTTCCATAAACAATTTAATACATAATCACGCTAATTTTATACAAATTAATTTCCTTTTAATGTTATTAAATGAGAAAAAAGTTTTTAGATGGAAATATCTTGTTAGGGGTAATAATAATAATGTAATCAATTACACGATTTTCATTTGTATTGGGCAAAATCTAATATATATGTTAGTACTAAAAGTTCATTTAACCAACGAGAAACCGCAAAAACCACGTAGAATCGACGTGGGTTCTTAAAATTCCAAACAATGAACAAAACTGCTGAAATCTTGGAAATGTGGGAAATAAAAATGTGTTCGTCGTATATTCGTTTTGTAAAGATCTAAAATTTTCATGTAGTGCTATTTTTTCTGCATTTGTCTCTTGTTTTCGTTGAAATACTATTAGTATTATCTATAATACTCTTTAATGTTATTAAGAAAGAGGTGACAGATTTTCAGGAAATCTACCAACGGCTACTATTGTCAACTTTCAACTACCTAACTGCTAATTATCGTTGATAGATAGAAGAAAATATTCAGCGGAGAAACGTAAAGTACTCAACAACACAACACAACATGGGCAGTAGCACAACATACAGGGCTGGGCAAAATACATCTATTTGTGTATTTCAAATACAAAATACTGGAAGCACAGTATTTGAAATACAAAATACTTTTTTCATTTTCAACCAAAATATAAATACAAAATACAGTATTTCAAATACAAAACATTTCAATTGTGCGCATGCGTAGATGCGGGATTTTTGAATAAATTTGACAAGTTTTATGCCTCTTCGCATTCGCGCATTAAAAACGCTGCAATAAGGAATCAAAATTTCGAACTGTAAATTGACCTCTATTTAATTTTATTGTCATACTTTTCTGCTTTTTAGTTTTATAAAAATTTTCATGAAAATTGCCAAAAAACTGATGTTTTGCGTTACACGCACGTGAATTTCCCATTATGTATTTGAAATACTGAATCATCAAAAATTTTGTATTTCAAATACAAAATACAAAATACTTGAATAAAAATCTTTAAAATACAAAATACAAATGTATTTCAAATACGTGTATTTTGAGACTGCCCAGCCCTGACAACATAGACCCATAGACGAAACAATTATTTGGTCAGCGGAAAAAACTAAAAATTGCATAATTCCTGTCAAAGTCGTTTGCTTTTCCTTCCGAACGAGATGACATTTTAATAGAAAGTGGCTCATTTGAAGCTATTAGAATCTTACATTTCTTGTGAATTTATTTTTATAGATTAATTTTAGCAAATAAAACGCATTCTTTTATTGGTTTGGATAGATAATTCTGTACATGTGCTGTATAATTTTTATTAAAGGTAAAATTACTCTCAGATCACTCCTTAAGGAGCTAGAGTATGGAGAGACTTCGTATATTGTAAAAAGTAAAAACCAACTTACATATACTACATTTTTTTTTCATTTGGTATATTAATTATGGAAACTAAAACAAGATTTTTGATTTGGATAGATAATTCGGTGCTATATAATTTTTATTAGAGGTAAAATTACCCTCAAATCACTCCTTAAGGAGCTAGAGTAGGGAGAGACGCTGTATACATTGTAAAAAGTAAAAACCGACTTACCTACTACATTTTTTTCATCTATTATTAATTATGGCAATTAAACCAGATTTTTTCATTGGTGTGAATAGATAATTCTATGCTGTATAATTTTTATTCGAAGTAAAATTACCCTCAGACCTCTCCGAGACGAGTTCGAGTCACGAGAGATACTTCATATTTTTTCTTTTTTATTTATTTTGATAGATTCTGTGGCAATTGAGACACATGCTTTTATTCTTGTTGGTTTTGGTATAAGTAGATAATTTTATGCTCTATAATTTTCATTATAGGTTTACTTTCAGATTATGGAGCTAGAATATATTTTTGATCGAACTAAGAGATTTAAGGATAAAGTTGGTGTTCTGGTGTTCATAACTTAGAATTGCAGTCTTGGAACTTTTAGATATACCTTAGTACAGTCAGCCTCACAATTATTGACCACATGGCCATATGGGGTGTTATGATAATTGCATCCACAATTCGTGCTAGACGTATAGCCAGGGTGGCCATTAATTGTGAGGATGACTGTACACACTTATGACAAAATAAATCTCCAAATGATCGCACAAAGTACTCTCACTTTATAACTTTTATAAATATAAACATTTTAATGCAGAAACTTGTTTTCCATATCCACATCATAAATATTGAAGAAAGGATACCTACTCCAGTGTGGGAGGGTGGCAGTTCTCATCATTATTATAATAATATTAATATCAAGTTTCAACCACACAGTTGGGATTCAAGGATTCAACGATTCAGTCCAGTTGACATTTACTGACCATTGACGAATCGATTCAAAGGCTTTTACTTTAATTACTAATTCAATTATACTAACCACAAAATAGGTCAGGTACCTACCGAAACCGATAATTTAATGATGCTAACAGTTTTAGTTTTTATGGTAATTTTGTACTGTCGAGTGAATACATTGTTTGTTGGCTTACTCATCTTTGCAAGAATGATGTCATTTGTATTATCAAAATGCAGAACGGTTTTATTACTGGTTCAAACATGTGTACGTTTGTATGTTGGTGTAGATTCAGAGAAAACACAAATTGTGGTTTTACTGATTACAATAGAAATAGTAACTTTACTAATAATAGTATTTTATCTTTTATCAAATTATGTTTAATATACTTGGAAGTTCATGGAATTCAATTGTTTTTTTAAATAGTTTTGTTTCGCCTTGGTTTTTGTTTAATACAAAACAATTTTTTTGATAACTTATCAGGAGCAATTATTGTGTCTTTGTGTTCTTTAATCCGGATGGTGTCCTAGGTTTCAGTTGGTAGTTGGTGTATCCAGGTCGATCACATTCAGAAGGGTCATTTACCAGTTACATAGGTATTCTTATCCACGAAATTAAAATTGTGTATGCCAGTTTTATGATGACTCAACCTCGCATCCGTATAATCAAAAACAGTCTTTTCAATTATTTACAAATAAATTATTTATAGGTAGAGGTAGACTTGATTTAATTAACTTTCTATGTGCCAAATTACTTATAATAGAATATAAATTGAGTTTACTTTTAATAAATTTGATGGTAAGTGATTGCTACCGAATAATTGTTTTAAACATTTTGATTTAAAAAAATTACCTACATCGAAATCGAAAACAAATTATTAAAATTATTTGTTATATTCAGATTATATTTTATTGTTAATATGAGGTTATTATGATTAAGTTGCCCTCTTAATTAGTTTGGGTTCATGGTAATGTATGTATAAGTATATAATTAAGACTTAATAAATGTGTTTTAAAAAATAAATATATAAAGAAAGATCTTTGCGAGATTAGACTTATTAACTTTTTTAAAGGAAATAACAACAGATTACATACACAATTGTGCACGTGAATTTATTATGACCAACAGAACCGGATTAACTGCGTGTGCCGACTCTAGTCGCACTAGAGTGCATACTGCATAGTTCTCCCAAGTAACGCATTTTAACTAGTAATATCTACCAATCTACCTATTGAATCGAAGCTTTGGAATTGTCCAAAAAAAAATTTCAATAACCAAAACGAGTTCTTACACAATTTAATAGTAGGTCTTAGGTATTCCTGATGGAGTAATGGGTTCCCTCAAAGCCATGGGACATAGGACTCTCATAGCACCTCACCCTTACCCGTGGCTCTAGCAACGCCACTTTACTAGCGGTTTTAATGAACTTTAATGATAATATCTATAGAAAATCAGAAGATTATGCTGCACTCAAACGAGCCGCCTCTAGACCATGGCCTAGAGCGACCTATACCCATCACGCAATCTGCTACTGATTATGACTACTATATTGTTCAATTGTTCTACAAAGATCACAACCATTCTCAGGTGGTAGTTAAGTTCTTGAGCTTTCCAGTATTTTTAGCTAATTTTTCTAATACCTATACCTTCATGATTTTCTACGTCTGCCTGGCTGGTTGGTCCTTGAAAATACTTAGGGACATCCTTCACATTTCACAGGTGCGAGGTGCCCTTTTTGCGATTTATCTATGTCCTTTCAATAATGTGTGTACAGAATTCTGCTGACCCATAATCTATTGACCTGTCTCAATTTCAATTACGGACAAGATTACAATTATTATACTAGGAGTTTGGGAGTAGTCTCCAATTTCTTCTGTATTGTAACTGAACTGAGCCAGCACGCTCCTTGTTAGACTTTCAAAGCCTTGGAACTAAGGGCTATTTGACATGAACTAAGTATCTTACTAACTGTTAGTAACTGAATCAACTCAAGGAGCAAAAGCACGGGAATCTAAGCTTTAACGTCGTCATTAGAAATTTTGACGCATGACCGTGAACGACGTTAAAGATTAGATTCCCGTGCTTTTGCTCCTTGAGTTGATTCAATTACTAACAGTTAGTAAGATACTTAGTTCATGTCAAATAGCCCTAATACAGAATATTTCTAGATGTTATTCAGTTATTCTGAAGATATGCTCATTATGATTTATTATCGAGAGCTGGATTTGAACAGTCAAAAAGCACCGTGAGTTGCTAGGAACTGCGTCTGCAATTTCAATATCGTGATGTCAGCGAGGTATACAAACCCTACTTTCAATGGTAAACTATTAACTTATTGTAATCGTCCATTATTTATTTATTATTTTACATATATTATGTAAACTACCTACTAAACATTCAGTTACTTATTACACAGTCACACAGATACCACACAGATACCCAATATTTTAGATTTCAAATTACTCAAAAAGTCATCCACTAAATAACAAATATTAAACGATTATAAAATTCTGCTCATAATTTACTTGTAACGTTGTAACGTTTATTTTTACAGAATTTTCAAAACCATCTAAGCTAAAAGCAGAATAACACTTCAATTTCCTTCAAAAGGGCATTTGTAAGGATCATTGTAAGCAATTAACACATATTTATTACATTATTCTTACTTAAGATTATATTATTGCAATGTCTTAACAATTTCAATTTAACTTTATCTTAATAAAATGATAACCTGTTATTCTGTGTAGCTTATGGTTATTAAAAACGCTATGTAGGCCATTTCATTCTTATCAAAGTTACTTTTACAACCTCATTTTATATTTTTATTAAATCATTTTCATGATCACACTATCTCCATTGTATTTTTAATATCATCTTGTTGCTGATTGCAGCTCAGTGTCATGTTTATTATAAAATTCAATGCAGCTCCATGTTTCAGTTTCAGTTCTTTCAATTTTGAAGAAGCCGAGTACGATGTATAGAGATTTCTCTTTTTTTGTTCTATAAGCTAAAACTGACTGTGGCATGGATTAAGAGTTTTCAGGATATGTGAATATAGAAAATAAAATATTTAAAAAATTCAAAATTATAAGACAATTTCTTGAGATTATGTTTAATGTTCAATTGAATCGATTTGAATATTGAATGGAGTGATAGTCCTTCAGTTTTACTAAAGTGGCAGGTCCGATGGTCTGAAGTCTTTAATAAAGCTCTACGTGCAGTTATACCCATAATAAATGTATTTCATAAACACTATTACTTAATGTTAGTAATAAACTTTAAACATTTGTAAAAAAAGGCATTACAAAAAGCCTTGTAATTGAGGTTATCATTTTGGTTATCATTTTTCTTTGCTAAACAAAATAGTAAAAGCAGCTGTCTGTTGATATCACCATTTTTTTAAATAATTTATACGGACTAATGTTTGTTTCCTAATCATATAAGCGTCAATTAATATTTTATTAATTACTCTTATCAAAAAAAAACTGGTAAATCTTAACAATTCATAAACTAGTTAAATAGTTAAGAGAAAGATCTCAATTAGCTGTACATAGAAAAACACTGTAGTTACTTATTGTATGAGTAATTTATTTTAAAGTATCTAAATTGTGCAATTATATTTCAAATTTACAACAAACTATTTAAATGTAATGTTTTTTTTAAATTGAATGGCATTTATAATTATTAGTAAAAGTTCTATAAAACATTAAAGAGACTTATCATAACTATACAAAAAGCTAGGGCAAAACGATTGTTAACTTATAAATAAAAGTATAATTCTTTGCAATTATTTACTGAAAGGTTTTATAATTTAGTACTGAAAGTCCAAGGAACTTTTTCCTTTTTTTAATTATTAAAATTTAATGGAGTAAGAGTTGTTTCTAATTATCAAAACAAAATAAAACTAGATTTATATCGAAAAGACCTAAGACCCATCATGCTGTTCATGTCACTTATTGTTATGTATTGCAAATTATTAATTATAATCGTAAGTCTTTTCGATACGATCTCATTTTAACCTTCAACGACTTTGTATTGTGAACCTAAATCACCTAACCAGCACTAAAACCAACACAAAATAATCAAAGTGTCCACCAATTTTATGGTATCAAATAATGATATCAGATACCTATCCAGATAAAATCCAGGTGGAAGAAATACCTACATCTTATTTTTAACACACACAATAGAGAATTTAAAGGGTGGAAGCTCCAGTATTGCCAAATTGCCCTGTGTGTGTGATAACCAATGTGATATTCAAAAGAACGAAGAGAAAACTAAAAACGCGAAACTTCACTTATAAGGGCTTTAGCTTTAGTGACTCAAAGGAAAGCAGAGTTTCGAGAACAAAAAATCCCGACCTCACAGAAATTGGTTAAAAAATTTTGAAAATTGATTTGAAATGACTTGAACTAAATTCAAAATCAGATGAGAAGTATACCTTCAGTTTCAAATTTTTAAAATAATGATGTAACATATTGATACCGACTTTGCATTTTAATATTATAATTTTAATATTTTTCATTTGATTATCAAATAAAAGTGGCGTGCATCTGCTATTATGGTAGTTGCAAGTGACTTATCACAAAATTTATCAGCTTATCATCAATCATTTAATTGTTCAACATTTCTTTACTACTGGAAGTAGGTACTGAATTTTTTTAAATACTTTTCTATATTTAGGAAGCTCGTTGTAGATGCAGATATTAATTTATTTCTGCCATTGAATTATTGGGAGCGTTAATTATTTATTTAATTATCTAAAACTTTAGTTATAATAGTCTTACGTTGTACTACTAATTGTTGATAATTATTATTAGTATAAAAACACAAAATGACAAAATAAAATACTATCAAATAACACGCAGAAATACTGGTGCTCCCATCTATGTGTTTATGTAAGAACAAAATCGAACAACATACAAACCCGCGCAGGCGCTGTCATGAGATAAACTAAATGTCAAATTTAAACTGGGAGAGATAAATTAATATTTAATAAATTACCGAAAAAATACATGTAAGCTGAAGTAAATATGCAGTTTTTTAGGTAAATATGTTAAAGTCTACTTCTTAATATGTAATACACGTGCACATGTTAAAGAACTGTATACTTTGAAATATTAACTTTGAGGTTATGTCTTTTGATGAATTTTTTTTTAAATCTACTATTATAATTATTTTTGCTTATATAAGAATGTTATTTTCAGCCTGTTTCTAAAAAATGATCCCGAATGAGAGTTGAGAAAGCAGTATAAAAAGTATCACGTACTTACAAGTGAAGTAACCGTTTTGGCACTACTAAATTGCGTAAAATCATATTCACTGTTTCCTTAAGTAAATCTTACATTTTAAAACGATGCACGAAGTAAGGTCAATTATCTACAAATGTGAGTTTTATAAGATATACTTCAAGCACTTGAAGTTTCAGAAAGAACCGTTTTGATTATGCAAACTGAGCAGTAAATACTAAATATCTTACCTTAAAATGGTTTGGAGTCTGCTAGACATGTTTTAAGTAAAGTTAATTTAACTCTTGTGTATAAGAGTTTTGATTAAATTTGTTGGTGACTATTTTTTAATGAAATGTCGATAATGCCGCCAAAGAAGAAATTCCTAAAAACCATTTCTCTCGATGATAAATTTAAGGAAACCTTTTTACAATGGCATGAAGAGTGTGAAGATTTGTCTTGTGAAGAGAGTGAATTTTCAGAACAAGAAGATGATTTTGTTCATAAATATTTAAAAAATGAGGAGAGTGACGCTAGCTCTAGTGATGAAAGTGATATGGGTGGTGTTGATGTAAATCATTTTCTTCAAGTTATTGGGAGTTCATCACATTTGTCTTATGTAGCTTCAAGTGGTTTAACTTGGGAAACTGAACCACCCGAAGGAACTAAAATTCACAGCTTTATTCAACAAATGCCTGCTCCAGAGAAAACACATAAGTGTACTACACCGAAAGAAACGTTTAAGTTATTTATTACAGATGCAATTGTAGAAGAGGTTGTGAAGTGTACAAATTTGGAAGCTAAACGTGTTCACGAATTCAAAAAATCGCCATGGAAAGACGTCAGCAGTCAAGAATTGTATGCTTTTTTTGGATTGCTGATTCAAGCAGGAGTCGATAGAAGTTGGGATGTTCCAGTGAGAGAATTATTTTCTAACGAATTTGCTAATCCAATTTATCGAGCGACCATGACTATTCAACGATTTGAGGAAATTAAAAGATTTCTTAGTTTTGACGATAAAAGCACTCGCGAAATTCGCTTACAAACTGACAAATTGGCTATGGTATCCCACGTTTGGAATCTTTTTACCTTGCAGTGTAAAGCATGTTTAATACCGTATAAAAACGTGACAGTAGATGAACAGCTTGTTCCGTGCATGGGAAGTTGCAAATTTGTACAGTGTACATCTAGTAAACCAACAAAACACGGTTTGAAAATATATTGGTTGTGTGAATCAAATTCAGGCTATGCCATCGATGGTTTGGTTTATATAGGGCGCCAACCTGACGAAACTGTTCATAAAAATTTTGGTTCGGATGTTGTTAAGACATTAGTAAGAAGTATTCTAAATAGTGGATTAAATTTAACCATCAGTAATTTCTTTACAAGCGTACCTTTGGCTCATCAAATGTTAGAAAATAATATAACTACTGTTGGTACTCTGAGACTTGGAAACAGAGACATACCAAAAGAGATGACCTCATTAAAAGAACGAACCAAAAACTCTTCATTATTTTGTTTTTCGGATAATATAACTATGGTAAGTTATGCACCTAAAAAAGGTAGTTGTGTAATTTTATTAAGTACTATGCATCACAATAAAGCTGTAAGTAATGATGCCAAAAGGAAACCAGACATTTTAACGTATTATAATAAAACAAAGGGCGGTGTAGATCTTTTAAATCAAATGATTTCAACGTATAGTTGCAAGAGACAAACAAAACGTTGGCCCATGGCATTTTTTTTAAATATGATCGACGTAGCTGCCGTAAATGCGTATGTACTTTTTACTAGAGAAAATGAAACATATCATCAAGGAGTAAGTCACAAACGTCGATTATTTTTAAAAGAGTTGGCCGGAGAATTAGTGCTTTCACATATGCAAATGAGATCTGCTAGTGCTTTATTACGACGCACCGTTGTAGAAAGTATGGGTAGATTTATAAATATTGCCGGGCCATCAACACAGCAAGAATCACAGATTATTAAAAGGAGAAGGTGCTCTCTGTGCCCTAGCAATTTAGACCGTAAAAGTAAAACTATTTGTGAAAATTGTAAAAAGAATGTGTGTAAAAAACATAGTGTTACAGTTTGTGTTACTTGTATGCCTTAAATAAATTTTTGTACGACCTGAGTAATAAGAACTATTTTATGCTCTCAGAAGTGGGCGTAAAGTGAGTCTTTTTCGCCCTAGCTTGATAAGGATAAACTTTAAATATTGGGTTGTACAAAAAATATTTATTTATTTCATTGGAGTATAAACAATACCAATTACAGGCCCTAGAGTGAGTGTTTCCCTCGGCTGCGCCTCGTGAAACATTGTTGAAAATAACTGTTTTTGTATAAGAATGTTTTATAATGTAGAATGTGATTTGATTCTGTAAAACTAACTCCTTCAAGTATGTTGAACATGTAGAGGTATTATTTCTATGTAGGGTTTACCATTTAATGCATTTCTTCAAAAACTAAACATTCAAGGTGTCAAAAAATCAGAAAAGAACTCTTTGTGTGTATATTTTGAATCATGTTTTCTTGCTGTTCTGTAATTTGTAGACTTATACCATTATAAATATTGTAAGTGTCTATATTTGTGATGTGGACTTAACAAATAGCAGTTTTTTTAGTTGGGTGGATTTTTACAATAGGTTTAGAAACTGTCATTTATAATCCTGGATTGTAAAGTTGTAGCAAAGACTATACAGTGTAAGACTGGCATAATTTATGGGTCAAATGTGACCAGAAATCCCCAAGATAGCTTGTCCAGGCGATCGGTAAAGAAAGGGATAAAAGAAGTTTACCCTTCGAGGGATTTTAAGCGATTTGGACCTTAAAAGCCTTTCACATTTTTTAATATAGGTTTTGGTAGTCTCTTACTGTATAGTCTTTGATTGTAGGTAGTTTGTGTATGTACCTGCTACTGTTTTTGTGTAGATAAATTTATGAATAACTGATACAGAATAAATATGATAATTTAGTTTCAAAAATAAATTAAAAATACTATTTTAAAAAATTTATTATAGCGTTATTACAAAGATTTAGTTTACAGAAAAATTCTTGAGTGTTTATTATTAAGTAAGTATTATATTGTTGCAAGTGTCAATACAAGTTTATTCGTACTCACAATTATGTACTATATTTAACTAACTGTTGTTGATTTTCAAAAATTACGAAATACTAGCGTAATGCAATAGGGCAGTAACTTTAGCTTTTGTTATTATTACGATAACATTTTTCTAAGCTTGATTATCGTTAAATTTTTTAGAATATGTAATTATAATTAATATACTTCTGTGTAGGCCCAGCCTTACAATTTCTTATTACTTAATTACAACAATATGTTGCGATATAAACTATATAAAAAGAGAACATTGAAATTTATGAATATACGTATTTAATAACAAATCACAGACAAATAACAGTTAAATAAACATTTTAATATTTATACTATGTATTTAATTAAACCTCATAATTATGTTCATCGCACCAATAATTGTCGAATAAAATAATTTGATCGATAGATAAACATAGTGATGTCTGGTAAGATTTATTTCTAACACGAAACAATAAAATATCTAGTAAATAAATTTAAAATCACATTAAAAGCAACTATCTTGTATAAAATTATGGCATAATCGTAGGTATTAGTTTGGCTTTAAAAAAATTCAAATAGAGATCTATATGCGTTCTTGAGTACTGCTAATAACTAGATACACGTTAATCCTAATTATAAAACATAAAGTGGTTTGTAATTATCACATTTTTAAAACTTTCATTATGCATTAAAAAATTAAGTAGGAAAACCAATATTTATAAAAATTAAAAAAGATATATCGAGATACCCTATGGCAATTTCAACGAGATTAATTTTTATCATTTAAGTTCGTTATGTTGTATGAACCCGCTATATCGTTGTGGAAATTCCTATATAGACTTATCCAAAATCCAA
This sequence comes from Malthinus seriepunctatus, assembly GCA_963924605.1. Classification (NCBI taxonomy): domain Eukaryota; kingdom Metazoa; phylum Arthropoda; class Insecta; order Coleoptera; family Cantharidae; genus Malthinus; species Malthinus seriepunctatus. Next base: position 35,608,673 of record OZ004600.1, read on the forward strand.
ACCTTTTTGATCGAATAATAACTGTAACTAATTACAATTTTTAATATAATGATCAAGAAGCTTCATGGTCGTCTTATTTAAAAATTACTCTCGTTACAAATAAAATTCAGTCAAAGATGGCAGTCCAACAGGTTAAAAAATTAATTAAGCATTTTTCACAGGTAGTTTTAGTTCGGCAATTGCTTGTTAGTGCAGGATTTGGGGTGTGTACGGAACAACTTCTTAAACTTAAACGTTTTGGATGTTCGTTGCCTATAACTCTTGGATCTGACCATTTGTAAAGTAATTTTTTCACCGGCCTCTTTTTACTTTTTTCTTCAATATAAAACTTAATCAATCTCCATTCTTTTTCATCCAAGATTTCACTTTTAGTAGGACCTTTGACACCATCGATGGTTCTAGTTAAAAATCTATTTTTAGACATTAAACCGTATCTAGGAGTATAATAGAGCTCTCTTAAAACTGCTCTTATGTTTAAAATGTGTGTACTAAGAGTTCTTCGATGACATTCAGCAACTGCCCATCTGTATATGGCACTATAAATTATGGTTTCGTCAGTAACTTGTAAAGTATCTCTTTCAACAATGCTTAATAAGTCAGGATATGCAAGATCTAATATTTCTCTTTGTTTTAAAATATAATCACCATATTTGTCAATTTCCAATAAACAATTAAATCTTAAACTATCGAGTAATTCTTGTAACCAATCGGTATCTCTTTGTTGTTCACTTTCAATAATTGGAGGTGCGGATGGTTCGAAATCGTCTTTTTTATTAGTAGTAGGCATTTTGCATTGCGAAATGCTCGAATATATCATTAATAAATTGTTTCTTTCTAACTGTTGATCTAAATTTTCAATACATTGTTTAACTAAAGGCATATTCTGTAAGCGTGCTCCGGTAGATAATAATTCTAGAGCTGTTTTTGGAGAGCGGATTTGGAGTGGATCAGCTTTCATCGAACTAAAACAAATTGTTATAATTAATAATTAAATTTCAAACAAAGTAGGCTTTGATCGTCAGCCAAAAATTATTTTTTTTAAATTGAGATGGAAATATTGGAAGATGGGATGTTTTGTTAATACATAAAAGACGAGCTGAGGTAAGAGATGAGTTCAAATATACATAATAAATTTTCTTACAGTAAAGTTTAGGAACGACGTTTGAAACTTCTGATTTAAGAAATGAAATCCATAAAGGCATGGGTACTTTTGGCTTGGATCACATCTGGATTGAATACGAAATTACAATTTTTATGAAAACTTTACATTTTTATAATTTTCTGTGTTATTAGAAAAATTAATTTGGAATTCAAAATAGCCATTTTGTCAAAATTTTGACAACCAAGAACAAAAATAACTTGGAAGAGAAAATTTAAAATCAAGTGTTATAAAAATGATAGCGAGGGTTAGAGAAGATTTATTTAAAAAAAATAATTACCCTGTTATATTTTTGTAAGCTTCTTCTGCACACGAATATCTTCTGAGGTCAATAGCAAATTCATCTGAATTTCCAGCACCTAACATAGGCTCTGTCTCTGGAAACGGCTCGTTTACAACCACAACCATTTTTTTTCTGGAAACAAAATTAAAATTTTCTTTTCAACTTCTAATAGTATCTTATAAATGAACATTAAATAAGACTCAATTATATGTATAAAAACATATTTAGTTTTTAACCTTTTAACTAATTAATTTAATTATTTTCCTTATTGTTGTAAGATAAATATTTTCCTTATTGTTGTAAGATAAAGATTCTCCTTACCAGCAGGATATTAAATGTCCTATCAATTAATTTAACTGGGTTAAGTTAAAGTTTTCTTCATAACAAAAAATCTTGTGTACCAATGTACCTATATCGAGAGTATTGTGATAGGCTCTAGAGCTGCAATTGGAAAAATCTCTAACAAATCCCAAAATACAAGGTGGAATGGATCAATATGGGAATTCACAAGTTATTTAGATGACCTGCAAAAGGTAGGTACATAGGGAAATGGGCCGAACTTATGCAAAATAGAACTAATGGAGAAATAATAGAAAGGGTTAGATTTCCTGCAGTTCCAGATGCTGACGCTGCTATTTTAATAATCAAGTTACAAAATCGAAGGATTATAATTTATTTTCGAAGCTCCTTCCACTCTCTTGACGAATAAAATGTTTAAGGATGAATTTTTCAAGTTTAAAAATAATTAAAAAAACTTTGCGATAATCCAATTTAATTTTCGATGCACTCGAGATAAGAGCGAGCGTATATTAATTTTGGTGCTCTCTTGTCAAAATAAATAAATTTATCAGTAAAGTAGTAAACATGACACATCCACGCATCTGCTATTCCAAAATCGCATTTTTGCAGTCCGAAATTAAGGATGTTCAAATCTAAATCTTCTTCAAGATTTATCATTGTAGGAAATCCGGTAGTTTTGTGTATCAATTTTGCCTTGTAGATGATTTCCATAGGAAGTCCAAATTAAGAGATACCAACTGGATTAGAAAAATAATTCATTAACTGTTTTCTACGTCCAATTTTTTATTATTAGCCCAAATAATTGATTAGGCAAATTCATTTAAATTTTCAATTCAAAAAGAAAACAACATTTAAGTAACGCTAATTTTTTCAGTATTGCGTAACATCGTTAAATAGTTAAAATTATAAAAATAATAATATTGGCTTCTGTATTTAATAATAATAAAAGGTTATTACTGTAATTAGTGTTAATATAAAAATTTAAATATTTAACGAAGTTTGTTACTACAAAGTCGGTTAAAAGAATAACAAATATAATTAAAATTGATAAAGATAAAGAACGTACACTACTGGTTGTCTTATTATATTGTTACATAAACCATATTATTATTAATAATAAAATTTAGTAATCACATTTATCTTTGTTATATTGAGGGCGAATTATACTTTGAATTAATTGCATGAGAAAAACTAAAGAAAATTGCAATCGTTTATAAAGGTAATTTGTTTCTATTGTAATAGAAACTATAAAATTCAATTATGTACCTATTAGAAATATTTTAACACAAAGTGAAAAAATTTAGTCCTCTACTATTGTTTCCAAAAACGAATGTTGGGTTGGCAAAGTTTCAGATTCAAAAGTAAACTCAAATCTCACTTCCTTCCAACTCTCGACTTGTATTGTTGTATTATAATGTCTTTCAAGTAGTCGCAATCCCCATTTAGGATTTAGGTGTCTTTAAAGGGCTTTCAACAATGTTGAAGTTCCTCTTGTCTGATGTACTCTCTTGCGAAACGTCAATGGTAAAATTTTTTATCAGAAGTAAAAGACTTAGAGGTAATTAATTTTGATAATAAAACTGTTTTATTTCGTTATAAAAAATAAAATAGGCAAACTGCCCTTAATTACCTATATTCGATAAGTAAGAATATTATGAGATCTGGAATAGTATATTAAGTATGGAGAACGGTAAGGATGATTTACCGGTCAAAGACAATTGTTTGGAGGCTGAGAGAAGCGAAGCCTCTAATTATTTCGTGCGACATGCTTAACGTTTTTTGTACGATCAGGGACAAAGAAATCTTATTATCTTTGGAAATAATAGATTTTGTTTATTTTAAATGAAACTTCTGCTAAAACATCAAATGTCAAAAATGACATTTGTATTTTTTTATAAAATTAAGTAGCTTTGCTATATGAAAAGTCGACAACAAAACGTTAGAACGGTAAAAACACTTACCGTAGCGCATTATATCTTAGCAACTAGTAAATTCACCTTACCGACGTGAAAACATATGCTGTAAATAGCTTCAAATGACTGATCGTACTAAAAAGACTTAATGTGCTCATTAAAGAAAAATTGAGGTAATAGTATTCCGGTCTAGCTCTTGGGGGTAAGCTATTTGAGTGCCACCGAACAAGAAAATCAGGTAGTGGTAAGTGGTTTCAGGCTCAGGTCGTTTTAAGGAAATTGTTAGAGAAGGAAAAAAGTATTAACATTTGCAGTAATCGGGCAGCAATCTTGTAAAAGGAATCGATCAAAAATTGACTAATCTCTTCAAGGGCTTTGAGAGCGTGACAGCGACAACTGGGCTGACGATAACGTTTTCATACCAAATAACTCATAAACAGTATTTGGGTTGCCCCTACTTGCAATTGGCAAAGTAAAACTGTCATTAGGAGTCAGAGAGAATTGGATGACCAAGAGGCCAAGTGTCGCTCTTATAAAATCAAAATTTGAACTTGAGAGTTATCTTTAAAAAGCTCAATTTCAGGCGCGATGGAACTTCTGTTTTGGGCATAATATGGGCATAATTATGAAATAATTTACATAAGGTAGCTATAAAAATTTTGTTTATACGTCAATTGTTGACGATTCCGTTGTTACGGAGAAAAGCCATGGCCATACCTATTTAATATAACGTGTTAATTTTATAAATTTTTCTAGTTTGAAGACACGAGACAATTATTTTTAGAATATCTCAACATCCGAACTAAATTTTTTTATAATTTTCAATGGACTTTTAAAATTTAAATATATTTAGCAGTGCATAAGCATTCTTTTCTAAATTAAATTATTTAGGTGGGTAGGAGGAAAAGCACTCACAAGTCACTACTTGGCTAACAGATTAATTAGTCAAAAATAGATTGAATTGGCAATTTGAATTGAAAATTTTTGTTATTTATAGCATTTTGTGGTTCGCCAGAATCAGAAGCTATGACTTTGTTAGTCACCTCAGCACGTGTTTGTTTATATTTTTTGTAAGTTATAATATAACGAACTTAAATATTAACGTTATTAATTATAGCATAGCTTATAATAATTTAATTAACGGATGATTACTAACTAAAGAGTTTATTTTTGTTATGCATTAATTTGAGATATTAAACACCTCTCAAGCATTCAGTTGGTATAGGTACTAACTTCCTACATTCATTAGCTTATTTACGTATATAAATCAAAAGCCATTAGATCAAAGAAAGTTAATGGAATTTTAACTAAAACTTGTACTTGTAAATTATTAAGTCATTAATTTTAAAATGAAAGGTGTAAACAACGGCAGTTTTGCAGCGTCTAGCTCACCACCACAAGGGTCGATCTAAAGATGTTGACGACACCACACCCTAGAAGGATTATAAACCCAATTAGATATGCATTTGTAAAAGACGGCATTCAATAAACTCTTTGTATCATGGTTATTCAACAATATCGACACACATGTATAAATAGTTAGTCTTAGACTGGGCATTCTTGCATTAAAATCAGTATTGTTAAGTATAATATTATTGCTACCAAAGTCTTTGAACTCTTTATAAATAAATAATTAAGAATATCGTCGTTTTTAATATGAAAGGTTAAATCCGTGCACTGCATTCAAAACTGAAAAATAATTAAAATATCTCGAGATTAATTAAAATCGTTCAAGCTTGGGGAAAAATTATTAAGTAAATTGAAAATTTTTAAATTTCCTCTTTAAGTTTATTTACAAGATGTTTCCTTTGGGTCTCAGACCTTTTAAAAATTAATAATTTTCTTTTCGTGCTATAATAAAAAATAGAGGAGCAGGAGAAGAAACTTAATTAAATAAAATATTGTTCGAGGTGAATTTGAATTTGATTAAAAAGAGACGTGGTCTGTAGGTCTGTCCGTATGTAGGTATAATTTTGATAACATACCTTTACATTTAAGATAAAAACTAGGTATTTAACTAAAGTAGAGGACTTGCTGTTCGATATTCTCCTAGAATATTACTGTTAAAAAGTTAATTTAACTTGAATCGTCACAGTATTTCGCTTTGCCTGGTACTGAAAATTGAATTGTATTTCAGAAATACCAATTCAAGGAAATACTATTTCCTATCAAAAAATAATCTTCATATTTTTGATGAAGTGCAATGAGCACACTGCAGATACAAAGAATTGCCCTGGAAGCTGTACTCCAAAAACTGACTATTTTAAACCAGATAAATAATGTATGCATATAGAGGTAAAGCAATTGCCAAATGTAAGCGACCTTATATGCGCAGAAGAGCAAAGAAAGCGGTAGAAAAATATGTCCAAACATTGTTTTCACAATGATTTTCACGTATGTGTATGTGTAACCTTGGTTATAAGGTAGTACACACGGTAGTACACAATTTTGCTTTTTGCGTAGGTCGCTTTCGCTTAGATGAGGCAAGCACTCTATACTATACAGGTTAGGTTGGTTACTTTTATAATTTACCTTATTTACAGATATAATTTTTCATTTTGGTACTGCATTTTACAGTTATTTAATTTAGTATAAATACTTCACATCTGAGTCTGAAAATTTCGCATCCCCGAGACTTTAATGGTAACTATTTGATAAACAATTGAGCATTTCATTTTAACTTTTGACTTTTGGGAATTTGTCAACGCAAAATTAGCAAGTGTTGTCAATCTAAGTAATGAGTGCGACTGCGATAGCATATGCGAACTAAATCACGTCCTTAAGGGCGCGCTGACAAAGCGTCAAAAGTTGGAGTTAAAATAACGTTAAAAATAAGCCTTTAGTTTGTCTTGCGGAATTTAAAAACTAAACGTTATATGAACTTAATTTTTTTGAAATTTTAATAAGGAAAGATCAATGAAGGAGATGAACAATTTTCATTGCTTTATATTATGAATAAATAGGTTAAATTAATTTTTGAAAACAAGAAACTTTCAAATTTTGAAGCAACCAATATTGATGAAATTCCGTTATTTCCTGGTGGAGATCGTTATAAGAACAATACCTAATTTTTAAGTGATTCCATCGCTAATTAAACGAAACAAGGAAGATAATACTGAATCAAAATATGTCCTTAGCGGTCTTTTCAACCAAATCTTTCGACAATAGTTCAGGCATTGCCTTTTAGATGGCCCAAGCAAAATTTTAAAGTTCCAGGTATAAATTTTTAACTTTACTATACTTTTGTAACAATATACTCATTACAGCATCGAAAACCGTCCAAAACGATGTTGTAATGTTCTACTTTTAAGTACTGTTTCTTGTTTTTTTTAAGTTTGAGATTGGTTGACATTGGTAATTAAAATAATTATTTTGACAGTATGTTGGCACCATCTATAGTTTTTTCCTTCAACTTAAAGTGGTAAAAATACACGCTATGTCAAAAATGTCACCCCTCCACTTTTGCAGCGCACCCTTAAAGTAAAACGATTTAATGCAAACATGAATTTACATGCTTAACTCTGGCAACGTATAGGTCACATTTTCAAACCGCTTTAACTAAATCGTTTTGGGAGTGTTTACATGTCACTTCAAATCGTTTTACGATAAACCGATTTAGTTAAAACCGCTTTAACGAATGCGTGAAATTTAGTGAAGCGTCTGCGGCCATACCATATAACAAAAAATTAAAAGTTCTATCATTCCTGAAATTTTTTTACTTTGATACAGAATCACCCTGTATACAGTAAACAATAAAATGATTCCTATTTTTTATTTTATGGCAATTTGATTTTGTCGATAAATTGTAAAATTAATGTTCAACGTCGTTAATCAAGTCAGATGACTGGATGCATGTTGCGTGACATCGTTGAAATTGTAATTTTTTTCTTTATCCAATTGTATCTAAAATGGCCTCCATAAGCATCTAAAAACTTAGCTGGGAAAACACGAAGATCTAGCATATTCGAGAATTTTTGAAAGATCCAGTGGATAGTCCATAATTGACAAGAGTTGTCGCAGAGTTCTTTTCATACCCTTAAAGAGCTGAAGAGGTACAACTTCTTTGTAATTCGACCAACACTGAACATCTTTCAGTTTCAGAAATCACCATAGTGTACAGTCAGCCTCACAATTATTGGCCACCCTGGCTATACGTCAGGGTAGTTATTAGCCAACAGCGACAAAAGGACAGAAGGGGAGGTTGTTGATTTACTACTTGTTGGCAAAATAAAGTTACCCCTCAATTTAAGTAGGGGGTGTTATGATAATTGCATCCACAATTAGTGCTAAACGTATAGCCAGGGTCGCCATTAAATGTGAGGCTGACTGTACATTGTCAAAGCGACTACCTACACTGGTACATGCCTGATGTCATTCGCTGCCATTTAAAGTCCACAGTACGATTCTGTGCTTTTTTGTTTGTTGTTTTTAATTTAATTTAATTGTTAAAAATTCTGAGTATGTTGCTAAATGATTTCTATTAGGACTCATAAGAGTACTCAATGAATTCTCAAATGTGGAATGCTTAGTAAGAAACAAAGCCATTGAGAGGAAGAAGAAGAACTTCTTTCAGTACGTAGGTAAACCATACTCCTAAAACGTTGCACGTCGCATGGTAGATTGGCATAATTAATATTAATGAGCCAACCAACAAACAGAGTTGGCAACAAAGTTTAAAAATGATCACTGAGGGCAATTCAATATACAGATTTAAAGGTAAGAGAAACGCGTGACTTTAAGCTATTAGAGAACCGAAAACGGAAGAGTTGTTAAGTTTTTTTATTTATTCTCTCTTTATCTTTTAGTCTGGGAAGTTCATCATTGTGATGCCTTACAACCTTAATAAAAGGAAGATAATCTAGAGATTTTATAAAATTGTTTAGATGTAGGGTATGTCAAAAATTATAACTAAAATTCCACGTCCTGGAATTTTTCCACGTTATTGGCGTGGAAAAATAACTGAAGACAATCTTCAAGTTTTAAAAATTCGTAATAACGTCACAAGCCTAAAAACTTGAGAACTTGATCTTAGATATTTCTTTGAAATGTGTGTTCTCTTGAGACTGACAAAATGAAATGTTCTCAAAATTGAATTCTTGGGAGACATGTACTTACGTACAACGAACCGAACGATCGAAATGGAAAGGTTAAGAAGGTTACGTACCGCGTCTGCATTATTTTGGAAAACGGCCATTCCATTTTCCATAGCCTTCTTGATATACTAAAAGTTTGATGGCATTTAAGAAGAAATGCTTTTTTACTTTGTTACCACTTATGAATAAGCTTTTGCTTTCGTCGTAAATAAAACTCAAGGTGGATAAAACATCCCCTGTTGAGATGCATCGATTATTTGATCGTTTGCTTAAACTTCACCTTGCTTGTCACATTACCAAATATATATTTGAAATTAAATGTACGTTATACAATTAATTTAAATTTTTGTATAAGCTCAGGTCTATTAGAACTCAGTTAAATAAAATTTCCATTTACTTTTCACCCTTAAAATGCTCTTTTTATTTTAACAAAATTATTCTTTTAAATTTAATATTATTTTTTCTCACTTACCCTAAATTTTAATCCTATCATGAATTTATTACATGAAACATTGCACTTATACATTAGAATAATTAGACTAAAGTTATTTTATTTATAAAACATTTTTATCCAGTCAAAATATTTAAAAGGCACACTCTGTCTGGTCTATATGGATATTATTATAAAGTTAGGTGAAGTTAATCAATAGAGTTTTCGTGCGCGGACACATGACTTGCCCTTGATAAACTTTATAAGTAACTATAAAAATTACTTTATATTATTATTTAAAATATTTAAATAAATAAACTATTTGCATACAATTTTTTTAAATTAAAAAAACGGTTAGGATTTGAAGTTGCGCACTGAGTTTACTATTTGTAGTATAATTACGAGAAATAGTACGGTTTGTAGTAAGAGTACTGTCTGTAAGACTGTAATTAATTAAAATCAATAAAATAACTATTTAATCGACATTTTATTGTATAAGTTTAACAAATTTCGTTTTAATATCAAAACTTTGTTTTTGCATGTTCTCCAAACATCTTTCAGATATTTCAAAAGTTGAGAGATTTGAACTTTGAATGTGACTATTGGGATTTGAATTTTTAATCCATAACTTTATATAGAAGAGGTGTAATAAATATTTAAAAGTATATTTACAGTAGCACGTTTTGAACGTATATTGAAGAGCTGTTATCTTAGCGTTTATTATAATTTAACATGGCCTTAACTCTCTATCTAATATTAAACAATTACTAATTTAATTAAAAGCCTTCTGTGTGGACACTACACGAGGTGTAATTAAATTTAAAGCACATAATGATGCTGTATACCCGCATAATATCCTTGTAAAAAAATGCACTGCACTTGAAAATTAGCAGTGTATTTTGGTACGTTTTTATAATAAAACTCTTTTACGGTCATTGACATGGAACCAGGAAATTTTTTATAAGTAAAATTCAATTTTATCAAAATTTTTGATCTTTAACTTAACCGCTTAAACCGGGCCTGGTTTTGGTACGGCCTACTCAAACCAAAATTATTTGAAGTTATTTTAAGATTGCTCTGATAAGATCGAGAAGAACTTTGAAGCGATAATTTTTAATATTTTTGTTTTCTGAATCTTTTATTGTGAATCTACAGAATTTAAAAGCCCTCCATACAAATTAGGTGCTATAGAAACGTTCTTCTTTATATAAAAAGGAAAATTCCAAATTTTTTAATAAGTTTTAGCGTGTAGGATGCTTTTACATCCAACATTTAAAAAAGCATTTTTCACGGTTTCATTAATCTAATTAAAATCAATAATTCAGCTTCTTTCTTTTACACTAAATGTGCAGAATGAGACATTTATATAGCATATCCTAGGACTCCTTTTACAAGTCAATTGTATATCGCAAGACAAAATTCAAATATTTTACCTGTTGTCGAATTATTGGCTTTAATTACGCCCTATAATGGATCATTTTCAATGACGTCGAAGTCGGTCATGAAAGCAGGGCCGGATCAAAGAATTATGGAGCCTGAGGCGCTAATTATTTTTGGGCCTCTACAAAAATACACTGCAATTTACAAAAAAAATGTTTATTAATAGTCTAGTCACCGAAGAGGTTGTACAGCACGTGGAAGAGGGTGGAATTTTATTTTTTGAATGTGTTTAGATTAGTTAGGAGGTGAAAATACTAAAAAAAACCCAGTTCTAGCTACATGGCTAAGGTTGGGAGGGGGTGAATACGAATAGGTCCCGTTTTTGGAGTTTTCTCTTATATCTCGAAAACGGTGTATCTTAGGGAAAAATTACTCTTAGTAAAATGAAAGCTTATTAAATTTCCTACAAGACAGCTTATATTCATCTTCCTCTATTCCTTTTATTTGAGATACACGCCCCCAAAAATCGTTAACGTATGAAAAAAAAATTGCCTCACGTTTTGTGTCAAACTGTTGCTTCTAGCACCTCAGTCCTTTGTTTTACAGTTTACAGTAATAGTCTTCAGAAAAGAAGTTATAGAGCATTAAATTCACAATATCGGGCCCTGAAGCACGCGCTTAATGCGTTTATTGGATAATCCAGCCCTGCATGGAAGTCATTTATCAAATCAACAAACTTTTGTTTTTATGCATAAATAAAACGTATTTAACATGTAAAATCATACTTTGGCAATTTTCTGCTTTCCTATTTATTGTAAAATAAAAATCTTTAAATAAAAGTTTTAGAGCATAAAATTCTGAATCTAAATGCAATCTGCAACAAAATTAATTTGGGATACTTTACAACGCTAGAAATTTAATTTGAGAATTTAGAAAAAAGCAAAAAAATTGATTGCCATGAAATGATTCAAATACTAGTATATTGTTTTATTAGGATTAAAAGTGCAACTTTGTTTGGCAAGCAATTTTTGCATTTGCAAGGCGAAGCGAGGCGTAGCCGAGCGTATGCAAAACTTAGCGAGCCAAACGAAGACACTTTAAATCCAAATGCGACATAGGTACTATTTTTTCTGAAACTGAAAGCATCGGATTCAAAATATTAAAATTAAGATGAGAGGAATCAGAAAACACTAATAAAATTGACTATTCTTGATTGTTACCAAGCAACACACACTTTTTTAGCTAGTAACAAAAACGTCGACTTCAATTGCTGTTTTTGGTATTAAAAGTCAATGCTTTTAATACGGTCGCAGAAAAATATTATCAAATGTTTAACGTTTTATCTTCCAAACAATTTTTCAGGGTAATTAACTGAAATTAAAAATAAGTAGTTTTTGATAAATTCAATAATTGTATTGAATATAAAATACAAATTTTTAACATGTTTCAAAGCAATCGCAATCGCTATTTTCGAAATTTTCAAATTTAATTTTTGATCTTATAAAGCATCCAAAATGAATTTTGTTTGTGGTTTCAGATTCAGAATTTTATTCTCTAAAACTTCTATTTGAGGATCTTTTTCCTAAAATAAATTGAGAAGCAGGAAATTACCAAAGTATGATTTTACATGTTAAATCACTATGACCGAAAAGTCCGGTCACCACTCTGTAGAACTATAGACTTGAATTCAATTAATTGCAATTTTATATCTTCCAGATGCAATATCAAATCTCTAAATTGGGTTTATTTGCTGATATTGTGTCTGGGATAAATGTAGAAGTTGTGGAAGTGCTAGCAAAATTTTATACGCGCCACCTCAGGTTTGCCATTTGATTGATTGCCCTAGGCAATTGTTTAGTTTGCCTATTAGATAATTGAGCCATAGTCAAATAGTTAAACTAATCAACGTCATATCAAAAATCAAATCAAACAAGAATATAGTTTTGAAATTAGTTATAGAAAATGGATTTAATAGGCATTTTTAAATGTTTCTCTAGTTCTAATAAGGACGTTAAAAATGTCGCTTTGTATAATCACCATTAAAAATTTAATTTTTCATTATCTAATGCTTAATCATACCTTTTAACCTTTTAAGTTTTAAAGTAAAATATTAAGTAAGATAAAGTTAGTCTTTCTTAAAAAAGGAAGCTCCAGAAATAGTTAACAAAAAAAATTAAAAGCCAATTATTTATTTAATAAATGGTTATATTTTGAGTTTTAATTGTTTGCAAAAACAAAAATTGCCTTCCTATTAAATAGGAAGGCAAGTTTAAAAACTAAGTTTAGTGGCTATTTATTTTATTGATCATTGGAATGTTTTCAAATGCGATTTGTCAAGTTTTAAATCTATTTTAGGCTTTTGGAATGCACCATTAGAATAAGGCTGAATATTTTAGTTTTGAGTATTTGGACAAAACGATCGAAATGGTCATTTTGCAATTGTGTGACTATTGTTAAAAACTGTATCTATACTGGAGATTTTTTGAAATCATGCGATCAAAAAATATAAACTATGTTTAGCCAAGAAACTCTGTAAGTAAACCATATTTGTTTGAGTTGATATTACATGTTGGTTAAATCAGTTAAATTTAGATTTTGCTTAAAATTTTTCTCAAGTAGATTTTAAAATAGTTTTTTTACAACTTGTAAGTAACACGTCCAAACGATCACGCATTATTTTGATTTACAACAGTTTTGTACGAGTTTTACTGTCTCTTAATACAAAAACCAATAAATATTTATATTTCTGTCGTCCCAATAAATCAGTTTTGGTAAAAAATAACAAAAATTTACACCCCTACGCATACAGGAATAAGAATTTGCGTTTTTTCCAAAAATGTTAAAAAATGGTGCAAATTAAAATTATTTTTTTTAAATTTAAGGTGCGCAATATTGGACACCCTAAAGTACTAAAGTACCAACACGTGACCTATTTATGAATTCCGTAACAATGATTCTTCTCCCGGGTCAAGGGACTACGTACGTGCTTTACAAATTCAACCACCTACTAAGGGTAGTCTCGATCCGGTCGGTCTTTGTGTATTTTTTTTCCAAAACCAAATTTTTGAGTTTTTAATTTTTAAGCTGCTATTTGCCTTTTCGTTTACTTCTTTTATAAAATAAATTTGTGAAATTTTTCAACTCCGGTCGAAAAAATTCAAAATTTTGAGTTTGTTGTGATTTAAAAAAATTAACTTACACTTGAACTTTAATAAAATTTTCTAAAAACTTAACTTTTCACTAATAACTTTTATTATCACTATCGTTTATTACTATTTGGTTTATTTATTAACATTTGTGTTTACAAAAAATTGATGTGTAGTAAACCTCGCGGTGTGGAGCTTTGAGCTTTTAGGGCTTGAAGTTAGACGCCGTCGTCCGCCGTCGACCCGGCGCAAGTCTTTAATTACAAAGCATGATATAACTTCGTATAATATCGTTTTTTTCAACATTTCAATTCTGTAAAATCTTGAAACACTGCTATAATTACACAATCGAAATAAGAGAAAAAACCACTCCATTTTATTTATCAGATTGATGAATTCTAATCATTTTCAATGGCGATAATTCGCGAAAATTTATAATTAGTTCATCCACTTCACTTGTTTGAAAATACAAAAAATATTTTTTTTGGAAAAACTCGAGAAAAACTAGTAAAATTTTTCTTAATAAACTTATTAGAAAAGCAGGTACTTTCGAAACGAATAAAAAATGAAAGTATGTTACATCGGCTCTGGTATCGATTTTACAAATTTCCTTAAATTTTCTAAAATTATAAACAGACAAATTTTGAAAAAATAAAAAATATATGCAACTCACTTAACAAATTACTGATTAATAAACAAAAATTAAGGTTAAATTGAAATATTTTCAATTAATGAATTTAAATGAGTGGAATGTGCATGTAAGAGAAAAGAGAGGGTTAAAACTAAAACTACCCTTGTCCTTGGGATTTGATTAAAAGGGGTAGTTCAGTAGTTAGGTCAAGATTTCAAAAATCCCAAAAAGCACATCTTGGGAATTAAAATGACTTCTTTTAGTGGCACATAAAAAAATAAGAGATGGTCTTGGTTATTCCACCCTTATGTATGTACAATTTGATTGTTTTTCAGTTTTATCGATATTGTCATCATTATTTAATTTCAACGAAATTCTACGAATGTTATCTACCTTTATTCCTTATAAATAAAATTAATATCGATCGAATTTTAAAAACAATGTTGGTTGTTTTAAAAATTAAAAATAATTCGGAGAGATGAAGATTAAATTTTTGAAAATGATACAGTAATTGATATTTATGTCTTATGTGTTCTTTTGTAAAAATAGAAGCATATGCAATAAGAATTTTAATACCGAAAAAGTTCTTTCCTACTATACAAATCCAATTTCAAATATTGGATTTAAATTGAATATCAATGCACATTTAATACTTAAAAATTTCTTCCAATTTATCTAGCACATAATATTTGCAAATTTGTGAGAAAGTTTTCAGATTACAAAGTATTTTAACCGACTTTTCTAAAAATTTACCAATTATGATTTTAAATAAGTACTTCCATTTTGCCTGAGATCTTCTGAGGAACGTTTCTCAGTGGTTGTTATTATAAATTAGCAAAAAATAAATCCATTTATTTATTTTGTAAAGATAAAAATATTTGATAAGTAATTGCAATTACTCGAACAATTAGGTAAATAACCTTATTACTATTTATATGGGGATACACGATAATTGTGATTCATAGGTATACGTAGCTCTAATCTCGAGAGTTTAAATTCGCATGAAATTTCTCAGTACCTATTTTGTAATTTTTCTACTGTTGTAAAGCAGTATACCTGCAATACCTAATTAATGAAGATGGCATTAAAATTTAAGGAAAATTTGAGGCTCGTATGGAAAAATCAAGTTAGATTTTTGCGAGAGGTCAACCACTGTTCTGAATTTGTACACTGACTGCAGTTGACTGCATATGCTGTGGCTGTCACTGACTGCAGATAACTACCGTTGACAGCTCAATTTTTGTACATTGACTGCAGAGAGTGGATAACCCCTCGGATTTTTGAAACTTGTTTCAATTGAAAGTTGATCCTCAGATTATTCTACAAAGTTTGAAGGCATAAACTTTATAATTAATGGCAAAAAATTACAATTTTCTAATGAAAAATTATTTGCAATTTTCGACTTATTTTTGATTCGTACGAATAAATTGTAATATATTTTGATTAGAGTTTGAATAGATACTCGTATTATAGAAAACTAAGATGCACTATTTAATTACTTCGTGTAAATATTTCTATTTCTTTGAAAATATTAGGAACACAATACACAATCCTGCCCTCCACTCGAAAAGACCATTTTTAGTTGTTTAGAAATAATAGAATTCGTTTTAGGCAACCAATAAAACACAACCTATAATCTCATGGATCATAATAAAAATTAATCGATAATTTAAACAATAAAGTAGACTTTAATCTACGTTCTCATAATTTATTAGTTTTTAGTGTACAAACAACAGTTCTGTGTAGAATATCTGCTTGGAGAAAAATATAATTTCTTGTAGATTTAAAGTAATAGATTCATAATTTTTACAGGTAATCAATAATTATTTATTAAATATTAGGTATAAAATCGAAGATGAAGCATTAAAATAACGACATGACATTGTGTTTTTGTGTTTGACAAGTAGTGATAAAATAAAATAATTGTGTACAATAGGGGATGTTTTTGAATTTCTTCGCTCCCAAGGATTCAAACAAACGCTTCCTTTTCAAAAAAAAAATTGTTATAAAGTTTGATGCTCTATATCAATTTCAAGGCTTTGCGCACAACAGTCAAAGCTTTTTTTTCGTTTATTTTTTATTTTAAAGTTTTAAAATAAAGTTATTTATTTAGAGTATTATTACTGTTACTAAAATCTTCCTAGCAGTTATAAGCACAGGAAGCCTTATTTTTTCGAAAGTTGGCTTTTTCCTCCAATATCTTCTAAACGCTTGAATTTACAAAAAAATTATTGATATCAATTTTGTAGCAAACTCAATTTCCTACAAAAAAATCTATTACCCAACTTTGTCAAGTCATTAACATCAAAATTATAACTGTTCATATCACATAATTTTTATTAACATGGAGTTTTAGTTTGAGCCATCTTGGCAGTCGTGCGCAAGATGTTAAAATTAAAACATCGTTTTCAACCACTTAACTTAACTTAACTTAACTTAACTTAAAGCAAAATGTAACGTAAGAAATTTGTATCCGTTCAAAATAAAATTATTTGTGTTAATTGAACCGTTATAACGCAAGCGCAGACAAAGACATTTAAACACACTCATCGTGATTTTAAATTTTTGTCTTTATTTTATTTTTCATAAATAACCTAACTATTCCAAATTTATCTTCTTCCAAGAAAAAGAAAACCCAATTATAAAAAGTTCTCGATACACCCAGTTTTATTCAAAATTTTATTTTGGGGTTAGGTTTGCCTTGTTTTTCTCAGCAGCTGATTTTGACGTTTCTCTACCTAAAACCAGCTTATGGGCGGAATTAACAGCCAAAACGAAGCGCACAGTATATAGCTATATCGTTTCTAAGGAGCACCGATTGGTAGAATTAACAAAACGTAAATTTAAGGATTCTTAAGTAGAAGTTGGTTCAACTTTGTATTAAGTATCGTTTTCAACCACTTAACTTAACTTAACTTAACGTAAGAACGTAATTAAGGAAAGTTAAAATGCATTGAGTATATGTATCCGTTCAGAACCAAATTAACGTAGCGTAAGGAATTAAACGTAATACAAAGTTGAACCAACTTTTACTTAAGAATCCTTAAATTTACGTTTTGTTAATTCTACCAATCGGTGCTCCTTAGAAACGATATAGCTACATACTGTGCGCTTCGTTTTGGCTGTTAATTCCGCCCATAAGCTGGTTTTAGGTAGAGAAACGTCAAAATCAGCTGCTGAGAAAAACAAGGCAAACCTAACCCCAAAATAAAATTTTGAATAAAACTGGGTGTATCGAGAACTTTTTATAATTGGGTTTTCTTTTTCTTGGAAGAAGATAAATTTGGAATAGTTAGGTTATTTATGAAAAATAAAATAAAGACAAAAATTTAAAATCACGATGAGTGTGTTTAAATGTCTTTGTCTGCGCTTGCGTTATAACGGTTCAATTAACACAAATAATTTTATTTTGAACGGATACAAATTTCTTACGTTACGTTTTGCTTTAAGTTAAGTGAAGTTAAGTTAAGTTAAGTGGTTGAAAACGATGCTTTACGTTTAATTCCTTACGCTACGTTAATTTGGTTCTGAACGGATACATGTACTCACTGCATTTTAACTTTCCTTAATTACGTTCTTACGTTAAGCTAAGTTAAGTTAAGTGGTTGAAAACGATACTTAAGATAGGCGTTCTAACTTTATGACAGTTTTTTTTCTTGAAAAAGAACTGTTTGAACTCTTGGGAGCGAAGAAATTCAAAAACACCCCTGTTAAGGACCACCCTAGCTGAAATCATTCCTATAATTGTATAAGTACACTACCACAAGTATCTGTTGTTAAAATTTAAATGAGAAAACACTTTTTCTTACAGGTATGATCATTGACACTGTTTAGGACACAGCTCCCAGCAGCTGGGACTGGACGGAAGTATGTATAGTGTATGGACGAACTCATTAAAAGTTAGCAGTAGGCAGTAGCCAACATAACCGTCACTTATTACACAGTACACACTAACACAATATTTCGTTCAATCATTCTATAAACCAACAACCAACGAAATCGTTTCAGAAGTCCTACAGGAAATGATAACTTAGTGTATGAGTAAGTATCAATAGGTACTAAGGGTTACTAAGGAAGGATACCTTAAAAGTTAGAACAATACTATAGGTATCGTCTATACCTCATAATTTAATTGTTCAAAAGATAAAAAAATTAGATTTTCTTGATATTTATTTTCATTTATTTTTCATTTTCTTCTTGTGCATTACCGAAACGTGGGCCAACGACGAAAATGTGCTGCTGTTTAACTTTGATAATCACGTGCTAGCCAGCAGTTACTGTCGCGGTTCGTGTAGGGGTGGTGGTGTTGCCATTTGGGTAAGAAAGAACTTAAGTTTTAAACCAATTAGTCTTGAACGATTTTGTGTTGACAAGCATATAGAACTATGTGCAATTTCATATAAAGATGTAAAGGATCAAGATTTTATCATTATATGTTGTTATAGATCACCAAGCGGTGATTACAGTTTGTTCTGTAAAAATATTTTAGATGTCTTAAATTTACTGTTTAAACTGAATGTTAAGTTTTTACTTTGTGGCGATTTTAATATGGACCCATATAATGTTTCTGTAGATTTTGTAAAGTTTTGTAGGGATTTGGGTAGTTTTAACATGTTTAATGTTGTGAAATGGCCAACTAGATTAACAAACTCCTCTATAACGTCCTTGGATCATATTTTTGTAAATTTTGAAAATGAAGGTGTAGCATGTGTTGTCGACAATAATTTTTCTGATCATAGGTCCGTTTTGTTTGATTTAAAAGTAAATGGTAATTTAAATTGTTTACAGCGATGCTATGCCAGAAGATTTAACTCTCGGTCACTGGATGGTTTTGAGTGTGCTTTGGAGGGGGAAAATTGGTCGCAATTGTATAACGAATGTGATGTGGATGCTGCTTTTGAGTGCTTCTATAGTACATTTTTGTATCACTTTGAAGTGTGCTTTCCTATGAAACTTGTCACCTATCGGGCTGATAGGAAAAAATGGGTAAATGACGAAATTAGAAGATCAAGTGCAAACTTGAAAGATTTGAATAGGTTGAGAAATAGTTTTCCCGAACTGGGCGTTTGTTACAGGAGTGCAAGGGATCGTCATAAAAAGCTGATCAATGATGTAAAGAAAGGCTATTATCAGAAAAAAATATTTGATTCTAGTAATACAACAAAAGCAATGTGGAATGTTGTGTCGGATTTGTGTAACAAGGTAGCTAATAATGGGAACATTGCTATCATGCGTGATGGTGTAATGTGTGATGATCCTAAGCAAGTTGCTGATATGTTTAACGATTGTTTCATTGATGCACCTCTTGCAATTGTGAATGACATTGTTTCTAATGATTTGCCTCGTGCTGTAAGTTGTAATTCTGTAAATTTGGCTTCCGTAAAGAAAAACATGATGTTATGTCCTTTTACAGAGGAAGAGTTTTTTAATCTTATTAATTCCCGCTTTAAGGGCAAATCGTCGTCTGGACCCGATGAAATACCAAGTTTTGTTATAAAAAAAGTTTTTAGGGTAATTGTTTCTCAGCTAACTTATATTTTAAACCTGTCGTTCGCTACGGGGGTGTTTCCAAGCGTACTGAAAACGGGTAAAGTTGTACCGGTTTTTAAAAAGAAGAATAAAACACAGTTGGAAAACTATAGACCTGTTACAGTCCCATCTGGTTTCTCCAAGATTTTTGAATATGGTTTCTTAAATAGGTTGCAGATGCACATTGAGTTTAACAATTTTTTGTCCGAAAATCAGCACGGTTTTCAGAGCGGTAGGAGTACCATGAGTGCGGTACATTCATTTTATAATAGATTACTTGATTTTTTGGAAACGGGAGAGTGCCCTATTGGAATTTTTTGTGATCTCAGTAGAGCGTTTGACTGCGTGGATCATAATAAGCTATTGTACAGGCTTTCTGAGTGTGGTGTAGTTGGGCTGTCACTGCAGTGGGTCGATTCGTTTTTAAAAAGGCGTAGACAGTATGTAAGTGTGACTGCTGTGAGCAATGGTACTAGAAGCGAGGCACGATCTGACTGTAGAGATTTAAGCATAGGAGTACCCCAAGGCTCTATCTTGGGCCCTGTTTTGTTTCTTATATATCTGAACGATCTTGACAAGGTTGACCCAGGTGCACTCTTCACGCTATACGCCGACGACGCATCTGTTTTAATTTCGCATAAGGATGATGATTTACTGCGTGAAAATTGTAACAGGTTGTTGAGTGGTTTGAACGCTTCGTTTAGTGAATTAGGGCTGTTCCTTAACACAGAAAAGACCCAGTGCTTGCGTTTTCATGATGTCAGGAAAAACTGTGGGGTAATTGAGCTGGAGATTCAGAACTGTGATGCTCTCAGGTTTTTAGGTTTGCACATGGATAAAAATCTCAATTGGAGGGTACACTGTGGGAGTATTGTTTCAAAGCTGAATTCAATTAATTATCAGCTGAGGCATCTCAGAGCAGTACTCACAACTGGCCAGTTGATAAGTATATATTATGCACAAGCAGAATCGTATTTGCGCTATGGTGTTTGTTTTTGGGGTTGGTCTGTTATGTCTTGCGATGTCTTCATTGCACAAAAGCGTTTATTGAGAACAATTGTAGGGGTGCAAAGTACTCATTCATGTAGAGACCTGTTTAACAAGTTTAATATTTTAACATTGCCTGCACTATTCGTTTTTGAGATGTGCGTTTACGTATTTATAAACAAAAATAAATTTGTGCTTACGAGAAATGTGCATAATGTTAACACAAGGAATAAGAATAATTTTTATACTACACCGTCAAGATTGAAGGTTACTGATAGGTCTCCACACTGTTTGGGACCTAGAATGTTTAATTCGCTTCCACAAACGCTGAAAGACGCCAGTACTTTGATTGTCTTTAAGCGTCAGTTGAAGGAATACTTAGTTTCTAAGTGTTTATACTCTGTGAATGAGTTTTTTGTGTAATTGTTGTATTTGTTTTCTCTATAAGTTTATTATTGTGAGACACTTTTGTAAAACCTGTAAATTGATGTAAACAATTTTTTTTTGACTATTCCTACACGTACAATCATCACAAGGAAAATAAAGTTTATTATTATTATTATTATTATTTGCCTAAATTGGTCAAAATTCAATTTTTTGAATGTCGGATTCAAGATTTTCATCAAGTGTCCAATAGTTGGGCAACATGCAGGTATAATTTTTTAAGATGACGAGCTGAGGGGATGCGCAGATACCTAAATTGGTATTTTTCCCCCAACGCCGTAGTCAACGTATTTAAATTATTAAAGGGGCGTGGCCAAACCTGCGCGAACTTATCCCTACTGCTCCTTATCTTAAAAAATTATTCCTGTACTGGTAAATTGTCTCATCGATACACAATACGTGCTAATTCAGAATCAGTTGGATATCATTGATACAAGATAAGATTTAAAAGTATCGAGTGTCATAGATCCAAGATACAAAAGTATCAAAGATATAAAATGTATCATTGGGTCCACCATTCAGGGAAGGTCAGCGGCTAAGATGCTTAGTTATTTAATGTATTGCGAGTCTTTGTTATCACTCGCCATCTCAGCAGCTGATCTTCCCTAAGTGGTGGCATTGATTTATGTATTGATGGGTGCATTCCGACTATAGAACTATTGAATGATCAGGAGATGATCATAGAATGAGTCATTGAATAGAAATATTTCTCTACTAGAGCAAAGCCAACGTAACCTGAGCACACCACGTGCTGACCGTTAAAGTTGCGCAGTAGTTTTGTACTGCCGTTGCTTAGAAACGGACGTAGACAGTGTCGTCATATAGTTATTACATTACTTTTGTCGAAGCAAAATAATTACAAGCATTTTAATAATGTGTAGATCTCATTTATAAAATAGTATATTAAAAAGCAAGTATCATTAGGCACCTTCTTAATGCATGAGTTCAAAATTTAGAAAACAAGCGCGCAGCGCGCGTTTTCTAACGAGACGAATGCGTTAAGGGCCTAATGAAACGTGTTTTTTTATACTATTTTTTCTATTTCGCTGCATTATTTTATAAAATAATTCTTCAAAAACTTCAAATAAAAATTTAAACGAACTAGTTCGAGCTGTGTGGGAACAAACCTTAAGAGTAAGATTCACCGATCGCTCAAAAGCCTGACTAAATTGCCACGTTGTTTGTAGAGATATCGTTTTGAAATTTGGCATACGTATTTAAGACAGTATTATCTAGGCTTGTTCGATTCACTTTTTTTATACCTTCATTAATTAAAGAGCAATTAATTAGAGAAGATTAAAAAATGACAATTTAAAAAATTCAAATCGTCAGAGCGTAGATTTCATATAAACATTTATAAATCCCAAATTTGACTTTGAAATTATTTATAATAACTCCAGAATTTTGTCAGAGCGATATGCAAAATTTTAGTTCTCTGGAGTACCCTAGATGGAGCATGCGATTGCACAAATGTGAAAAAAGGATTTGACCAGATTTGAGATACAATGTTGGGCGGAGCGTAATATTTGAATACTTACGGATATTTTGAGAAATTTCAAAACAGGTATAAGTATTGGAAGGTTTTATTGCTCAAAAAAAGGAAAAATGTTCAAAGATAAACAAAACTGTTTGACTGCTTAATTTATAAAACTATTTCTTTAAATATTTTGAAAGTAACTTATGTATAATGTTTTGTTTTTAACGAAACGGTTTTTGTAAGTAATCGTATTTTATATCATTAGCACCTAGAATAGCTTTATCTTGTTCAAGTCATATTTAGAGTAATTAGAATCATTATTGAAATCATAAATAAGCAATACCTACATAGGTAATCGAAAAACAAAAAAAAATTAATACCTAATTAATAAAAATTTTAATTATTTAATTAATTATGCAAAAAAAAATATTTTTTTATTAAAATGTCTGTCTGTCTGTAACTCTGTGAGGCAAAAAATACTGAACCGATTTTAATGAAATTTGATTTTGTCTACTTTAAAATTATTTTATCGGCGAACTAAGCTTTTATAAGAAATCTACATAAGTACATAGGGTGTTCAAAAATAAGGTTGTTATTTTAGGCGCATCTTAGCAAATTTGGACCAAATTCGTTTCTACTTGGCTATAAGATAGTATACAGGGTGACAATAATCTACCCTCATTACATGGGTAACTTTGTTATTAGAAGAGATACAGAGTCGGTTAAATTGGCAAAGTTGGGCAGAATTATACGGCCATTCAAATTACGTTCAGAAAAATTAACAAACTTTAGCAAACTTTTTTGCATCTTTTTCGCCATTTCTTAATCTATCTGAATACCGAATTTTTTTGCACTTTCCTAATTTTCTTGGGTTCATATGCTTATATGGATGTGGAAACTGGGCTATATTTATTATTTTTTAAATATGTTAGAGACAATCCTCGTTCCTCGCTCCTCGTATGGCCACATCCCTTGTTGTTTTTAAATAAATTTCAAACAGTCTTAATTAAAGGAAATATTAATATTTATGTATTATGTCTCATGTGGTCATCATTTTTAAATTTACAAAATATTTCGTTCCATGTATAATTTTATTTACAATAATAGTCCTTCTTTACTTTCAAATTACCACATGTTTAAAACGCTCTAAGCAGGTAAAAATTGCACACAAAATGCAAAATGTGTTAAAGGTTGGCCCTAAAGCATCTTTCTTTTTTTTTGTTGAAGTGAGATATAATTTTAAAGCCAACCCACCATCTCACACCCCCTTTTCCCGTTTTTGTCGAAACGGAGTTGCCACTTAGGTGAATCTCACTCTTAAGTAATTATTTTAAATTTTGACAACTTTTAAAAATAATTTTTTTGACAGAAGAAATAACTAGCTCCGCTACTGGACTCTGAAGCCACGCCTCGCGCAGGTTTGGTCACGTGGTATGCTCAGGTTAAGTTGGGACCACTCTATCTGGAAGGAGCATTAAGCTGGCCTTACATGCCAACTTCTAAAAGCTAGCTTTTTTTTCTAAGCCAATAGAAACCTTGCATTTCCAGCGGCAGACGCTAGAAGTTAAACTTGAACCAACTTTCTAGCTTCTGCCGCTGGAAATGCAGGATTTCTATTGGCTTAGAAAAAAAAAGCTAGCTTTTAGAAGTTGGCATGTAAGGCCAGCTTTACATTACATTACAGGAGGAGGAGGGGCTCCAAAATGGATATGTCCGCTTCATTTTGCCTATGGGAAAGGTTGCTTATGCTCCGTATAACTGGTATAAGTATAACTAAGGAATATTACAGCCAATGATATGTGATCGTGCTGGGGTTCCAAGATGGCTATTTCCGTCCCACTTTTTTCTATATGTAAGGGTTGCTAATACTTCTTCCGTAATATGATGGTATATATATGACTGAATGGGTACACTTTTCTCATCGCTCGCCCTAAAATAAACAAAGAAACTATTACAGTAGCGGTATTTTACTTCATGGCTATCATTCAGTTGTTGGGAACTGTTATGTGTTCTGAATGCGTCTATCGCCCATATATACTGTCTGGTCTAGACCTGGTGCCTACTGCCCAACTCTGGGTATGTCGTGGTTATGACACTGGTCTGTAATCTAGAATGAAACGTCAAAAAACTGGAAATTTGAAATTATGCAGTAGTGTTTTAGGAATAAAGAATTTATAAAAGTAATTAGTTCTACAATTGAAAACTGAAATAATTAACAAATTTAACGTCTTCGACTGTTTGTCGAAAATTTCTAATCAAAGGTACAAATTTCTCAGGCAATAAGAAAGGGGGGTATACCTAAGAGATACCCTACACTCTTATCAGTAGTTTCCTGGTAGGTTCTAGTGTCTAAGTCTATGATGGACCAAATTTCAGAACAAAACTGAACTGGATTGTAGTGAAATTATTTAACTAAACTATTCTAAACTTAGGTAATAACTAATTCGTATTGCAATATTTTCAGGTTTTGTCATTATGGATGAATATGACTCCGACTCGAGCAGTAACAGTGGTAAAAGTGAATTTGATGATGAATACCATATGTTAAAACCTCCTGATATTCCTATTGAAAATAAAAAACGGACTATTATTAAAATTCATTCAGGGCAATATAGCGAAAATACATTCGATTTTAATAGTCAAATTCCCTGTGAAGTAATTGATGAATTACCAGACACTAAAAATCAAAAGCCTGAACCTAGAATAAATAAATTATCACATAATATTGGACGTAACGCTACTGTCTCAACAATTCAACAGCAATCAAATGACTCTTTAAATACAGTACAAAAATATAATATTGATTATAAGATAGGAGATACCACACCTAATACTACATCAACATATAGTAGGCAATACAACAATGTTGTGCCTGTGTCAACAATTCAGCAGCAACCAAATTATTCTCCAAGGACATCACTAAGCAATAATATTAATCATTACGATTATAGAATAGGAAATGTCGTACCTAATACTACACCGACATATAATAGGCAATACAACAATGTTGTGCCTGTGTCTGCAATTCGGCAACAACCTTTCTATTTAAGAGAAAGCTATGAGCTACACGATTATAGAAGACAACGTGAACATTACAATACTTTAACACCTGAACAACGCTGGGATTCCTATAGATGTTATTGTGTAAGATGTCGATGTAAACCAATTCAAATGAGTTTTGTGAGTATTATTCAATATTTTTGTAACTATTATTTAAACTTATTTTTTTCAGTTGAATAAACTTTTTTTGAATTTAACACTGCAAGTTGTTCGAGAAATGTTGTGAATCATCAATGAATTCGACGTTTTTTAATGGTAATTATAACGTGCTAACTGATAATATCACACTACTAAACTTTTTTAGATTATTTTCTCAGGAAGTCTTGGCCTTTTTATTTTTAAGTACGAAAATTTGTAAAAATCATTTAAATAATAACAATAAAATTTAAAAAGTCGAAGCTGTTTTATTTATATACAATTTCGATGTACAAATAATATACATAAATTTGCTAATTCCTATAAGAATTGTTCATTTCAAGGTAATAAAACAGCAACCATTTCCAGATTGTTTTTGTCCTCCAAAAATAACTATTAAAAGAGCAGGTTCTTGTACGGCTGTATGAATATTTTCAATCCATCCATCAATTTCTTTACATACTTTGGGTGCATTATTTTCTAATAAATCTTCTGTGTAAGTTAAATGTGCTATATTTAACGATGTCTCGTTCATACTTGCGTTTAATTTTTTAATTACTTTACGATTCGATTTTGCAGAGAGGAATTTAATTTTTTTATCTTCTATGCACTCTTGATCTTTATAAGTGTAATACATGTACCTTTTTATAATGTCTTCTGAACTAATAACACAAGCATTTTGATCGATTTTTGTAGTCAATTTAAGCATGCTAGTAGCATAATTAGGATGTCCGAGCTCTGGATGATGTTGCACTTGATTTGCTATGTTTCCCATTACAGCGTCTCCAAAATGTATGTCACGCGCTAATTTAAGTTGCACCAGTTTTAATGACGCACTGCTGTCTTCGATTGAACAATGACCGGTACGTTGAGTCTGAATTCGCATATTTAAAAAGTTAAATGCTAATGTTTGCAATTTTGTTTTCCTTTTTCGGTCCCCGGTAATATTGTAAATAACGCTAGTATCGATAATATATGGGTGCATCATTTTTAAAGCGTGCAAATCATTACCTAAAGATTGGCCGACTAAAATTGCATCTGCAGGTAATATTCTACGCAAATCTTCTTGAACATCTTTTAGCTTTTTAGTTACATTCTTCATCATTTTATGCGTTATTCCTGAAAATTTTGTAACGTAATCTATAATTTTGTTATCTGGTATAACGAGTTCTTCATAAACCACTTCGAACTTTTCATCGACGATTGATACTCTTGTAAGTTCTGATCCAACAGTAGTTTGACACATTTCACAATCTATACCAAACATTGGACTTGTAGAACTTACATCTTTGTAAGAGTCTTTAGTTAAAACGTAACCGGCAAATTTCGTTTCCATTAGTCCTTTTATTGGCAAAGGGTAAATTTCTTCTACCAATTGCCAGCCCGATAATAGTAAATGGGTTCTGGAAAATCTGTCTCCAGAAGGCAGTGTACTGTCTGGTTTGGCCTCAGTATTATCTACAGGAAATAAATGTTTAATGCGATCATATAATTCTGGACTCTTTGTAACGGCATCTTCTAATGTTCCATATTGATCTATAAACATGCGCATTTTTCCCATCGATATTGGAACAGTAACTAAATCTTGCACTACGTCACCTCGATATGCTCCCGGTGTTATCATTTCCAATTTAAAAGCATAATTTTTCGATAAAAATGAAAACAAACTTTCATACGATTGATAATGATACAATGATATATTTTCTATAATTATTACGTTGGTATGTTTGATTCGACTACATTTTTCTAATTGACACCATCTAGCAGGACTATAAGGCGAATGATGTCCAATTTGTGAGAACATCATTAAATGTTGAATATCGCACAAAAATATAGGTATACGATCTACTGTATCCGTTCCTAAAGTTGCTTTTTCACCGGCATCTTGCAATTTTAATTTTGGTTGCTGTTTCATTTTTCTTTCTCTTTCTTTTAATAATTTTTTCATTATCATGTAATCGTCACCATGAAGTAAAGGTTTACCTGTAAGACCCAGTTCAGAAGTATTTGAATCTGATGGATAAATAATGGGTGTTGTTAACAATTCAAACTCCGTTCGGAGCCTTTTAGAACTAGGTTCAGTTCCTACGCTATTTGAAGCACTTCTGATGCGATCTTCTTCGTTTAATTTTGTTATTTCCAATAATGCTGCCATTTTCTTCTTTCTTCTCTCAATGCGTACCATTCGTTTTGATGATACTAAACTCATGTCTGTATAAAGCTTCCAACTTTGTATATACAATCTGAAAGGAAAATAGGCTCTTAAATTACAAGTGTCACGTAAATTATTTACCTAAATTTGTTATATTCGAAAATATAAAATTCTATAATAAACTTAGAAAAACTAATTAGAATTTTTAAGTTGACGGGTATCATTACTTGTGACTTCGACTTGAGTTTATGGACAAAAATTCCTTAGAAACATCCTATTTTTAGGTTACCAACAAAAAAAATTTTATAATCAACTTATAATCATAACTCACTTTCTTCATCTGTTCAAAACTTCCAATTATTGATGTGATTTTAAATAAAATAGTATTTTCTGTCTGCTCAATTTTTAAAAAGCCAAAATTAACATCTATAAACGACTGATTGTGTATACACGTGCCCAAATCACAAAACAAGATTGAAGATTCCCTAAAGGAATGTTTACACTTGAGAAATTTTATTAGTGGAACAAAAAAATATGATTGATTGAAGATTGTAATCAATTGTGATTTTATACTGATCGTTTAGAAATATTTTTACATCAGTAAAAGATAGTCAAAATTCAGGCAATATTCAATCAGTGTAGTCACAGCAATAGTTTCCTAACCTAACAAAACTAAACCTTGAACTGATTGTTTTTACCAGTTTTAACTTTATCTTAACTTTTCCTGGCTGTTCCTGTCGTGTACTTAGCTGATTCAATCTTCTGTAAGTGCGATTAAAAAATTAACTATGTTAGATTTAGTATATTCAGAAATTAAGATAGAAGTGTTTTAGAAAATTGTTTACAACAAAAAAAGGCAACATGAACTTAAACTTTACCAGTTCGTTTAAAAGTTTCAACGATAAACAAAAAAGTCTTTTTGATCAACTGGAGGTGGCTGAAAAAAATAATAAAGATCTGTTATCAAATAATACAGTGGCACCCGATGAAACCGTAACTGATGATGTAGATGATACAACTGCTATGCATTTAATACGCAAGCGAAATACAAGAAAGTTCAGCGGTCAAGAAAGTATTTTTAAGAAACCTCAAACTCGAGCACCTAAAAATTTTACAAATCGCAGAGTACCAGATTATTGGAAGAATCCTAGTAAGTGGACTAGGTACTCATTGGCAGATGTTAGTAGTGAGGATATGTCCGAACGTGCAAATACAGCTACTGCAATGGCATTTTTAAAAGAACTGCAAGATAGGAAACGAGCAACTGATGAAGAAGATGAACCATTACAAGAATTACCTGAAAAAGTGACATTTAGAAAAATTGTTAAACCTTCAACTGATGCAAATACGTCTACTCCAGTTTTTCAAAATTCAAAGTGGTTAATGCCTGAATATGTAATTGGTCAGAAAAATACTAAAAGTAATAAACAAAAGAAACTTAGCGGCGATAGGATTTCTAAGAAAGCCCAAGAAATAAAATTGGATCATTTATTAGATGAAGACTAAAATGTTACATTTAGTATAAATTATTTAAGGAAATTCATGTGTATATACATATTATAATTAAGTAGGAAATAAGAATCGTATAAAACACAAATAGTGTAGTCAACGAACAAAAATTGCCCTTATTCTTCGACTTTAGTGTAAAAGTTTGACTTTTTCAGGTTTCCATTTCACTATGTTTTGAACAACTTCGCTTGTATTGGTCGGATCGGGACCAAAAAATTTTCCTTTTGTTTGTAATGAATCTCTCTTTAATACTGCCTGGGTTCAAATTATTTATATTAATTTCCTAACCCAAAAAAAAATTGAAAACTCGTCATTGGTAGGTTGTAGTTGTTTCTAGAGAACTTGGGTTTTAATTAATGTTATAGTATGAAACTTTAGGAAGTTGCAGCTGATATAGTAACAAATCCATATTACAAGTTGGGTCCAAAAATATTAAGAACAACGGCTAAAATTTGCATTGTGGTTCAAATTTTCTTTTCAATATTTGCTGTGAGCAATTGGTGGTATGCCAATAATTCTTCTCTTGAAATCTAGGAAATTTAATGCTCTTTCAGATAAAAACAATCACATCAGACCATTTTTTCTTCCGATTTCTTTGAAGATAAAAAGAAAATCTTTTAACTGTTTGTCTACAAAACCAATTTTAGTGGTCGAAATTGGTTTTGTGGGTAAATACATAGTTGAAATATTTTATTTTTCTTTTCAACGAAATCGGAAGAAAACGTGGTCTAATGTGATTGTCTTTGGTTTCATCTGAAAGATCATTAAATTTTCAACATTTCAAAACAAGTATTTTAAATTTTACACTAAAGTCGAAAAATAAGGGCCTTCCGGTCAAAATTGGGTTGAGACATTTTATACACAAACTCAGAGGAATGGTTTCGACCGATTAAGAAAAAAAACTCGCTGTTACAAAAAAGTCCATCAATCAGGATAAATTTTGGTTCGTAGACTACACTTATTTTATTTAAAGTTCGAATTTGAATTTAAATGGATAGGTTTGCAACCAGCGAAACATATATGTATAGTTGGTTGCCGCTATGTCAAATCGAAATAAATTAAGAATTTGATCATTTTGAGGTTATTTCCTTTAAACGTACGATTTCGATTTTATACAATTACTATCAAAAATAAAATAATCTCCAGGTAATAAATCAAAATTATTATTTGTCTGAATAATGCAAAATAAGATTTATGTCTCAAAATATGATCAAATCAATAACTTCTATATTTAGTGCGTTGTTTTCCTATACTTTAGCTTATGTCTTAATCTTTTTAGGTAAGACCAACTAGTTTTATAGTTTAATTATAAAAATTCATTATTTATTACAGGTTGGCTTATAATTTGGAAGTTATATATCTCTCGCTTTGCTTTTGTGCAAGAATTATTAGACTCGAACGAGAATCATAACAGACGTAGAAGTCGTAATAGAAAATTGAGACTAGAATAACTAAGCACGTAGCAAAGATGAATATACGTTGTGCGAAACCAGAAGATTTAATGAATATGCAACATTGCAATTTATTGTGTTTGCCAGAAAATTATCAAATGAAATATTATTTTTACCACGGATTAAGCTGGCCACAACTGAGCTATGTGGCAGAAGATGAAAAGGGTAACATTGTGGGCTATGTTCTTGCTAAAATGGAAGAAGATAATGAAGACATGAAACATGGTCATATTACTTCGTTAGCAGTTAAAAGATCGTATCGCAGACTTGGATTAGCTCAAAAATTGATGGATCAGGCTTCTGAAGCTATGGTGGAATGCTTTGATGCCAAGCATGTGTCACTACATGTAAGGAAGAGTAATAGAGCTGCTCTAAATTTGTATAAGAATGCTTTAAAATTTGAAACTGTCGAAATTGAACCTAAATATTATGCCGATGGTGAAGATGCTTATTCAATGAAGCGAGATTTATCAGAATTTTACTCCAAGTTGTCAAGAAAAATGATACAAATTTGCTAAAAAAATTCCTAACGGTGGTGAAGAAGATAAAATTAACAAAAAATTATTTGCTACAAGTTTAATTTGAAAAAATTGTACATTACAAATAAAGACATTTAATCAGTTCTTTCTATTATTATAACTTAATTTTAAATATATAAAATAAATTATTTATTAGTATGTACAAAATAATTTCTCAACTTATAACAAGTACAATTGACGAGTTAAATTAAAACCCTTTGGAAGTTAAAAGTAGTACTCTCTAATTTATATTTTATTTGTTTATTATTGTAATAAACGTATCTAAATCTAAAATTAAATAGGTTGGACTTGTGTGGAATCACTTGTGCATCACATTGTGTTTACTTGTATATCATTTTCATAATCCATCCTATTTTTATTAGCATAAAATTGCTATATTTTCACAAATTTCTTAATACTTAATAACATGTAACAAGCATTTCAGATTCAATTTCCTGCCAAATTATGTACGTTACGCTGATTTTAAGTTGATTAATACCATTTACAAAGCAAAAATACAAGTGAGAATGTTACACTTCTTTAGTATTAATCAGTTTTCTAAGTACTTAGCTGCTAGTTAGGGAAAGAATTTCTTTTATAAAAAAAAATGTTTAATTTACATAAATTAAATATCACATGTAAAAACTTCTTGAAGACTGTAAATCAGTTTAATTTCAAAGAAATAATTTGTATTCGCTTATTTGGCACGTTATTGCACTTTAAAAATAATATTCTTCGTAGAACGAAATTTTAAGATTTAATTTCAACTTCATTACAGAAGGACAATTTAAAAAATTTACATTGCAAACCAATTTTCTTTAAGCCACTTTACATTTCCAGTTACAGCCTAACTTTTAAGTACATATTCCTTACTTTTAAACAATTATTTGAAAGTAAAGGACATAGTTACAAATATGTACTTCAAAACGTTATAAAAGTAAGAATATTATCACACACCTTACTATTTTATATCGGTTGTGCAGTTTGCACTAAACACATTTTTAAATCTTTAGCTAAATGTGATATATCGACAACAGAATCCACCATTTCTTGAACAGCAGTAACGCTAGGAAACTGCAAAGCTGCCTGTTTGGTTTTATTAACACAAGTGGCAAGTGCGGCACTTAGTGCATTAGCACAATTAAGTGCACGAGTCCGTGTATCAGACTGCACGACATTTCGATGTACAGCATCACCAATATTTACTAATTTATGAGCACTTAATACAATAAATTTACCATGAGCTAAAAACAATTTGGGTGGTTGGTTGTGTTCTACAGTTTGTAAAAATGCGTCGATAGCTTGCGTTAAATGATTATGGTGTGTTATAGCTTGAGCAGCAAAAAATGATAAAACTTGTTGATCTTCAGGATCCAAAACTGGATTATCGTTGACTATTTCGACACTTTCGGCATTTTTAACTAAATTATCGTACCCTTTCTTCAATTCTTTTGGAAGTGCATCACGAATTTCGGCGTGTGTTTTCGCAACAGCTTCTTTAGTTTCGAGATTAACGTAATCGTAATCTTCCAGCCATTCGCTGTTATTATTATTACTTTGTGGAGAAGTGGCCCTTTTAAATAGTAAAGTACTATTGCCTTGAATAAAAGATGCAGTTTGACGAACGTCTTCTGTAAGCGCTCTCGCACAAGCTACTAATTGTTCCAAAGAGTCTGGTTTGCTACGATTTTCAGTTTCAGATCTTATTAAGCGTTCAATCGCCCAATCATGTTGTTGTAATTGTTCAGCAGCTTCTCGAATTAGTTTATCGGATGTCCGTAATGCCATGACAAGAGGCATAAGTTTGCTAGCTAAGTTTTTATCAGACGCTCTTGTTGCATTTCCAAGGGTGCCTTCACTAAACTCGGCTAAATCTTGTAGAGAAGTTCGTAATCGCATAACTGATAATTTGATATCCATAACTGTATTTTCTAATTTTTCTCTTGATCTCCAATTTGGACTTACAAAACCTAATAGTTTAGATATAGCGGACGTCGTTTCACCTTGTAATTTTTCCAAGGTGTCTAAAGCAAAACTTAATTCTAAAGGCAACTCTCTGATTTGGGAATTTGATGGTGGAATGTCGTATAGCTGCATTGCAGGATGAAGTACAAGATGAGGTCCACGACTATGTGATTTAGGAATGTCGTAATCGGGCATGTTGACGACACTGCTTCGATTTGAGGAACTTAGTGAATCAGCTGTTAGGGAACTTATTGAACTAGATGGTGTTAATTGGTTATGTTGGTTAATTGGGCGAGGGATATCGTAGCTTTCTCCAGAATCGCGATTTAACGGTGAATTGGAAGAAGGAGCTGGAGAAGAACGTATGAAATTCCGTGGTGAATCGTACGATACAGGAACTGCTCGAGGTGGTATGTCGTATAAGTAGACATCGTTGTATTTCTTTGGTGTTAAAACCTGAAACAAATAAAATAGTTTTAAAGTTTTTCGACGAGATTTCTCGCCAACGTTTATTTCTCTAAAGAGAGAGAAAGATATTTCTTGGGCATTTTTAATTTTTTGTTTGCTATTTCAAAGAAGAGCCGTTTAAGTCGAAATCCTGTCTGACTTTTAATCACACAATACGCAGTAATTACTATGAAATAAAAGTTCTGTAATGGGCAATAAATTAAAGAAGAGCGTTAAGAAATTATAGGAGTTTATAAAGCCTACTGTGGATTGTTTTTTCGCTTCAGTTATCTATATGAAATAATAATAATACCATTAACCAGATGATGATAATATGACTGTATCATCATTAATTGCAGTCACTCATGAGAGCTTTTAAATGCCGCAAAGCACGCTATTAGCTGAACATGAATGTGATTTGATTTTATAAAACCAGATCTCATAAAATGGCAAAATTAAAAAAACATACAAAAGAAAGATATTAAATAGGGACCTAACATTTATCTTTATGGATAGGTCTATTGGGGATCATTACTGAAGAGGAGATCACCAAAAAATGAGAGATGCTGATATAGAAATTGTTTTGTCATAAGTAGTGGAAACAGTTTGATAAGTCAACGGGCTTACACATCACTAAAAGCTTCCAAAGTTAATTAAAAAATAACAATCTGTTCAATTATATTATCAGTTGTTAATAGTCTGTTAACAGTTAAATTGAAAAATAAAAGAACTATAAGAAATTTAATTAGGAACCGACCAAAATAATTAAATCAACTGTGATACAGTGATTAAGTTAAATGTAAAACTTGAAATGTCGGTCTTTTTTCTCATAAATTATTTGGGATCAAAAAACTTTTAAGCAAAATTGGTGGTTAGTTATGGATGCAGACGCCCTATCACCATAGCAACGACGTCGTTCTGTTCTTATCGATTTACGCCGCCAAAATTTTTTTGTTATAGCACGTTATTAAAATAATACTGCAAATTCAAATCTTTAAAAAAAACAAACTTTTTCGGTTTACATGTCGTGGTGGTTAATTTAATTTAAAAAATAATAAATTCCCTCGACGCTCACTTAATTTAGTTTTAAATTAATTTATACAACTCACAAGGGTCGACACCCTTTTAATGTAGGAGCTAAAGGAATATGCTTTTGCTACATTATTCTTGGTACAAATACGGTATTGAGGATTCGTTTGCCTTCCTAGTAGTAACTTGTTTGCCAAAAATGGTCATACACTTTCATAAGGTCAAAAAATTCAACTTGTTAATTAATGGCTCGTATTCTTAAAAAAAAACTTGATATGTAACTAAAAAGTATCTATCTACTCGATTAACCAAAAGTAAACAATTAACAGAAGCAGAAGTTTGGAGGAAAAATCATTCGACACGGAATTGATAAATAACCGATGATAATAATTCGCGAGCGCATGCTAATGTATGTCAGCCAATTTAACGAGAATGTGAATTAAATCTCCTTAAACGTTGTATAATCTTTAGAGCTCATTAAAATAAGGCACAGATAAGAAACCGTTTCAAGGTCTGAAAAATCAAATTTAAATACCAATTTAATTATTAAAACAGTTCGTGCAATGAGTTCGCTACTCGTGTATAAGAAGTAGTTGAACCACCCAAAAACGGATTATTTTAGAACGATGGGGTTCCAAAAGAAATTTCCTCGAGATTTTTAATAAATTATTTATCGAGTAGGTACACTGATGCAGTGCAATCAAAATAAGAATGGATTTGAGAATACTCAATAGGAGATGGTGCCAATAATCACATAACTATCTAACTATCATTGGGAAGCATTTTTTTAGTTTTTGGGCTTTCTACAATCCTACATCTAAAATCTTTTGATTTGAAATAAAAACTCACTTGATTTGGTTGAACATGCCAACTTCTTCTTTTACCTTGCCTTTGCAAAGTACTAAAATCGGTAATTACTTCATTAAGTTGAGGAGAAGGCTCTCGACTCTGACCCGTATCTTCAAACACTCCAGCGATCAATCGTAAGCGGTTTCCAGGACAAATTCCCTAGAAAAAAAACATCAATTAAATTAAATTACACACAATTGTTTTCTAGTTCATGTAAAAATAATTGGATTTTACTCCTTTATGTCCTTATCGATTTTTGTATTGGAATTGATATTAAAAAACGATAAGATAATAATTGTTATCTTTGTAACTCAAAGAAAGTCAATATAAACACTTCAATTTTCCATTAGTTTATTATTTAGCTGAAATAAAAATGGGTGACATGAATCGATAACTAATTCGATCAGGATTTGATTAAAGTTGTATACCAAACAGAGGGTTCAATACACAATTCCTTTTTCAACTTCAAAAATTATTGATTGTTTAATGTTACGATAAAAGAGCGAGATAAGAGGTTGTAAGGTTGTGGAATAAAAGTAAATACTGACACTGACAAGGTCTTTATATATTTTTAGTAAAACCTTAAAGAAATCGATTATCGGCCTAAGATTTAACAGACTAATTTTAAAGAGTCCTCGGAAAGCCAAGTTCCCGCAGCGTGCGTATATTTGGTTTTGATGACCACAGAAGATTAAACTACTCTAGGGAAGCTCTCCATAATGTTTTAAAGCGATTCGTGGTAGACTAAAATAATCAGGGTACCAGGGTTAGCTCAGCCAAGAGCCAAGAGTCTATAGAACCATGGTACAAGTCACCAGTTCTTCATGAAACTAGTCTAAATACTATAGGTATACCTTCACCTCGTTCTATAGATTCCGTATTCGTTTCCTTACTATCTCGATAGCAGAAGGTCAACTGTTACTGTTAATATAAGCGTTTCACGAAATTCTAGCATTTTTCTTGTCATGTTCTTGCACAGAATGCAAGACAAGAACAAGGCAATAGTTACGTAGTTTGTAGCAAGACAAGACAAGAAATTAGTTTGCAAGAAAAGTGCAAGAGATACAAGATTTTCTTGCATTCTTGCTCTCTTGTCATATTTCATGTTATAGGTCTATTTCAGGTTTTATTATAGAAATTAGCTTGCGAGAAAAGTGCAGAAGATACAATGCATTTTCTTGCATTATTGCTCTCTTATGATAGGTACCTATTTCATGTAATAGGTCTATTTCAGGTTTTATTATAAAAATTAGCTTGGGAGATAAGTGCAAGAGTTACAAGATTTTGTTGCATTTTCTTTCATTCTTGCTCTCTTATCATATTTCATGTTATAGGTCTATTTCAGGTTTTATTATAGAAATTAGCTTGCAAAAAAGTGCAAGAGTCACAAGATTTTCTTGCTTTCTTGTCATATTTCATGTTATAGGTCTATTTCAGGTTTTATTATGGAAATTAGCTTGCTAGAAAAGTGCAAGAGTTCCAAGATTTTCTTGGAATTTCTTGCATTCTTCCTCTCTTGTCAAATCGAATGTCAATAGATAAACCCACGAATTTCAAGAATGCTAGTATTTTGCAAGAAAAGGGGAAGCCCCGACTTTATTTTTATCGAAAATATGCAAGACATGGAATATGGAAGACCTAACAAGACAAGATTTTTGTTTGCAAGAATGAAGCAAGATAAGATATATTTTATCCAAGACAAGACACGAAATAGTTAAGCAAGACAGTGAAACTCTAGTTAATATGTTATAATAGAAGAAAGAGAAACCATAATTTCTATAACTCGGAGAGAACGAAAATTTTCCACAAAAAACTTGAATTCTCCCATGTTCGTAAATTTGCACCTTTTAGTTCGGCAGAACAGTTTCCAAAACTCGCTTTGCTTTTTCCAGTATAACCACCCACTCCTTTTGGATTTTTTGGAAACGGTAGTTTCCCACAATTGTTTTTAAATCAACCATTTAAGACATATTTATCTAGAAACTCTTAAACTAAAGTAATAAAAATGTTACGAACACTATAAAAATTTGCTATATCTGCACCTCTCTCGAGAAAAGTTTGTAGTTGGTTGTAGATAACTTGTTTTTTAAGAAACTAGTTAAAAATTGCAGTGAAGAAAGTAAAAATTTATTCGATTGCTGTAATCCTATAACATTAGCAATTTATTGGCTTTGGAAAGGAGCATCGATATAAAACAGTAACTTCAAACTAAATGTAAGATCTAATATTTCTTGCAGTTTTTCTCATTTAGACTATCTAGAGCAAAAAGAAATAAGTTGGATAAAAATTCTTTTTATTTAGATAGGATCGTTTAATTTACAATTTAGACGTTGTGCCATGACACAAAGTAAATCTAGGGTGTAATTGTTAAAATTAATTAACCCTTTGGCATATTTGTGTATGAACTAACTTGTCGAGTTCATAAGTTGGAAATTACTTATCATCCGCAATTCGAGATAAATTATTAATATGATTTACAAGTAAATCTCCTTGTTTAATAATTTGCGCAAACAATTCACCTTTGATATCATTACGAGTAGTTATAACAATATCTCGCTGTTTATCAATTCTAGCAGCTATTTTTCCTGCAGCTATCGCTTTTGCAACTTCATCTTCAATAAACTCCTTACTTACTCCAAATTCGTTAGCCATATACTGCAGCGTTAAAGAGCTATAAGAAAACAGTATTTGGGAGTAAGCTTTGATCTTCATTTCTCTCACATAAAATTGATAATGTGGATTTAAATATCTATCTTGACGAAATATCTTTTCAATTTCGGCTAAACAAATAAAAAACCTTCCATATTCACAATCGTACAAACTAAATAAATATTTCTTCAATTCTGGTTGATCGTGTAACTGTTGTAAAATGCTTGAATTTAATAGTACTTTTTCCATTAACTCGTCTCTCGGTAAAACCAAGATAGAAGAGACTACGGTATAAAATATAAAATCCTCGAAACTTACTACTTCTGGATTATTAAAAACACCAACTATTTTTAAAAAATTTTCCGAACAAGTTTCAAAATTACGTACAGTTAAACTGTAAAGTCCTTTATAAACTTTAAATTGATTAAACCGACTATAATTACTTTCTAATTTTATCAAATCTTCGATTAATTCGAAATATTTATTTATTAATTTGTGATCCATGAAGAACAATCCTATTCGCACACAAGAAAAATAGTTGTCTAATTTGTAACCGAGAGCTATTGTGCAATGAAAAGCACGTCCTAAAGCTTTGATTGAATATTCTTTATCGCCAATTTTCATCAAATATTCGGCTTTATCGAGATGAGCCTCTTTAACATCTACACCGCAACCCAATTTTTCAGCTTCTTCAATTTTTGCATCTAAATTTGCCAAAACCTCTTGGTTTCTTTCTCTCATAGTTAGTAATAAATCGGTGTCGCATTTCCAATTTAAATCCTTACAAGTCAATTCGTAAAATGGAGCCATGGAGCACTCAATTATTGTTTCTAAAAACGCCGATTTAAGTTTGCTATCGTCTTGGTATTCGGGAAGAGACAACATAAATTTGGTTTGGGCTAGCTTTAAATCAGGATTCATTTCTGCAAAAAGGTCATATTGTGAATCAGTGACGCTGCCGCCTTGTAGGACACCAAGAGCACTAGCTTTTTCAACGGTTTCATGTTCAGGTTTAGAAGTATCACTATTGTCTTGCAGCACATCATGGCCATCAGATGTTTCATTTTTAGGGTCAGAAGTTGCCATTTTTATTATACTTTTTTTATTTTATTTTAAATTACTGAAAATTTTGATTTATCCATTCTTATGAAAAAGGTACGATTTTTTTCAAATTTTGACAAATGACATATTTTAAATTTGAAACAGCTTCCACTCTCTAGATAGATCTACAGATATTTAATTAAAGTCTGTACATGCAACAACAACAAAGATGTAAATTTG
The DNA here is from genome assembly GCA_963924605.1 of Malthinus seriepunctatus. Classification (NCBI taxonomy): domain Eukaryota; kingdom Metazoa; phylum Arthropoda; class Insecta; order Coleoptera; family Cantharidae; genus Malthinus; species Malthinus seriepunctatus. The sequence goes on from OZ004600.1 coordinate 35,648,490, forward strand.
AGATATGATAATATCATAGTTTTCCAGCATTATTATTTTGATATTATGCTCAAATCAAGTTTGTTTTTTTGACTTTCTAAATATAATAAATAAATGGTGAAAGTAAGAATCTTGTACCACTTTTGCAAAAGTTATTGTAATAAATTTGTATTTACCTGACGTCCTCTTAAAGAGCATAACCACCATCCCTCGATATTAGCAGTATTTTGTTCCAACACGACCAGAACGTCACCTTTTCGAAATGCAAGTTCATCGGGAGATTCAGCTATGTTGTCGTATAAGGCTCTGGCAAGACAATTCTGGAAAGAAATATTCATTAAGATAAATGTTTACGGTTCTCGAGTAATATTAAATAATCATCTCAAGCATTCATTATTACTTCATTGGGGTAAAAAATATTGTAAGCACCACTCATTACTCATTGTGGATGACGCTTTCGACCTATTAATGTTCTTTTAAGTGAGATTTTACTAGTTTTTTAATGCAAATTTATGGAAACTCTTTCTACGAAATTAACATTTAATTGAACGAAATTGAAAGTATTAATAAAACTCTCCATAAACTTTCATTACCACACAACTATGACAAATTAATTTTGTTGGAAAAAGAGGGATGAGTTACAAGATTGAATTGTTTGAATTGCCATAAATCTGAAGTTTACGACAATTGAACCCTCAATTTATACAGGTCGTTAGCTGTATTTGAAGTGTGACGAATCCTACGAGACTCTTCAGTTTATGTTAAACAAAGTAGTTCACATCATCATTGACTTAATAATATACCTTTGCTTTGATGTGTCTCGACTCTCAACAAAATTAGTTAGTTTTTGTACACTTATAAGAAGTAAAAACATTCTTTTAGTAAGTACATAAAGTTTAACTAAATGAAATATGTGTTCAGAATTGGGTGTTCCAGACTCAGCGAGTCAGGAGTCATTTTCATCAAAATAATGAGTTTGAAGGTGTTGGAAACTCGAACAGCAGCACTCATATGATAACATTGCTTATTAAAAATAATTGAACAGGAACACCAAACTAACCAACGACTCGGATGCTGATGGTCAAACATTTTAAATAACCGGAGTTGTATACTTATACCGGGTGCTAACAGGATTTTAGTACGTAGGGAAATAGCATGGGAAAACATGTTTAAAGATTTTTGCTTCCCCTTCCCATGTTAACGTATGGATATCATAATGGGATCTTAACTTTTATCTTCGACGTTATCAGAAGTTGAAAAAATTCTAGTTTGATTGATACCATTATCTCTCCCGAACGTTGGGATAGCAAGAATTAAAAAAAATATATTTCTTCTTTCTCCACTGTTAAAAATGAGTAGGTAGGTATATGTGAGTGGAAAAAAAGTTATCTAAAAATCGATTTGTTAGCCAATTTACAGTTAAATCGATTGAAAAAAAATTTCCTTCACCCTACTCATATTTAATTAGCGTTCCACCCCAATTTGACACTTCTAACATGAGTTTTCCCCCTTAGTTCTATGACATCACACCACATGTGATTCACGCACATTTAAATAATTTTATCAGTAAAAAGTTGTTTATTAAATGTCTCACATTATGTACCTTTCAATGATTACTAAGTGCTAGTTAATGTTTTGTATAAAATTGTTAAATGTCCTAATTTGGCTAAAATGTCACGTATAAACACAACAAGTACTTCGCGTCCTTAACACGTTCGCGACGCCGTGTACCACCGGTGGTACATTGTATACTTTTCCTGTGGCCGACCGTGGGCCACCGGTGGTACACAGTCCATAAAAGTTTACAAATAGCATAAAATTGTCCAGTTATTATTGAAGTCTTTTATATTTGATGTACGGCTGTAGGATGGTTAAAAGTAAGTTCGTTTAGCACCGTTTTTTAATTGGACAAAAAATATGAAATTTTCCGAGTTATCAAGTTTTATATACAGATTACTTTAGATTTTTGATATCAGAATTATTTATTTTTGTCTCAAACTCTAAACAAGTAGTGAACACAAACACAGCAATTATTTCTGATAATACCAACTTTTATAAGTAGGTAAATAGTAGAAATAAATTAGTTTTTGAGTGGGCCACCGGTGGTACATTACGGCTCCCACAATGAAAAATGTTAGTTAGAGCCGTAGTGTACCACCGGTGGTACACTCAAAAAAATACTCCAAAAAGGCACAAAAAAATACGAGTATATGTTATTATCATTTACAATTGTTAGAAATTGAGAATTTTTTAAGAATATATGAAAAATTATTTTACGGCTACAGCGAATGGATACTATTAACAGCATCGTCGCGAACGTGTTAATAAAAAATAAGACCGCACAAATTCATTGAGCAATTTATGAAGTGAGTTAATAAAACTGACCTTATCCCATATTATACACTCTGTACTAATCATTCTTTAAATTACTCAATAAGTTTCACAAGTGTTTACGAATAATGCACCGAGCAATTTGTTCATGATAAAAGCTTTTGTTTATCATTATTAGAATTAAAGTAATGGAGTTTGGAGCACAACAAAACACTTGAAAGACAATACATATTTAATTAGATTTGAAAATGATATATTTTCTTGAAAGCACACAATATGAATTTTCTAAAATAAATTTAAAGTATCCTTCAATAGTATTGGGTTTTGAGGAGTAATTTTGGAATCATTAGCTTCTTTAGGCTTACCACTCATTGAATGGATTACCTATATCCTACATGGGAGAGAGAGAGGTAGTAGTAATATAAAAATTTGCCCCTTCTTCCTCTTCTTCAGGATTCCAGGAAGCCTAACCATTAGGATGAACTCGAGAATTCTGGAGGATCAATTATAACTAATGTTGGATGTGTCGAACAAAGAAGTTCTCTAAGGCTTCTCTCGTAGATACTAACGCAAAGCAGTGAAAATTAGATATTTCATTGCCTTGATTAAGCTCTTTAAAATAAATACGGATGTATAGAATAGAACTCCCATTCTGTATAAATGGGTACTAAATCCGAAATCCACGGTGTCCTGAAGTATAGTGTAGAAATAGATATAAGAACCCTATACTTCTAAAAGTCAACACATGCTCATCAGCTTATGACAGTACACAATAACCAACCCTATACCGTAAATATTACACCATCACCACGGAAATAAATAAATAAGTCAAAATTGGCTCAACTCCCAAAGAAAGTTTCTCGAACCATTGTCCTCCAGTTCAACTCTATTATTTTCTGTTTCCTCTTCATTCGATCCAAAAATATTTTAGATTAATTGATTTATTTTATACTGAGGATCAGACCAGAAGTGTTTGTTACTCAACACATTATGATTTGATGGGTGAGTGCATTAGTTGACTTCATCACAGCTATCTAATATTCTCAATGGGCCCATTAAATTATTTTAAAACTAATATTTTTTTATTGAAAATGGATAAATAGCTTATTGTATTTTAATTACAGAACTTCGTAATTAAAGATAATAAATATTAATTGACCGAGACTTTGCTCACTTCCTCATATTTCATTTATGTTTATAGTTATTATTTTGGTACGATAAAAATACATACATTGCTCTTTGTTTCATTCATTATTTATAGCAAAATTGTCAATTACAAATACTTATCTGGAAATTAAAATTTTGAATTTCAGGTACTTCACGGTTAAGCCACTAAAGATAAATTGCAAAAACGCAATGCTCAATTGTTTTTCTGAAAATTCCATTGTAATTTTAACAGCAGGAAATTTTGTAACTTTGAAAATCCCACATACAAGGTTATCAAAATATTATTACAATGTTGTAGAATATGTAACCAATTTATATCATTGCTATTTATTGATTACTTTATAATTTTGGGCGTATTTGAATAACATTCAAACTACACCCTTCTCGAACATACTCTAATTTTCATCGCTCTTTCTATAATCACGAAAGACACAAAATGATAAAAATTATTCAACCAAAAAGTAAATATAAAACAAAATAATAAATTATATAACGTTTCAAAACTTTTTACAACCTCATTTAACATTTTAACCACGTTACATTAGCCTGATAAAGTGCAAGATGCATATTTCCTTTGTATTTGCCGACAAAAAACAGAAACGTTTTGACTTTTAAGTATAAGCATACGAGTGGAAATTTAGCAAACCACCCATGTACACATTTCGGCATTTTAAACGATGTAGGTAAAATTTGTGGAAAATTGATCCACATGTGGTTTGTGTAGTTTTGAACGCCCTTAAAACGCATTTGACACGTTTTTTAAATTAAGATATTAGTACCGACAAAGGGATTTTTTTAAATGTGTAAATAAGCAAACGAGAGAAATTTAAATAAATCAAACATTTTGAAGATTTTTAGGGAAGTTTTGTGATTCATATAGAACCGGATTCGATTTCACTTGGTGTTTGCTTAATGATCTAAGAACCAACTGATAAATGATATAGTAACTTAATAATTGATATGGCTGTCCAATTTATATGTATGTAGCTGTAGAGGATTGGTAATAGTGCGTGAAGCATTTAATTACTCATGCTATTAAACTGTGAAGGTGAAGTCGCAACAGCTTAGTTAAATAGCATCTCGACCAGGAAGTTTTCATTCATTATGGGAAAAATCTCAAAGAACGATTAATGTTTGCATCCCAATACACTCGTACAGAGTGTTGGATTGTTAGATAGGATAGCGAACTTGAAATCACTTCATCTTCTTTTTATAATAGAAAGCAATTTGCTTCAGATGACAAGAACGCAAGAACAATAATAAGAATATAAACATTGCACATTAAACGTAAGTCCGTAAGTGTATAATGCAATAATAATAAAGAAAAGTTATTTTACAAGATAAACTTTTGAGATTTCAGTTAGTAGTTCTTGTGACATGATGATTTGTTAAATTGCATCTACTTGAAGAAACGATTCCATCTGGAGTATCTCTTCTTAGTAATCGTTAGTAATTTTGTCGTGCATAGACTTAAAAGTAACTTTTGTCCATTTTAGTTATACGATTCCCAACATAAAAGAGACAAAAATGTTATAAAAAAAAGTTACTATTAATGATCAATCTAACCTTGCAGTCACCTCGATGCTATTGTACTCCACAAAAGGATAAATAGACAAATACAATAACCTTAAGGTGCATAATTTAATTTTTTTACTGTAAAATGAATTTGATTAATTTTTCATTTTGAAACCATTTGCCCTAATGTGCTTTCTAATTTTTATCATGAAGTTCGTATCAAGATAGGTCGTGTTAGAAGTGACTAATAGTTTTAGGAAGGCAAGATTTCTATTACCTCATCTGATCTGTGTATCATTATTATATTGGTACTTAATACAATAAATGTGGGATCTTCCGAAGCTTTTAGCCATGTCACATTTTTGAGCGCTATTTCTGCAAAAGCCATCCTTTGTGGAGATTTCCAAATATGTATATTATAAACTAGGAGCGGAAGCTAAGTTCATTTTTTGTTTAATAAAGGCATCATTTCTTAAATTGCATCAAGTTATATAATTATTTATTTATAATCAACATATGCCGGCACATCCTCTGACGTCACACTGAAACGCTAGTGTAAAATACTGAAAGAACATTTCGAACTTGTAACACTATCATTATTGACTGTTGACCCCGGAATCCATTATACAAAAGGCGAAAATGAAGGAAAATCTTTGGAAAAGCTTCTCTTCTAAATTTTTTGATAGGTCGTCTTATCTCGAGAGTTGAGAACGCATCTTCTTCTTGGTTAAATCGATTATTAATTTATGGGACAAAAATGATGCAGCTTTGTCAGATTTGGCGATTTTCTTTGTCGCTTTGACCTCTGGTAAAGGCAATACGGCCACACACTGTACAAACTTGGTTCAGCAGCTCTTTATCAACAATAACAATATTTAATAATATTTTCCTAATTAAATTAATACTTCCTTTGTACAAAACGTACAATATTATAAAAACAAACTAATCGCACATTAATTTTACCACCCTGGAGTTTAGTTCACAACTTAATCATATTATTATTATTGTTATTTTATGCTATTTAACGCTTGAGAAAATTAAAAGAAGTGTCTTGTAGATGTAATTACTAAGGTATTAAAATAGCCGAGGTGTTTTGTTTTTGTTTTTACTACCAGCATTTAAAACTGGAAAGTATAGAGTTTAATAATAATAATAATAAAAATAAAAAAGAACTTGTTTTAGGTGTATTGCAGCTCACGACTGCTATACTTTCTCATTTATTTCGTTTTGTGCAATTACGTGTACAGTTTATTTTAAATTAGTACATTTTCGTAGTCTGGGAGCCAAAATAAAAACTAATGAGGGTATGAGAAAATGAACAATATGGGAAGGTTTTGTTTTTATCTACAACAGGCACAACAGGGTTCAAAAATACTGTACAAAAGTCAATTAGATTAATCAGGGCTGTCATATTTTAATATGAATTGATATGACTAAAATTAGCATATCGCAATTTAAATAAACGTCATTCGAGCCATTTACGTTATTGGGATATTTACCTAATTTATACATAAATAGATAACTATTGAGGATACTTAAATAACAAAACTTGTAGGTGTGTAGCTTTCAAATTTAGAAACAAGAAGAAGAGCTTTAAGAATTATAAGAAGGCGATTTTACTCGCGATTTTATATGTCTAATGGCCGTTTGCACCGCTTATAGATTAACTGACAGATAGTTTATCTGCCGGATAAGTTGTAAAAATATCATTTATTTGCCACATAAACTAAAATCTGCGCAAAAGACCATAAGTACCAGCTGCTTTTGCTTTTCAAGAAGAAATATATCGATCGATGGCTCATAATCTCTCTGTCTATTTCAGCACGTATAGACAGAGAGAAAGTATGAGCGATTGATCAGCTGTTGGGAACTGTTCCGTGGTCTGGATGCGCCCATCAATATCATGGACCAACTTCTTCTACGAAAGATGTCCAGCCTCCACTTAAAACATAGGATTTATACGTTACTATTTGAATAAGTCTGTTTAGTATCCTTGCACTAGTTGCTCGGAATAGTCAGTGAACCAATGAGAATAAAGAATACAGAATAAAGTCTTTGTTCATTGGTTCACATTAGTTCCGAACAACAAGTGAAAGAATACCAAACAGACCTATTAATTGTGTCCTCGGATAACGGCCCAAACCGTCTTCTACGCCCCTAATGAAAAGTTATCCCAAAAGTACGGTTTTTCCTCCCTGCTCATAACTTTACCTTAGTAACCAACTATCATAAGTTTGTTACTTGCATTGTTGTTCCATATTAGACAGGTGTTACATAAGTTTTATAGCCAGAGCCAACCCAGATATGTCATGAAAATTTCAGTAATATATATTTATCAAATGATATATGTACCAACGGATAAAAGTGTATCGACCCTATCCCTTACATTTGAGCGCCTCTGGAACAAAATGATACACTTTCCCCCCTAAATAGAATACAAAATCAGCTACATTCTACGACCTGAATGGAAAGTTAACTCGCCTTCCCTATTTTTAGGAAGTAAACTGCAATTCCTCTTTGAGAGAAACTTACTTTGACTACATTACAGATTTTATATCGAGAAAATACTGATATACAGAGGAGAAGTGTGCTCTAAATTAATAGGATCCCAAAATTTAGGTCGAGTAAGTCCTAGTAGCGAGTCTTAAATCTTCACCAAAGCGTGAAATTTCAACAATTTAACATACCTACATACAAGATACAAGTAACACTGATTAAATTTACAAATATTACAATTAATTAATTATATAATTAAAATGAATAATACATTTCATCGACATTTGTAAATAAATGCAATTTAATTATTACTAAAGAAGTTGGATAAAAATTCAGTAAGAGCTTCCAGGGATTTAATTTTGAAGTCAAAACAACTGAAATTTTCGGAAATTTTATTATGTGGGCAATAATTATTGTAAAGGGACTTTTTAGAAATCATTCTAGACAGGATAATTCCAAAAGAAAGGAACTAGGTACCACCTTTTAGTATAACTTGAGACTTCGTCATACATCCATCCATACATGGAACTGGTGGAATGTGTCAAAAAATCGTTATAAAAATAAGTTTCGTGTCTTAGAAAGGGAAAGGAAAGAAGGCAAGAAGGAAGAAACGTGACATTTTCCAAAAATATTCAAATTATTAAATCCTATTTTCAACCCCTTAATGTACCTAAGTTTTAAAAACTCATCAAGCCTCAACCCTCCTCGTGATTTTTGAACAAACTTTGTTGAAAATCGATGAGAACACCTGCCCACATCTATTCAATATTTTGGCACAGCTTATTGTTTCCATCCCTTATTTCTTATTTCACAACACAGAGGAATAACAATACAAACATTCAACACATGCTTTACTTTGACTTCGCAAAGGGCACCCACTACTTTTTGGATTTTATTTATGAGGATTTAGTAGAACGCACAAACAATGCAAAAGTACCCACTCAATTTTTGATTTTCTCAATTTTTAACATAACAACATTTTAAATATTACAAATATTCTAAAATAAAAAACAACATATTTCACTGACCTGTGCAGCTGAGAATAATTCGCTATTATTAGATGGTTGGGGCATTTTAAATATATGTTATTAAAAAATAATTGTTTTAATAGAAGCAAATATCCACTTTTTAAAATGTTAAATAAGGATTATGTAGTGAATAGTTTAAAAACGCACATAATTACATCACATACACACACTCACAAACAGAGCTCAAGTAGCAACTAAAATTCTCGGATTACACATATTACTCGAATTCCCTGAGTAAATGCTCGACCTCTGTCGTCATAGTTCGTGGAATTTTATAAATCAGTCAATGGTACAAAGAAAAAGAATTAATTTGCTAAAAATTCATAGAAAATGCAATATACATTAGTTCAGAGGAGCTATTTTTATGGAGATTAGAGAACAATTAAAAAAATTAATTCACATTTTAAAGAAAAACTTGGGCTTTTCTGGTCCAAAGATCCAAAGATCTTCTCTAACGTCTTTGATCTTCACGTGTTGAGCACTTGAGCAGAATTAAATGCATTGATAGGATCATAGAATTAAGGATTAGAACTTGATACTACTAGAAGCGAGGGTAGGCTGGGCCACCTGGAAATAAGAAAAATCCCTTGTGAGCTAGCTGTTCAGTGTAGCACAGATCAGCTTTTGATTCAAGATAGTAATTTATTATGCTTTATTCTTAGTCAAATGTTGATGTTGCCCTGCAACTTTTATAAAAAAAAACAGTACCTAGACTTAATATTTTAGTTTTTTTACAAAAAAATTAGGGTGAAATTTAAAGAAAGGTTTTAAACAATTTTTTACAAAATTCTAGACGAATTTGGAATTGGACTTTTTTTAAAATACGACTTTTATTATTTTTAAACTTCCTTGAACAGCACAAGAGACAACAATTTATAAAATTCTTGTTGTCGGTTACAGTCTCAGTTCACCCTGGTTAAACTTTCTGCTTATTGATGTATTAGGAATTCAGTAGGACTAGTCACATTCAAGTATCGTAATATAAAGTACTACATTAGTAATTAAAATCAATCAATTATTGACATTGTTACTTTTATTTTTTCCAGGAATGTTACAAGTACGACAACTGCTAAAACATTACAATAGTACAATAGTTTGGCTTGCATAATTATGTTAAATAATTGTGGGCATTCGTGCCTTCATTTACATGTTGATAATCAAGATTATAAAGATTTATAAAATATCTTGTTAAATACAGAATTACCAAATTATCTTACTTAAAGGTTGACATTATTTATTTTATTACTTCTTACATTATTACGTATATCCTTTTCGATTTCAAATCTTCGTTGATCTGCTCTCTCCAAAAAGTCTTGTCTTTCTAAATACCTGCAATAAGCATTTTTACGATAAAATTTACAATAAAATCGTAATTTTAAACATACCCATCTTTGCTTTTTCCATATGCTTGTAATTCGTCCTCAATATTCTCATCCTTTTTAAATTTATCCCAGTCCAATTTTGTTTTTTCTAAAGTAGTGATTTTGCGACTCTTACCCATCTGACTTAAAAGAGAATTAAGTTTACTACCGCTTGACTTTTTACCTATAACAGATCCAGATGTCGGGGTTTTAACGTTAGCATCTTTGACATTTACTTCTTTTTCAACCTTTACTTCTTCACCAGCAAAATTATATATTTCTGTCACTTTTACTTTTTGTACAGCTTCTGGTTTTGTGCTACTGACATTAAGTGTCTTGTTGATAATACTAGGTGATGGTACTGATACATTTTGCCGTTCTGCTCGAGTCTTAAAACCTGTGTCTTTCATAAAATCAGCCCAGAGGGAATCGGTGACTTTTTTATCCAGTTCTTTAGTGTTCTGAGCTTGTTCATTTGGTGAATTTCTTGAATCATCCTTACATTTCTTTTTTCGATTGCCTTTTTTTTGTCGTTTTGTTCGTTTGCCTATCTCTTCGTTGAATGGTAAGTCATCTTCTTCTTCACCGTCAGATTCTTCTTCCGAAAGTACTTCAGCAACGGCTTTTTCCGGTTCGTAATCTTCATCACTTGTTTCACTGTCGTCAGGTAAGTCAGCTATATTCATTGCTCAAAAAATGAAGAGATTACAAAAATCAGACCTTAAATTCAGTTGATAATTTTGTAACTTTTCTAAATTACACTTTTGTTTCTAACCTTAAATTTATATTTTCTATAAACTTATGTTTACGCAATTTTTTTAAATATTCTAAATACTTTTAAATATCACAATAGAACTTGAAAAATGTATTAAAAAATAGCTCTAAAATCACCTCGAAATTGTCGTGTTATAAACTCGAAGATTTGCAAGTTGGCAACATAACCATAACATAGTTTCTAGTAATTACTAGTAACTTTTGTATAACCAACTTAGAAAAAGAATCAAAATTATCTTCGATTTTTATTATTAAAATGTCAAATGCTAGTCAAAATAAAACATAAGTTTAAATAGTTTATTCAGAGCCACACAATTTAGTATAGATCATGGATTATATATTAAACATATCTATAGCTTAGAAATATATACGTAGTAAGTTCATGTTTTAAATATTATATTTTGGAATTCTATTTTGTCGATGTTTATCGAAGAGCTCAAGTTTTTTACATTTTAGAAATTTAAGTTCTAAAGATACACTATGGAAAATCTTGGTGTGACCAAAGACACGACATGAGCAAATTGCTCGGTGAAGATACTTAGTTAACTATGTCCAAGAATACAGAAATAGATTCTCTAGTTACTGTGTTTTGGCTTCAGCAAGATGCACTTAATACTTTTACTAAGATGTGGTATCACGTCTTTTTATGGGCCTTGTTTTCATCTATATTTGTACATACGGTATGTATTAATTTTAATGTTTGCTTTTTACTTATACATCTTTGTAGATAGCAGCATCGATAGCATTTTTAACTCTAAGAAAACATAAATATGGTAAATTTTTCCCAATTTTAATACTTTTTATGGGCTTATTACCGCCAATCACTTCGGGTATTGTTAGCAGTGCAGCGGTAGCATTTGTATATCGCGCAGCTACGTATCCAATGCAGCCTCTTTATGCACTATTTTGGGGTGTGGGACAAACTGTTGTGTCAGCTTCAATTGGATTTACTCGTATTTTGGCAACTTTATAAGTGTTTTATATAATTCTGGTATTTAGTAATGATTTAAGTATAATTATTTCACTAATGATGTGATGGTGCTATAATTCTAGGTAAAAAAATATAATTTTACATTACAAAACAATTATTTATTTGTTAATGTTATTGGTGTATATTTTGATCTATTGTATAAAGCAAATAATTATTTTAGATTCGATTTTTTGTAAATATCGCACTGTACAAATAGATTAGAGTATTTGAAATAATAGAGCCTAAGTAATGGGTATTTTAAACTTTAAATAAATTTTGTGTAAGATATATGGTACGAAATCAATAAAAGTATGTAAAAATTTTTATTTACTAGTTAGTACTATTTATGTATATATTGATCATCTGTAAATAATTATTGGCAAATATTAAAGAATTTTTTAACTATGTAGTTCCTTTATTTCAATTTCAAAAATTTATCATAATAATGAGCGTCCATTTAAAATCAGATAAGTGTGCATGCATTATTAATGACGATTTATCGATAACATTTCTAAAAATAAATGACTTGGAATTAAAACCAAATATTTATTTACGAACTACTGTTTTTATTGTAATTTAAGTAAAACTGTATTCAAACCTTTTTTATTACAAAAAAGTACAAATTAAATAACTCATTATTTTGCATCTACATATAATATATTCATATTCAACAGTTTCTGTCATTTAATATAGATCATTATATTTGAAACCACGTAGTAAGCAGTATTCTTTACATTTTGAGTGGAATAACTAACATAATTGCCCCAATTTACACGTGTAAGATATAGAAACTCGGATATATTTCATGCAGTTTTCAATTCTTTGAAGAAGTTTAATTTTGTACCAATACAAAAAAAAATAATTTCAAAAGTCAAATTTACTACATGTATTAAAATTATTTCAACTTACAAATTAACCTTAAAACTACAAATAGTAAAAATAAACTAAATCAACAAACGTTCAATTTCTTGATGTATCGACAAAATTTGGGGTTTTAATTGAGACCCCTCATTAATTGTTACGCTACATGCAATTACAGGTCTCGAAACACCGCATGCTCTCCCTAAAGCTTGCTTGGAACGAACGAATACATAAGGAACGTTTTTATCTTCGCATAATAATGGTAAGTGTAGTAAAATTTCCAACGGTTCAGCATCTGCTGACATGACAATAAACTCGGCTATACCTCGATTCAATGTCTTTGTAACTTCATTTGCCCCTTTACGAAGCTGCTTGTAATTCATTGCTTGCTGCACCAAATTTAAGATTTTTGTAGTTAAACTAGGATCAGCTAATGGGTATGCTTTTGGGTTAACTTCTTCAACCTAGAATAAAACTTTAATTAAACTCTGGTTTTAATATAATAAAGGTGTTCAATATTTACCATTTTGCTTATTTGTATTGTAATTTACAGATAAACAATACTCTGATTTTTCAAAATAGTAAAAAACGCCGCTTTAACGTTTATTATAAGGTTAGAAATGACAACACGAGGTTTTAGTTTTATTGCGTGTTTCGAGTAACTTCAAATATCCCTAATATTATAACTTAATGCTGCCATCTATTGGTGAACTGTGGACTACTATTACAATATTTTGAAGTTGACGAATGTGTCATAGTAATTAGTATGGTTATTCTAATTAGTGCCACTTGATTAACTGTGCAGCAATGTTTTTACATATAAATTATTGATGTTAATTGAATAATTAAAATGTCGTCAGCAATTGCAGAAGATGACATTAAGGTGCAAGAGGCTAATAAACTGAGTTACCATGACATAGCAGCGAAACTTTTAAAAGATAAGTTATTGTTAACTGCTTTAGAACTTCACACTGAGTTGATTGAAGGAGGGAAAGAAATAAGAGTATTAAGAGACTACTTTTCTAATCCTGGAAATTTTGAAGTTTCGACTCATGAACCTTTAATTTGTAAGCTCGTAATCTTATATTAGTGTAGGATTTGTTTGATATTATATTTTAGCACGGTCTGGAAGTCAAGTTACGTTAGATAGCTTAGATCTAACTAGATTTTCTGAAGATGGTGAAAAAAGTACTGACGAAAGAGTAGCAGTATTAGAATTTGAGTTGAGAAAGGCAAGAGAAACTATAAGTGCATTGCGTAATAATCTAACAGTTGCCACAGGTACTTACTGTGTTATTAATTAAATTGTAGTTAATAATGTAACGTTTTTAGAAAGTGAAGTAGTTTCAGAAATTGATAATCGAGAAAAAATTAAGCCACACGAACAAAGAGCCTTAAATTTTTTAATTAACGAATATCTATTAACATATGGGTATAAATTAACTTCAATAACATTTGCTGATGAAAATGAAAGTCAAGTAAGTTAAGCACAACTTATTGAAAGTGAAGTTAAAAGTATAATTTCAGGATTTTGAAGATTGGGACGATGTAGGTTTAAATATATCGAAACCAGCAGAATTGTTGCATTTGTATCGCGAAGGATTGAAACAGACTGGACATAATTGTTTGTGTGCACAAACTCAAACAGATGAAAAAATAGAAGAAGTCGAAGCTTTAGTAAGGATTAATACAACAATTAGAATATTAATTGATTTGAGTTACATTGCAGATTGTAGAAAATCGAAAGTTAAATGCAATAATATTGGAATTAAATGGCAAATTATGTGATTTACAGAATACAAACTTAATTTTGAGTGAAAAATATGAACAATTGAATAGTAAAAAACGTGATTTGACTTTCGAAGTTAGTGATATTACAAAAAATTTATCTTCAAATAGTAGTAAAGTTTCTAATAGCGATAGTAATTCTCCAGAACATTTTGAAATGATCGATCGAAGTAGTACCCCTTTAAAAAAAAGAGAAAGTCTCGTAATTATAGATGATAATATTTTTAATGAAAATGATTGGACAAATCTTACTATTAATTCAAACGAATTAACAGACGAAGTAGATAAAACTACAATAGAAGCTGACTTTACAAATATCTTAAAATCTTCTAGACAGCTTCCAATTAATTTTAAGAAAGAACTCTTGAACCTGTGCGTTACTAACGTGAATGATGTGATTAACCAAGAGGCACTTGAAAAAATTACGCACAATACACTTGTTCATGTTCTTTCTAATTCCCTTTTACGCATAATCCCAAATATAATTTTAAATAAAAGAGAAGAAGCCATTCCTTTACTTATTACAGCAATACAATTAAATTCAAATAGTTCTGAAAGGGACAAATTACTCGAACAGTTATTTAATTTGAAGAAAAAACCTTGTCAAGAAGAACGCAATCTTATTTTGTTGGGTAAATTATAATAATAGTTAAGTAAGTTAAATTATTTTTGCATTTTAGGTATTATAAAAATTGCCAAGTATTCGAGAGAAGATTTAGTTGAAAATGAAATTTTACCACAGTGTTGGGAACAATTAACAAATAAGTATGTTGAAAGAAGACTTTTAGTGGTAGAGTCTTGCATTGCTTTGATTCCATATGTATCTGTAAGTTAAACTTTGTTTTAAACTATGTGTCGATTATTTTAATTATTTATAGAGTCCAATACGCAATTCTTTAATTTTATCAATGCTTCAGCAAATGTTAGAAGATAAAGATGAAGCAGTAAGAATAATGGTTGTGCGTGCATTATCATTTGTTATAGCTCTCTGTGATGATTTAGATAAGTATTGGCAGTTTGAAGAACTTGCTGTTCGTACTTTAAATGATTCGAGCGATGAAGTTATTAATGTTAGTTTGCAAGTTTTATTTCCTGTTTTAGCTCAGTGGGCGTTAACTACAAGTAAGTGTTTTTAATATTATTTTAATGATTTTAAAATCTTGATTTCATTTAGATCGGCTCCAAAGTGACTTAATTAAAAAGTTATTATACAAATTAAATAAATGTTTAAAAGAAAAACAATCAGAATCGGAATATAAAAATTACGAAGTTGTAATAAGAGTCTTGAAAGTTCTAGATCAATTGCTTCCGTATGTATTTGTTAGTGTAGCAAACAGTGACAAAATTTTAAATAAAATAGATAATAACATGGCAATTGAGTTAAGACCTGATATAACCAAATTATGTACTTCTTTAACGAACCCCACTAATTTTTATAGTGGTAAAGTTA
This sequence comes from Malthinus seriepunctatus, assembly GCA_963924605.1. NCBI lineage: Eukaryota > Metazoa > Arthropoda > Insecta > Coleoptera > Cantharidae > Malthinus > Malthinus seriepunctatus. The sequence goes on from OZ004600.1 coordinate 35,664,210, forward strand.
ATGTGGGAATGATATTTTTTGAATTTGACAAACTTTTAGAAGAAAATTTAAAAGATACTTGGACTGAACTCGATTGGTTGCTTGATATTGTGTGAGTATTTAGTTTAAAGGTATTTTGACGATATTTTCTTTAATAATTTCAAATTTCAGTCTCCCAGATCTCATCAATAATTTAAATCACATCGAAGTCACTCAACATTTTCTTTTAGAAAAAATAATTCAGCTTCAACATCACATATGTATAATCTTTGGTAAAAATTTCACACAAACAAAAATTTTTCCATTATTTCAATCGCACATTCAAAACTTAGAACAAATTCTTTCCAGTTTTAATCAGTATTCTCCTAGCTTAACTATTATACCGGTTTACTTAGTATCAGTTTTAAGTCATTGTGACAATGTAAACGAATTATCTAGTGCATTGAAACGATTCATTTGTGCGTTGCCTTTGTGTGGAACGCCTTTAGATTGCTTAGAAGTTTCAACTAGAGGTTTATGTCAACTAGGTAATCAAGAATTAGTTGTTAGTTGCTTGTGGGAAGGTGTAATGCACCAAAGACCTCTTGTAAGATCAGCCACTGCTGGGCTTTTCTCAACTATTATCGGATTATGTAGCGACACTTTACTCACAACAAAAATAACCCCCGCTTTGGTTACTTTAGCAAACGATTCCGATGTGTAAGTTGTCTTATTACATCTCGAGAGGTTTGTGAAATTTTATATTTTTAGATTGGTGCGTACTGCCACAATTCCAGCTTTAGGAAATTTGATTACAAATTGTTCATTGCAAGAAGTGCACGATAAAGCTTATATGCAAATTCAAACTTCTTTAAGTGATCCAAGCTGTAAGGAAAACCATGCTTTGTTAAGACAACTTGTGGTTACTTTAGGTAATATTGTGAATAACTGTAAAGCTTCTTTTAGAGATGAAGGTTTGTAATTAATCTTACTATAGTTAATTTTAATAATTATTTAAAAATTTTTTAGTTATTTTAACACAATTATCAAATTTATCCGCTTATACTTATCAAATGTCAAATCAAACTAGGAAAATTGATATGGCTTTAGCGTTGTTGGAGACGTTTTCGAAAGTTATTTACAGTCCCTTAAGTATGGGAATTATTGGATCAGTTTTACTACCTGGCTTGAGGTATTTTGCTTTTTACATTTTGTGAATGGTTATTTAGTAAACAATTTGCAGATATTTGGAAGTAATTGTGGAAGAAAATCCTACACTATCGCCTCATCAAAATTCTGTTCATTCTATGATTAAAGAGTATGAAAATAGAGTACAGTCGTCAAATGCACAATCACCTATAGATCGTGCAAGTAGCTCATTGAGTCACAATGTAAATCAAGGAGTAGAAGACATGAAACAAAGAGTGAGTAAGATATTTCAAAAACCATCGAGCAATAAACAAAATGCTTTACCAAATTTTCAATCTATTTTTAAGAAAAAATAGTAATTTTCAAATGTTTTATTATGTATGTAAGTTTTAAAACTAAAATAGTAGTTTATTAAAACTGGAGTAGGTTTAAATAACTCGCAAGTCTGTTACAATTTTTCTATTGCTGACTTAGGTCGCTTTTATTTTGTTTTATTCGTAATAATTATTTACCAGTCTTATTAAACCTATTTAAATTTTGTATAGTGTAATGCAGATGGACTATTAAATCATTCAGTGTTTCTCATTATTATGAATTGGAATTGGTTAGATATGCTGTTGTTAGAACCATCAATAACAGAATTTTGAAAAAAGTATTTAATGATTACTGTATTTAATTTGTGACAAGGCAATTCTTTACTTTTAAAAAACTTCTACACTTAAATACAACAAAAATGTATAATTGAAGATTGAATTTAACTTATTTTAAATGTGAAATTTAATGCTAAGTTAATAAACTAATTTTTATTAATTTTAAAATGTTATTGGGTACTTAATTTATAAAATTTTATTAAAAAAAACTACATTACTTAATTTGATAGTGGTGCAGCAGACAGATAATAAAAAACCATAATTTGAATCTCTAAAAACATTTATGAATTTGTAAAAAAACAAATACCATGACATATTCGTCTCTCAAAGCAATTTGAAATGATCTTTAATAAGTTCTCTCTGTAGCATCATTATAGTGCCTTCAAAAAATTGTCTATTTTTGTCTACAAATTGTTCAGAATGAAATTATTAAATTAAATACAAAATTAGCTTTTACTAAATATAAATATTTTACTATGCGCCGAGGTTGTGATTTGTGTTATGCATGTTTTATGTAATTGTTGTACTTCAAAGAATATTATTTATAAATTATAATATATTAGAATTATTAGTCATAACCAAAAGGTATAGGTGATTTTTATACTAGTTCATTAATATATGTTTTACAATATTTTAAAGTTTACTATTTCCCGATAATGATTCCTTTACCAACTTTACAGCATATTTAGCAGTACCTGGAGCTGTTGTTACACCATAACCGCCATGACCATAATTGTGAACAATTTTTACAACCTTTCCATTATAATTTAGTTTGTCTTTTTCCACTCGTACAATATCTCGATGAGGTCTTAAACCGACACGTTCTTCAAGAAGAGGAGCCGCTTTCAAGCTCGGTAATAGAGCTTCACAATTTTTTCTAATTTTGGCGCTATCGTGTTTACACGGTTTCAAATCATAATTGTCAAATTGGCGAATTCCGCCAAGAGTAACTGCTTCAAAACCAGGAATGATATAAGTGTCATAGTCGCTATACATAAACATTTTTACCCATGGTGCATAGACCTAAAAGACGCCTTTTTTTAAAGGAGAATTGTTATTTGAGTTTTAATAATGAATACCTTTAAAACTTGTCCTCTTATAGGAACCAATTTACGATCGTTACAAAGGAATTTTGCCCCAATTCCAGTACAGTTAACAACAATGTCGTATTGTGACCCAATTTTACTTAAAGAATCAATTTTTTGTTTCACAATTTTATTACCAGAGTCAAGTAATTTGTTCGTGGCCCATGGTAAATGTAAACCACTTTCTATTAGAATAGTTGTTAAAAATGATCCATATTTGTATTTATTGTTACATAAACTGAGTTCATCTTCAGTTACTGTCCTGTATATTGGCACAATTTTTTCTATGTGCTGATTCTGCAATCAAGTAAGGAAAATTGAATAAAAAGTCTCTTCCAATAAATGTGAGTTGGATGGAAACATTCCAAGTAGCACATGAGACTTAATCAATAAGTTCAAGTTGGTACATACCCTAACATAGTCCGGAGATATGTTTGAAAAAATATATCCAGATAACTGCGTTACACCTGCTAAAGATGCATGTTGTGATATTCTAACGTTATCCCAATGATCATACGAGTCTTGAATCCATTCTCTGGATTAAAAATCCTTACAGTTAAAAAAGATTTTTAACTTTGTAGTAAAATACCTTGTTATTTGTTCAGTTGGGCCGGAAAAAAATGAACTAGGTCTAAATAAACCTGCCGCGACATAACTCGTAGTATTTTTGTAAAATTCATTCGAAATGAGAGTTATTTCTGCCCCACGAAATTCTTTTTGCAGTTCTAGAGCAGTCGAAAGACCAACAATACCAGCACCCACTACAGCTATTTTAAAATCTGACATTGTAACAAATAAGAACGATTGCAACGAATATAATTTTAACTAATTTTAAGTATGGAGATAAATAAGTTCAAAGATTAATAGGTATTTAATTATTCTGACTTATTGTAATCTCCTTTTCCTATAGCAACAATATCAACGCTATTGGCGCTGATAACGTTTTGTAATAATTGGCAGAGTGTTGTAATTATAGAATTTTGATACTCACACTACATTCAAATTTGCTCTACCCACCTTAATCGTTATATAAGAAAATTATAAATAGTTCCCGACTTTTATAATAATAAAGATAAGGACGTAATTGTGACAAATATACAGGCACAAGTACGTATTATGGCTGGATCAATATTTAGACTTTTACTCAAGCCAAATTTTGTAAAATAAAAAAAAATAATTCTAAAAAGTACAATTTACACAAGTAGTTATAATAGTTCATTTAGAAATAATAAAGCCACGTAGAATGAGCATACTGGTCAGTTTGGTGAAAGTAAAGTTCACATGAGTTGGAGCGAAATCGATTTTATTAAATTCATCATCATTGTGGTCACTGGATGGAAATTACTTACTGATTCATTTAAAATACATAATTATATTAGGAGAACCTACTAAATCCTACTCAAAATATTGGAAAAGTTTACAAAATTCTCAGATTTTATTATTTTTTGTTATATCTTCTATTTGGGCCTTGGGGGATATAAGGGGTGTGTAAGGCCTGATTTAAAATTTGTTCAATGGAGGCAAAGAACTGAAAATAATTTTTCTATCAATAATGTAATCAAATTTGAGCTGCTCTAGAGAGGGGTGATTGAATGCTTTCTCCTGATGTTGAGTTGAAACTGAAAATTACATCTTCACATCGCTATTTGTAAATTTATAATTCACAATTTGTTACATAATTTTATTTGGTTATTTTTGCGTTTACCCTAATCATAATTTACAACCCCTTCTAGTGAACTGAATTGAACATGTATGCCAAATTTGAAATCAATAGATACCCTACTCTAGGTACACATACTACACATGTTGGCATCATAATCAGTGTTCACAGGTCATTCCAATCATGTCATCTGAGAGGTGGCTTTAATGGATAAAGATTTTATCCAACCATCACGTCGTCTCTCTCGTATCGAGAAACGAGTGGTTGAATTGTTGAAAGATTTCCATCTGTCAACTCATAAACATCGGTTACAAAAATGTTATATGAAATTCCTCTAGCATTTCGATACTGGGATTTTGTTCCAATTTCACGGTGCTTCTTCCGACTTTAGCTCCTTAAGGAGTGATCTGAAGATAATTTTACCTCTAATAAAAATTATCTATCTCATCCAATGACAATATTTGTCCTAATTGTCCATAATTATTTTATCAAAAATAACAAAGCAGACATCTTGAACATCACGCTTTCGGTTAAGACTTCGCTGGTAACTGTAATTTTCGTATTCAGCGGGGTCTAAAGAAAGGGGAAAGATCGTTTACCTAAATGTTATTTGAAATGCCGCTTGCATGGTTAAGGAGACGATTTTTTCTAAAACAGTCCTTGACTACTTACTCGGCTTAGTCTTTCAGTCTGCCTGTTTAAAAAGTTATTCTAGATAGGTCACAAGGTAAACTGTAACTGTGCAAAAAATTTCAGATAGGTTCACTTTTCTTCAAAACTCCTAGTTGACCTCCTAAAGTTCAACTTTAATACCTACCTTGAAAAAAATCAATATTTAGAGCAATTAAGGAAAGATAAGGATGTGAAATTTAAATGTTCGTGGAGCGAAAAAACGATTAATGCGATACGCTTTTTCACAAGACAGGTATAAACTAAAGGCACTAAAGGGCTTATACCTACATCAAAGTTACTTTTTCAAAACTTAGCAGTAGCAGTATCGATTTCACCTGTTTCATCCAATTTTAATAATAAATAGTATCTACTTCAAAGTATGAGAAAACAAACAAAAAGTGATAATCTATGGATTTTGTCTTTTAATTCAAGAAATATTTTTTAGATCACAGCTAAGGGTAGTTGAAACGTTCTGTAACTAGTCCTACTTTCTAAAACTGACTAAAATGAGTCACATTTTTTATTGATTATTATTATAAACAAAATAGAAAACAATGCCAATTTAATTCTTTTGCTTCAATACGCTAATAACATTGAAATTTAGCAAAGTGGGTGTATTATTATTGTACACACCCTGTGTGAAACGAATTTGACCTAAAAATTTGGTATTCTAAAAATAAATGGCAATTATCTAAATAAAAGAAACTATAATTTTAATTTTAAGAAATTGTTTATTCAAAAGTAAGACACTAATTTAATTTTTGCAAAAAAACCTTTATTCAAGCCAGTTTTGAATTTTCAATTTTACAAACAAAACTAGTCGACATTAAAAAACATTTTTAATAAAATATGGCATAACATCATCTGTAAAGTAAAAAATAAAGGTTTATAAAGATGCATCAGTGTGTTACACAATGAGATTTAGAAGAGATAAAACTAACACTCCAAATCTAAACAATAGCGTGATATTTAAAAGTCTCTTAATTTTTTATTTGGCCTATTTGCAAATGACCCAACTTACACTTTCCAATTAAAAGCTAAAATAAATAAAATTAATCAATTCTACAATTTCATCATGATACACACTGCATTTAGGTAAATTAAATGTGAATTTAGGTGTAAAATTATTTTTTATAAATATTGGTGCATTAAACTAGTTAAACAGCTGCTACTTGTCTAACACTGGTAGATATTTATCTACAGGCACTCCTCGACATTGCTACGATTTTTTTAGTCGATTAACAAACCATCAAATTAACTGTTATACAAAAAAATGAGATTCATAAGCCAAGGAGTGCAGCAAATACTGTCTATACAAACACATACATCACAATTTGTCTATTTTATTCTATGTACATGGATTATAACAAAGGCCCTGTTGAACCGGATAGGTGTACAAATAACAAATTATAAGAGATTAAGATTTTTAAAATCAAGTTAAATTTGTCCAGTGCAGTAATTTAAATGAATAAAAACAGAGAGACAAAATAATTTTGAAAAAATTAATTGTTTAACCAAGCATGCTGTAAACAATCGGCAGCTGTGGCCCGCGAGTCAGGATCAAAGTTAAGCATGGGTTTTAGAAAACTGGAAAAATCTTCCGCGTCTTTAGCTGACCATTCATATTTTTCTGTTAAAACAGCTTCTAAACCCCATGGTTTTAATCCTGAAATGTGGCGTAGTTCATTTTTCTTATTAAAAAATTGCTTAGAATTTTTTCCCGAAATTATAATTTTTTTAGGAATATCACCTAATAATTCAATAATATGAGCTAAATGATCTTCGTCTCTGCTGTACTCTTCTCCCGAATGAGGTTCGAACAAATAATCACCGGTTGCTAATTCGAATGCCATGCAAGCGGTACTCCAAATATCTGCCGATGAACCATAACCCGCACCTAACAACACTTCGAGAGAACGATATTGTCGAGTTTGAATGTCTTCCGTGAAGTGCTTATCTATCCAACATGCATTACCCAAATCGGCTATTTTAACTTCAAAATCGCATTCGACAAAAGCAGGATCTGATTCGGTCGTCTTACTTTTGTTAGTTAGAGAATTCGAGTCGTCTTCTGACATTGGTGTTACAGCTTCACCTGATCCTTCGACAGGCGAAGTAGATTCAGTCTCTTGTTCAGCTTCTTGTTCTTCGATAACTTCACCTCCTGCTAACCCATCGACACGTCCATTTAACAAATTTTCATCTGCATTTTCGGAGCTTGGACTATTACCGTTTGTTTCGACCTCGATAATCTCACCATTTACACCGTTTTCTTTAATTTTTTTCTGCTCTTCTATTTCCACAATTTGTTCCATTTGTTTCTTAAGTAATTCATTTTGTCTTTTTGCTTTTTTTTTTAATTTCTTTTTCTTATTTTTACTCATTTTTGCGGTAGGATTAAATTCTTGAGGTGGCGCAGTACTAATTAAAGATGTGGGTAACTTAACACCCATTTGGTGTAATTCTGCAGCCTCCGATGCTAATTTCCTAATGTAATCTTCGGTTACACAAATCAAAACATTTTCTGGTTTAATGTCAGTATGAATTATTTGACATTTGGAATGCAAATAGTCCAATCCTTCGAGTACTTGCCGCATAATTATACGTACATTAGATAACGGTATGCCGCGATAATTCGACTTAATTATTAATTTCAAAAGATTGTGACCCAAAACTTCAAAAACCATGCACACATGTACACCGTTAACACCACTGATTTTAAAGTCATTTAACAACTGCACAGTTTTATTACGTTTGGGATCCGAAGGGTCAGAATCTCGAACAGATTTTAATATTTTAATTTCGTCGAGTGCAGTTTCGGTAAAATGTTGGGCGGACTTGACTACTTTGAGAGCTACGAACCTTTTATCTTCTAAATCCCAACAGAGCCATACAGTAGAAAAATGACCCCAGCCTAATTTTCTAGTAACATGATATCTTCCAAGGAATAAATCACCTATTTTTACTGGATGATAACCACCTTTGCGATAATCTGTGCTATCTTCTTGTTCTTCCTCTTCACTCGAATAAGCTTCACAAGGGTCTACGATTGTCTCGTTACTAGAACTGTGTGAAGGCTCTAATCTAGTATTATTTCGATTACCACCGCCTTGACCATTTTTTTCCTCATTTTTACCTTTCTTTTTGCCAGCCTTATGTCTTTTCTTTTTTGCTTGAATGGCAAGCACTCGCCTATTTACGTCTGATTTGGAACTCATTTAGGAAGCGTATATTAATAATCACAAACAAAATAATCAATTGAATGTCAAAATAATTACTTTTTCATTTTATATACTTTTGTTTTAACACAACTAATAAAATTTTATTTAAAACTAAAATACGGTACAACGATAAGTAAAACCACCGTAGCCACAATAAAATACAAACCGACGTGAAATTAACCACCAAACTAGCTGGGCAACCTAAATCTTGCGCCGAGAATGATAAGTCCCTAAAAATTTTTATTAATTAAAATAATCAATTTTTTCGTAGCTTTTCTTAATAAACGCAAATAATTTACAGATATAATCTCAATTTAGTATTTATTGCAATATAAATTAGTTAGGCATGCTGATCTGATGTAAGCTTTTAAAACAGGGTCGGACTGAGAATATATTTGGGCCCTCGCTGTCACTAATTTTTAAAATTTTGATTCATGTGTTTTTGAATTAAAACCTTTTTCACAATTTCAGTAGAAGTTAAAAAAATAAAAACTATGTCTTCAATAAGTACAAGGCCAAATATGTTTGCAATTAAAGTTAAAAATACATTAATTACTATTTTAGTGTTTATTTTTGTCTTTCATAATATAAATTGATACAATTATTAATAAGGTACCTACCTAGCTTAGCTAGGTATACGTATTTCGTTTTTATTATTAAATTCTTTCTTTTAGTAAGGGTAGTAAAATGAAAAGCAACAGGAAACAATTACTCATAATTTATTTATCATCATTTTAATCAATCATTTTCATAGTTCTTGTACCAACCACCGAAATTACCGATTAGATTGGAATCATATTCATATGTTGACTTTCTCAAATTAGATAAAACAACTTAAAAACTATAGTCCATATTTATTGATTGGTCTATATCAACTAAAATACTGTATAATCGTTTTCGTAAATCATCACCAGCGAATCCTTTAGGAACCCCTATTTCATTGCTAGGATTAGCACATTGGCGAAGTATTACCATCAACTCAACCGGCGCAAATTGGGATAATAACAAACCTGGAATGAGTAAAGTATTTGGAATTTTCCACCCTAAGAAGAGTTTTTCACAGACAATTTGCAAGTTATTATTCGACACCATGCTATCGCATTTATTTAAATGTTTATTACACTTTCCTCGACAATCATAAAGTCTGCAATCTTCGTCAACCTCGCAACTTTTAATATCTCCGATGAACCTACTAATAACTGATTTTGAATAAACGCTGTCCAAGTCTAATACTTTAGCTCTTCCATTTTCTATTCGAGTCAAGCCAAAATCTCTTAATTTAATATCACAAATGTATAAAGGCTCTTTAAAATTATTTTCCAATTCCTCCAATAATTCCATAATCGCTACAGCATACTTTAAATTTGTATTCCAATTTTCTTGTGTGTCTGTGTCGTAAAGTAAAGAATTTAATTCTGGTATAGGTGGAATGTACTCAACTGCAAAATAGGGACCACAAGTTCCTATAATCTGAGGAAAACACCCCCTATCTTTATATGTATTTGATAATAAATACTCGTTATCTTGAACTAACACCCATATATCGTCCATTTCTGTTTGACGTTCGTTTGTTGTGAGCTCTTCATAAGCAGATCTCAAATGGGCCAACCTTTTAACAACGTTCATCGATAGGGTTTGATTCAACATATTTTTGGAAACTGCACGGATTGTTGATAAAAATTCTTTTTCATTAGGATATTTAAGAACGCCGTTATCGAACCAATGTAAAGTTGGTGTATTTGAAGCTACAGACTTAATAATTAATTTAGCGTCTTTCCAATATGCGTTGAAAACTATCTCCTTTGAAGTTTGATGTGTGTGACACGTAAATGCATCCACTTCTTGAGACTTGCAAATTGAACTACAAAGGGTCCCTTCTACGTGACCTTCTTTGTATTTATTGCACTGAAATAAAAATAAATAATTATTAGGTTTTAAGTTTGCTGAAAATAATAAAGCGGTTAAACAGAATTTTAAAACTACAAAAGTAGCAGAATTTAGATAGCGTGACAACTGATAATAAAGATCCAATCGATTCCAATGTTTTTGCATGAATTTTTTGGATTCTTTTATAGTTGGTAGTATTTCAAGCCCTATATTTTTTAAAAGATCAATGACTTAAAAGTATAGTAGAAAGAGCAAAATATAAATTACTCCATAATTTAGATTTAGATAAACACCCACATTTCGATTATCTTTATTTTAAGAAAATATTAAGAAATAGTTTTTGGATTTCTTAAATGGAATAACAGTACTGTAAGGGTATATCATATACGACCCTAAGTAAAATAAACAGAGTAAACGAGTCGTACCTATCCCAGATATTTTCAATTTCGTGTGTATTAGCTTAAGTTACTCTCTCTCCCAATAATCAAATTTAATAATCCAAGTAAAAGAGAAACACTGATGAAGTTTTTCTTCTTATTTCAAAGTGTTTAAAAAAACATCCTTTTGTGCCCTCTCAAAAATTCTGGATGTGCTCTAACTGGTGTGACAGGCTTCTCTACGGACTCCATCTCCATGCGCTCATCCGCTTGTGAAATTGTTCTAAATTATTAACTAGTTTTTCATACATAAGGCTCTTTAAATATCCCCAAAGAAACAAATCTAATATGTTAAATCAAGAGAAGAGGCCATGTTCATCATGTCCTATTCATCTTCCCTCACTTTTCGTTTCCGAACAGCCACTGTTAGCAATGAGGAAAGAGAACCATGATGCATTAGTCAAAACTCAAGTCTCATGTTAAAATTTAGAAACGGATCGTTTGCGGATCGATGTTTATTATAATGACTTTTCTACTTATTTGGGGACGTAGTACCTCGAGCTACAGCGTGCTTAAAATATTTTTTAACCCTTCTTATACAGGGTGATTTTTTTAAGTGGTACTAACATTGGGATCTCGGAAACCGTAAGACTTACGAGATTTAGAGTTATGAGTTAAATTAGCCAAAATTTGCATATTTTAATCACCTTTAAGAATCCGTTTAGAGAGTTTCAAAATCCAAAATGGTTTCTGACTGACTCTGACTTTGGAAAAAAAATTTTTGGAAAAATTTTCAAGAGATCAAAAAAGCTATCAAGTGATACCAAACTCGACTTTTTATTACATCGACGCTAGGTGTCGGGATGTTCAACTTTTTATTTTTTCATGGGGGACCTATCATTTTTTTGCAAAAACTATTCAGTAGGCTTGTCTAAATTCGGTTACCAAACGAGAACTTTCTATCTTATTCTTTTCTTAATTTACACAACTTTTCAGGTTATGTTATGTTACGTTATGTTAATATGTTACTTGGTGTTATTTTTTACGATAAAAAATAGCGACTAAAACTTAGTTTTTAAAGTTTAGAAAAGTAATTAAATCGGGAAATAAAATTACGTTACTAAGATTTAATAAATAATAATTTGATCTACTTTTATTTCCTGAACAACTTACGTTTCTATTACTTTAAGAACTGAGTTTTATTAGTTATTTTTCATCGTGAAAAATAACCGCAAGTAACAAGTAACATATTAACATAACATAACCTGAAAAGTTCTGTAAATTAACAAAAGTACAAGATAGAAAGTTTTCGTTCGGAATTCAAATTTAGACAAGCCTACTGAGTAATTTTTGCAAAAAAATTACAGGTCCCCCATAAGAAAAAGAAAAGTTGAACGTCGCGACGCCTAGCGTCGGCGTGATAAAAGTCAAGTTTGGTATCATTTGATAACTTTCTTAACCTCCTAAAAATTTTTCCGGAGAATTTTGTTTGTTAAGTAAGCCCTTTTGAAACTACAAGAAATTGCAAATTTTCAGTTTTTCTGCGATATCTCTAAAACCATTTTAAATTTTGAAATTTTCTAAACGGATTCTTAAAGGCCATCAAAATATGCAACTTTTTGCTAATTTAATCAATCTCGTAACTCTTACGGTTTCCGAGATGCCAATGTTAGTACCACTTAAAAAATCACCCTGTATAACCCTCAACTTTGTAAGTTTTGAAACTTGTTTCAATGAGTTGCCTAAACTAAAAGCTACAGTTTTTAATTTACTGTCTTTACTGTCCATGCCCAAAGAGTTTTTTTATAAAAGAAAATGTTATTCTAAAGTTTTTCAACATGACATGTACAATGTGTTGCCTAACTTGCGAGGAATTAAAATTTTATTTCATTAAATTAAGGTGTTAAATGTGTTGCCTACCTTCTATTTTTTTTTAAGTACTTACACTATTTAAAAGAAATTAAATTGCTTGAATTGGTTATTAATAATTAAAAATGTGAATTTTAATGTTGTTTTACGTTTTATAATTAAATAGAAGAACATTTTAAGTCTAATTTAATAATAAACAATTTATTAAACTTTTTTTTCATTATTCATGCAACTCTTTCTTCAAGAAGGGGTGAAACCGAAACCCTTTCTATTTTTTTTACTTTGTTATGATTCTTATTTAATTTCCTGATTAAATAATTTGTTGTTGATATTTTAAGTACGTAAACAGAAAAATCATTTCTCTTAAATATGCATTAATCTACAACTCCAATAATAATTGGGTTTCTATTTTTCTGAACTCTGACACAGTGACTGACTGACTCGGTCACTGGGATACAAGAAAAATGTATGATGGCCGATGGGCTGCTCAGTTTAAAACCAATTTAGACGGTGATCAAATTAGCAAATATTATAGGCATAATATTCAATCTTGCACTTATCCATTAAATGCATCTCATAAACCCATTAACGCCCAGCGTCGTCATATGATGACAGACACTTTTTATTTTTGTGACCTTTTGCAACTTTTGGCTTTTTAAATTTTTTTGAAATCCAAAATTTCAAATTTTGTGCTTGGGCGTTAATGGGTTTTAAGTTTTTTTACGAATAACTTTTACCTAAATTTAGACAACGTCTCCTCCTTTGAGTTATAACATAAGCTATTTTTATGAAAAGTTAATTGCATGAGACTCTATGAGTATATTTTAGAGACTAATGTTTTTCTCTGAGATTATTGGCGAAATTCTCGATTTTATGGCTATGGCAAATGTCTTAGAAAATCATTTCACCGTTAGATAATGTTAGCTATGACTTTTACAGTTGCCCAATAACTAAACATTCATTTTACTATAGGTATGTTCGTTTGTCTTGCACTCACTTACTCCAACTTGCCACAACTTACTCCTGCTCTTGATGAGGAGTAAGAAAAACAAAGTTTGTTCTTTTGTCTTGCACTGGTTGCTCGAAACCGTGTTCGTTTCTACATTTCGTACTTCTCGTCAAGAGCAGGAGTAAGTTGTATAGCGAGTTGGAGTAAGTTTGAGTAAGTTAGTGCAAGACAAACAAACAAACCTTATGATTTTCATGCCATAATTCTTTTGTTTGCTAACATTGCAAAAGCAGTAGCTTTTCATAGAAGAAAAGGTCAATTGGTCAATTGCATTAAGTGATGTTGCTCAGGAAAGTTAGAACTGTCAAAGTCATGGTCTAACATTATTTAACTGTGTAAATGTATTCCTGAAGGATTTTTGTATTTATTTGAATTTTCTTAGAGAAGATTTTGGGCTTCACTAAAACCTGCTATCAGTTTCCTGCTTCTTCCATGTATACTACTTGTCTATTGTCTATCTCAAGCGAAAAATAAGTTAGGATACAAATTAAAATTGCATGTGTTAATTTCCTACACAATAAAATGAGTTATAACTTCAGAATCATTTTAACTGAAAGAGAAAGTGATATGGTATGTTTTGAGTAGCTATTTGGATTTGTCCAAAACTTTGCTGAAGCGACTTTAGCATCAAGTAATTAGAAGGCAGCCAATAATTTGAGAGTAAAATAACGTATAACATTGAAATTATCTTAAATAAATTCTTACCAACTTATTAATATGATATTTCGGTTCAAAATCAATACAGAACCATTTCCACTTGTAAATTATTGCAATTTGAATTACAACTAAAGTAAGCAATATCCACCAAAATAAACGATAACGTAAATAAAATTGAATTGTCTTCATAATAATTACAAAATTTTTTAAGGTTACATATCGATATTAACACAAAATCATGTGATTTTGGCGTTTGGACGCATGCCTTTAATATTTCAACAAGCGTCGCGACGCTTTTCACAGCGCATGCACTCTACAACACCTACATAGACTTGCGTTATTCAAATAAAATAATTTAATTTCTATCGAATAACCAAACTTTTCTTTAAATGAAAATTCCTTTTTATATTTTTGAAATTTTTAATTAGGCACTATTTTTTATTGAAAATTGAACAACTTAAAAAACCGCAAGAGGCGCCGTGAACAGTTTGACGACCTTGACTTGCCCTTGTTCAGCGAGTGTTGTGAATACAGGGGACGAGTTCGGGTGTTCATCCTAAGTAACCGTGGTGTAATAAGGTTAATTTTTTTTGAAATTCTACCGGCACATACATATCCCAACTGCACCCCCAGGTTCGTTCTTCTTATGAGTAAATTTTAATTGTTATAAATGGAATTGTGATAACATATTAACCCAGGTCACTTAAAGTGATAATTTTTGTTTGTTTTTATTGCGATAATTTAAATAATATTAAATTTAGTAATTTAATTATTTTTATTAAGGTTGACCTTTATTATTTTTTTTTCAAATATCGCATATTGTTTAAGACAAAACGTCTTGCGAAATTCACGTAAAAATGAGAATTTTCGCTTTATTTATTGCGCCTTTTTTCGGTTCTAAATTTAACAAGTTAATTGAAAAATTACAACTCATTACAACAATTTAAGCAAAGTAATATGTGATTATCTGAAGCATAGGTTTAAAAATAACTTGTTATATTTTTGACTTTTGCGTCTTCTTTTTTCCAACTGCCAGATACATCGTAAAGCTAGTAATTAAAAAAAATTCGTCCTTTTTTGAATCGATTATAACAGTTTGGGTCAATAGTTTCAATTTTAAGCTAAGTTCAAAACATTTTCAAGGTTTCGTGTATTTTTAAAATTAACTCTTAAGCCGGTTTTGAATAAATCTCGTCAGATGAGTACTTTATAAAAATAGTAAATAACTCGGCTTTTTTCGAAAGGCGATAAGTGCACGTGGAACATACAAAACAGTAAATAATTCAAAATATCATCTTCTGGAAAAATTGGTTTCGAGTTATCGAAATAAAATTTGATCAAGAAGGCTTAATGATGTTTTGAAACTGTTTGCAATGAATGACAGCAAATGAAAGTGATATTAGAGCAAATCCAAAGTAACCTGAGCACACCACGTGATGACCGTTAAAGTTGCGCAGTAGTTTTGTACTGCCGTTGCTTAGAAACGGACGTGGACAGTGTCTATTACTTTTGTCGAAACAAAATAATAACAAGCATTTTAATAATGTTAAGGACGCGCTGCAAAAGTGGAGGGGAGACATTTTTGCCATAGCGTGTATTTTTACCACTTTAAGTTGAAGGAAAAAACTATAGATGGTGCCAACATACTGTCAAAATAATTATTTTAATTACCAATGTCAACCAATCTCAAACTAAAAAAAACTAGAAACAGTACTTAAAAGTAGAACATTACAACATCGTTTTGGAAGGTTTTCGATGCTGTAATGAGTATATTGTAAACGAGTGTATTGTGAATGAGTATATTGTTACAAAAGACCAGTAAAGTTAAAAATTTATACCTGGAACTTTAAAATTTTGCTTGGGCCATCTAAAAGGCAATGCCTGAACTATTGTCGAAAGATTTGGTTGAAAAGACCGCTAAGGACATATTTTGATTCAGTATTTTGTTGTAGATTTCGTTTAATTAGCGATGGAATCACTTAAAAATTAGGTATTGTTCTTATAACAATCTCCTCTAGGAGATAATGGAATTTCATCAATATTGGTTGCTTCAAAATTTGAAAGTTTCTTGTTTTCAAAAATTAATTTAACCTATTTATTCATAATATAAAGCAATGAAAATTGTTCATCTCCTTCATTGATCTTTCCTTATTAAACATTCAAAAAAATTAAGTTCGTATAACGTTTAGTTTTTAAATCCTACAACTAAAACTAAAGGCTTATTTTTAACGTTGCTTTGTCAGCGCGGCCTTAAGATTTCATTTATAAAGTATTAAATCAGTAATTAATTATTAATAGCACTTCAAATAAAAATTTAAATTAAGTAATTATTTTGAATTTTGACAACTTTTAAAAATAATTTTTTTGACAGAAGAAATAACTAGCTCCGCCACTGGACTCTGAAGCCACGCCTCGCGCAAGTTTGGTCACGTGGTGTGCTCAGGTTAAGTTGGGACTACTCTAGCAGTCACATCATAATTATTTCAAGCCATCTCGATACAATCTGATTTTGCTCATTCCTGTGGGTGTAAATAAAACTTATGGTTTCACTCGAGAGTTTTAAAATTGGGATTTGGTAACTAATGAAGTTTGAGCAACACAGTTACATGAAAAATAAACTTAAAATAGACTTCATAGAAGCATTTTCTGGAGCACCATCACTTTTTCAGGATGTTAAAAGACAATTAATGGTGTTTCAAAATTTTTACATTATGATAAACATATGGAAGTTACTTTTAAGTTCCAGGCCTAAAAATATGTGTTTCATATAGACTAGAGATTAATTGTGAGCCTCAACTTATTACAAGAATAGGACATGTTTGCCAATAATTTATGCAATTGCTACAGTATTTTTTGTTTTGTTTTTCTAAAGATTGTCATTGAATTTTATTATGCTACATTTGAATTGCAGAAGTAGGCACCTTGTACCTAAATACATACCTCAACAACATTTTAAAAATACATTATTGGGTCAGGTTCGAATGACTTTCGGATGTTTGTATGGTTGGTAACTGAAATAGCAACCCAAATAAATTTATTATAAAAATAAATATAATTTAAAAAAGTATTTTGAAAAATCATGAGGTAATGAATGAAGTTGTTCAGCTATTAAATATTTTAATGCAAAAGTGTTTACCTAGAGGTGTGTTGAGAGGTTGTTTAGATTTACACTGGAGCCAAAAACAGTCTTCTTAGATACATTTATTTAGTTGTTAAATATTATAACATTTCTACTATAATATAAGCAACATAATTGGCCTATAGTGCCAAAATTAAGATTACTTTTTATTTTTATTTAGTCCGATTTTTAAGTTTAATAATAATTGTGTTGGCCAAAGTTCTAGACGAATTTCATTTCAAATTTCAAGGCACTTTAATTTATATGATGAATCTAGCATTAACTAATACATATGCTCTTTCTCTCTCTCTCTCAGTTTACTAGATCAATTTTATAATTAAAATTAAAACCATAGTATTTTGACAACCATTGAGTTGCCTTTTGTAACATTTTGTGCACTAAAGAAATACTTTGAGCCTCAATAATTTGCTGAGAAAATCTAAAAATGCGTGGCTGGTCTTCTGAAGTGCAAGTAATTTCAATATGGCGGTTTTCGACTTCGTATAGGGTGTGTGAGCATTTTCACAATTTCATTCTTAGTTCTCTAAATTATGGGGTGCAGGGAGCAGGCTTGGACTGGCTTCATTTAGTCTCGTCGACAACAGCTGTAATTTGGCGCCTTTTACAGCATTTTTCAGGAGATAAGGAAATCATACTTATTACAAAAAATCAAAAATCATATTCTTGTTTTTATACAAGGTTAAGTTAGATTTTGAGGGTAGGGGGTAGGTTATACTAGATGTGAGGTTAGGTTAAGTTAGATCAGGTTTATTAATAAACGATGAACTTGAACTTAGATTTAAAAATTTGGTCCCCAAAAGCTTTTGACCCAGATGTCGGCAACTGACGACTTGCCAATCTGGTCAGTCCGACCCTGTGGGGATTAAAATATCGATTTTATATGTATAATTGTATAAGCCCTTATTCACAATGAACGTAAACGTAAAAAATACATAATATTTTCGTAACCTATATAGTTAAATCTATAGAAATCAATGATGGTGTTCACAATGTACAGTTAGCCACACAATTATTGGCCACCCTGGCTCTACGTCAGGGTGGTTATTAGCCAACAATGACAAAAGGACATAAGGGGAGGTTGTTGATTTACTACTTGTTGGCAAAATAAATTACCCCTCAGTTGAAGTAGGGGGTGTTATGATGGTTTCATCCAAAATTAGTGCTAAACGTAATACCAGGGTGACCATCAAATTTGAGGCTGACTGTACGTACGTAATATTTGCGTTTATAAAAATTTTACGTACTTTTTAGGTAAAACGTAAAACGTACGCCAAGTTGAAACTATTTCAACTTTATTTAATTTTTACGTAAGTAAAATCTAGTAAAATTACACCCAATTTATTGGGATTTAGAAAAATTTTCTTGTGCTGCTATGCATTCTTTTTATTCCGGTGTTGAATTAAAAAGTGCATAATTTTTTGAAATGAATGAAGAAATGTTCTGCCTTTCATTTCAGCAAAAAATAACCGAAAAAAAGTTAGCCGTTCAGCCACTTCAATTGCAAACACAAAAATTCAACACTGCTCTTCTATTTGATCAAATTAAACAGTTTTTTTTTAAATTAAAGGTCTTTAACTCTTTCTGCCTAAGCATAATGCAAATTTGTTTTAGTTAAAATGCGAAGACAGTTTTTATAAAACACGATAACATAAAACGTGAATAAAATTTTTTTTTATAAATGTTATCGATTTTTGCTGATGGATATGTCGAAAACTATAAGGAATAATAAGGAAAGAATGCATATAAACAATAAACAATCTTGTAGGAAATTTGACAAGCTTTCATTTTGCTAAGAATAATTTTTTCCTTAGAACCAACCGTTTTCGAGATAACATCGAAAACCTCCAAAAAGAGACCTTTCCACCTCCTTCTTTCCCTTAGCCATACATATAGCTAGGACCGCGGGGACTTTTAGGATTTTACCTCCTACTTCTACTCCAACACATTCCTGAAGAAAAAAATTTCACCCACTTCCATGTCTTCTATAACCCCTTCGCCTTCGTTGACTAAAGATCCAGAGGGGGGCACTTGCTTCACCTTGACTCCCGCTTGCGGGCGCCTAGGGCTGAATGTAGCCATTTTAGCAACCCTCTGCTTATTTATTTTCATTTTCAGTTATTACTTCTCTCTTCTGTTGGTCTGTCTTCAAATAAAAAGTGAAGCTATTTACGTGGTTTAAACTGTGCTTCTTATTTAAATGATGGCCTGTAGCGAATTGTTTCTTAACAAAAACTTTCCATGCATTATCGGGGTAATTGAAAGTTTTTAAATGACGTTTTGAACAACGAGTTAAAGTACCCATTTGTAATGTAGTCCTATTAAATAATAAAAACAATTACAACGTGAGGTTTTCTTCAACTTTACTTTGCATGACTTTAATTTAGTACGTTCATGTGATTTGTTTTAACTATCGTTAATTGTTATGACGCCCGTAAATTATTATAGGCGAATATTTTGTTTACAATTTATTGTTTATTGGCAATTTATTAAATTATAGTAGAATAACCAAGACGAGCCCCCTAGTTTTAAGTGGTTCAATGTTTCTTATAGACGCCGAATATGAGTACACGTTTTCAATTGACATAATTTAAATCATTTAGTTTTTATAGACAATTCGAGTCAATTAAAAAGTTGAAGATGGTCAGTACAATTTAATTTTTTTTAGTTTTCTTAAATAATTTAAGAACGAAGTAGTAATTGACCTTGTTTACGTAGGTACTCAATTAATGTCTAACGGTACAATTATTTTGTTTTTAATCGTTTTATGTGAAATTTGCAAACTGATTAGAATTAGAATAAAGAATTTTAATAAAAATCTAATTAGAGCAATGTATATCATTTTATTCAAAATAAGATATCATGAAAATTGTTGATAAATAAATTCGATTTTTATTGTCTGCAGACAAGATTATGAAGCTAAATTGCCATTTTAGAAGGTTTTCGAGCTTATAGCTTAAAATGTTAATTAATGATCGGGATTGAAGTACGAGTATGTATTTTTGAATAGTCCATAATTTTTTCACATCACTGAAAAGGGAATTTAAAGGGCTTTAAAATGATATGCTACTCACCTTCTTTTTCTTATTAAAATTGTAGGGGTTGATTGCACCATCGCAGAAGGGTTGAAGTGACGGTGTTTAAAGCAGCAAATAAAGGTGGCATACTCGAAAATAAAATCGAAGGGTCTGAGCTATTGTTGAAAAAGTTAAATATAAGAAAACACCTTCGTTTCGTTTTTGATAGGCCACCCTGTATATCACAAATATCAAACAAAATTTAGAAATTTGGCATTCATAAGATTCTTCTTGCAACTTGTCATTTTTTCTAGAAATTTCTAGCATTATTACTTATACAGTGTGGTGATTTTAAAATCGACCACGGTAATTCAACGTCAACTTGGGAAAATGGCTTTTCCCATAGAATGGTACCAATTAAAATGCCATTTTTTACGCTTTGATTATACATAGTATTACATATTTCTCAATTTAACATAATTTCAAAATTAAATTAGAGAGTTCTGATAAAATCTCTCTTGCCATGAAAAGCAACACGAACCTTAAATTCTTATACTGCAACACCGATCCCTCATGGCGAGCGGTAGGGATAGGTTTTGCGCAGATTTGGCCACGCCCCTTTAATAATTTAAATACATTTACTACTGCGTTGGTATGGATAAATACCAATTTAGGTATCTGGGCATTCCCACCTCTCGCCAGCATAAATATGCCTTGCAGTATTTTCCTTTCTTGATAGAATAGATTTTATATTGTTTTCCAAGACAAGAGAGATTATGCCAAAATTGCACGTAATTGTGACGTAATTCCAGTAAAAGAGGCGTAGGCTTTATCGTGTTGTTGGGTTTTGTTTATTTCTTTAAATATTCTTAGCATTCTTGGCAAATATTTTTTCATAAAAATAGATATTATTTTATATCTAGATATATAAACAATTATTACTGCATTGATTCTATCTACCATTAACTTACATAGTGGGTACACAGTTACAGTTGCAGCTGTACCAGTGACGCTTTTTACGTTTTCGCGTTTTCTTACGCATTAGCTATAACAGTTTTGGCATTTTAACAAAATTCATTCCACTCATCATCTAGAACGCCTCTTAAATTAAATTTAATTATATTAAAATATAATCACTTTGTAAGTGTTGATTTTTACAAAAAGTTTCTGCTTACGTCAGAACAATCTAAATAATTTGAAATAATTAATTAACCGCTATCAGAACCAAATTACAAATCTGGCCAATTTCATAATTAACGTCTTCTTAAAAAGTAAACTATTAAAAAAATAAGTTTTCGAAATATTCGATTTGTTTATGAGGTACAATGTATCTTACGGAACGTGGGACTACATGGCATCTTTTTCGTTACTAACACGGTGTATTATTTTTTCTTACTTCGCTTTAAGTCCAAGCTCTCTCATTATTGATTCAACAAACTGAACGGTCTTAAAACTTTTATAAGACTTTTGCTTTATATAAAATTCAGCTATGTCAGCAATGGTGGCTTTCTTTAACGATGTGCTTATTATGATTCAAAACTAATTCAGCAAAATTTTTTGTATTCAAATCGTTCCATATACGACTGACGTACTTGGTATAACATCTAGCTGTGTCAGCAATGGTGGCTTTCTTTAACGATGTGCTTATTATGATTCAAAAGTAATTCAGCAAAATTTTTTGTATTCAAATCGTTCCATATACGACTGACGTACTTGGTATAACATCTAGCTGTGTCAGCAATGGCTGCTTTCTTTTAACGAAGTTAAAAACTGATGTCGAAACTAATTCAACCTACTATTTTTCAACCAACTAATATTTTCTTAAGGTTTAAGTTCAGACTGCGTTTTTTGAACCACAAGTTCAAACATTTTGAAAAAAATATATGTTATGTAATAGGGGAAGAGCGCAATGAAACGGATAGTGTCAGTATCTTGAAAACCAAAACGCATTTAAGGTTTAAATTTTAGTATATGTAACGTATACTTATAAACAAATTATGACGTGAACATAGTCCTCTCGTTTAATACACCGAAAGTAGAGTGTTTTGTTTTTTATTCATATAAAAAGTAAATATTGTTGCAAGTTTTTGATGCTTCAAGATAGGGATGTATTTACTTATTTTACTTACTATTATGGCAAAACGTATATTAAGGTATGTATTTATATGGACAACTATTGAAAACAAATTTGGTTTTTGCATTTTGAGTTTTAACATTTATTCTTAAAAAATGTCTCGGTGTAATGAAACGAACAGTCGATTGAGCATTGAAACGGGGTCAGTCAACTTGGCCCCCCGAAACTAGATTTAAAAAAAACAACATTGCACCAGGTCGGGCTAAGCTAGCACCAGCTAGCACCGCAAAAAGTATAACTAGCTCCTTATTGGTTATCAAAATATTGAAACTTCAATTTTCGGGGGGCCAAGTTGACGCTAGCCTCCTGAAATTCGAATTTCGAAAAACTAATCATTGCACTAGGTTAGCCTGAGCTAACACCAGCTAGCACCGCAAAAATTATAGCTAGCACCGTTTTAGTTAAAAAGTTAGAGAGGGTCAAAGTTTCGGGGGGCTAAGTTGACGCTGGCCTCCCGAAATTCGAATTTCGAGGAACTAATCATTATACTAGGTTAGCCTGATGAGCTAGCACCAGCTAGCACCGCAAAAATTATAGCTAGCACTTTTTTAATTAAAAAGTTAGAGAGGGTCAAAGTTTCGGGGGGCCAGGTTGACGAATCTAAGCCCCCCGAAATTCAAATTTCGAAAAAATAACTATTGCGCTTGGTTAGCCTGGGCTAGTACCAGCTAGCACCGCAACAATTATAGCTAAAAATTTTTTAATTAAAAAGTTAGAGAGGATCAAAGTTTAGGATTCTTTAGTAACGTCACCGTTAAAACTATAGTCTTCACTTCATCACTCCATTATGATAGTAACTAAGTTGCTCCATTATCTACCCTCATATAATATTTAATTGATTTGCGTTTAGATATACATACTTTTTATGGGACTAACACAAAGCTTGATATTTACCTACTAAACCAATTAGAAGTAATCTTTGCAAAGTTCCCAGTAATAAGTAGTCGCAAGATCATCTAGAGCTTTTATCTGTTTACTAGAAGAATTCAAGACCCAGACTTCTTAATGTCAATACGAGCACAACTAAAATTTGGATATATTTAGGATTACCTTAACTGAAAACTTCTGATATTTCAAATTAATCAGAAAACAGAACTCTTTTTAAAAATCCATTATGGCGCTGATATTATGATGGATGATGCTGTCGAAGTGCAAAAATTGAAAATGACAGCCTCTTGGAAATAATTGAATTCGTCATTTTTCAGTTTCTTGCATCACCTCTGAATCACGCAACATTCAATTGTTTTCTTGGCGGCATCAAAAGCTGCAATATTTTCCTAGTAATAATAATAGCAAAAATTTTATTCCATGTCCTGTAGAACGCATCATATAAATAACTCGTCTGATTCTATAAATTGCACTTGAACCACAAGTTGAAGTTTTCTGCAGTGTAAAAGCATCGCAATTTTACAGTACCCTCGAAGAAGAATCGGGTGCGTATTTTTCTGAATAGAATTTTCCAACTTTTATAGATTATGGATTAATTTGTTTTTTAACTGTCACGTAGCTTGCCTAACGATGCGATGCGACTTGAAAAACTTTAACGCACGTGAAATAAAAGAAAATTACCTAATTTTCCAAGCAAACAAAGAAGACATTCGTTTGTTCTAAATATAAAAAAACACTAAACTTGTTTTGCATAACTAGTTTAACTATTAATTGTTTCAAGTTCATTTCTTTAATATCCGTTCTTCAAAGATAGAGGTTCAAATATTAGATAAGAAAAGTCAAATAATTATCTTCAATAGCAAAATTTGTGACATAGGTATTGCATATGGGTTTTCCACTAGTTTCCACTAGTCTGGAGCCTACAATATCGGGAAGTCTTTTGAGGAAGAATATTGTTCTGTAAAAATAACAACAAAATTACACAACTGATAATTTTTAATTAATTTAAACAATTTAATCTGAAATGTATATTAATTAGTAAAAACCGCTTTTTAAATTATATTTACATTTTTTCTAATCGTGTCATCGAAATTTATTTTTGTAATTTTGTGTTGGCGACTTTATATATTTTTTTCATAATATAATTCAGGTCTTTGACCTATCAAAAAATCATGATGTTAAGAAGTGTTATAATAAGTAAATATAGATAAGAATTAAATTTATTTTTAAGTAACAATAATTATTACTGCACATATCTACAATTAGTAAGTTATATGACTCTAATCTTTAAATATATAATGTTAACAAAGATAGAGTGGATCCTAAAATGTTTATCTACATTGAGTGGCCCCCGAGTGGCCTATTATACATAGATTTGACATAATTATATTTTGTACCATCAATAGATAAATTATATTTAACTATTAATTTCTAAGAAATTTTTTGATATAAACACTGTTGAATGTTTCTATAGATATTCTAGATATTTTATTCTTTTGGATTCTAGCATTAAGCATTTCTTATGATTTCTGATTGAAGTTTCAAATAGCTTCAAAGTTTATTGCTACTACTATTGTGGGCAGGTAGGTACTAATTAAGTAATTAGCGTTCTCTATTTTATGCGTTCTATTTTATGTTTTCCTGTTTTTCTATGTTGTTCTTGGATATACTCTATTTAGTCCATACTATATGCTTGTCCACGCTGTATAGACCAATAAAATTACCATACCTTGGTTTTGGTAGTAGCATTAGGTCTAAAGCTCTAAAGCTTCTCTTTGTAGCTAAGTAAGTTTACACTTCTTTTATAGTTAGTAGTGAACTTTCGTTTATCAAGATAAGTTTTCTTACAATTGTTGATAATGAAGATGCCGCAAAATAGGATTACTATATTGTTTATTTCATATTTGCCTACACCGCAAATTCAAATCATGAAAGTTGTAAACATAGGCACTCATATGATGTTTTAAATGCACACATAAAATTTTGAGTATGAACACGACTTAAGCACATGCTTTTTGTATGCTCTCTGTCTCAGTAGCTATTTTTATATCGAATAAAAGCTATTTTATTACGGGTCATTGTCGATAAAAAATATGTTTTTTTAATATCATTTTAATAGAACAAATTAATTCTTAAAACAACAGAGGTACGTGTGCCAAATTGAAACATATTCAGCTCAGACAGATTTAAAAATTTTATACTCGGTTTAATATTTTTAAATTTATCGCCTCGTAACTTTAACCACTCTTCGCTTCTCCACTTGTAAAACAAATTGAATTGGTTTAAATTGAAATTATAATAGATTAAATGTAGCAGAATATGATTGACTTCTTGGCTAATGGTTTATGTTACTGTGAGTATTATATTTTGGTCCATTTGGTGAACAAGCTCGTATAAGTGATGTGAGTGAACTTTATGTAGAAAATAGCTGTTGGATTAAACGATTCAAAAGTAAAAGTGTATGTTAGTTATAAATTGGAGTGCAAATTGATGAGTTTTTCCTCACAATATCTCTAGAGGTGAGCTTTTGTGTCTTCTTCGTGTTTTCTAATTTTTGCTTTAGGAGAAGTGATAACATTTGATTATGAAAAATTTAAATTAAAAAGAAATTGTTGTATTAATTAATTTATTGCATTTATGGATTATTTAGATTAATTATATCTTATAGGTCATTGGAAATTAATTACGTGTTGTCAAGTTATTTTTTGTAATCTTTACTGTTTAAGTACTTGTTGTAGTATTTACAAATATTAATTTTAATAAACAGCTAAAATTAATTAATTTTCATTGCAATTTAAAAAGAAACTTTTTTATTATTTATTGTTAATGTTTGTTTACAGTGATAATAAATTGGTTATTTGCAACTGCATTCATTTTGAAACGTGTGTGTCTGTAAGATTATTTTGATTTTGACGGTTCCTTTGTGCGGGAATTCAATTATTTATAATTTTTTAGACAAAGTATTAAGATTTTAAGAAACAAGTTACATTAATAGTTTTTGTTATTGTAGTTTTGTAAAATAAAATAAAATTTTCACATGTAATTTAAATAAAAGTCTTGTGTCTGCACAGCTAATTTTCAATAAGCAACTTAATACAAAGAAATTTTGTGATTTTTGCCAAGTTATCAGTGTAAGTAGCCATAACGCCTTTATTAAAAAAATCATTTTGTTTGAAATAGTTCCAAATATTCAAATCCAAATTGTTGCTATGACATGACAAAATTGAAACAATGACTAAAGATGTATTTTTTATTTTCTATTTTAAAAAGACGAGCTTTTTGTATATTAGTTCAATAATAAATTCTTAACAAACTTTCACCTATACACATTATTTATATCTCTGATAGATTTTGAAGGAACATTCTGGATTTTTCCTGATAATCTATCAAGTGCATTGTTTTATTGACCAAGTTGGTAACGAAAACTTTGTTGTCTACTAACTGACCCCGTGACAGTGACAACAGGACTTGGACTTTTTTTTTTAATTATCACTGGCACGAGGATATAGTTTAATCAAAGACAAAACAAAATTTGAGTTAAACAACGTAGTCAAATTGGAAGATAATTATAAATTACACGTAATTGGTTTGGTAAACATTATTGCTCTACTCATGGATTAAAAGAATTTTATTAAAAGAAAAAAGAAAAAGAAAGCTAGAGCAAATTAATAAAACAATAGAGGTGGGGTGACAAAGTATTTAATGAAGCTTAGGGAGAGAAATTCAAAATCTTTGAACAGCCCATGATTTGCACTCGAATTTGTATGATTATCGATATAGATGAATCAGGATTCTATTCGGAAGAACTGGTGATTATCACCGGAAGGAGAATGATTATCACCAGATGACGCATGATTATCATATAATTAGAAATCTAATAACAAACCAAATGATGAAAGGTCTATCTGGCAGAATCACTAGTATTGTGCAATTAGTCGGGGATCAGTGCAATTGTTGTATTATCGCGATACGTTTGCGATTAATTGAAATCTCAAAGTCAACAAGTTTTATTGGTACTATTAATAATTATGTGATAGGTTAATGCAATAATTTGGATTAATTCACACAGAGTGATATGCCATTATCCGGTAAAAATGTGGTTTGGTCAAATGGGCGAGATGTTTTTTTTTTTACTTAAAGAAGTGAACGACAATTCTTGCAATTAAGTTTTATATTGCAACATAGATCCCCGATGGCCAGCGGTAGGGATAAGTTTGCGCCAATTTGACCACGCCCCTTTAATAATTTAAATACATTTGCTACTGCGTTGGTGGGGATAAATACGAATTTAGGTATCTGCGCATTCCCACCGCTCGCCAATATAAATCTGTCTTGTAGTATGTGCCCATAACTCAAATACACTTAATAGGATGTGCTTTATAAAATGTAGATGAAGTCACCACCCATTTGACATATCGCCAAACAAATAAACAATAAGCAAGGTTCACTAAATAATTAGAGAAGTGTCAAAACATCAAGGCAAACCATACTTTTAAAAATTTGAAAGCAAAACCCTAAACCAAATCCTAACTTGAAATTTTCTAGAAATCAATAACTTTTTAATATTATTTTAATAGGAATAATGTTTACACTACATTTACCTGGTAACATAAAAATTCATTGATAAGAACACATAGTGCGTCAATCAATAGTCCACAGTCTGATTCATTATTGATGAAATGTACAGGTTTTTGGTTATTTGGATCTATTGATTTTCTCACTAAATATAAACTTTGAAAGAATAATTTACATAATATTATAGGATTATATTATAATCCTGTGCTTGTGTCCTCTAGAGATGAGCGACGCTTGCCCAGTGCAAGGCCGGATTACGTCTGTTTGGCGCCCTGGGCTAATACAGATTTGACACCCATTTAATTACCATCTGGGAATTTCATTGGGTCGTGGTGTACCACCGTCGTCGCCGGGGGGTTTGGGGAATTGTTTTTGAAAATTTGGTGCAATATGGTAATATTTAGGGCTATTTTGCCAGATATAATTTTGTAATTTGAAAAAGTAATTTTAGAAATCAGCGTCTTTTCTGTAAAAGGCGTCTTAGTGCATAATATGACCTTGTGCCAGTGGCAGTCCAACTACAATTTTTTTAAATATATTTAATTTTTCAGACAAACTGATGATAATTGAGAGTTAAAATGTCTCAGATCTTAACTTTTTCAATAATTACAAGAAGCTTTGTTTTAAGGGAGAATATTCTCTGTTGTATTTCAGTTAGTTTATTGCAAAGGAAAATATCAATGTATCTAGATTTTCTGTGTTGAATTCTTTTTCAATTTTTATTTTAGTTCGTGAGAAGGTCTTTTCAACTCTGCGAACGAATTTAATAATAATATTATGGAGTTATGTTGGTCTGTTGATAATCTTCCCTAATCGATGACACTCTACTTGTAATCTTTTTACTACAAACGTGCGTTATTATGGTAGCTATTGTCAAGTTTTTTTCTACTGGATTCTGGCACCCCCAGAAGTTCAAGACAGTTTATTTTAGACTACTGTCCTTGATGACTCAGGCGCCCACACAATCCTTTGTTTTGTTTCTTCAAGACTTTATTCTCTGCCTAATAAGCAGTACGATAGCAGTCTTATAATTTTTTGCTGTGATTATCGAAGCTCGCTCTCAGCAGATATAGTTCTGCATGATATTCTGGCCTTCTGTAACTAGTTTAAGTTCCTTCAAAATATACACGGACGAATCGGAACTAGTAAACTTTCTTGGTGCACCTTAGGTTATTTCAAGGTCAGCTTTTGAGAGCCCCAAACACATAGCACCATGAAATGAAGTTTTGAATTTTTGGCATTTAACGTGTGCCAAATTCCTTCCGACAGGAACCGCCTGATTACAGATGCCGTTTAAATTTAAACTTACCTATGTGCAAATTTTAATTTAATTCAGTTTATACTTGGAGGTCATTCGCATGCAGATCATCTCCGTACACTTTGTCTAAAGCACCTCCCCCCTGATGAAGTTTTAAATAGTCCCTGGATAAACTTTTGAGACGAAATTTTAAAATTTGTCCACAACTGACATCCAAATTGTTGAAATATTGAAATATTGGAATATTTATTTTTTGAAAAGCAAGGTTTTTAAAAGATCTATCAAGTTCAAATAATGAATGTTATATTTAACAATTATTGACAAAGTTCTTGGCGATTTAAAAAAGTACCTTTCGGAAAAAGAGCCAACAGTGGATTACGATTAGCAAAAATTTAAAAACAATTTCTTTTAGCGAATAATATGTTCAAAGACAAATGTTAAAAAAAAAAGAATTTCGGTTTCATAACGATCGCATTAAATGGCAACCCTTGCAAATTCTGATTTCCTGTGCACTTTTTGGCTGTTTGGTTGCACTTGAGGATGTCAACTTTGACAAGTAGATTCTACTCATGAAGTAGTATCTTTTCCATGAGCAAAAGAGTTTCTTTATTACTTCTGCGCAATGAATTGAATAAAACAATTTTTGGCCCGCATTTGGTGCTTAAGAATTTTTTCACGAAAACTACAGAACCAAACTACACGTTTTTGGTCTAGAATTGATCGTCAGTCAATTTTGCATAATCCCATATTTTTAGTATTACGATCCGATACAACATACATTACAAGTTGAGAAATTAAATAAAACATCAAGGAAAACGGGTCAATGTACTATAAAATGCATTTTTCCGAAGAAAGCACCAGGAGTTGGAAGTCCGAAATTTAGTAGATTATTCCTGACACTGTCCTCAACATTATTCAATCATAATATTTCTATTAGCACAACTTTTGATTCTCAACCGTATTTCGACCCAACTATATCTATTTCGAGATAATCGATTTAAAAGTTTCTAAAAGTTCATCTTTAAATTAAAATCAAGGCAGGCTGTTACTTAATTTAGACATAATCTCTTTTGCCATGGAAAACAATATAAAATCTAGAATGTCAATCATTTTCTGATTTTTGTAATCTAGATAACTTGACGTTTCAGATTTATTTGTTTTCCATAGCAAGAGATATTATGTCCAAATCGCGTCATTTTGGAGTAAACCCAACGTAAGACGAGTACACCATGTGATGACCGTTAAAGTTGCGCAGTAGTTTTGTACTGCCATTGCTTAGAAACGAACGTAGACAGTGTCGTCGTATTAGTGGTTATTACATTACTTTTGTCGAAGCAAAATAATTACAAGGATTAAATAATGAAAAGATCTCATTCACAAAATATTAAACCAGTAATAAATTATTATTAGTACTTGAAATAAAAATTTAAATTAAGTAATTATTTTGAATTTTGACAACTTTTAAAAATAATTTTTTTGACAGAAGAAATAACTAGCTTCGCCATTGGACTCTGAAGCCACGCCTCGCGCAGTTTTGGTCACGTGGTGTACTCTTATTACGTTGGGTTTACTCTACTTTAAAATTACATTAAAATGTTTGTTGCCATTATTAGAACATCTGAAATTTTTGATGGGTTTCAATATTTCAAAAAATTAATATTGAGCCTACACAACAAAAGAGTTCAACATTGAAAGTGTTTTTCATTATCTATTATTTAAAGTTGTTTTTAAAATAGCATTTGTTGTGATGTGACCTCTAATAAATGTAGGTCAGGATTTAGGCCACAGTTAATTTGTTTCGCAGCATCACGCATCAAACGATTAACAACGTTGGGAATGACAATGTAGTAGTATTCTTATACCGGGTGTTATTACGTGTAATATTAAAAAAACAAAAATATAGCGGAGAGTTTTGAGTGCATTTAACACGTATCGATTTTACAAAAAATTTGTTTGGTTGATTTAGAAACGGTAGCAGTTAGAAAAAAATTTTTTGAAGCAAAACAGCGTTGAGAAACAGATCCTGAAATTTTTCTTGTTTTTCTGATAGTAATTTTTGAATATTAGAGTAATATATGACGGTTGTTTATTGTTACGAGTAGGTACTACTACCTACTCTTATAGCACTCTGTATACAGAGTGGTGACCGGGCCTCTCGGTCATATAGATTTAACATGTAAAATCATACTTTGGAAATTTCCTGCTTCTCAATTGATTTTACAAAAAAAATCTTCAAATAAAAGTTTTTGAGCATAAAATTCTGCATCTCCATCAATAAACAAAATTTATTTTTAATGCTTTATAACGCCAGAAATGGGAGTTAAAAATTTCGAAAATTAGCAGAAATACTTCAAATAAAAATGATCAAATGTTTGACCCGTTTCACCACCGGGTATATAATAAAGCTATATTGTCTGAATGAGTGTTTTATCTAAAGTATTGACCATTATTTAACAATGATTTGACTTTTATTCGAGCTTGCTGTTTGCGCCGAAATGATGCGGTGATGCCGAAAACCAAAATTTTTTATTTCTATCTTTGAAAATGGGGACTGGAAAATTGGAATTAACGATGTTGACTCTATTTTTTAAAACTTGCACTAAACGATTATAAAAAACAATTTTTTGATATTATCGAAAGCATAAAAAATAGCTTCTAATTGGTAGACTATTATCGGCCAATTAAAATGTCAATTACCTATATCCTCAGATTTGTTTATTATCCATTATAGTAACGAGATGGCAACCTTTTTGTCAAAAGTAGAAAAATAGTTCTCTTCCTGCTTCCTGATCGAGCTCGAGCAATATACATTTATCTTTAAAATTAGATACCATTTAACAATATTTAATTTGGAACTAACCTTTTTTAATATTATTTGTAATGCATGGTGCTTATCTATTTTGGCAATCTTGTACTGTGCAATTTATACAAAGTCCAAACATCCATTATACTTACGAATATGAGACATAATCCTTGTATCTTAATGAACATACCTACAACAACGCTTGGTAAAATTTAAATAATTAAATTAGTGGGATGCAGGGAGCGCGTGTTAATAAAGACATGCGACATTCAAAATTTATTAATAAATAAATCAACGACCAATGGCAAGTTGCCATTTATGTGACATTTTTTAAAAATAAAGCAGTTGAAGAAAACGAGATCCCTCTAAAAGTTTGCAAAAAAACACCTGATAATAATTTTGATAAGCTAAAAAATGTCGAGTACTAAAAATATTTATTTGTGTGAGTTAGGTCGCGTATTTTAGCTTTAACAATAATTATTAGAACGGCTACAGATACAGATAGAGATAGATCATGGGATCACCGCTATAACTTTGATTAAAATAATTTACAAAAGACGTAGACGCTTTTGCTCGTGGTTCGATTAGTTTTAATATTGAGCTTAATAAATAGAGATGTGAAACTGTGTTTTGATGTAGTGTTGTAACGAATTGACCCTAATTGAGTTAATTGGTCCATCTATATCATGAATAAGGTATTTTGTCTTAAATTTTAAATTTTCAAAATTATTTTTTGCCTAAAATTAAATTAAAAAAAAAATTCAAATCAATGGAAGTTTTGTATTTTCATTGTCTTTTTTCAATCGAACCCTAACAGAACAATTAAAATCCATTATTGTTAGAGTTTTTACTAGGTGCTCGAAGATAATTTTTGTTTATATTTATGTAATCAATTACCATTATAATATCATTATCTTGCTATATTTACATACCGATTAATTTATTCGTTGAATCCATCAGTTCCATTTTAAAATCGATTCGAATATATTTAAATTTTGTTTTCAAGAAAATTATATTTAGAAATTATTTTCTAATAATAACGTATTTTTCTTTTCAGAATTGGCATTTTCATTCTCATGTCGACAACAGAAAAGAGTAATTGTAGTCTTTCATCATTTTTATCAATGTCGTGTAGAGAAAGAGCCCAAGAATTTGCTCGCCATCTTCATTCGAGATTAAGTTCCTTAGATACAAACGGTAGTGATGGTTGTCAAGTAAATGAAAATAGTTGGTTGGGTAGTCGGGAAAATTCAATAGCAGTTTCCAATCAACCTCGCCAATCAGCAGATAACGGTTTTAACGGTTTTTACGAGTCGCCCGAAAGTCCCCAAGAAGAAATAAACGAAACCCCATTAATAAACAGCTCTAATTTAGGAACAAAATACGAAAGTGTAAACGGCTTCAAAACATCACATTTGAAAGAATGCGAAACACAACCACAACGAAACGATAGTGATTCTAGCAACGAAATTTATTACGACAGCAAATCAGAATTAAACCACAATTGTATCAACGGTAAAACAAATTCTTTGGACGAAGATGAAAGTTACGCGTCACAGTTATCGAGTATCGCAACTAACCATACAAATTTATCTGTGGATAACTTAACAAATAGTCACAACACAAACGAAACAGACAATGAATCTCACATGACATACGAAAGACAAGACACTCAAGAACTTATTCCTGAAACAGTTTTAGAAATAAATAGTACGTGTGATATATTACAAGAATTAGCGATAGAAGAGCCCGAAATAAAAATCAATGGTACAAATGGTACAATTCCTGTAATAAATTGTATTTTAAACGACGAATTAAATTTAAGTAACTCAGATCCTGTTAAAAATAACGTCGAAGAAAGTTCTAAACCGAAACAAAATTATTTAGACGTGGCTTTAACTAGTGTCGAAGATTACGAAGATGAAGTTGAAAGTGAACCAAGAGTGCCAAGAGTAAGAAGATGTTCTTCTTTAAAAACGGGGAAAACTCCACCGGGCACGCCTAGAAAGAAAAAAATTGTACATTTCGCAGACGTGTTAGGATTGGAATTAACAAACGTTAGATCTTTCCTGGACGAAATACCAAAAATACCTACGTCGGCTTTTGATGATTTAACAAACGTGGATGTAGTTGCACCTGCTGTGGTAACGCAGTCTACTTTTACGTGTCAAAGTTACGCTCCTGAAAGAATTTTATGTGCGATGTTTCAACAGCCCGGTGGACAACTCAATTTTTTTGATATTTTAACGTTAAAAAATGTGTGCCTAGAAAATGCGATGGTCGATGATCCAATAGATTTAGCAATAAGAGGAACAGTTCGCGTCCGAAATTTAGATTTTCACAAATCGGTTTTTATAAGATATTCGTTAGATGGTTGGAAAACGCACGCCGATTTACAAGCGAAATATGTTGAAAATTCTTGTGACGGTTTTTCGGATAAATTTAGTTTCTTACTTTACGCTCATACGTTAAGATTAGGACAAACTTTGGAATTTGCAGTAAGATTTCATTGCAAAGGAACCCAATATTGGGACAATAATTATGGTGCTAATTATTGTTTTCAATGTCTTCCCGCATCAAAACATGTAGATCATTTGGGTACCGAATCTTTTGGAGATAATTGGGATCCTAAATTTTACTAGTAAGTACCACTTTAAAATTGTTGTTTACTACATTTTTAATCATTTGGCAGTCATGCACAAGCACGTGTTCGTATATGATTTTGCACGTTTCGCTCTCTTTTTTCCTCTTATATCTCTCGAAATAATTTTTTTCAAATCATATAAATTTGTACATTATATGCATGGTTCAATAAATGTTAAATACGTTTTTCAGATTGGTTGGCTTACATGTTTGAATTGTACGTACTACATTAAATTTGGAAATTCGAATCAACAGAAATCTTCCAAAATGTTTAAAATTTAATAACGTCATTTCGTTATATGTTTGTTCACAAATATTTAATTTTAGTGTTTTTATTATTTACTAATTGATTACTAATTTGAGTATTTCACGAAGTTTGTGAATAGATGTATTTCAATTTGTTATCAAAAGTATTGTTTATTTATTGTTATAATAAGAACAATCATTTTATTTAACTAATAATTTACTCGTTTATTTTCAATTACAGCGAGTCCCAGGACTCCCATGGGTTACCAACTAGTTGGTTTCACCAGTGTTAGTTTGTTAATGAGGTAATGACGTATTTGATTGCTTAAAATAAAATAAATTGCACTTATCAACGAAGAATACTACTTAAACAATACTTATTGGTATATTCTTTTTATTTGATACATTGGTTTTGTAACAAATAAAATGCATGAGAAACATTTTTATTAACACTCACACAAAATACTTTTCAATATTTTCTTTGCAATACTTAATATTAAAAGAATTTATACAAAGCAACAGTGGTATAGTCTATTCCAAGTCTAAAAAAAAGGAATGTTGGCTGTGGATTAATTTTGTCAAATTGGCAGTTACTCATACAAAGCAATAAAATAATTATTATTTATTTTGTGGTGGTAAAATTTGAGTATCGGAATTCAAAATATTATTTAGCTCATTACCTACTAGCTATTTGAAAAAAATCTATTTTTCCCAGAAAATGGATCTACTGCCTGTCTAATGCCTATCAAAAATACTAACTGAAATTTCAGTTCCACAATTTTTTAGCTTTGGAATTGATTATAGCTTTGGACGGTATAACAATTAATGATACTATAGGTATTACAGTTAAACATATAAGAACTTGACATTTTGAAAATGGACTCTTCAAAGCAGACATCGAAACTTATGAGAAGAATAGGGCGGAGCCAATTTTAGAGATATAGAGAGAGATATTGGCTCCGCCCTATATTGTTCTTATAAGTTTCGAAGTCTACCTACATAAGTACTATAATACAGAGTGGTGACTGTGGGTATAGTATTTTCTTACTTCCTTAATTATTTTTGGTTAGAAAGCTTCGAATAAAAGTTGTAGGATATAAAATTCTACGTCTAAATCAGTAAACTAAATGCATTATAACGGTAGAAATTACGTTTAAAAATATTGAAAGTTACCTCAAAATAGCGATAGCCATGTGATTTAATAAACAATAATTCTAGTGAAAAAGTCAGTTTTTGAAGTTCCAATATAGTCCGTTAGCTGTCACTGTCAAGGAACTATTGAAAAAATTGTTTATTAAAACTTATGGCTATCGCTATTTTGAGGTACTTTCGACATTTTTATATCTAATTTCTGCCTTAACGAAGTATGCAAAATTAATTTTATTTACTGATTTAGAAACAAAATTTTAGGCTCTACATCTTGTGTTTGAACCTTTTTTCTCTAAAAAAATTAGAGAAGCAGGAAATTACAGACGTAGGATTTACCGTGATCATCACAACCCTATAAGTTATAGACATTGAAATGAGTGCCACTTTGCCTTCGATTTATGGCTCATATAAATTGAATTTTGAAAATGTAGAGCCTTTACATTTTCGAGCTACCGATCTTTTATCAAATTTGCAAAATAATTATATCCTTTTCTGTTTGTAAAAATGTAATGACAAAAATGGCAAGTAAATTGCCGACCTCTGTAGAGCTCTCTAACTCTAACCATCCGTCTAAACTTATTAATCATTATGTTTATATTTTTGGTTTTGTTTCTTATTAATCAGTGCACTCTAAGGCAAAACAAAACTGCTATTTCCTTTTTGTTGCAGGGAGCAGTGTCTCCCGAAAATTTCTAAAAATGTAAACCTTTCAAAAATGTTAATTTTGCGAGGATCTTGATTCGGCCCTCTTTAAAATACATACTTTGGCAGCGGAGTGTACTTTTTTTAAATATAAGAAAATACGAAACGGAAAAACTTTTGGCTTTACACGTTGCAAATATTTATATTAGATGACGTATTAGGTTATTCCTTAGAACATAAAACATCCGGAAGGAAGGTTAGCACCGTTGCCTATAAGAGAAAATGCGACGGAAATGACATTTTAGATAAAATCCATAGATGACTCATTCATTACGTCGAGTTTACATTATCATTGGCTGTCATGACCTTTTCTTTTAGGTGGGATTATAAGCAACTAATTCTATTGGACAAATAGAGCGGAAATCGCTATATTTACTCGTCCATTGCTATTAATATTATTAACTAAATGGCTCTTTCCTGGTAGAGTAGGTGTATTTTTTTATTCAATGGGTTATCCCCATCAGAGGGCGAAATTTGCGTATTTTAATTGTAGTTGCTTATTTTATTAACTTCCGGTTTTGTCAAATATGACATCGAAAAGCCTAGTTTCAGTTGTGTGGCCAAATGGTTGCTAACGTCAAAAATACGTCTAATGACGTCAGTTCCGGCTGTATTTTTAAAACATTAGCGGCGTCGTGTCGTGGCGTCACACCTACTGATTGAGACGATGTTTACTTGACTCTATTTGTAATTAGAATAAAATAAATTTGAGGTCCTTTTATAAAAAATAAATAAGCAACAATGTCTTTTTCAAAATTTGATTTTCTCTATAACTGTGGGGTGTCTTCGTTTTTCGTATTATTATCTAGGTGTGTCTGAAGTTTATTATTTATGGGATAAATATGACGATTTCTAAAAGTAGAAAAAAATTCATTAATCTTGTCTCTTTAGGCCTTCAGTCTACTTATATCTTTTTAATGTCAATTCGCCAACAAATTCAAATCAAGTTATGCAATTATCAACATTGAATAATTATGCTGTTTAATTCATTTCCAGTTTTAACACTACAATATACAAACCAATTTATCAAAAAACACAGAGGTGTATTTCTAAAATTGTAATTTCAAAGTTAGTAGCTTTTTATTGCACTTCTTGTCGTCTGCTCTATGTATCAGCGCTGAGTCTGCAATCTTTATTTTATTACAGGAGCCGCTTGTTACTCTTTGTGTTTCCTTTAGTCATTTTAGTTCTAACCGAAATATCTTTTGAGCTATAACTCGTTCCCCATGTTAACGTACAGGAATGATAATGGTATATTAATCAATCGTTTCCGATAACATCAAAAATTTGATGCCCCAGAATTTTTAAAATAAAATGGCATAATTGAAATATAATCTCTCTTGCCATGGAAAACAATATAAAATCTTAAACGTCAAAAATAATGATTATTGTCAAATTGAGTGAAAGTAAAAAATGACAGAATTGTTTTTCATGGCAAGAGAGATTATGTTTAATTCGCGTAATTTTATTTTTATAATTGTGACTTGTTGTCAGTCTGGGTATGGAGATGTTTCACATTATGACATTCTTCCGGCAAGAATCATCTTCATCATCAAAAAGTAAAGACCCAGAAGCTATTTTTAGATATATTTTTAAAATAAAATGGCATAATTTGAATATAATCTCTCTTGCCATGTAAAATAATATAAAATTTAACGTAAAAAATAATGATTATTGTCAAACAATATAAAATTTAAAACGTCAAAAATAATGATTATTGTCAAATTGGGTGAAAGTAAAAAATGACAGAAGTTAATATTTTTGATGTTTTGGATTTTATATTGTTTTTCATGGCAAGAGAGATTACGTTTAATTCGTGTAATTTTATTTTTGAAATTGTGACTTGTCACGTGGTTGTCACTCGGGGTATGGAGATGTTTTCATGACGATTCCGGCAAGAATCATCTGTCTGATTTGTGTTATGACACTTAAAACCGAG
The DNA here is from genome assembly GCA_963924605.1 of Malthinus seriepunctatus. Classification (NCBI taxonomy): domain Eukaryota; kingdom Metazoa; phylum Arthropoda; class Insecta; order Coleoptera; family Cantharidae; genus Malthinus; species Malthinus seriepunctatus. The sequence continues at coordinate 35,702,894 of OZ004600.1, forward strand.
TTGGTTAGCTCAGTGTTCGTTAACGTTTCTCATATTACAAATTTCCCCAAAAAGTTTATTCTTTGGTGAGCAGCTGTATTGTTATTATTAAAATTACTACAAAAAATTCACTAAGGCTGCACTGAGAGAGCTTAGAGGAGCAAAAATGCTCATTGCGATTTTTACGGATTTGCCTTATTATAAATTTCCAACATTTCGAATGTCTTATATGTTTCCATTCTTTAATTATTACAAAAACTTTTTTATTTGCATTGAGAACGGGCTCGTGTCAACAGTCAACAGTAATTGATTCATTCCAATTTGCACGATTCTAAAAAATAATTCAACTTGAGGCCCAGGATACGTCCTCTATTTAAAATTGTGGTGAAGGGCCTTGCGGCTGTGTGTTTATGGATTGCGTGTTTGACTTAACGTATTTTTAATGGACTAGCCTTTCAGCTACATCTGAACTTTTGGTAGCATCTTTAAATTTTAACTTGCTGTAAAGTTACCTAACCATATCTTTATTCTTCTGTCTATTCCTGATGTGTGATTTTCTGCATTAGTGGTGAAACCTTGCCTTAAGTTATCTTAAATGCGTCTACTAAGTTTCGCTGAACGTTTGCTTTCTCTTCTAGTTTTTGTTATTTTTATTTTTATTCATTTCGAGTTTTACATTTTTCTTTGTTTAATCACATATTATCATTTTTGTTTCTCTGCTATAATCTGCACTATCTAAACGAACTTGTTTACATAATTAAAAATATTTACCATCGAGTACTGATTCAAACATTATTTAATTACCAACTAATAGATAAGTCAATCATTCTGAACTACTTTACCTAAGTATATAAAAATTTCAATTTCAGGAAGGACGAAATTCGTGCATATCTGCCAACATGTTATTGGCCAACATTATAAAACAACTTCTCTTCTTAGTCAGGATAACAATACGAACGTCAATCTACCTATAGATTTACATACAGATCTCTCAGTAGATACGAATGTAGATGAAGATTTCGATTTAACGGATGAGAATTTAATTTCAAATTTAAATCACGAAAACACCAATAATGTCAATACATTTCTTCTTACAGAGCAATGGAAACGCAATATTATTACTGTACAACATAGAGGATCTGATATTTTAATTATAATCGTCATTTTAATGTTGTCAGTTTTCTATATGTATTTTGAAAGACATATATTTTGATAGAAAGACTTTTTTGTTAGCTTTTAAAAATGTATAAATTTTTAATGTACTTATAATAAATAGATATGTATAAGAATTGTTAAAAGTTTAAAGATTTATATAAAATTAATAATATGGTATAAAATTGAACAAAAGTATTGAAATGCAGGAAATTTTTTTATTATGTCCAGGTTAGTTGTGTAGAGCTATCAAAGTAACCTTATATCAAGAATGCTTCCAAATAAGCAAGCTTTTGTTTCAAAGCCTTCATCATACGCTTTTATTTTGATAGCTCTGCATTAATTGTTAGTTGAAAAAATTCCAATCTTTAGTAAACTTTTTTGAATCGTTTGTTGTATATTTTATGTAAACTTATTTATTATTACTGTTATTATTTATACTCTCAATAATTTATTCAGTTCTTATTTTGATTGTTATTATATGTATAAAAAAGAACTGAAAGGTGGATTGACTAGTGATATGCGTAGATTTACTAATTTATAAGTAAACTTAGTACCCATATAAAATAAGTATAAGTTTATACTGGAAGTGATTTGAAACAAAAATAAATTTTATTCTTGTCTTAAAATTTAATTTTACATAACAACTAAATTAGTAATTCTTAAATACTACAATAAATACAGAATAGAAATCACAATTTATACTAGTCTTAAAATTTTGAAACAACAACCATGTTAAGGGAGGGAAAAAATCACATTATTTGTACAAGTGTAACGACTTTATGGCTTTTCGGGTAGTTTTAAAGCAAGAAACTGTTGGTGCAATCTTTGTTTACAAAATTGATAAAATTCAATTTCTTTTGTAAAGTTTTGTCTAACTAGCTCTTTCACTTCTTCACTCACTGGAGGTTTAAACGTATTCTTATTAATCATATTATAACGACTAATTTCTTCTGAAATCAAATTTAATTTACTTTTAGTTTAAATTTGCAGCTAATTTGTGAAACCTACCCCAATAAATTTTGGAAGCTCCTTGGAAAAATCGCGGAACGTAACGTTCTAATACTGTTAGGGTTGTGTTTAAATCTTCCAAGACTCCTACGACAGCGTAATGTTGTTCGACTGCACGTTTTGCTCTTTGTAAAGCACCTTCTGTGTTAAATGGCGTGCACGACTCGTGGTGCCCACAAAAAAACATCGATTGACGTCTGTGATCGCCTATTCCTTCCCGAGTTTCTCCTGTGATATATTTACATTCTCTATCTCCTGATAAAACGCAAGTTTCAAAATCCTACAATAAAAATTAAATTTTAATGTTAAGAGTTAAGAAAATTTGCATTTATGAACTTGTGCTCTAAGTAATTCTCAGCTGAAGAACACTGAAGTAGCTTATTCTAGTATAGGAAATTTATTTGAATTGAGTGGTAGTGAATTTTTGTGTGTTGAAGAAATTTACCTTCTTAAGCCATTTTGGATCTGGTAGTGGTATATCAGGAAACGCCATTTTTCGTTCTACATAATACCATGGAGCTCTTACATAATAATACCACGAAATCACCCTTTCGATAGGATCTCTAACTAAGTTAATATAAATAGGCTCAGGAAGTCCAAATCTACAATTAAATTTTTGATCACATTTTGTAACCTTTCTCCAATGCCGCTTCTTACTCTGAAAAATTTGTAAAACACACGTGTTTAATGTAAACACCAGGTGGATCGTACGTCGAAACTAAAGCAGACAGTCTAGCTTGATCTTCAGGAGCGAGTCTAATAGTTTCTACTCTTTGAACGCGATCTTGATGAAATCCAAATTCATTGTGCAAACTTAATCTTCTTAAAAGTTCCATAAATGTTTGTGATCCCACTTTCGGTACTCTGTTAAAAAACATTATTTCTTGTTGAGCTTTTCTAGTATTATTTAATTCGGAAGGTGTAAATTTGGTAGTCTGCAAAAGAATTTAGTTTATTTGAGTTAAAATAATTTAAAGGATACTCACTTCTTCGTAGCTTTGTAATATTTTTTTCATTGCCGTGTTGCCTGATGAAAGTGGAGGACCGCTATTGCCTGTAAAAAGAAGAGAAATTAAAATAAATTGTTTTGTTTAAAATTAAAGTTTAAACGTAGTGAACGTATAACTTGTTCAACAATAGCTAATTTCTGATTTCTTTGCTTTTCTTTTTATCACTATAATTTTATTACTGCATTGTTATCACCGCAATTTTCTACTTAATTTCATTATAGGTAGATAGATGTATTATAAGTGGTACGTGTGGAACAAAATAATAATAAATGGTCATTTAAAAGGTAGAAAATTGCAGATAATATAACTAATAATGAAGACATTCACAAATCACGATATTTTACTAAAATAAGTGAATTACACTTGACCATTACAATATAACATTAATTACGGTTAAGAAAAGTAAAATTAAGCTGCCATTCAATCAAATTCTTCCATAAATTTATTTAAGAGGCGCAAAGAAGAATGTAAATATTTAATTGCACAAAATACTATCACTTTCTAAAGAATATCGAGAGTATTGAGGCATTATTGTACCTTTCACGACTTGTCGAGTCTTAAAAATTATAAAAAGAATTTTTTATTGATGTGAGTTTTAGTGGCCCACCAACGTAAAGATACTTGAATTATTAAATATTAACCACTCGTTTAGAAGAGATAATTAAATAATAAAAATTGAATCTACAAATTATTTTTTTGTAATGATTTCAAGTTGTTTGCATTCAACAAACTTCAACGGTAGTTCAATTGGAAAGTCGAGGGTTTAAAAAATTAAAAATTAACATTGTGGTAATATCATGGTAACATCCCATTTTCTTAAATTTTCCTTATCTTGAATGAAATATTAAGTATAGAAATCTTACGTTAGGTTAGGTAGTTATTTAGTTTGGGTGAATCTCAATTTCTACACAGAGATCCTGACCTTTCCTTCTTCCGCCTAGTATTCAGAAGATTTAATTTTGGTAAGCCCTACTTATAATACCCCTGTTCCTGTTTTTAATTTTAAGCTCCAACAAATATATCATTTTTTGTATACGTCAGTGCCCTCTTCCTCTCTTTCTAACTATCCCAGAATTCGGGTTTAGAAACGATTGTCAAGCAGATAGGAAATCTTGCCATCTGCTCTTGTTGTAGGGCAAATGCAGGAACTATTTTTGTTACTAACAGCAGCTAATTCAAAGCATCGTAGTAAATGTTTAGCTTTGGAAGATATATTTAATTAGTGATACAGGGTCTTGTAGTTGTAATAGTGTGTTCGAGGTCGATATCTATTGTCAAAAGCACTAGGAAACAATTCATGCCTCTAAATTCAAGGAGTCCAAAATTTTTCCTGGACGTCTTGTAGATTTAAATATAATTTCGTGAACTTCTATTGCCCCTATTTTGTTTTTGAATAAAATCTCTAACACTAACGAGACAGTCAAAATTAACTCCCCTGTTTGAACCTTAATATTTTTGATATTTTTTACCAAACATTTTATAATATATCCAAATCGCAAAAGAAAATATGAGGTTGCAATTTAAAAAAATCTTCAATGATGTTCACTGCTCGAAGATAGAAAAATGAAAATCATCGGAAACCGTTTTATGATATTCCTGTCGGAAAAAGAAATATTTCCATTCCTTCATATACTTTTGGCGCTCAGAATATCGTATTTTTTCTAGAATGAGCTTTTTTTGTTTATCGGAGTCGATTCGTTTCAGAAGTAAAGCGCTATGCAATTCTTAAAAGCTGAGTTTGCTATCTGCACTTTTAAGTTTCAACATGAAACTTGGGTTTGTAACAGAAAAATCGGTGTGATCGTATTCAGGTCAATCTTTTGGGAATAAGCTATTTGAGTGCCAGCGAACATGAAAATCTATTGGCTGCCACAAGCACTGGCTTAAGGCCTCAGGATCCTTCAAAGAAATTGTTGGAGAAGGAAAAAATACGAAATATTACAGCACTCGGGATGCAACTTTGACATTTTTTCATTCTTATCAAAAGAATCGATTAAAAAAATTTTGCTACTCTGTACAATCGCTCTGAGAGCGTGGCAGTTGGGTTAAAATTAATGTCTATTTGCATACACTCACACCCATAAACTTTTCTTTTAACTTATAAAAGGTATTTGGGTTCCCTACTGGCAAAGTAATTGCTTTTTACATAAAAAGTAAGATTTTACTTTGGCATCCCTCTCAGGTGGGTTTCCCGCCATTCTCACCAATTAGAAGTTTATTATTAACAGTCCTTATGCCTTAAGCCAGTGCTTTTGGCAGCCAACCAGATTTTCGTGTTCGCTGACACTCAAATAGCCTATTCTTAAAAGATGAGCCTGAATAAGATCACCCCGATTTTTTGGTTATGGGCTCATATTCCAATACTATAACTAACATTTTGCCGAATTGGAATTAATGGCCAGTTTCTGGTACATTTTTGCTTAGTTATGGATTCATAACATTCCAAAACTTAACCATTTCTACTGTTTGAAACCGGTTTTTGAACACTTAGGGAATAGATATCTATTCGTCAGTGGATAAGTATCGATAGAACAACTGGCCACAAGCAAAATTGAATTTTATGTATCAGGTCAACATATTATTGAGGGGGGGGGGAGTGCTTTCAAGGGCCCTTGCCCCCCCCACGTGGCGTCGTCACTGCGATAATGGTGACTGGACCATTCTTTTTCGAAGGGGTTGGTGGAAAAGAAGTTACGGTGAATTATGAAGATTATAGAGCAATGTTATGCTACTTTTTGAAGCCATACGCCGTACCAGGGCCGTAGCGAGACTATGTTATCAGGGCAGGGTCAAAAAAATTTAAAAGGGGATGAAAAGCTAAAATCAGGGGTTTCTCTCTCCTGAGTGTATAAATCCGTTGCCAACTGTAATCTCTTCTGAGAATGGAAGTTTTTTGTCACAACTTTCTCTACTCAATGTTTTCTTGTTCGGCACCAATTAGGAATTTATCGTTTTATTATTATTGCAAAATCCTTAGCAAGCTCTGGCTAGAACAGGCTTAAAATTCTTCAGGCCAGGTTCAGCCTGCCCTGGCGATTCCCCGGGCTACGGCCCTGTGCTGCACATATGCACAAATGCAACTAAATCATCTGGAGAACTTTGAGTTTCAACAGAATTGGTCTCAATGATGTAAAAAGCAACGAAACTATGCAGTTATTGCGGCAAGTGTTCGAAAATCGAATTATTTTAAAAAAGGCAAAATTTCCTGACCCGTAAGATCGTTTGATTTAATATCTCCAAAATTCTATTACTGAGGTTTCTTGCAGTGCAACGTTTAAGCTAATTATCCACGAACTATTAACGACCTGAAGAATATCCACGCGATGACGCTCTGCGATTTCGACCGAAATAAGAAAAATGGTAACAAAGAGTGAAGAAAATTAGGGGGTTAATTAGGGGGTTAATTTTGGCAGTTCCTGCAAAATAAGCTGAAACCGATAAACCGAGGTAATGAGCTAGGACTCTTTATAGCAGATAGATCTTTTACGTGCAGGTAGTTGATTAATTAAGCAACCATAACTCAAGCTAATCACTTATTATGTTATTGACGAAATACATTTTTTCCAACACGTTTTCATTTTGAAATAATAAGTTCACATAATTTTCAATTTTTTAACAACGCATACCTTGTACTACAATAATTATTTTGGGAAAATATTTACATACAATGGATAGTCGCTTACCTATTAAAACTTATTGCTTAAATTTTACTTATAACAAAATTAAACATTTTTTTAAAATAAACAAAACGTAAGTTGTCTTTGTTTTCATTTAATTATTTTTATTAAAGTTAATAAGTGCTAAATCAACTTTCAATGATGTTGATGTAAAACAAAGAATTATTATGAACGTACCTACACAATAGAATTTTTTTACAATTTTCAAGTAGATGATTTTTACATCATACATACATGTTTGATTCTGTAATTATTGTTAATATTTAATTTAACAAATTAAATTAATTTCACCGGTGTACAACAATTGTTTGTCCCTGACAAATAAAATTGATTATGAGTTTGAAGCTATATGTCAAAGGACAAATAAAAAAAATTATGTAAATTTAATGTCGACATTAATTAATCGAGAGTTGAACACCTCCTCGGAGTCTTCGATATACTTTAAACACGTACACGTATATGGAGCTTAAACACTCTAGAAGAGATTGTGAAATTAATAAAAGGACTTGAGGTGGGTCATCTCACCTCTTAATAATATCATTAGTGTCCTATGAATTCTCAATCTAAAGTCGTACGAAGTGCTCCACACGCACTAACAGTAAGCTCTTCCAGGTTCGTCATTTCAGTTGAATATGTTACAGTGGGTTCGGTTATGACGTTTCTTTTTAAATATCATTATTGAGTTAGAGTTTTGAATTTTGTGCAGCTATAACCAACAGCTCCACCAACCAATTTTGCGTTACGGAAAATATGTCAACTAAAATAATTTTATTTAAAATATTTTTTGCGGGAAAAGATTCGTCTAATCATAATCAAGAATTCAGGCTAGGTACGGGCATAGCTAATAGTCGCGCGTATCTACAAGTATTTTAGGTTATGATAAAACCTTTGAAAATGACAGTGTAGTACTTTTAAAATTTCAGTCTTAATATTAACCTATATTCAATTTTCGCGACATTTACTTGTCAAATTTAGCGACTGAAATACTTTTAACTCGTAGTGTACTTCAAAATCCATGACAGCGCTGCCCACGTCCCCTCAGCTCGCTGATGAAGTTGGTGGAACTGTATATCGATTTATCGAGCTGCTTGATGTTGCTTGTAAGATCATCAACATCAAATATTTTATTGTCTAACTCTAGATTTTTTAAATTACCGAGAGTGAGGTATTCTTTTTTTTCTTTACTAACTATATTATTCATCTTCCATTTCCATTTCTCCACTCTTTCCAATTTATATCCAATTCAGACTTGGTGTTAGTTTTATGCCAGTTGACCAAATCATCGGTGGTCTTCTTTTAGTTCTTTTGGATGTGTATCTTCATGTTCAAATCCATTTAAGCCATCTTTATACCCATATATCCATCTCTTCTTGCAATGAAGGCCTCATTTAACGATGCTACGTATTCATGTAACTCATTACTTCAGTCCTTAAACGAATCCTCTTTTATAACCTGTATAATGGTGCGTAAATATTGAAGTCAATTACCATTATGTTAATATATTTATAAAACGTAGGTACTCGAATGTAAAGAGATAAATCATTACTGACAAAAGGAAAACATTTCCCATTCACTTTAATTATTTCCTACATCTGTTTATGCAAAATGCTTTTCCTACGATTTTTTTGCCATAAAGGTAATTTTGTTATATACATAACTGGTACAGGTTACTGACATAAATTATTTTTTAACAAATGATAATTTTAATAAAAAAATGTACCTGTACAGTCGACTTGAAGAGAATTCTTGAAAAAATAAGAAAACATTTTTTTGAAATAAATCAAGAAATTGTATTATTGATTGTTACATATCGTTGAAAAGGAAAAAAAATAAGCATTTTTTTAAAGGTAAAATAAAATAGTGTTTGTATTTAAAAAAAGGTAAGTTTGTGTCATATCTTTCAAATTAAGCCCTAAAAAAATTTTTTTGCTACGCCACTGACTAAAGCTTAGAAATATCTATTTTTTTTATTTGAACTATTTTTTTATATTTCCATTACTTTAGAAGTTATTAGCAAAAGAAAAATACGCACTTTTTCAGTTTTTACCTCATATCTATAGTCTGTTCCAGCCAAAAAGGTTTGTGTTGGAGGTATAGGGAACAGCGTTGCCTGATTTAATATACGAATTATTATTGTTTTTGCACAGAACGCATAGGACCTTGTGGATTTTGTAAGAGTAGGTTATTTGACACCTAATATGGGCATTTAAAACATTTTTACGCGGTATAGGCCTTTTTCATATTGAAAAAATATTAAAAATGTAAAACTTCGAAAAAACGTTTTTTTAAGCTTTACATCATCTTATCTCCAATTCTATTTGAGCTATCGACTTAATTTTTTTTTAAAATTAAAGTACTTAAATGAGCGCTTCTGGTAGTTTTTTTGCCGTTGTCAAAATATTGTTTATAACATTATTTATATTACAATTTATATCCGAACTCGCTGTAAATGCATGCATATTTTCACTAATCGACAAACTTTTTTATTTTTGGAAATTGCTATGTACATGCTGCGAAGCAATTGAAGTCCAAATAACGCAGAAGTTTTTAAAAAAAAGAAAATTGATTTACGACTTATAGTTTTTTAGTTATGAATTTTTTTGTGCCGCATTACATTGAAGCGCGTCCCTCGATAACGAAGTGGCCGGCAAGAGATTTGCATTGCATGATCAAAGTACACATTTTTGTCTTAAATACCTTTGTTAGGTAATCAATTTTTGATAATATGCATATTTTGCCTTTTTAAAGCTTTATTCAGTTTATTTTAAGCATTTCAATTTAATTTTTTTAATCAAGGGAACACGATTGTTTGCTTACTAGTGAATAAAAAGATAAGCGTACGAAGCAATTTCTATATTTAAAAAAAATTAAATAATTACAATTTTTGATAAATAAATATATGTATGTATTTATTAATTGTATTAAATTGATTTTATAACGAAAAAAAAATGTCTATATGTACATTGTATAAGGCGTGGTAAACTTGCACGGCATACTGGCAACGGTGAGCTAATAGTAAAGGATCGCGCTAATTAGAATACAAGTGTGCGCGACAAAGCTAGTACATTCCTATACCTCCAACACAAACCTTTTTGGCTGGAACAGACTATAGTTGGCTATGATAATTTTGCAAAACCTAATTACACTTTCAAAATGGGCACACAATATAAAAGTTTTTTCCCCATTTAACCGACTTTGTATCTCTTATAGTTTCCGATATCCCAATGCTGCGCCGATTTCGTGAGACAGCCTGTATAGTTTTATTACTTGCTTTTGTAATTCTCATTCGATTCCGGTTTTTAGAACTAGTTAATTATAAATATTTACATTTAGGTATCTATAAATTAATTTAGTGACTGGGAATGTTAATTTTACTCATAGTCCATAAATTTGACTTTCATAAAACTGCATAGATTGCATAAAATTGCGTTGCATAAATACTACCTTCATAACAAATTTTAATGTCCCAAAATGTGCAACTTGTGCTTCTCTGTAAGATTAAATATCTTAGAAATATATTAGAAATTGATAAAATAAGGATATTGAAAGAACTTAAAATTTGCCTGTATACTATAGTATAGAGGATAAGCTGCAAGTTTATTTACGCCTCTATTTTGTGCTGTTTGTATAACCCTCAAGAAACAGTCGAACCTCTTATCATTATTTATTGTACTGTAAAGCTTCGATGATAATGTCTGGCCAGGAGTCCCCATTATGTCAGTTTTCGTTCCTACCAAATGAGAGCATTGACAAAGCTCATGTTTTGGCGTATCATCTATAATCTATAGGGTTATCTACTACTACTACTACTTCGTGAAAACAAGAAGTTAGGTGATTAGAAGGATATTTTTGAATTAATAAAAATAGTTTTTGCATAGCCATTTGAAGATTCTAGTTTCTTTATATTTCCAAGCTAAGTTTAATATCAAAACACCACATCAAGAGCGAGCAATTGAAGAAAAAAAATTAAATATGCTGGAAAATTAAAAATTTCCTTTGAAAATAAGAAATATAACTTAAGAAACTCTAGATTTTGTTTTTGAACTTAGGTATTTAATTAAGACTTCGTTAATTACCAAATAAAAAAATTTATGCACACTCAACAATAGCTACTTTTGGTAATTATTATTATTTAATTAATTCATATCAAAATTGCAGTTTTGGTTCTATGATTTATTTAATTAATTCCTGCAAGTTTTAGTTATGGGCATTGACGTACCTATTGTGTTTGTAATTAATTTATCAATAACCGTGATGTGGGGGCTAATTAATAACCCGTTTGATTAATATTCGTAAATTAATTTTATAATTCAAATTCTTCTGCGTAACTCAAGCATATTTCGTTTTAATTAGTACGACAATAAGCGAAATTATTTCAGCACTTTATAATTTGTTTTGCAATCGCTTTAGAAAATTAAGATTAATTATCAATTATTAATCTTAATTTTAAACTTTTATTATATAATTTTTAAACGACAACTCAAAGCAGTTATGTTTAAAATCTCATTTTTATTAAATTAAAAGTAAAAAGGTAAAAAAAAAGATCTTTGTTTCGTACAATTTAGAGAAAGTTTTGTTTAAATCGACTTAACGCTTGTAGTGATTGTAAAAGACTTTTTGATATAGCACACACAAAAAAACCATCAGACAGCTTGCCCATTAAGCAGAGCTTTCAGAACGCCCACTGAACGAAACCATAAAAATCCCAACTCATCCTAAAGTTATTTATTAGTAGTCCAGTGAAATTAGCAGAAGTGTTGCCAAAAAGTTATATTTTTTCAACTGGAAATAAACTGAACTGGAGGAGCTTTATCTAAACTACAGCTCGGCACAGATTCACGAATAAATAACCACTAAGTACTTATACTACTGAAAAGTTCTATAGAGAAAGTATTGGTAAGTTGCTCAAAAATTTAAGAGCGTTATCTGAATTTCAAGAATGTTCTAACTGGTGTTGGAGAGTTCTCAGAATAATCTAGCTAGAAGGTTTTCCATCGTTGTAATTAGGTATTTTAGAGAACTTTTAGAACGCTATTTAAATTTTTTAAGGGGTTACATGGGTTTCGAAGGCTAAAAAAAGCACATTTTCTCTAATTTTTTTCTAATATAATGAATGAAATATTTTATTCAAACTTTTCAACATATTAAAGATAAATATTAGCAAAGCCATCGATATTCGACCCCTCAGAATAAAGTTACCTTGGCGTTGTCAGAATAACTCATGATAGATTCATCAGAAATTAAAAAACCAAATTATTTCTTGTAGTAAATATATATAGCTCGTGCTTGGACGAAGGAAAAAGATAAAAAATAAAATTTGAATTTTTGAGTTTTGTACAAAAAGGTACTATTTTTGGTGTAATTTGCACATTGCCTTGTAAAATTAGTTGTGATAAAAAAAATAAAAAATCCTTCGTTCATGCACTAGTCAATCTTATCTTGAAGAAGTGTGCAAAATTTGAACAAAATCGATTCATTATTTTTTGAGAAATCATGACAAAATCGACTTCAAAAATAGAGTTTTGAGAAAAACGCGATTAAAGCCAGGAACTGACCGAAAATAATGAGCGGAACTTCCCAAGGCTTTAATCTCCTAGACTTTTACGCTAATTAACTTAAAACTTTGGGAGAATATTCTAGACTGTACTATTTAATAAGACAATAAAAAAAATATAAATGTTTTGAAAATTTTCAAACCCACATGTAACCCCTTAAAGTGTGATTTTAAAATTTTTTTAGAAAGTTCTATGAGGGTCTAAACGGCTGTAGAAAGCTCGAAAAGACTTTAGAGCGTTTTAGAGGCATTTTAAGAACGTTACATAAAGCTGTTGATATCTGAGAGCGTTTTAAAAGGTTTTTCAAAGGAGTAGGAGGTTCTAAAGAGCTTTTGGGTGGTGTAGAAGTATTTAGAGCACTTTAGAAGCATTTTAGGACATTTTTAAAACGTTAGATAAAACTATTGGTGTCTTAAAAAGATATTGAGAGTTCTAAGAGGTTCAAAGAGGTTTATTAAGTGCTCTAAATGGTCTAGAAGTCCTTAGAGCCTTTTAGAAGCTTTTGGGTAGTTTTAGAATTTTATTTAAAGTGGTTGAAGTCTTAGAGTGTTTTAAAACATTTTTAAATGTTCTATGAAGCTTTAAGTGGTTGTAAAACGCTGTAGAACGTTTCTTTTATAGCGTTATAAAAGCATTTGGGCTATTTTGAACGTCTATACATATAAAGTTTTCGATGTCTTAGACCATTTTTGAAATTTCTTGAAACAAGTAAGAGTTTCTAAAAGTGAAAGAACGGTGTAAAAGCTTCTAGACCGTTTTAGAACATTTTTAGAATGTTAGATAAAGCTGTCGATACCTTGGAGCGTTTTAAAAAGTTTTGGAGAGTTCTAGGAGGTTTAAATGTTTTGAGAGCTCTAAAGCGTTCTAGAAGGCTTTAGAGCATTTTAGAAGTCTTTGGGGCACATTTAGACTTAATTTAAAGTTGTCGAAGTCTTGGAACGTTGTAAAATGTTTTTGAAAGTTCTAAAAGGAGTATAAGGTTTCAAATGGACTTAAAGAGCTTTTGGGTTGTATAGAAGGTTGTATAGTGTTTTATCGAGAGACCTTAGATCGTTTAAAAAAGTTCTTAAAAGTTCTAAAGGTTTGTAGAGAGCTCTTGGGCTGTTTAGAAGGCTTTATAGCATTTTATAAGCATTTTAGGACATTTTTAGAACGTTACAAACCTTTTTGAGAGTTCCAGAAGGTACTAAATCATTGCTGAAAGCTCTAGAGCGGTCTACAAGGCTTTAGAACATTTTAAAAACTTTTTGAGCTTTTTTAGAACTTTATTTAAAGTTTCTTAATTATTAGCTTGTTTTATTAATTTAATTATATTTGGAGAAAAATAAAGCTTTTATTTAAAATATTTATTATTTTAAAATAATATTAAATATTTTAAATAAAAGCTTTATTTTTCTCCAAATATAATTAAATTTATTGAAAGTTGTATTTTAGCGTTTTAAAACATTTTAAAGCTCTAAATGAATATAGAAAGCTCTAAATGATTGTAGAAAGCTCTAGAAGGCTGTACAGCGTTTTAGAAAGCTTTTTGCGACATTTTTAAAAAGTTGGTATAAAAAGTTGTCGATGTTCTAGAGCATTTGAAAAATTTTTGAAAAGAGTAGGATGTTGTAAATGCCCGTAAAAAGCTTTTGAGTTTTGTAGAAGGATTGCGAAGCATTTTAGGCCATTTTAGAACGTTACAAATCTTTTTGAGAGTTCCAGAAGGTACTAAATCATTGTTGAGAGCTCTAGAGCGGTCTACAAGGCTTTAGAACATTTTAGAAGCTTTTGGAGCTTTTTTAGAACTTTATTTAAAGTTTATTTAAAACAGTTTAAAGCTCTAAATGATTTCGGAGAGCTCTAGAAGGCTGTAGAGCGTTTTATAAGGCTTTTGGGACATTTTTAGAAAGTTACTATAAAGTTGTCGATTATTTAGAGCATTTGAAAATCTTTTGAACAGAGTAGGATGTTGTAAATGGCCGTAAAAAGCTTTTGAGTTTTGTAGAAGGTTTTAGAGCGTGAAGAGGAGTTATTATCTTTTTTCCTCTTCATCACGACTAAATATCACCAAGTCACTCTGGAGTCTATCACTTCAGTCTTAGAGCGTTTTAGGTTGAGTTTCATAAAGGATTCTGAGCGCTTGCTCGACTTAAGTTCGAGATCGGGATCAAGCTTTCTCAAACTCGAAGAGTTACGTCTCCGCTTTCGGCGGTTATCTGTTGAAAACAAACAAAGTGCCAACCTTTTCGAAATTTGGGCAACTCGTTCTTTACGTTTTTTTTAACCGATAACTGCCGAAAACAGCGACGTAATTGTTCGAGTTTGAGAAAGCTTTATGAAAGGGAATTTTAGTCCGCGATCTCGAACTTAAGTTGAGTAAGTGCTTAGCACCCTTTATGAAACTCGCCCTTAGAAGCATTTAGCACTTTCTTAAGACTTTGTATAAAGTTGTTGAAGTTGTATAAAGTTATACAAGTTTCTAAGAGCTATGTGCTGTACACATTGCTAATAGAATAAGCGGCGACGACACTAAACCCTACGTCATAGAACTACCTTTAAATTTTGGTGCCATTCGATAGAAACAATAGTGGAGGAACAATAAAACGCTGGTCTGCCGAAGTATATCCTGGCAGCAGTGTCGGCAGACCTCTTCAGAAGTTGTTAAATTTTTATTTTTTTTCATAATCGCAATTTAGTGGCGATTGATAAAACAATCGATAAAACAAACAAATAAAAAAAACAAACAATTTGTTTTATCAAAATTTACTATACAATGTTTATCCAGGGTGTCTCACAAAATGGGTGCAGCAACAAAATATCAGAAACTATAAGAGATACGAGGTTGGTTAAATGGACAAAGTTTTTCTATTTTGTGAGTACATTTTGAAAATGTAATTAGTTTTTGCAAAAATTAAAAATTTTTTATTTTTTTACTTATCGTTAAAAACCAAATTTATACCAGCAACAAATAAAATTTTTTTAATTTTTGCAAAAACTAATTACACTTTCAAACGGTACTCACAAAATAGAAAAATGTGTTTTGGAAAATATGTAAATTTGCAAATATTTACCGCCTTGATCATAAAAACAAATTTTGGAGAAGCAATTAGGTAATAATTATTATACTTTTTTGACAAAAGCTGTTAAGAAAAATAACATTTATTATCAAAGACCAAAAACTGTATTACGCTCTGTACAAATAGTTTTTAAATTTTTTAAATTAAAGCAATCTGCGATATAAATGTATAATAAAAATTGCAGGTGTTAATCGACGCGATTTTGTTTATCAACAATACGTCGCTATTTTGTTAATAGTTTGTTTGAGTTTGTACTAGTTTGCACTGTGAAGACAAACATTTTAATTCGGTAATAAGTTAAATAATTATTGATCTTTTATTAATTAATGTAAAATAGTGTTCGATTAGTGCCTACAGACACAATTACTCATCCAGGTAAATATTTTAGTTGATTTTTATTACAAAATTATATTTTTTAAGCAACCATTTTGTTATTATAGGAAATACAATCAAAATGTGTGGAATTCAGTCAAACCGAGAGAAGTAAAATTCAAAGGTAAGTCCTCTAAAATGCGATTTTCTTTTACTTTGTTATTTTAATTGATTGATTCACATGAATCTGCCGATTACATAATTACACTAGAAAATCGTTGTTATCTATAATAAGAAGAAAGTTTTGAATAAACTTTAAATAGTTTGTTATTATCGATTGAAACAGTGACTAATCAAAGTCAAAACTAAACACACATGGCGCGAACAGCTTTCCTTTAAAAAATTACGATTTACAAAATTTATCTATTAATCAAATATCAATTTAAGAAGAATTTGTGGCTCGTTCAAAATTTGTTAAAAAAATCATCTTCGAAACTTATTGCACTTTTATAACATTTTAAAACATTTTAGGGATTTTTTTAAGTATAAGGTCACTAATGTGAATCTTGTATTACACAATATAGTTATACAGGGTAGTGACCGGAACTCTCGGTCATAGGGATTTAACCCGTAAAGTCATACTTTAGTGAATTCCTGCTTCCCAATTTATTTTAGGAAAAAAGTATTCAACTAAAAGTTTTAGAGCATAAGATTCTGCATAAAAATCAACTCACAAAATTAATTTTGGATGCTTTATAATCCCAGAAATTTAATTTGAAAATTTCGAAAATTAGCAGAAATGGCGATTGTCTTGAAATATGTCAATTAACGTGTTTAACATTTTATCTTTCAAAACAATTCTTGAGAGTAATATACATTAATATGTGCATCCTCGTGTCAAAATCCTGAATTGATATGGATGATGGTTTTGGTTTGGATTCGAATCAAGAACTTATATCTTTAACAAGTATTACCCTGGGTTGCAGAAAGCTTTTAACGGCTTGTTACAATTGATGAGAGTTTAGAATGTGACTTGAGCACTACATTTTGACATCTGATACGTCACATTCAAAACTCTCATCAATTGTAACAAGCCGTTAAAAGCTTTCTGCAACCCAACCTTAGTGTAGCAAAATCAATCTTTAATTGTTCTCAGGTCAACACTGTAAACACCTAGGTACTACAGGGCGTTAAAGATTATTATATTTGTGTAAATTTGAACTGAAGGATGCTTAAACCCGTGGCAAATACCCTTAAGTGCTTAGGTCATTATTGTGAAATCCTACAATTATTTAAATCTTCATTTAATTAGGCAATCAAATTTTAGTGGTAACCAATAGTATAGGTACCTAATAAGTGATAGTTTAATAAAAAAAACTATCATATGTGATTTATTTACCTTTCAATAAATAATTGAAGGTAAAAAAGTCAATGAAACTTTCTTTTTTCTTAATCGTAGCGAAATTTAACTTTTTTAAATTTTTAATTGCGATGAGCAAAAGAAGTAAAATTAGCTGATGTATCGTACCGTCGTGCGTGTGTACTTCTAATAGCTTTGTGTTGTCTATAAATAAATAATAGCTTACTGGTAAATTAGTGTCTTAACAACATTAATTTGAAATAAATGCCTTTCAATTAGTTTAGTATTTACTAAAATAAAAACAAAGAGAGGGTGTGATTAAATTAGCAGGCGGTCATCTCATTATAAACCAAATCCGACAAATAAAAACACTGAAATTTAGAGGGGCTAAACAGAAGAAAGGTTGTAATTTCTTGACGCATATCCTAGAAGTTTTTAACATTTTGATCTTATAATATGAGTAGGTAATTGACTTTAAAATTTAAGGATATATTTTTATTCTCTACGATCTTAAAAACCAGTAGCTCTGTTACTAAAATTCAAAAACTGCATTAAAGGCGAAGGTTAAACTTAGATACTGGTAATTTTTTAATTTAAAACTTTTGGACATTATGCTTCGAAAAAAGGTTTTCAAATAGGAAAAAAATAAGTATTAAAATCAGCAAGTAAAACGAAAAACTTTTTACTTTCAATCTTTCAAAACCACCAGTATCTACGTTCAATCCTTGCCTTTAACATATTTTTTAAATTTTGTTAATACAGCTTATTATCCTAGGATTATTACCCATCCATCTTAAGCTGGCTTCAGCTAAACAGAATATGAACCCGCATAGGGATTCATCAAGTCAAGTAGCTTGATATTTTTACAAATTGCTTAACTTGACTTGAAAATCAAGTTTTTCAACAATTCAGTAATTGACTTGACTTGATTGATTGTCATTATTGCTTGACTTGATATCAAGCTACTTGATATTGCTTGATAAACTCTAGGAGATCGCGTATGGCTTCCCCTTCAAAGTCTGTAGCGTAAACCAGCGGCGATTCTCTGTAACCGATATTTTTTACTTTTTTGAAGGCAATATCAAGGAAAGCGAGTAGCGACCATTTGTGTTGAGTTCTCTCTATAAAGAATATACCATATAAATCCATAAACAAACTACTTCTTTTCCTAACTCGACTTTCTCAGTAATCTCTGGGTAGTTCTTATTGAAGTATATTGGTAATTATTTATAAATTTTTATTTTTTAAATGAAAAATAAAGCTACTTGATTTCTCAAGTACTTGACGATCGAACTACTTGACTTAGAGCTCTCGCAATATCTCCGCGACTATGACCGCCTACTTCAAGCTAGCATTTAACCACGTTTTATGCCGGTCTCAAACGAAATATTGTGCTAAAAATGATACACGATAAAGATCATGCAAACTTAAAAGCAGTTTAATATTTTTAGATCGATCATGTGTCCGAAGTAGATATAAAACGTGGTTAAGCGGTTGCTTGAAGTAGGCGCCCATAGTCGCAGAGATATTGCGAGAGCTCTAACTTGATATTTGACTAGCAATATTTGACTTGAACTTGATTTGATTTCAAGTCAAGTCAAGTCAAGTCAAAAGTAGCTTAAAAATCAAGTCAAGCCATGAATCTCTAATTACCCGCATGAGCGCCTGCGCTGTAAATCTATCGTTAACGTAGAGTTACGGAGCATGCGCTCATGCGGGTTCATACCCGGTTTAGCTGAAGCCACCTTAATCCATGATTGTAAAATCGACCCTTAAGGCTCGTCTTCACAGACAGGCTTGCCTTCCGTTTTGCGAGCCTTAAAAGAGCCTGTAATATTATGTCTCTTCATGTTCCTTATTTAAAACCAAAGGTATCTATTTTTTGGTAATAAGTTAAGTAAATTGTTAAATGATTGCAGTCCCCCACTAATTTACAGAACGTGTGTAATCCAAAGGCTTTTCACGGTAAATACCTACATTTTCCGAAGCTTTAGGTAAATTCTTCTTTGTAATTACTGTTCATTTTGCGATTTCCAGCCATTAGTGTAGTCTTCTACTAAGTACTGTCCAAAAAGGGCAGGTTTAAGGAACATTAGCAGGGTTATCTACCCTTGGCATAAAAGGAATATGGTTTCTTCTGTTAACCATATGTTGTTGTTCTGGCATAGTGACTAGACCATTTTGGACATTTTTGTCTTTTTTGGACTTTAGGTTATTTCTAGCCAGTATTCTACTCAGTCATGTGTGAAACACGAAATCTGCGACCCAATTATCTTGTAGATGTTCCAATCATGCTCTCGTGCTCTCTATAGCTTTAAGAACTCTTGCTGAAGTCAAAATCTTAAGCCGATGATCATTCTTACGAAGAATAAGACATTCGATACCTTCTTCACAATCCTTTACAGTGCGGTATAATTTTTTAATAGATATATTTTGATTTCTATAAATGTTTACAATAACTCGTTTACACAATTTGTCCTACTAAATTCTAAATACTTCTTTTCAAATCAAATTTATACGCCATTGTTTGCAAACTTATTAAAAAAAATTGACGTAAAGAGCAACAAAATTACATCCATTCTTGTCTAATTTTGTCCAACTTGATAATTTCATTTTAAAGACAAATAATTAAGATGTGAATTTTTTGACAAAACTTTTGCTACGTTTTTTGTCGTTTCCTGATGTAATTTATTTTTAAATTTAACTCTCTACTTCTAGCACATTAATTTTCTAGTTCATAAAAAATGACCTTTTAGCAAATAACAAAAATTAGCCTCACTATGATTAATACGTTTTTGTTTTACGTCTTCCTGAAAGATCACATCTTTCTAGCACTCAAATTGGTTTAACCCTAACTCTGGTCAATTTGTATTCAGTTGCTATTAATTGCTTATCTAACATCCAGTAACATTAAGGATTAATTGGTAATTCTGAGAGGTATCACTAAATACATTTTTGTAAGCTCTATCGTTTCAGACAAATCTTGCCTAAAGGGGTTGAAGTTTGGACTTTAAATTTTTGTGATGCAATTTTCATGATTTTCATATCCTTAAACTCAACCTCCTTAAGGTTATGAACTTCCATAATATTTTTACCGTAATTCCTGGTTAGTTTTTATTTACATCCAACTTTTTTGCTTTCATCAGCCTTGGTTTAAAACAAAAAGACGCATTATGTAACTTGACTAGACATTTGGGCTTGGAGGTTAGTTTTCGAGAAGATCAAATTATTAAACATTTTTTTGAACTTTTTAAGTTTGAATTACTTAACCTTCGGTTCCCTAGGATAGCGGTGCCGTCAAATAGCGCCCGTAATATGACGGTTCTGGCGTCACATAGCTGCAAAGTCTCAAAACAGCCGTAAAAATGCTTTTTGTGACGTCATGAAGTCGTTGGGCGTCGTATTATGGTCGCGATTTGATGGCACCGTTCTCTTAAAAAACCCAAGCTTTACGGGATTCATAACTGCTACTAGGGCAAGTTACACGCTTTACGAGACTGCAAGTCTCGTAAAATTGCGAGAAACTCGCATTCTCGCCTCGCAAAAAAATGCGAGATGTAAGGCAAAACGCAGTTCGTCTTTTGAACTTCGTTCAACGTGTATAGCGTTTTTCAATCAATTACTCCGTTCAGCAATCAAGTAGGTACATTCATATGATTGAACTATAGAGGGAACCCAACATAAGGTGAATCCACCACGTGATGACCGTTAAAGTTGCGCAGTAGATTAGTGTGGTCGTTGCTTAGAAACGAACGTAGACAGTGCCGTCGTATAATTATTACATTACTTTGGTTTGGTTGAAGCAAAATAATTACAAGCATTTTAAAAATTGTGAAGATCTCATTCACAAAGTATTAAACCAGTAATTAATTATTATAATAGTACTTCAAATAAAAATTTAAATTAAGGTGGCGATTCCCCCTATGTTAGAAATATCGCTAAAAGTGCTACACGGGAGCGGGTGAGTAGGACAAACTATTGAACGAACACAAAAATTATTCATATAAAAAATGAAGTAGAAAGATTGATCTGCGACCTAAGCTGAATTTTATTACTGAAATGGTGATAGTAATTGAGATAAGGCCTACTGAAAATCATGATATTTACTTGCTTTTTTTTACCCCTATTGTTGCAAATTTTCAAAATAAATAAAAATTGTGAGATATACATAATGTACTACATATATTTAACTTCATTTTGACACAAAATTTGGAAAAATTGTTAACATATTAAGGGAGACCCACCCGCTCCAGAAAACGCTTACAAAATTTTACATCTCTAAAATTAACGCATATTTCTTTGCAAGAACGGAATTAACTCTTACTTCATTTTTAATTAGATCATTTTTTTGTTGGTTCAATAGTTTTTGCTACTTAAGCGCTACCGTGTAGCACTTTTAATAATATTTCTAACATGCAGGGAATCGCCACCTTAAGTAATTATTTTAAATTTTGACAACTTTTAAAAATAATTTATTTGACAGAAGAAATAACTAGCTCCGCCATGGGTTCTGAAGCCACGCCTCGCGCAGGTTTGGTCACGTGGTGGATTCAACTTACGTTGGGACTACTATACAGCTCATCACACAAACTTACTTTGAACTTGGTTTGTAAAGCTTTATGTTTTAAAGAAGAAATATAAAATATTAAAAAACTCGTATATTTGAGAAGATCGAGCTATAGCTTCAAAAAGATTAGAATAGAAAAAATGTCTTTCGTTTTTTGGTCTGACGATTTCCTTACAAGCTATACAAAGATTTGAAAAACGAAAAGAAGTAGGCGTATTTTATCTTATCGTAATGTTCTAAATAGCAACATTTTTTTGGAAATTTACAAGCAATTAAATTTACTCGTACTGCTGGAGGAAATAACTGTATTTTGTAGATTGAAGTTTATTGTTTATAGCTAATTTAATTGTAATAAATAAACATGTTTCCAAAGTGTTTTACACATTAAATAAATAATGTTATGATCAATTAATGTGATTATGTAAATAATATTTGAGGATAATTCGCGTAAAGTAATACTTAATTTCGAATAAATGAATAAAACGCCCTGGGATAAACCAGAGATACGTTTACTAGTTCTATGGGTAAAACTAATTATAAAAAGATAATGGTATAAGTAATAATAAAACGTGAGGATTAAACGGTTGTTATGTAAAAACATGTTCAATTTAAAATTAAATTTATTTTAGAAAAGAAATTGCAAATTATAATAAATAACAAATTATTCTTTAACTGAGCGTTTAATCGGTTAATTTAAAAAAAACCGCTAAACTAATAGCAAAGAGCGTAACCATTTGTAGTACTTTTTTGGAAACTTATTAATCATAATTCTTCTTGTTTATTAAATAAAACTTTTGCTTACCGGAAATAAGCTGATTTGCCGAAACAAGATCTTCTGGTTGCATTTTCACTTCCATTTCTTTTAACCTACTATTGAGATCTCTTGTATGCAGAAAAAGAAATAACGTTGTCGAAATAGCCATAAGTGCTATCAATTCGCTCGTTCTGAAATTGAAGCAAATTATTAATTAGTGGACTATTATTTAAATTTTTTTAAACTTCCTAAACCAATTATTATAATTTGGTTATAAACTTTCTACAAATATCTCATTGGTAAATGCTACCATAATTGACAATTCTCTTGTATTTTTCAAATAATTTTGTATTTTGTTCAGTTTACACACTTTTTAACATTAATTTTATTGAGACAAACAAAAGAAAGTTAATATTTAAATTTATGTAAAAATTATTAAAGGATGTTTTAGTTTAGTTTTATGGACGACTTTCTACCGTTTTCTGACTCATGTTTTTAACGTAGAATATTAGCATATGGTTGTGAATTCATTATGCTAGTAGCATTTTTAAAAACAAAAAAAGTAATAATTAGTTGTCATAAGTAATTATTTTAAGCCTTTCTTTTAGTAAGAAATAAAAGACCATCAGTGTAGGATTTAGTACCACAAGCAATAATCAAGTAGTAATTGTTAAACATGGGTTTTTATTGTTAGTTTTGGGTGCTGTGAAAACAGTTTTCTTTTCGCCTACTTTTGTTGTTAACCATTAACAATTATTTAAATTTATTATTTAGTTCTTTTTGCGTGCAGCCCCTTGAAATGGCCGAATTAACAAGAAACTTTGAGTCAAATATAAAATTCAGATCGTTTCACTACTTTCTTCTTCCGATTTAAGTGATGAGCATTGCCTTCCTGTAGGAACTAGCGATTGCTTGCTACGATTGATATTTTCTTTTTCTATGAACATATCTGGTTAGGAAAGCTTTAGCTAAAATTATGAATTTTGAGATTTTTGTATGTCGATATAATATGCTGGTTGTTCTGTCTCTGTCTGTAACCATCAAAGGAATTTGCCCAAGGAACCTTAACACATTGGAAAATATCACAATCAAAGAAATTAATTCGTGAGCCATCAATCTATTTTTTAGTTTTTTTTTCTGGGGAACAGAGATGGATTTTCTATTCTTGTCCACCTATTAATTGAATTAAGTTCACTCTGCAATTATCGATTGTTATGTTACTATCCCAAAGGCTTTAAAAATCTTCTAGGTTCTACCCTTCGTGTTTCTTCTGTGGTCGACTCTATTTTCATAGTCTGCAGAATCAAAGATCTTAAGTGTTCTACCTTTAGTGCAGTCGAACACGATATAACTCATCTTATAATCTGCTTCTCTGCATACAGAAGTTTTCCGTTATATGCCCATTGTATAGTATATGTATTTGTTATCTTAGAACTTAGATATTTAATCAATTTAATGAAGACAAGTGTACAATTGAAGGCCTGAGGAAAGCAGAGCTTTTGTAAGTACGTTCATTGATGCTAAGAAAGGAAGACAAGAACCATTGTATTATTATGTACCTACTAGTAGAATTATCAATCTTTCAAGTACGTTGGCCAATTAATTACATATTAAATTGCCATTGACAATATGACAATGGAAAATGTGCTATATTTCAGAAGCCCACATTACGTATTGATTAATGACTACACTTATTGAAAAATCGAATTTTGCTAATAACAATAATCTCTTTTAAATACTTCCATATATGTAAATAAAGCCGTAGGGGTTTGAAATTTATTTTAACTTTAGTAAATAAATTATTATTTAAATTATAGTGGTTATATTGATTCAATTAATTTTAATCCATATGATGGAATTATTTTCTTTGTGAATTTTGTAAATACACATTTGACAGGTTTAAAAGGATATAATTATAACGTCGACTTTGGGTAAAACGTGTTGTGATAATAAGAAACTTTCAGCTAACGATAAAAATCAATCAGTTCAAAAAGAATAATAATCTAAAAGAAGGTGAGGTCTAATTATTATGGATTTCTCTACATGTAAAGTCGATTTATCTAAAGGTGTGCATTTGACACTTCCTGGGACGAACTGAAAGTTAGTTAAGAAGACTTCAAAGACATTATGCTGTTAGGGGGCATTTTATTTAGTATCCTTATACAGTCAGCCTCACAATTATTGGTCACCCTGGCTATACACCAGGGTAGTTATTAGCCAACAACGGCAAAAAGACCGAAGGAGATGTTGTTGATTTACTAAGTATTGGCAAAATAAAATTACCCCTTAATTTAAGTAGGGAGTGTTATGATGGTTGCATCCACAATTAGTGCTAAACGTATAGCCAGGGTGGCCATTAAATGTGAGGCTGACTGTACAGAGTTGTCACAATACACTTCAATTTGTTTGAAATCCAAAGCTTTTTAGTTTGATTTGGTGGTATGTGGCAAACCTGGATTGCCATTAGGAAACTTCAAATATAGCTGGAGCAAATTTTTTAATTGCATAGGATAGAGAATTTGGTGCTCTACAATTTTTATTACAAGCAAAATTAGCGTCAGATTAGTGCTTACGCCTTAAGCATCTAGAGTTGGAAGAGACACCCTAAGGTTTTAATGTAGACTTTTACCTATTATTTTATATTTGATTTCTTTTAATAAATAAACTATGGCAGTTAGAGCACATATTTTTAATGTCTCAGATAGAGAATTAAATGCTATACGATTTTGATTATGGTTAAAATTACCGTCAGACTACTCCTTGAGCTTCAAGCATCTAGAGTTGAAAGAGACACCCTAAGGTTTTAATGTAGACTTTTACCTATTATTTTATATTTGATTTCTTTTAATAAATAAACTATGGCAGTTAGAGCAAATATTTTTATTGTCTCAGATAGAGAATTAAATGCTATACGATTTTGATTATGGTTAAAATTACCGTCAGACTACTCCTTGAGCTTCAAGAATCTAGAGTTGGAAGAGACACTCTAAGGTTTTAATGTAGACTTTTACATTTTATTTTATATTTGATTTCTTTTAATAAATTAACTATGGCAGTTAGAACAAATATTTTATTGACTCAGATAGAGAATTTAATGTTCTATGATTTTGATTATGAGTAAAATTACCTTTAGATTACTCCTTGAGCTTCAAGCCTCTAGAGTTGGAAGAGACACTCTAAGGTTTTAATGTAGACTTTTACATTTTATTTTGTATTTGATTTCTTTTAATAAATTAACTATGGCAGTTAGAACAAATATTTTATTGACTCAGATAGAGAATTTAATGTTCTATGATTTTGATTATGAGTAAAATTACCTTTAGATTACTCCTTGAGCTTCAAGCATC
The DNA here is from genome assembly GCA_963924605.1 of Malthinus seriepunctatus. Classification (NCBI taxonomy): domain Eukaryota; kingdom Metazoa; phylum Arthropoda; class Insecta; order Coleoptera; family Cantharidae; genus Malthinus; species Malthinus seriepunctatus. Next base: position 35,728,677 of record OZ004600.1, read on the forward strand.
TAGAGTTGGAAGAGACACTCTAAGGTTTTAATGTAGACTTTTACATTTTATTTTGTATTTGATTTCTTTTAATAAATTAACTATGGCAGTTAGAACAAATATTTTATTGACTCAGATAGAGAATTTAATGTTCTATGATTTTGATTATGAGTAAAATTACCTTTAGATTACTCCTTGAGCTTCAAGCCTCTAGAGTTGGAAGAGACACTCTAAGGTTTTAATGTAGACTTTTACATTTTATTTTATATTTGATTTCTTTTAATAAATTAGCTATGGCAGTTAGAACAAATATTTTATTGACTCAGATAGAGAATTTAATGTTCTATGATTTTGATTATGAGTAAAATTACCGTCAGATTACTCCTTGAGCTTCAAACATCTAGAGTTGGAAGAGACACCCTAACGTTTTTATGTAGACTTATACCTATTATTTTATATTTGATTTCTTTTAATAAATTAACTATAGCAGTTAGAGCAAATATTTTATTGACTCAGATAGAGATTTTAATGTTCTATGATTTTGATTATGAGTAAAATTACCGTCAGATTACTCCTTGAGCTTCAAGCATCTAGAGTTGGAAGAGGTACGCTAAACAGTTTTAATGTAGACTTTTACGTATTGTTTTATTTTGGATTTATTTTTATAATTTAATTATTAATAATTTTTGACGTTTAAATAATAAGGTTAATCCAGAACCAACCGTAAAACTCAGACAACGCCAATTCAGCGTCTTGATATAAGTGAAATCTAGGTGGTGGGGCCAAATCAAGGGCCAATAAGATGCTGTTTGATCCTAGTTGAACTTTTGATGATTTGGAATGAGTTTTACAGATTTGCATCAATTTCTTTTCGTTTTGTGTCAAGCGAAGTAGGTAATTTTTAGTTAATTATGATTGCTTTAAAATAGTTGTAAAATTTGTTACAATTATGGATTGTGAAAAAATTTATTTTTTGCTCTGTTGATTTACTTGGTAAAGTGTTTGCTCGTTGAGCTTGACATGATATTTTTATCATGAGAGAAGATGTCGAAAAGAGAAAAATTGCAGCCTTTGTACACGGTAGTGATTCTATTAATGGTAACAACATAACTGTTAGGAGGTCTTGATTTTGCGCTATTACTTTAAAATTAAAAATCATTCAAGAAAATAGAACAAAGTTGCATATCTAACGGTTAATTTATAAATTATATATTCACATCTACCGGTAATTAATTATTTCATACACACATAAGATCCTATTATAAGATAAGAACATTCAAGCGGAGCCCATTATAAAATTATGGAAGTGGCGAGTTGAAGTAATTGTGGGTTATAGGTGATATGTAAACTAATTATCCACGCTTCTTCGCAATCTTCTATTATTTAAAAATGAAAACGCGAGATTGTGCTGGAGTGTGGGTGTTGAGTCTATGTTACTAGGTTATAGTTCGTGAAGTAGGCTATTTTATTATTCTTTTAAAATTACCAACTATTTCATAACAGATTGTTTATCTTCCGGCGTGTAAACTATTTGACGCACGTTTGAGAATTCCGGTTTTATTGAGATAATTATAATTTTTATGCCAGTCGTGTGTGGTGTATCTTTCCTAAATATTTTGACAAATAAAAAAAAAATAGAAAGTAACATACAATAAAATTTTTATGGAAGCTACCTACATTTAAAAAAAAATGCAAAAATCGAGAGTTCGCTTAATTAAAACTGGACCTTATTAGCCATATATTCTCATTTTAATGATTTCTATTGCAAATGTTCGACTAAACCAAATAACTTCACCTTTCCAAGTTTTTCCTAGATTTTAAGTACAAATATGGAATTACGTACTAGGAACAGAAGTAACAAGTTTTAGATTTAGATGATGTCGCATCGTGTTAGTGTGTCGATTTTATTGCGCCAAGTAGAAAATTGCATTTAGTTCGTTGACTCGTTATTACCTTCTTATTATAAATTTAAATTTAAAATCAGTTTACTGCTATGATTTTCTACTATCTATAATTTGCACTAAATTTCAATAATTTATACACGATGGTTATAATTTATAATGGTAATTGCTCATCGCAGTAAAGCCGATTACCCAAGTAATAGCTCCAGTTGAACAGACACTACATCAAGTTGGAAAATATTAATAATACATCATTAGTTTTACTTTAATGATCAGTGATGACATCTATTTTGCCACTTGTTGTTTTAATAGGTGTCATTAGTTAGAAACTCAATAACTGATGTAATTATTATCCTTTTCACACCTTTATTTTTATGAGTTATGAGCTGAGAGATCTCAATAAAATTATGAAAGAAGCGTATCCATGTACGGATATACGAAATTAAGATGGTTCAGTATGGAAGAAGCTTAAAAATCCTGCATTTTTGCTAATACTTGCGCATCTGAATTATTATTCTCTATTCTCCCAATCTGTTGGAGAAGACGTATGCTTATAGTACTGTGTTCTTTTTTTCTCAATATTGGGTCTTATTTTCATTTTATATTAATGATCATATTACTTCTACTGAAGCTTTTCAATAACTTTCATAAAGTAAAGTGTGCATAGTCTCATTATTATATTTTTATGCCCTAAATAGTTCATATTATTCTCCGTTATCTACTAACAGCTTTAGTTTTCCTTCTGTTACCTTGTCTCACTGTACACAGGGCCCGGCAAGTGTCACGCTACCATTTTGGTTTTTATTAAGTACTTTTAAAACAAGAGAGATTTAATTTTGTCATTTACTGAAAAAAATGTCGAATAAATGTGAGCCATGAGCTCACATGTACTATGTGCAGTATGCAACTTTCAGCTCTATTAGACCAGCTTTTTCATAACTTCGTTTACCATTTCTGACAATATTCGTTTGATTTCATTCCAAATGTCGTTCTCAAGTTACTCAACTGTTTCAGGCTTATTCACAAGCTCCTTTTCTTTTAAAAACACCCTGAAAAAAATCTGGTACGCTCAGGTCAGGAGCTTGGTGGCCAGTTAAAATCACCAAAACATGAAATTCAACCCTAAAGACCATGGTAGTTCTAGAGCTCTACCGGGTGCCCATTTTTTTTAATAGAGGGAGATGTAGATCAGATCCATTAAAAAGTTTATATACCGATACCAAATAGTTGAATAAAGATGCGATCATCCTCTCCGCTAAATACGCTATTTGGGATGTTTTGAGACTGATTTAAAATCTCTCAGGTGATTGGAAAATTATTACACTCATCAGATGAGTGGTATAGCCAATAGATTTTATAGAAGAGACAGTTTAATGACGGGACGATCGTCCGTATCCCCTCCTTTTGGATCTGCATCATCCAGTCCTTATGATGTTTGAGTTAGGATTGTTAGGGTGAAGGTAAAACGAGGTTTACGCGCACTTAGGTCACTTAGTCGTGCCGATTGTCCTCCATCCGTATAGCAACTCTTTCGATCCCTTCAGTCCTTGATCCATCCCAACCTTTGGATGATCTAAATGTTACTCGCGACTCAAACACGGATCCTCGAATTAGCGTTAACGCAGAGTAATGACAAAGCACGTGTATTGTTTCATCAGCTTCGCTACATCCTCTACATCTAGGGCTGTCACAGGGCCGTAGCCAGACTGTTGTCAGGGCAGGCTCAAAAAGTTTCAAGAGAGGCTGAAAGCTAAAATTAGGGTTTTTTCGCTTCTTGGTTTGTATAAATCTGTTGTCCACTGTAATCTCTTCTGAGGATGGAAGTTTTTAGCCCAATCAATAGGTTTTCTCAAAATCAATGTTTTCTTCTTCGGCATCAATTAGGAGCTTATCGTTTCATTATTATTTCGAAATTCTTAGAAAGCTCTGGCTTAAAATTTTCCAGGGCAGACTCCCTGGTGTACCCCTGGCTACGGCCCTGGGCTGTCAGCAACCCTCATTCTATATAGATGCTTGTTTAGTCGACAGTGTTGTATGAGAGTGTTGTATGGCACGTAGGTTCTCACGAGACAACCGTAGATAATAATTTGCGTTCTTTTTAGGTACATGGGTGCTTTTATAACTGTATTGGCAAACTTTCAGCTAGTACAGGTAGCCCAACGTTTTCTGTGGGATATCAGCGTGTTATTTTTGAGTAGACTGTCGAGAGTGCTGATTAAAGGGGTTATAAAGAGCACTGGGCCAATGCCAATAGGTATAGCCGGATGTTTGAGTTAATAATATAATTTATTTATTCGATTAAATGAGAATTTCTTAAAAACTATACTTAGAGTATAGTTAATTATTTATTGCTTATTGAGTTATTGAGTTATTGCTAATGTTGCTGCTCCAGCCCCCGTGAGGCGAGTGTATAAACGACGAGGTTGGAAGCACAAACTATTAAGCCAATTTTGATACAGAAATTCCAAATGGAGGGGCTAGCATGTCTACAGCTCCCTCTCCTCCCCAACTGTAATTCGGTAACGAGGAGAGCACAAACGATTGGTTTGGAGGCACAAATGTGCACAAACAAAGCACAAACGAACGAGACTATTTTGGATCCAAAAATCAAAATGGGAGGGAGGCACTAACATGAATTTGCATAAATGCATACACACAGAAAAAAATATATTTGACAGAATTATATTATATTTATCTTGAACCAATTGTATGGTTATATATACCGAAATCTATTAGCGATTTACCAGAAGTATATGAAATATTCAGATATTCAAGATTATTATTATTTGATCCTAGTATTATAATCTTAAATGAAAAATGTATTATGTCTACAAAAGCATGTCATTTGCTTGTCGTAATCAACCTTAAATATTTGGTCTTAAACTGTTTTTATTTGTCTCAACACTATGAATTAAGTAGAATTAACTTCTTTCTCTACTTTGATCAACATTATAATTTGTTACATCAACCCTACAAAAAGTTTGCAGAAGTAACATAATTTTGTTGATATAACCATACTAAACGTTTACGGCAGCCTACTTTACCATTTGCGGTAATTAATATATTTGATTACTGTGAATACACCGTAGCTTCAGTTTTACTAAATGAAAGTGTTGATGCAAGTAATTTTTGGTGTTGCATTAATCATGTGGAATATTGGTTCCACGTAATAGATACTTCTTGCAATAAATAAAAAGTAATCGATATTTTTATAAAAATATATTTAAGAAACTACTTTTACAAACAATTAACATAAAGGTAAAAGAACACGGTAATAATTATTACTTACGCTAAACAACTACCTACTATTTATAATAGTTAACTATAACTAAAACGTAAAAATATAAAAATATGATACGAACTTATAAACTTATTATTAAGCGTCGTGTTCACTGAAAGAAACAAGTTTAAAAAATACATATTGATTGCTCAAATGTCAAGTTAATTTTATTTAAGTCAATTTAAATATTTAATAATTTTTATTATACAAATAAAATTCATTAATTAATTACGCATCTGCTGGTAATTTCTTTAATTACGCATACGTGGAGACTCTTACAAAATTGGATTTGTAATATATAGATCTCCGTTGCTTAAAATCTGAATTTTTGTAGGGAAATTTGATTCTATATCAGAAATACTTATTAGAATATATTCTTCGGCTGTTTTTTCTACACTGTAAGCTCTATAATGCAAATTGTAGCCTACAATTTTTAGTTTTTTACATATAAAATGACAAGAAGTTTTGTCATCATTGTGCATTAATATATGTTTAATCTCAAAAAACTTGGGTTCATCAAAATTAGAATCATATTGTATCGTTGAAGTATTATTAAATTTTATTCCATTTAAAGAATACCAACTTATATATGAGTGTTGGTTCAAAAAATCATTAGTTAGGGTCAATTTGATTACGTCTTGATCAAATACTTCATAAATAGAACCATATGAAATGTGGTTATCTAATCCCGTATTAGATATGTATCTAAAAGTACAATTAAGTTGCACTTTTAGAGCAAGTGTGTACGGTACGTTTACTCTACTTTTTATACTTTGAGCAACTGACTTGAGCTCCGAATGTTTTGCCTCAAATCTCATGCATGACAGATACCGAGGTGGTCCAATTGCTCTTATTATTGTCGAGTAATGTACTAGGAAATGATGTTTCGGTTTTAGGGTTTGCTTAAATAATTCTATATACATTTCATGATGTTCTGTAACTAAATTATCCAACAATTGAAGAGTAGCATTAGATACTGAAGATGAAGTTACAATATTTGTAATTTCTAGTAATTTTAAGTAAAAGTTCCAAACTTGGTTATTTTCTGGTATTAAATCTCCTATGATAAAAGCGAAATTTCGTACAAGAGTTAACATTTCTGATGCCGAAATAATAATAATTTTATTGTCCAAATGAGTTTGTTGTATATTGGGAGGAATATTTTTTTCATAAACGTTATACGAAAAATATTTTATTCTAGCATTAAGAACGTTAAGCGTAAAATATTTTTGATTGATGAAATGCTGGATTATAAGCGCCATATCGTATCTGTGTACACCTTCAAAAATGTCATGCATAATATCGCATGCAACGTTATTATATATATGAAAGTTTGAGAGTTGATTAAAAACGCAAGGCTCTTTAATTCCGTAAAGTTTAGATTCTAAGTGTTCATCATATTCAACTACCTTTCTCAGGTGTTCATCATTTTGTGTTAGTTGTGTTTGCATTTCAAGTTTAGAATTTTTACAAAATCTACAATAATGTGTCGCCGAAAAACTCTCAGTTAATCCAAATAATGAATGAATTCCTAAGTTATCCCCAACTACAGACACCACTTGAAAATGTACTTGACTAATTATATTGTCACTACCAACGATTTCGAGACCATTTACTTCTAAATATCTTAACTCTTCTATTAAATTTGCAAATACTTTTGAATTACCAAATGTCTTTCGGTCAGAAGCATAAAATAATTGACATAAAAAAATATTTTCTAATCGACTTCCATAACATGGTGGAATTGTAGCTATCGTGTAATAAACAGCACCAATTTTGTATATTCCAGAGTGGCTACCAAGGGGGTTACCAATCTCTAGATCATCGTAGTACAATATTATAGGTAGTACAATTTCCCTATTGCTAGAATTCAAAGTATTTTTAAATAGATCGGCTTGAACAATGTTCCATACAAAATTACGAGAATTTAAAAGTCGATTTTGATACTCACAAATTTTACTTAATGTCCCATCAGTTTCTAGAAAATGTTTCAACTGACTTTTCATTGATACATACGAGTAGGTATTAGTTTTTAATATAAGTGCAGTATTACCATTTCTATGTGAATTATCTGGACGAGTCCCTACGTTAAATTGCACAGGACGTATAAAATAATTTGAATTTTCGAATTCTTTAAATCTCTTATATTCAGTATCTACATCGCAGAAGCAATTTTTTAAAGCCGTAAGTAAAATACCCATGCAATCAGCTAGTGACGTATTTTTCGAATTACTTAAGTTTTCAAAATTTTTATTGAAGTTTAAAAGTGTGTCAAGTAAGTCTTCAGAGAGAAAATTAATAAATGATTCAATAATTCTTTGAACCGTGCAACGATTTAAAGCTAATTTTGTATATAATGAAGCTATTAATTTATTAACAGAACCACTCAAAACGTTTTTGAATTTTTCAAACATATTATCAATCGATTCATTTGTTTCTTTTGTATTAGGAAGAGAAATTGTAGTAAGGTGGTCATAAGACTCTGTTGAATCATTTACAGTCTGGGTAACAGAGGAATCACTACATTTGGTTAAGTTTAAATGAATATCAGAATGTTGATTAAGTAAATGATATTTTAACTTATGACGTTGATGAAAATTTCTCATACAACTTTTAAAAGGACAACAAAAACTTTCACACTTGTGTATATACTCTAAATGAAATATAAATTTGTTAATATTTGAAAATGTACCACAGCAGATATTACATTCCATAATAAATGACTAAAATAATAGACAACTATTATAATCTAATATATAACTATACCAGAATTATAGTACATACCAACAATGAATAATTTCCAAATTTAAACCCCTGCAATTGCGGCGTCCATAACATCAACAATACTAGGAAAAGTTTTATCAAATGTGGTATGGATTTTATAAATCCCTTTTTGTATAAACAGCCAAATATGTTCAGACTGAACAGGATATTGTGCTTGTACAATAAAAAATGCTTTAAAACAGATGTCTAAACAATTTAGAAGACATTTTCCCTTAAATCGTATTTCATCGATTATCACATAAAAGTTGTTGAGATCTTTAATTGTTGGCCCTTCAATGATAATATATGGTTGTACAGGTTGTTCTCTTACTAACGACTTTTCTTTTTGCTCTTCTATTAACCGCTCAATATCTCCAGGAGTCTAAAACCGAGAAAAAAATTAGTTCATGCAATTAGCAGGAAATACTCGAAAACTATACCTTAGCATGTATTACAATAGAATCGATGCATTCTTGAGTACTGAATTTCCAATGCTTGTTTTTTATAGTAATTCGTCCTTTCGGAGGCAACATATGAACTAATAATATTAGATTAATGGCCACTCTTGAATCTATAAAAACAACAATATAATGTCATAATTACAAGTTTTTGATGGTACACACCGATTGTTAATTCATCTTCCTCCAGTAAGAGGAGAAGGTTATACACATTACTATCTTCTCTAATATTTTTTAAGTTTTTCACACAGCTGTATAATGCTGGCCACTTTGAGTAGATATTTGAACCACAATCTGGATGTAGTTTGTCGAAATCAATGTTTACCTAAAATTTTAAAGCAAAGATTACTCCTGAATATTCGTAAAGGGCTTTAAAACTAAGAAATAAGGATAAATTTTATAACTCATAAGTATACCAATGACTCGCATATGTTGCTGTTTTCTGTTAAAATTGGCCAATCTTCAAAAAAAGCATTCACATTTAAGTACTTTTTATTTCGTCTTATTTCAAATGTATTTGTCCACTTTGAAAGAACCTCCTCCCAGGGTTCCCGCCTGTGGGAGAGCCAAACTTTGTCATTTTCTGCTTCCGCTAATGAAAATGATAAATAATTCACCGAAAGCGATAACATTTTAGATTATACCTGATGCTTTGAATAGTTTTGTAGAATTAGTATCAGTATCGTTTTCCTGTCTTCGTTTTCTCAACTTTGGTGGCCCTGCCATCCTGATCAAGTTTTTCGATTTATCTATTAATTTTCCTTTTGCTAGAACTGGCTTGTTTATACAAGAATGCTCTTTTGTTATTGCTGGTACATAGTACGTTCCTGGATTTTCTTTGGGAAACAATTTAATTATTTTCGAAACAATAATCAAATAATCATCGTGCTTAAGTCTGCTGTTAACAAAATTATTTATAAATTTATTGCTATTTTAATCGATTAAAGCTTACTGTTGCAAGATGTAATTGAATAAATATTTTATAATAACATCTACTAAAACATTCCGTTGTTTTCCATCTAAAATATCATGTCTTTTATAATAATTTAACACAGACTTTCCAGAGGAGGAGTCAAGTAGGTTTTGTAGGTCAAATTCTGGGAGTTGAACCCCTTTAAAAAAATTCTCTAACCCAATAAAACTAGCTTGTTTGTTATATTGTGGTATTAGTTCAAAAGACGATAATGACGATGAAGATGAACCTAGTAGTGTCTCTGTACTATCTGTATCGACCACATCGACCGTATTTGTTGTATTTATGGCGTTTAGAAAAATAAACGGCGTTTTTTCAGTTATCTGAATAAAATTAAATTTAATAGCATAAATCATCACCTATCCCTTATTTTTTATGCATGTTACTGGTACTGCACTACTTGTTGATGGTTGCTCTTGACTTAAGTGTTTTTTAAGCTTTATTCTTAACCCAATTGACGGTACTAATTCTTTCAGCATTTCATCATCCATTTCATACATACTTTCTAACGTCATATCATTTTCTAAACAAAATACTCCATTATAAACTTACAAAAATCAGCACGAATAAATATTGATCTACAAAATAGCGTAAACATTTTCCGGAAAAATATGTAACTTTCTTTTTTTAAATAGAACACCCTGTATATTTTTTTACAAAATCACATTCTAAATCAATTTCTCTTTACAAAGGTGTATCCCAAGTATCTACCATTTTGCTTCATAATATTATGTCCAATATTAGAGCGGCTTGTTTATTAATTAGGTATACCTACAATGAACACCAAGAGAGGAATTCTATTGACAATTTTTTTTGTACATAATCACGTTACCTTTTTAAAAAAAAATTGTCTTATCGAATATAATTCGACCTCATTTTTCAATCTACAAAAAATTGACATTTGCACTCAAGTGCCAAAATGCCTAAGGTAATTTATTTCGACCTTTTTGAGCATTATTAATGCAAGAAAAAAGCCCTCGCGCTGCGCGCTCGAGCTTTTTTCAGATTAATAATGCTCAAGAAGGTCTCAATAAATTTAATGTACATGCATTTTGGCACTTTTGTGCAAATGTCAATTTTTTATCGATTGAAAAATGAGGTCTTGTTATATTATAACTGAAAAAAGCAAAGCAACATATTTTTCCGGAAAATAAGTACCTATAGGCTATGGAACAAAATTGATTGCACCATTTTGTAGAACATATGTCTTTTGAAAATTTTGTTATTTAACGTTTTCTTTGTATCTTGAAAATTTTATCAGAAATAAGCTACACAATGAAAAATCAGCCCCTGTATACTAAATTTGTGTTTTTAAAATTCACTTGTTGGGGCTTGCTTTCTCATGCTAGCACAACTTTTTTTGGTAATTACAAATTTATCAGTTAATGGATAATAAACGCAAACCTATTCATAATAATAATTATTACGGTACCTAAGTGTAATTGTTTGCAGTCAAAGTTATATTCATATTAAAAGCATTTGCACCGTTTGCTATTTTTGCGCGCCATTACTACTTCAATACATGTGTCCATGTGTGTGAACCACGTGTGAACAAAATAAAACATTGTGCAATACTATTTAAATGCCGTAATAATGTAGGTACCTAATAAACTAATTTCAAAAAAATTAATAACTTACCTTTAAATTTCGGAATTAACTGGCTTAATCCCCATTTTTCTAATACTTCTTCCATAATCACAAAACAAAAATATATTGACACGTACAAACTAACCGAACCAAAGATGAATCAGAAATGTCGCGTCCACCAGTTCACCACGCATTTCTTTCAAACTGCAAAATTGCATTTTTTCAAGTGTATCGCTTGTTCGTTTAAGAAAATAAAGTCAACACAAAGGAATAATTAGTTACGTTAAATTTAAAGATAGTTTTTAAGAGTATACCAAAGATTGGTTTAATAATTAAGGAAGTTTGCAGGAAGTATGTACGGAATTCACTGGAATACTAGTACGTTTTTAATTAACACAACAATTACTTAACTTAAAAAATAGAAAACTTTAAATGAAGGAATAGTCGCAAATTTGAGGAGAATCATTTGTAAAAAGTTAATGCAACACTTCGTAGTTTCAATCCAATTATTTCCTGCAAGAAATTATGTTGATTCTCTAGAATATCTCATATGGTCAAATAGAATAATAAAAAAGTTCTGGCGATTAAATATTGCTGAGTAAACTAATATACTTGCTTTCAAGTATACCTTTTTCTGTGTGTAATCTGTGGTGATGATAGGCGCTTAGAAAATGTAGTACTAGCCCCATTGTTTTCAGTTTAATGTAGAAGCTATATTTGCCGACTGTATTAACTGTAATCCTAGAACTAATCTCTACTAATAGAATCATCAAGAGCTATTAGAAAATATAATTTATTAAATACAGCCCCCTCTCCTATCGGTTACAGGGCCTACAATTTAAAATGAAATATAAAGTGGAAGAGGAAATTATTTCTTGTATCTGATATAAATTTTTGCCCTCTTTAACACACGGTCTAGGGTTATTACCTTTTAATTTTTGCTGATTTTTAAACAATAAGTTTATGATAAAAAAATCATTTCAGGGGCCAATGTATGTGGCTATATGGGTCCCGACTCAAGGCACAAAGGCTATTTAAAAGAAGAAAGATAAAGTAAACCATTTTCCGCGATTCCAAAAATGTAAAACTATACAAGAAAAGAGAGTTTTACCTACTTGTTAAGAAAATCAACACGAGATTTCCTTCCGAACGTTGGCATTGTTTATAGTTAATAGGACGTTTACTTGTTTACTTAAAATATGTCTACCTAAATTTTAAAATTATTGTAAAAAATTTCTTCTATGTGCGTCTAATGACCGTAAATTTAAATCACACATCGTGTAATTAATTGAGACTTTCCGACAAATTTACAAGTTCTGTTAAAGTGTTAAAAGGTATTAAATTAATTAAAAAAAAATTTGGAGAATTTGTAAATCTATTAGAATTTTAACATAATTTTACTCTCTACTTAATTAAAATTCAAACCGATGGTAATGAAATACTACTATTTTAAATAATATCTCAAGCATTTATAAGTTGACTACTAATTAAATCTTCGTTTTAGCTTCCTTAATACGAGCACAACTTAATTTACATATTTTTTGTATCTTCTTTAAAAAATTTAACATGATAACAGTAATTCCCATGAATGAAAGTTTTGAAATAGCCTTTTATTAGATGTAAATAGATGCATATAAATCTAAAATGGCTTAATCAGCCTTTCATGCCTCAAATAACAGTTATTTCGCTAGTTACCCATTAGTTACTTGCAGCTACTCAATTTATTTTCATAACTAGTCTTGAATTTCCTATGATGGAGATTATTTATTTCTAGGTACTTAAGAAAGACATAAAATAACAAAAGAAAGCAAGTGCATAGAAATACTATAATTGTGTAAAAGTACAAAGCCGACTCTTATAATAATAATCCTCATGTTAAATTATAATTAAAAACCGCAGAGAGGTAATATACTGAGGTATCATCTTTTAATTGCAAGTTACTGGAGCATCAAGGTGAATGAATATTTTCTTAAAGAAATGTAACCGTCAAACTAGAGTATACAAGCCAGCATCCCAATTTCCGATTGAGAGGGTCCTGAGCTTCAAACCAAAAAATTTCTAAAAGAATCACAAGCCACTACGTGGTTCCTCGTAGAACCCACGAATTTTTTAAAAACTTTTTTGAGCATAAGAATAAGTATTTTGATTTTTGCCCATTCTGCCCAAATGACTCCATAGGAAATGTACTTATTTATAGTGCTGTCTTATAAGTTTTTTTACTTATTAATGCCTGAAATTTGGAGAACGGTGCCAATGGATATTTTCATCAATCGTGAGATTGATAGGTCTTTACAATAGGCAAGGCCTAAAGACTTGAAGACAACCAAGACACCAAGACCTAGGAAAGACGAATTTGCCATTATTTCGTTTTTTGGGCTAGAGTTTGGTCACAATTGAAGCGACGAGAATGGCCTCGAGATTTAATTTGAGGCAGTACCGAAAACGATGAAAGTTTTATCAAAACCATCACATAATGGTCTGTTGAACCAAAACAATAGATTTGGGTGCGAGGAAATGTCTTAATTATTGCATTTGATTATCATGATCGCACTTGAGAACCTCTGATCCAGATTATCACATCTTAAAATCTACCAATAATAAATCTTCACACATTATTTTAATATGTCGTGAGAAACTAAATATTGTGGTCTATCATTAAAAACCGCTCGTTAACAAGTATTTTATTAAATATTAATAAATCACGTTGTCTATAAAAAATTTAAATTAATAATTTATAAAGTTTTCATCAATTTAACATAAATTAATAGACAACATTATTTTTTTCTTTTAATTTTGTCTAATAATGTGATTATTATTAAATTATATCAAAATTATTAACTTGTTGCGAAAAAAATAGAAAGGAAACGGAAACCACTTTCAATATTTGATAAATAATTAATAAGAACGGAATTGCTTAAACGAACATCACGTCTGCCATAGATCTATCTTCTCACTAATTTAAATTGCAAATTTTTCTTCGACATCGGAAGATCTTCAATCAAATTCTACTATACTATTGTATGCAATTTATTTAAAAAATATGTTTTTCTTCAAACGTCAAAAAAAGTTGAGATTTTGTTACTGAACAAGTAAGGTTAAAGCTCCTAGGAGGTAAAAGTGAACTTTTAGGAGGTAATAGTAAATTCTTCGTTTTGTCTGACAAGCCCTACTGACTAGCCTAAAAAAAGTGACATTTTTACTCCTAATAAAACAATCTACTATTTTTTAATTAATAAAAATTTTCTTGTTGGACTTGATGCAGTTTGCAATTCTGAAAATTATTAGACTTGGTGATTTTCTCTAAACTACACTGAACTACACCTTTGCCTTTATCTGATCAAGTGCGGCTTCTCGAGTCTCTACCAATACCAGTGTATTTTCTTTCTTTTGTAAAGCAGTAACCAATTTCTTTAATATTTCTATGTCATAACAATAATGATAACCGACAATTTTGAATGATGACTTTCTTTTTTAATAATTTGCTTATTATTTTAATAATATAACTACCTCGATAACTATACTTTGTAGAAGTTTTCCACTTGACGTTTTTCATTTTGCGCTAGATTAATATATTAATCTAGCGCAAAATGAATTATAAAAGTAATTTATATATAAATTACAATCTAAGATTAAATAAAAGATCGTCAGTTTAATTAATCGGCGTTTATATTTTTTTAACCTACAGTAATTATATCAGGATCGGACGATTACTTATTTTATTCAATTACCTATTGATCAGTAATTGAAAACGTGAATGGATTCTTGAACCTTCAAGTCTATTTGAAAGTTATGCCCTTATTTAGTTTAATTTTAAAATTAAAAAACCACAAATTTGTAATTTAAAAATAATTATTGCTCAAATTTCGCAACCGCCAATAATTTGGTTAATACAGTGTAAATCCTGTAATGAGTAGGTTAAACGTCATCTCATCTTGCAAAATGTAATAATAAAAATTATATCGTGTTCCTATTACATGATTACTTGATGAACACTCCATAATATGCATATGAAAGCAATAAATTTGTTTGTTGTCCTGTGTTCTTAAAAAAAAGATTTTTCATTTTTAATGGGACTCATCTTTAAATTAATTTGCAAAATAATGAAAATAATTATTGTATTTATTTTTTTTTCACAACTAAACGTACGTGACATTAAATTAATTAAGTTTCGTGTTAGTTGTGCGAGGAAAGCCTTTAGGCTACCCAATTAATGTATTTTTAACGGAATTAATAATTATGTGATAGAAAAATATTGCAATGCGTGGGTGATAAATAAAAGACCCTGAAGATTGAAGATTAATGAAAATAGTAAAAGGAGACCTTGACTGAAACGTATATTTTAAGAGCTTAAAATGCACAGTGTTAACCTGTTTTTCGCAGTTTTCTGACGCCTAAAAACCTTTCATCAGAATGATATAGTTTCTAATGGTTCATGGACTCTCATGAGTTGTAGTTACAAGGGGTGTAAGGTCCAAAAAAATTTGTTTTGTTGTAAATCTTTAGAATATTTTACATCATAATGTAAATATCATTCATTGATGAATAAAATAGTTCATTAAACTCGTTTCATTCTATCAATGAAAAAATCGTCGTTAAAAGAGGTCATTGATAGGAAAAGACGATCTTACATTGGAAAGGCAGAACTAAAGTGACTGTCGAGCATAAATTTGCAAAATTTTATTGCAATGCGTTTCATTAAATTTTTGAAAAATGGCCACTACAGGTAGACGCATTTACTTTTACGTAACGTTGCATCAGTGTGAAGAAATTGTAATTTTGTGTCCAAAAAAATCGTCATTTTATTGCAGAATTAATGATCTAGAACTAGAATAAATACATACTTAGTTTATGCCATCATCGGTTTTACTTTCGTTTTTTTTTAAATCTTAGTTTAATTTTTTTGCAAATTTCATAAGAAGTGATTTGCTCGTGTGACTGTAATTGGAAGCTTTCGAAAATAGTTTAACACTCAAAATTATCAACTGTGGGCTTACTAATTAATAAAAGTAATTTATAATTATCTTGTAGTGATCTTAACTTAATGGTATATGTTGTGGTGTTGGATGAAGTCATTAGGTGGCATTTTTCAAATGTTTCGAAAGACCCATGCGTGTTTTTGTAAATGGCGTAAAAATTCTGATTGATTAGATCTGTGCATAGGGAATGAAGTAATCAGTAGTTTTGAAAGATATGTTTGAACATAAATGACCGTAATCTCAACACCAAGAGTGTTAATGAGCAATTGTGTTAAAAAATAGTAGCAACGACATAGGAAAAAATATAATAGAATAATAACATGTGTGTGTCTTCAGATGTAATTGCCAAATAGGAATACAAATTTTATTGTTGATTTCTAAGAAAATTTATATTTTAAAAGAAGTTTTGCTTGTTTTTTTAACTACCAACAATGCAAAAAAAATTTTTCAATACAAAAGTTATTGAGCTTTCGTTCTAAATTTTTGAATTTAGAGCCGTATGCCACTATACTAATTTCAGTTCTGAAATCAGCTTTTGCTCTAAATTTTTGAACTTAGGGCCGTATGCCACTATACTAATTTCAGTTCTGAAATCAGCATTAAATTTTAACTCTGCTCCATCTTAGGAGAAGAATTCAAAACTTATAATCAATAACTAAATCAAATTTCTATTTTCAGATCGCGTTGTTGTATACGAAGAAACAATAGAAGAACTTCTAACACATATGTCAAGAAACTTCAGCAATAGGTGATTTTTCTACGGCTGTATTTTTAACTTTACAAGCCTTTCTCGAGGTATCAGACTATGAAAATAAATAAAAAGCAAAAATAATATTAAATTAAATTTCTATTTTTCAGGTCATTTCCACTGGATGAGTTCTGTATTTTTGTTTAACGCTAATTTTTTTAATTTTCAGCAGCGACATAATTATACGTTTTTTTCGGAATCGAGTTTAAACTTCCGCGTACGCGTTATTAAAATCGAGTCCAATGTTGGAACGTTGGAAGCTTGATGTAAGCTTTTAATAATTCGTTATTTGGTTTTTGCTCCAAAAATAAGTGTATTTTTATCAAGTGTATAGTGTTCAATACTAATTGCTCGTTGAATTCGTTTTAAAATTAAGTGAGTGGGTGATGGAGTCAGGAGTAGATTTTGGCATGGTGAATGAAGCATTCGCTTAGAGCCCATCAGCAAAAAGGTAATTAATTTATTGTTATTTTAAAAAGGATGTAAACAGACTCAACGATTAAATTTGCACTATGCGCCTTCTTTGAAATATAGTTTTTGGAATATTAATATCTAAATACGTCATTTTTGGCCATTGTTTCATTCACAAGCAGATAGTTCTTATAGTGAGCATCGACTTTCGCAGCAATAAGTTACTTCAATAAGACGACATGTCCTATTAGTAATACAAGGTCCCATTTGCATTTCTTTAAAAATTAATATTTTTACATAAAGGTTCTAAGTGCTACATATTACCATAAAAAGGCTGTTTTGGTAGAAAAAATTTGAAATTGTCGAGTTCTAATTGCATGCTACTTAATGGGATTTTAAAACTTCAATTTCCTATATCTCCGTATGTTAAATTTGTCAAATAGAACCTTGTAATACCAAGGTAGCGATGTCGCCTAATATTTAGTGCTTATTCAACCATTTAAAAAAAATTCATTCTCAGATCAAGAGAAAATCGGTGTAATTCACTTGATGACTCCTCTGGTAATAAAGCACAGCGACGATACTCATAATTAGTAGATACTTAAAAAAATACAATTAAAGTTTCAAAATTTCTTAAATATCTTGTAAATTAATCGAGACATTCTTACGATTTCCCAACTTTGTAATATTTGATCTTTAAACACGCAACTTTACTCCAATTTAACAATTTTCGTAACTCTCCGTTTTACGTATTCCCCATGCATACACACGATGTTAAAACAGTTTATAATTTATAAATTTAAATAAAAGAGAGATCAAAACTTCAAGATAAGAGGAAATATGGCTCTAGAAAGAAACGACAGTACAATGACAATACCTAGTTCTCTCTATTTTTCTCTAGTTTTCTCAATATATCTCTTGTTATTTTAATCGCTAGCTATAAGAAAAGTCTTCTGAAACCTTACAGCTTTCTTTAGGCAATCTGTATACTATCTAACTGCACAATTATTTAACAATCATTCAAAGAGATTTTTCATTTGGAAGGATCACTTGAGAAATAATTACAGTAGATACTATATAATTCTTCAAAGAAAGTGTTTTTATATTAAATAACTAGAAGCGCTGCTTTTTTGTTAAAAAGTCTCTTCGGTGAGCCTAAGTAATAATATAAAAGAACTGAATGTATTAAATAACAATTATACGTAAACAATCATTAATTTCCTAGAAATAATTGTAAAATTACTAATTATTCCGTGATCTCTCACTTAATACTAGTTAATTTAATTTTAATTATCCACCTTTTTGTTTATTGTAGTATACTATTATTAATGATTATACCTTCTATTTTTACGTTAATATTTACATTCGTGTATTTATTAGAAAAAATAACAGCTTTAAGCATCAATTTTTCACCTTTTTTCCTTTGCGCAAACCCGATTGTTAATTTTATAAAATGTATACTTTCTACTGTAACAAATAATGTAGGTTGGTAGTTGTTTGGTACCTACATATAAATAAAATTGATGACATTTCCGGTAAAATGGTTTACAAGTGAAATAAAAATTTGTATTGTTGTTGGTACCTAACCTACGTTTCGTATTTATTAAATTATTGTTATAAAAAAGAATTAAATTTTTTACAACTCTATTAAAAAATGAATAGTTATTTTAATACATAATAAAAGAAAGATTTCACTAGGAGGAAATTTGATTAAATTAGGTTTAACATTTAAGTCGTTCGGAATAACAAGTTTTTGATCAATTGGTGGTAATTATAATTTTCTAATCTATGCATCCATTTGTAGAAATTCTTATAAATTTTAAATTGCTTTATGGGTTTAAGTGGTTTTATTTTGAAAGTCTAAATTATATTTTTCAATCACTTGGTCGTGTTATACATATTTAAATTTCTTTAAATTTACTTTTTGATCTTATTATGTAGACTTTTAGTTTTGAGAGATTGGCTGGGCGGAGCTAATGCGCTACGACGAAAATGTGACCAATCGCATGTAGGCCTGGAGCTATAGTGCACCCGAACTAAACCATAAGATACAAAATTTAAACCTTTACAGTTCGAAAGAACATAAAAAATAAATAATAAAACCGCCCGTCTGCCAGTCGTAATTCGCTTTAATTCTTGAGCAGCGCTAGAAAATCGGGTTTCTTTGGGTTTAACTACACCATAAGATATATGGCCGGTCTGGAAAATAAGTCAAAAGAGTCATCAACTAAACCACAAGATACATGAACAAATTACATATCAAAAGTATTTTTCGGATAAATGCGGCAGATGGTGTTTAATATATAGCCTTCATAGCTGTAGACGCTTTCCAAGTTAACGTCTTTTTAAGCAAACGAGGTTAGAGAATGATTTCATAGCTAGTTTAGGGTTGATGATACGACAAAATTTTATGAATATAATTTATTTATGACTACAGTATCTAAAACTTCTATTAATAATTTTTGTTATTACTATGGACGGTTATCACACAATTTTGACTCGAACTGTGCACTTTTTTAAGTAAACGTCGGTGGAAAGTAACTTTATAACTTAGTTTAGGGTTGATGATATGAAAAATAGTTATTAAGAGTAATTTATTTATTATTACAGTATCTATAACTTCTATTAATAAAATTTTTCAATTGTATGGACGGTTTTCCCTGTATTTGTACTCAAACATCGCTTTTGTTGCAGTAAACGAGCTCATTTTCTTTTTCTTCGAAGGCGTCTACCGCCATAAGGATACACTTAAAAGCTTCAGCTATGGTTTATTGGAAAACTACATAGAAAAATGGAAATTTTTTATGTACGACTTGTTCATGTACCGTATGGTTTAGTTAAACCAAAAGAAACTCGAGTTTCTAGCAAACCTTTCGAGTTACAGCGGCTACTTACGACTGGCAGACGAAGGGGGGGGGGGTATGGTTTAGATCAGATTCACAATAGCTTCAGGACTAATAGAGTAGCATCAATTTAGTGATACCTAGAGAGAGGTAGTACTCGCTCCCTTCATCTGTACTAAGCAAGTTATTGTCAATCTCTAAAAAAATCAACGTCTACAAATAGATGGTCATCAAAAATATTACAAGAGAGAGTCCTTACGTTCTTAAAACCATCCAATGACCAATCTTTGTTTAACCCATTAACGCCAAGGCACAAAAATTTTTTTTTTTGATTTCACAAAAATTAAAATAACCTAAAGTTGCAAAAGGTCATAAGAAACAATTTTTTTTGCTGTCGTCATATGAGGACGCTGGGCGTTAATGGGTTAATACATAGACGACCCGACCATGCTGATGCTAAGAGATATCTTCACTTCGGTTGAACTTTATGAGCAGAACTAAATCGTAAAGCTGTTCAAAAATTTTTAGTTAATAAATGATTACAGTTTTACATAATAAATTTACAGTTTACCTAACGTATTATTAACTTAAGTGGGCTGTAAATGTATAAGATGACTTATTCAAGCTTAGAAAATTGCTTTTTACGTGATTGACAGTGACTAGAAGATATCTTATTGATGTTAAAGTAAATTGATTATTATATGCCGTCGGTGTTATTGTTTACAGCAAATCTGATTATTTTTCCTCTATTGTTTCCAATAAGTTACGGAACAACGCACAATAGCAGGTAAACGAGACATATTTTGAAAAGTTATTGGAGAAAAAAATTAATTCGTTTAAGTTTTCCACTTTTTAATCCACAGAAGCGAATATTCAATTAAAGTTTTTCTTATAACTGTAATTTATATTTAAAATTATTATTATAATGTTTATGTTTCGTGATGTTGTAGACGTTTTTAGTAGACAATCATGACATTTTAATTAAAATAAATATAAATAAAAACAATTACTTTTTTAATTCACTATTAGGTCATTAGTCTCACTATTGACACACTGACACACACGAAACTTGCATTGCTATCCTATCAAACCTGTTTTAATTTAATTAATCGATTTATTTCGCCTGAACAATACCAGAGTATTAACATTTATTTACAAACCAAATTGGAATGTTGGAATGTTTAGTTCATTTTTGACTTCGATATGCATAAACAAAAGATTGGAATTTTTTCAGTACCTACTTATTATTTGTTAGAATTGGGCATTCAGGAATCCATAAACAAAATTACTAATACATCATAATAATCCTTCATAGACGATAATAATATTTTGTACTTTAATACTCGTCACATTTCTGGTAAAATTATTATTTCAAAATTGATCTTTAATAGTCAAATTTGACATATCTCAGAAACATGTTATAGAATAGAAGATGTTAAATTGGGACTTTTCAATGTCAATTTTAGCTTGTAAAAGTTACGCTTTAAAGAGGTCAGGATTATTTTCTCTCAGTTACGGATGACATGCTTTGAGACAAGAATTGTAACAATATCTTCTTCTTCATTATTTAGTTTCTCCGAAGGGAGGTTGCTTATCGTAATTGTTATGTCGACCTTAAATGCCGTTGTTCTGTAAAGCACGATTTTCGTCTTTCAAAACCATCAGACACTGAGATATTTTAATTAAGAAATGCATTGCTATCCCATGCTGCGTTTTTCCAATATTTTTTTCTGAATGATTGCAAATTGTATAACGTAACATTTAGAAGAAGAAAGCTTTTCTCTTTACGGAATTTTTAATTCAGAGTTCGACTTTCCACGTCATAGAGATTCCTTCAGAAAGCTTTTTGGAAAATTCATTATTGGTGAAGGTGGAGGAGGGCAAGTAGCGAAAAACATTGATTTAAATAATGGAAATTCCGTATAACAATTCAAGGAGTTACTAATCTTTCATTTACGCTCTTTGATGTCAAAATTTTGTTAAAAGCTCAGTCTTTCTTTCAGACTATATTTGCAACAATATTTTTATAAAGTTTTTGTTAGGTTAGTTAACGAGAGACCATGGTATCTCCTGCTGTAAGCATAAGCATGCCGGACTTCTCGGTCATACAGATTTAACATGTAAAATCATGCTTGTAAAGCATAACATTTTCATAACAAAGCATAACTTGTAAGCTAACATGTAAAGCATAAAATTCTGCATCTAAATCAATAATCAAAATTCATTTTGAATTTTTATTTATGTTTCAAGGCAATTTTCAAGCTATTTGGTAGCTAGCTTTCAAGCTAGTTGTCCAGGTTTGGTAATTTCCAGCTTGCAAATTGATTTTATATATAAATTTTCAAATAATAGTTTGAAGGCATAAAATTCTGCATCTAAATCAATAATCAAAATTCATTTTGAATTTTTATTTCTGTTTCACGGCAATTTCAAGGCAATTTTCAAGTTATTTAGTAGCTAGCTTTCAAGCTAGTTGTCCAGCTTTAGTAATTTCCAGCTTTCAAGTTGATTTTACAAAAGAAATCTTCAAATAATAGTTTGAAGGCATAACATTCTGCATCTAAATCAATAATCAAAATTCATTTTGAATTTTTATTTATGTTTCCAGGCAATTTTCAAGCTATTTGGTAGCTAGCTTTCAAGCTAGTTGTCCAGGTTTGGTAATTTCCAGCTTGCAAATTGATTTTATATATAAATTTTCAAATAATAGTTTGAAGGCATAAAATTCTGCATCTAAATCAATAATCAAAATTCATTTTGAATTTTTATTTATGTTTCACGGCAATTTCAAGGCAATTTTCAAGTTATTTAGTAGCTAGCTTTCTAGCTAGTTGTCCAGCTTTGGTAATTTCCAGCTTTCAAGTTGATTTTACAAAAGAAATCTTCAAATAATAGTTTGAAGGCATAACATTCTGCATCTAAATCAATAATCAAAATTCATTTTGAATTTTTATTTATGTTTCCAGGCAATTTTCAAGCTATTTGGTAGCTAGCTTTCAAGCTAGTTGTCCAGGTTTGGTAATTTCCAGCTTGCAAATTGATTTTATATATAAATTTTCAAATAATAGTTTGAAGGCATAAAATTCTGCATCTAAATCAATAATCAAAATTCATTTTGAATTTTTATTTATGTTTCACGGCAATTTCAAGGCAATTTTCAAGTTATTTAGTAGCTAGCTTTCTAGCTAGTTGTCCAGCTTTAGTAATTTCCAGCTTTCAAGTTGATTTTACAAAAGAAATCTTCAAATAATAGTTTGAAGGCATAACATTCTGCATCTAAATCAATAATCAAAATTCATTTTGAATTTTTATTTATGTTTCCAGGCAATTTTCAAGCTATTTGGTAGCTAGCTTTCAAGCTAGTTGTCCAGGTTTGGTAATTTCCAGCTTGCAAATTGATTTTATATATAAATTTTCAAATAATAGTTTGAAGGCATAAAATTCTGCATCTAAATCAATAATCAAAATTCATTTTGAATTTTTATTTATGTTTCACGGCAATTTCAAGGCAATTTTCAAGTTATTTAGTAGCTAGCTTTCTAGCTAGTTGTCCAGCTTTGGTAATTTCCAGCTTTCAAGTTGATTTTACAAAAGAAATCTTCAAATAATAGTTTGAAGGCATAACATTCTGCATCTAAATCAATAATCAAAATTCATTTTGAATTTTTATTTATGTTTCACGGCAATTTCAAGGCAATTTTCAAGTTATTTAGTAGCTAGCTTTCTAGCTAGTTGTCCAGCTTTGGTAATTTCCAGCTTTCAAGTTGATTTTACAAAAGAAATCTTCAAATAATAGTTTGAAGGCATAACATTCTGCATCTAAATCAATAATCAAAATTCATTTTGAATTTTTATTTATGTTTCCAGGCAATTTTCAAGCTATTTGGTAGCTAGCTTTCAAGCTAGTTGTCCAGGTTTGGTAATTTCCAGCTTGCAAATTGATTTTATATATAAATTTTAAATAATAGTTTGAAGGCATAAAATTCTGCATCTAAATCAATAATCAAAATTAATTTTGAATTTTTATTTATGTTTCAAGGAGATTTTCAAGCTATTTGGTAGCTAGCTTTTAAGCTAGTTGTCCAGGTTTGGTAATGTCCAGCTTTCAAGTTGATTTTACAAAAGAAATCTTCAAATAATAGTTTGAAGGCATAACATTCTGCATCTAAATCAATAATCAAAATTCATTTTGAATTTTTATTTATGTTTCCAGGCAATTTTCAAGCTATTTGGTAGCTAGCTTTCAAGCTAGTTGTCCAGCTTTAGTAATTTCCAGCTTTCAAGTTGATTTTACAAAAGAAATCTTCAAATAATAGTTTGAAGGCATAACATTCTGCATCTAAATCAATAATCAAAATTCATTTTGAATTTTTATTTATGTTTCCAGGCAATTTTCAAGCTATTTGGTAGCTAGCTTTCAAGCTAGTTGTCCAGGTTTGGTAATTTCCAGCTTGCAAATTGATTTTATATATAAATTTTCAAATAATAGTTTGAAGGCATAAAATTCTGCATCTAAATCAATAATCAAAATTCATTTTGAATTTTTATTTATGTTTCACGGCAATTTCAAGGCAATTTTCAAGTTATTTAGTAGCTAGCTTTCTAGCTAGTTGTCCAGCTTTAGTAATTTCCAGCTTTCAAGTTGATTTTACAAAAGAAATCTTCAAATAATAGTTTGAAGGCATAACATTCTGCATCTAAATCAATAATCAAAATTCATTTTGAATTTTTATTTATGTTTCCAGGCAATTTTCAAGCTATTTGGTAGCTAGCTTTCAAGCTAGTTGTCCAGGTTTGGTAATTTCCAGCTTGCAAATTGATTTTATATATAAATTTTCAAATAATAGTTTGAAGGCATAAAATTCTGCATCTAAATCAATAATCAAAATTCATTTTGAATTTTTATTTATGTTTCACGGCAATTTCAAGGCAATTTTCAAGTTATTTAGTAGCTAGCTTTCTAGCTAGTTGTCCAGCTTTGGTAATTTCCAGCTTTCAAGTTGATTTTACAAAAGAAATCTTCAAATAATAGTTTGAAGGCATAACATTCTGCATCTAAATCAATAATCAAAATTCATTTTTTATTTTTATTTATGTTTCCAGGCAATTTTCAAGCTATTTGGTAGCTAGCTTTCAAGCTAGTTGTCCAGGTTTGGTAATTTCCAGCTTGCAAATTGATTTTATATATAAATTTTCAAATAATAGTTTGAAGGCATAAAATTCTGCATCTAAATCAATAATCAAAATTAATTTTGAATTTTTATTTATGTTTCAAGGAGATTTTCAAGCTATTTGGTAGCTAGCTTTTAAGCTAGTTGTCCAGGTTTGGTAATGTCCAGCTTTCAAGTTGATTTTACAAAAGAAATCTTAAAATAATAGTTTTAAGGCATAAAATTCTGCTTCTTAATCAATAATCAAAATTCCTTTTGAATTTTTATTTACGTTTCAAGGCAATTTTTAAGCTATTTGGTAGCTAGCTTTTAAGCTAGTTGTCCAGGTTTGGTAATTTCCAGCTTTCTAGTTGATTTATAAAAGAAATCTTCAAATAATAGTTTTAAGGCATAAAATTCTGCATCTAAATCAATAATCAAAATTCATTTTAAATTTTTAATTTTGTTTCAAGGCAATTTCCAAACTATTTGGTAGCTAGCTTTCAAGCTAGTTGTCCAGGTTTGGTAATTTCCAGCTTGCAAATTGATTTTACCAATAATTTTTCAAATAATAGTTTGATGGCATAAAATTCATTTAAATTAAATATGAACGATGGAGTCGAATTGTCCAATTAGAATTTTGAGAATTTCAAGCATTGAAATTTATTTTCGTGTGTGATTACATTATTAGTTGTTGATTATTACATAAAGCAATAAAAATATAATTATCTGACATACATTTAGGTACTAACGTAAGCGATTTACCATAGTAATAATGATAGTCTGCCCATCTCATAATTTAAATACGAATTGATGCAACTATGATCCGGTTATATCTATAACTAATTCAAGAATTTTATTTTTATGTAAATTAGTACAAAATTATATAAATGAAATGTGATGGTATTAAATAATATTTAATTAAAATTAATCGTAACGTTTCAGTCTAATGATTTCTAACTATTTAATTTTTGTTTTTATAATGTTCCTTGGTATTTGTTTATTTCGCATCACCAAAATGCATTTTGTGGTTATATCTAGTTATACCTATTTGGTATTTATTATAAACGATTTTTTTACGTATTGTCATTTACGTTATAATTTTATGCACTGTTTCATTTGAAACTGGTAACCTAGTGTATAATTTAGTTTTGTATATTTAAATTTCATTCAAATTCATTTTATAGTTTTAATAAAAAGACAATTTTTCATAGTGGCATCATCACGCTCAACAACCGAAACCATCTAATAAATGCAAAAGTTAGTTTTGTTAAATTAATGAAAGATTTTTATAAAATTTTACCGTAACTAAAATAATAATAACACTTTTGTGATTTGGAACCAATTGTGATTTAAAAGTTTGAGAATTAGTCAAATAAGTCGGAAATTAACAAATAAAAGTGCGAACCGAACAAAGCACAGAGTTAATAAGTAGGCCTCAAGCCTATGAAATTAAATTATTTCAATTTTTTTCTTATTCAATTTTGAGTTTAATTTTGAGTCTAATTGGTACTACTTTTTCTGTAATTTCTAGTTCAATCGATTATTTACGTTTTTTTTTAAATTTACTGCAACTAATTTACATATAATATCGCTTTCCCACAAAAATTAGGAAAAGCTATTGTTAACTTCATAGAATAAGAGAAATTATCTGTAGTAAACTGTACAGTTTTTGAAAATTCAAGCATGATTATTATTTGTGTTTACCATAAGAGTTTATTAAATGGAAAGTCCAATTTGTTAGTACAAAAAAGTACGTTACATAAAACATTTCCATTTTCCAGCATTTTGACCTGTTTTTAAATATCTCGGGAAATACTGATCCAACAAAAAAAAGTTTGATTATTACTTAAAGAAGAAGATATTTAGACAAGAAAAGGTCTTATGACTTTTTTTCGTAGAATGAATAGTTTTTATGTAAAACGAAGTGAAAAATGACTTCCATCTTTCATTTATAGTTAACGCAGCAGACCTATTTATGATTAAATTGATCTAAACTAATTTAAAAAACAAAAGAGCGCTTTTAAGGACGTATAAAATTTCTTATGATATTCGATATTCTCTTTTAGGCTTTATGCAAATTTTCAGCCGAGCAATTTGTTCAATTTGTTGGAAGAGAATTCTAGAATACTTGAGCTTTTAATAATATGCAACTATTTTCAGCAAAAAATTAATATTTATGCATAAACTTAATAGTAATCAGCATGAAACATTTTATTTTATTTTTTGCACAATCAAAAAACATAGTAGGTTGATTTTACCAAATCACTGTATGTGTCCATTAGAAACAATAAAATAATAATTTCGAAATATTTAAACAAAAGCATTAGGGCGGTAAGTGAAACTATTTACTAGTTTTATTCGCGTTACTGGGGCAACACTGTTCTACAGCAGCTGCTATTTTGAATAAACTTTAAAATCATTAATTTTATTTACAACTGTCAACTTCATTTTATTAAAAAAATAATTTATTATTAGTTAGTTTTTACGATTTTGCAAAAAAATAGTATGCAATACTCGGATCGTAAAGTGCTTTTCCGTGCTTTTATTAACAAATCTCAAAAATTGTAAAAACTCGACCCTTGTCGATTTCTTAAATACGTACTTACCGACCTAGTATCGCAATGTACTATTTCAAAAGTAAAGATAAATTAAAGCTAAAATTAGACAATTTTGAAAGCACCAGCTCTTGTCAGTCACTTGTAGTTCAATTGTCAAATATTTTTGAAAATTAACTTTAACTTGTAGAAAGAACATAATTATTTCATTTATTATAATTTGAATGCATCAAAAGTTTCATTTAAGAAACCGGAAGTTTACAATATTTCTAGAAAACCGCCCAATAAAATGTTTTTATTTCTTCACTATAATATGCTCCTGTAATTTAGAACATTTTTTTAAAAATTCTATCGTAAGGCAGTAATTTAATTAATACGAAATGTGACGTCACGCAATCAACCGACTGCCATGGCAACTGTCGCGCTTTTGTTCACTGAAGTAACCTATTAATATAATATTATATGTTTTATGAACCTCCGGTAAAAAGTTGAACTTTAACCTCACTTATTTAGTAACAAAATGTCAACTATTTTGGGCTGACCACTGAATTCATAGCAACTCCAACGACCAATTAACAACTACATCGAGTTATAATGTTCTAATGATTTGTCTTTTCATCTCAAAGGATTGAGTTTTCTTTCCATTAACATATCTTATGGTACCATCTAGACCTCATTCAAGTCTCTTTGTGACTTATTTATTTATAATGCATATAAAATTATTAAGTTGTAAAGCTTTTGACTAATTTTATTTAATTAGCTTTCATTTTTCAACGCGAGACGGTTTTTCAAACGAGCTAAAAACTAAAATTTGTTCTTCATGATTAACTTTCATTTTAATTTTTATTCATGCTTTAGTTATAAGCGATTATTAGAAATCGTCATCAATTAAAAATACAGCACAAAACAACTTCTAGATTTTATACAAAAAAAGCCACTAAATGCACCATTATAAAATGTCAAGAATTAGAGAAATCGCTGATCTAATTGGAATTTTTTCAACGTATAAAAATATTTATCTTCAATTAAAATTATTATTGGTAGATATTATGTGCAGGCACTCTGCAGGTGTATGATTGGCAGGGCCGGCTTAAGCCTTTTTGGAAATCAGAATTCCTCCAACTACCCTTTCATGTTTTTTATTTTTTTTCTTCTTTTACCAGGGTTTCTCTTATTTTCTATCTTGCCTTGAATCTTATCTCTTATCTTATCTGGGCAGGTTTTTAATATTACGACTGATTAGTTTTTGGTTCCTAACGTGGTCGCCTCAGATTATACAATGAATTTGTCTGAAGACTCATAATTAAAAAGTTTTAAGTCTTTTTTCAATATGTTTGGTATTGGTCTCGGTATAGGTCTAGGCTTTGGCATCCCATAGTGAGTTTAGACACTATAGCATCTCACAAATAGCATTCTAAGAAATAAATTTAAGTCATGACTCAGTGGCGTAAATAACGGGCTCGCAGGGACCGTCTTGCGAGAGGGCCCCAAGATCTATAGTCCCCAAAACACCGTTTAATATCAAAATTAGTTATAAAATCCATTTACGGTTAAGTAGAATGATTATTAACGGTGGGTAGGGACCTCACTCTGGATATTGCGGGAGGGCTATCAATCTCTTAGTTACGCCACTGTCATGACTACAAAGTACACTGCTTCTGACTGTTTCATCGTTCGTCCTTCTCTAAACGGTTGCATATTGCGGTTGAGCGACTTCAGTAGTCATTATCTTAGTAGATACACCCAAAGTTCTGTTCAAAATCGGTCAACATGTTATCCGATATCATTGCTAATGTCCCTACTATATTTATTAAGTTCTGACGATTAGGTCAATGGAATATTTTTTGTGTGACCCCTGTCCCCTCGATCCGGAGCCGATGATACGCACTTTTATCTTTAATTGAATTAAATGCAACAAATGTTAAAGCTCAGTAAGTAATTTTTATTTCCAATCAATTTTTATACCTTGCACTAGACATTTAAGTTTATACGGAAGTTATTTAGAAATAACTAGTAAATACACCTTGTAATGAAACTCTCATTTCATGTATGTACTTATTACATTTCCAATAGCACGTACTATAATAAATTGATTGCCAGTTAAGTACAACATCTAGGCTATAGCGTCAAAGAAGCACTCACCCGACTGTTCTTCTATGTTTATGTACTTCTATTAAACTATATTTTTTTTTAAATTAACAAACCGGATTGTTTGTTACTTGCACATTTGTTAAGTGTGTTCTTTATTGATGTTTATTAAAAAGTAATGATAACCCCGTTAACTATGCTACCTTTTAATTTTTTTCGTCTAATATAGGTTAATATCTTTTAATTTAATCGCGCGCGACGATTGAGGTCGTGGATTGGAAATTAATATCACACAAATTATTAGATTAAGTGCGTAATGAGAATCTATAATTTAGAATTTAAAATCGATAAATTGTCGATAATTTGCGAAAGAGTTTATGGCTTTGTATAAGGAGAGACGCATTATGACCAGCAGTAGTAAGTACATAGTTAAGTTCTTGAGAGTTCAAAATGAAACGTTGTATACTAATGATAGTGATACCCTCTATACAGGGTGTATTTAAAGTAACGGAGAAAATTTACACCAAAAACTAAACCTAAATTCTAATTCTAATTTAGTATTAGTTCTAAGAGCGTACTAACAGTTTATTTTAATCAAGTTTTTTGATAAAGGGTTATTCGATTAGTTTTTATTTAGTAGGGGAAAGTCGGGGAAAGGTGAGCAGTGCGTAACCGTGCGCATCACTGAATATTTTAATTATACCAAATTTTGAGATATCTCCCTTACTGCAGTTTTGCGGAATATGCTTTACGATTGATTGACGCCATGAGCGGTAACCATCATGTCTCAATTGTCAACAATATTTGCATTTGTCTGAACATATTCTGTTTGCTGTTATTTTGCACGTACACAAATTAAGACGATAGGTCCCTAATTCTAAACCGATTATCTTAAAATATATTAAAAGTGTAGGATCTGGTGCATGTATACATGCAATTTTGTTAAATTTCAATAAACAATTTTTGTGATATGTAGTGATTTGTTATTAAAAACGCGTCCCAGAAAAATCTCAAAAAAGCGGTAAAAAAAGGTTCTCGTCCTAAGCAACACTCAGAAATTCTGACTAGCACTCCTATAAAAAATAAATTGTAGCAAGCTCAAGAGAAGAGAAAATTAAAGAAAAGAAAGATATTAAAAATCAAAAGGTAGCAATGGAAAGAGTAAAAAAAATAATGAGAAACGTAAATCCAAAACTAAGTTCTCTTTCGAGGGATAAAAACTACAAGAGAAATGTACTTAAACTAATCTAGGTTAAATAAATTTTTTTCCATCAATCTATTTATTCTTAATATACTGCGTACCATTACCCCATGGGATGGGGAAATGTGCGCAAATGCAATTTTTCACTTTTGATTTTTTTTTTGATAAAAGAAAAATGTTTGTCAATTCTTATAATACTTGTTGATAGGCTAAATAAGTAGGCTTTCTATTTCCAGTTTTAAGTTTTTCTTAACATTAATATGATGCCTACTAGATCAAATCTTGCTTAGATGCGCACCATTCCCCCACTTTCCCCTAAAATCATAGGTACATACTTTTGAAAATATTGGAAAACTCATTTGCATAATTTAACTTATCAATTCATAAAACTAGAGGCCTTATAAGACAAACAAAGCCAATACAATGAAATTCAAGTATTTAAGGTAAGGATCCCCCAAATAATCATTTATTTTGGTGATTTTTAGAGTCTGATTCGGTTTTATAGTTTAGATACCGAATAGCTTTAGATAAACATCAACATTAAAGGGGTTATTTATATTATTTGAAGCAGTAGGTAAGGTTGATGGGCAATTAAAAAAAATTAAATTAACTTTTACATTAAAAGTTGCAGTAACAGCAGAAATTATAGTCCTGGGGCCGGTAACAGAAAAAACGGGGTGATCGTATTCCGACCCATCTTTTCGGAATAAGCTATTTGAGTGCCAGCAAACACGAAAATCTGATTGGCTTCCACAGGCAGTGGCTTAAGGCCTCAGGGCTGTTAATAATAAATTTCTAATTGGTGAGGAGGGCGGAAACCCACCTGAGAGGGATGCCAAAGTATACTTTTTATGTAAAAAGTAGTTACTTTGCCAGTGGAAAACCCAAATACCATTTCTGAGTTACGAGTTAATGATTGCAGGTGTGTACTATAAAGACGTTAATTTCAGTCCAGCAGCCACGCTCTCAGAGCCACTCTAGAAAGTAGCCAATTTTTTTGGTCGATTCTTTTTATAAGAATAAAAAACTGTTAAAGTTGCATCCCGAATGCTGTCATATTTCTTACTTTTTTCCTTCTTTAAGAATTTCATTGAATGATCCTGGGGCCTTAAGCCAGTGCTTTTGGAAGCTAACCAGATTTTCGTGTTCGCTGGCACTCAAATAGCTTATTCCCAAAAGATGAGCCTGAATACGATTACCCCGATTTTTCTGTTACAGGCCCGTGGTCTATAAGAAAACTTGTGAATATGGGTTTCCGTCGAATTTTCTAAAATATGTTGAAAGTCTTGTGAATATAAGTCTCATGAGCTTAACCCCAAAAAACATATCTTGATAGGTTTCTAACACCTTAAAAGGGGAAAAGTGTAAAAAATATATGTACTAATTTTTTTCGCTATAAAAATATAAATACTCTTCTAGTATTTTGTCTTTTTCTATTAAATTTCATTGAGCTATACTCAGAAAAACGGAAAAAGGTCTGGTTTCGAAAGTACAGCAGTCTTCACCAAATCAAAATTATACCTACACAAAATGTTCCATTAAGGAAAAAGTTGAAAATTGCTGTACCTCCGGAACCAGCCTAGTTCACATTTTTCCAACTGCATAACTAAATGATGAAGACAAAATACTACAATTTGGTCAGATTAACCGAATTCGTGTCTTTAAAAATAAAAAAGTTTGCTATTGTAAACTTTTTTAATGAACATAATATGATAGAGTGTAATTTAAAAAACGATTTCTAAAGTGTGTTGTTTACGATGTAAATCAATTTCTTGGACGTACTTAGGAAAAACAACTGGTGTTTCTTTTTTACATTTCCCATGAGCTTATACAGGTATCGTATCGATGAACTCTCGCGGTCTTCTGAAGGCTTTTCTAAGCAATCCTTTGATAGGTAATTTATGTTATTAAAACCCGACAGAGAACTTGAGTAAAAAGTGTTTAACGATGTTGAAAATTTGAAACATTTTTTGACCAGATTTTACGGAATTTCACTTTTTAGCTTCCGCCTGTTTATCTGCCTTTCTGTAAGCGCTTTTAAAAGGGGTGAAATAAAAATAAATATTATATCTTTAAACAATTGTTTAATTGCCCTTTCGATATTCAAAAAGAGAGTAGAAATAAAAAATAAATATATTCTAGCTATGAAGCCCTGATATCAATGCTATGCTGCTCTTTTTATGCCAGTTAATTGAATTATTGGTAAATAAACGCACCAGTTAACATTACAAACATTGGAATAAATAAAGCAGTATTTGAAATCAATGTTTTTAAAAATCAATACTTTTAGTAAAAAATCCGAGGGTCACTTGGAAGGATATCAAAATACTAGACTTATTAATTAATTATAATCCCTCGACAGGTGAAATTGGTAGTCAGAAATTAACAAAAGTAGATATCATCAATAGTAACCAACACACCCACCGGTAGTTTGTAAATGAGATAGATGTAAAACTGTTTCAGTTGTAACTTTCAGTTATTTTTAATGCTACATAATATTAATAATCCGGTCCAAGAGAATCTCTTTTTAAAAAACAGTTAATTATTCTATTATAATTTATTCAAAGTCATCTTTTAAAGTTATAGTTGTACCGGTGATTATGAAAGTGGCCTAATTTTCTTTTTGTGATATTTAGACTTTTTTGTGCATTAAAAAATCCAAACTGCACAATTGCCAATACCTTTAAGGAATTTAATTTTTGAAATTTTTGAAATAATAATATTATCTATGTTTATACTATTTATAGAGAAGTTAACACAGATTTTTCCAAATTTTTGACTTTCATAATCACCGGCACAATTTTCCTTTTTATAACTATACTTAAAATAAAATAAAAAAAGTAGTTACCTTTTAGGAACAGCAAATCTTCTGTGTTTAAATAATTTATCCATAATAAAAAGAGTACGTAAAACAATAAAATCGTGAAAAATTAAAACAATAAACAATGTTTATACTTCATAGTAACACAATTATAAAATAATATATTTTATAATTTTTTCGCGCCTTTCTTTTATAAACAAAATAATCAAAAGTTCACTAAAACATAAAAGATGATTCTCGTAGATGGTGCATAGACCGACTAATAACACATAAAGTAAACGTATAACCATGTACTTCTTTCCGTCTGCAGAAGAACTGAGTGGAAAAAGTAGGGTTCTCACTCTGCATTAGTGGCATCACCAAAAACACCACCACGCCTGCACTCGCCGTTTCCGCTCTTGGCCTACAATTCACTCACATGTTCGTTCACTAAAGCTGTAATTTATTATTAATAATTATTTAGTTGTATGGCACCGTAGACTGTAACGCTCGCTAGAGTACACCTACTATTATAAAATAATAAAATTAATGTTAATTAAAGCTTAAATAAATTGTGCACGTATAAAAAAATAGAAAAAAGTTATAATCAAATAAAATTTATTACTTTATTTATTACCACTTTCTTCAAAGGTTTAAAGTAAAATTAATCTACGAATAGAATAAATTTCGTGGTCGTAACCGTAACCTGATCGAAGGTTCGTAAGATCCATGAACTTTCTTAATAAAATTTATGATTTGAATTTCAACATAAATGATTAATTTTTGCGACAAAATGCAAGTTTGTGGATAGGTTCTCATGTTCTGTCTAAATTGCGCAATTTAGGAAAAAAAAGCAGAATTATTGTTTATTTAAAATATCATTAAGTAGCTGATGAAATGAGAACAGAGCGCTATACAATTTTTTTAGGAATTCAAAATTTACATCATAATTTGGACAGTTTAGAGAGTAATAAATTAAGTTTTGTATAAATTCAACAAAAAAGAAGAGAAGTACGAATAGTTCTTCAGTCAGTAAGTAAGTGTTTAATACTTCAGAATGTACATACAACTTCAGAAGAATTAGGCTAATTTTTCTAGAAGTGTTTTCTGCCTTTTTTCCAATTGAGTGAAATACTGAAAACATGGCAACATTCCGATATTGTTTCTCTTATTAAAAAATTGAATATTGCCAATAAACTGACAAGGTTAAGGAAATACGTACAGTTATAGTCACACAGGATTACTCGTCTTTTCATTCGCTATTAAACAATTTTTTAGTAAAATTTTCCATGTTTTTCCATTGTTTGAAATAGAAATCTGGCACAGTGAAATATTGGGGATCACTTAAATCTTAATTAAAGTATACGTAAAAGTGTGCTGTTTATAATTGATCATCATGATTGATTATATTAATACTGTTTATTATGGAAATTTCCTGTACCTACATTCTAAATAGATTACGATTAGATATAGTTTTACATAAAAGTAAATATAATAAAATAGGCTGAATCAATGTAACATGAAACAAAATAACAAATTCAAAGTCAGTAGCGCGCGATTTCTTTCTTGAAAATGTTCAAACTAACGCCTGTGATAGAAATCGGCGATGGAAGGTAGTCGATCAGCCTTAAGATTCTTTCGATTATCATTATTACTACTATTTATACACCGTTGTATGTTGATAAGACCAAAGAATTAGATGGGCTTTAGTATGGTACGCAGGAACATAAAAATTGATAGCAGAAAACTCATAGGTGTCAATTTCTTTATTCAAAATCTTAAATCATTGGGACAACCGTAAAATAATCCCTACGTACAACTATTGTTTCCGTACCAAAATATTGCAATAATGAGATACATAAATATCTTATCTGAAATATGTACCATAACTTATACAGGCGATTCAACATATCAAAATAATGCAATTTAGCTAAACATGCCTCATCCAAAAGTAAAGTCCTGCTGAGATATTATAGGCTCTTCAAGTCTTCATTATTGACTGAATGACTTAAGTTACAACGATGAAATTTTGGTAACACAGAGTAATTTTAAGTATGGTCATTGAGAAAAATTTTAAAATTTTTACTCAGGCATTTGCAGACCTCTTTTCAGTCGGTCTGGCAAAATTTGCCTTCGTGCGTCAAAATGCTATCTTGTGACACATGTATTTTAATATACTATTAAAAAATTTATAAGTCATTTTGATAGTTTCAAATACAAATTATTTTAATACTCATGACTAGAGCTCGGATTTATATGCACCAAAATACTTGAAAATATGCGCATATATATGCACCAAATTTCTCTAAAATATGCACTAAAATTGATAAAAAATGATAAAATATGCATTGATATGCAAACAAAAAAATATTTTTTCTTCAAATTTTTATAGATATTTTTTTTATATAAGTACTACCTATAGCCCAGTTTCCAAAGGTTTGAACCTCAGAAAATTAGGAAAGTGCAAAAAAATTCGGTATTCAGATAGATTAAGACATGGCGAAAAATATGCAACAAAGTGTGCATTCAATATAGGGGCCGCTTCATCGAAAAAAATGGACCTGAAGAGGAAAAAATGTGTTTTTTTAAGAATATCTCAGAAAGTATGCGATCTAGAGAAAAATGACTAGACCGCCATTTTATAGACGAAGCATTTTTACAAAACATATGTCCTATAAAGTTTTCCGTTAGAGTAACGGTTTTCCAGAAAAATATGTCATAAAAATGCCATGTTTTCAAAAATATTATTAAGCAGGCGAGCTGAAATATTGCTAAATACGTGCGAGTTGATGAACAAAAAACTGTTTTAATCCAAGATGAGCAGTGATTATATTAAAAAAATCTATATGAATGGAAACCTAAAGATTTCAGCTTGCACCTCGATGTATTATCGTTTACTTCTGTTACATCTTGTACTATTAAACGACAAATGAAATTATTTTTCTACCATATTTTAAAGAATTGATGATATTTTGTGGAAAAAATTGCATAAAAAATTATTCCGTGATGCAAATCGTTCCTTATGAATTATATTTCAAAGTTACATCATGATAAATTGATTATACATTATTTTATAAAAGTACAAGGAATTTATATTTCTTCATTTTATGTAAATTTGAATTTTTTGAAAATTTTTACTTCAAAATAGCTGTAAAATCGTTAATATTAAACGGATTAAAAAAAAATACATACTAATTTTGAAGGAAAATATGTCTACTTTGTGATGCATTAACGAAAATTTACCTAGAGTTTCCAGTTTTCTAGATCTATTGCTTATAGTTGATAAGTAGAGAAAGTGGCGATTTTTTTAAAAAACCCTTCATAAATCTAAAGCACTGTACTTGTTTCAACATCCCTTTCTGGAAATGAAAGATAATAACTTATACTTTAAATATATGAAGCTAGAAGTTTCTCGGATTTACTGGAACTATAGGAGCGGCTGTTGAATTTAAGTAAATCTGTGGAAATATTTGAACTTGAAAATTAGTCTCACGAAACTAATTTCAAAAACAGCTTATTATTGCTTCTAGAGATTTGTAATGCCCCAAAAAGAGATAATTTCATAAACGAACACAGATATATGTACAGGGTGGTCCTGAAATAGTTGGTCAAAATTAAGGACCCGTGAGAATGAATAAAGCTACGACAAATATTAGCTGAAATAGAAGCTTTCTTTCATAATTTTTACTAAAAATGCTTACACTTTCGATATTTATTAACTAAACAAAAATTTTACACAAAAAAAATATTCAAAAAGACATGAAATTCTTATTAATATTTATGTAAGTACCAATAACTAATGACGTACTTCTAGGCATCACATAAACTTCAAACTTTGGCACCAGTGTAGATCATGTCCTCAAGATTTATAAAAAAAGTTGTCAAGTCCTGAAAACTCCCCAAAGGACAAATTGAAGAAGGGGGGAGGCAACACCCCCGTTCTTTAAAGAGGAAACCAGACCGATTTAGCGATCTTTAGTGTTTTGAGGATGCTTAAAAGTGCTTGTGACTCAAGGTAACATCATCTTACGAATTAGCTGAAAAATAATATTACTGAGAAGAACCAACTCCTTGATTGAATTTTAATGAAATCATTTTTATTGAGTTCTAAATATCTACCCTAAAGATCAAAGTTTATACTCTAAAAAAATGCGCAGTTGCTTCATCATCTTTTTAACCAATTTTTGTGATTTTGTTACTTTGAGTCATAAGCACTTTTAAGCATCTTAGGAACTTGAAATTTGGTGTCGTTGTGTCGACACACTCTAAAGATCCCTACGTAGGTCTGATTTCCTCTAATAAAAAAACGGGGGCGTTTTGGGAGGGGTTTTCAGGACTTGGCTACTTTTTTATAAATTTTGAGGTCATGATAACACTGGTGCCAAATTTGAAGTTTATGTGATGCCTAGAAGTGCTTCATTAGTTGTTGACACATAAATGTTAATAAGAATTTGATCATGACAATGTATATTCTTCATTGCGGAATGCGATAGTACATTTTTTCTCTTTGCATTCCTACAAAAAAATATAAAATAAAAATTTTGGGTCCTCTTGCAAAGAAAAAAAAAAGATAAGATGTCCAGTTTTCGATAATAGGTGGATGGAATGGTAGAAGAGGGCTTATCGAGTGGTTAGCTACATCACCGGATCTAAATCTACTTGCTTTTGTTTTGTCGGGATCATCTTAACCGTTTACCCAAATAGACCTCAAATTTTTTTTTGTTTTCTTGATATTTTTATAGGACTGTAAAGCAAAAAAATGTACTATCCAATTCCGCAAGAAAAATAATATACATCTCATTTAAAAATAAATCTGATAATGTCATTGCTCGAAGGGGGTGACGTAGAAAAATGAAAATCGTTGGAAAATGTTTGTTTTGAAATAAATCAATTTGACGGGTCCAACCGTTTTTTGATATTGCTAACGGGAAAGAAAATATTCCACTGCTTCTTTACTTTTTATTCACACTGTATGTATAATTTATAATATGCAGATCTTCCTATAAGGAGTGTACTAAAGTTTTAACTCGTCGAGAAAGAAAAAATTTCAAGACTTTATTGATAAAATTATGATTTTTCTAAGAAAATTAAAAAATCTTATTTTTCAACATATTTTTGAAATTGGTTTTCAGGAAAACCGTTACTCTAACGGAAAACTTTTATAGAACATATGATTTGTAAAAATGCTTCACCTATAAAATGGGAGTCTAGTCATTTTTCTCTAGATCGCATACTTTCTGAGATATTCTTAAAAAAACACATTTTTTCCTCTTCAGGTCCATTTTTTTCGATGAAGCGGCCCCTATATTGAATGCAAACTTTGTTGCATCTTTTTCGCCATGCCTTAATCTATCTGAATACCGAATTTTTTTGCACTTTCCTAATTTTCTGAGGTTTATATGCTTATATCACAGTATAATAATATGCTACGCATACAGTAGTGCCGACGTGCAAAAATTGTGTCGCTAATATTGTTTTGCGCATGCGTGAATTTGTACTATCCGATTAATGGCGGGTTATTGTTGAATACAGTGCACATTCAAAATAGTCACCTATGATAAAAGAAACCAGGCAACTATTTTTTATAAATTTTATGTCAGCATGAACGAGCATGAATGACAAATCGAATGTGCACGTTATTATTATATTTTTTATAAATTAAATATTTTTTATTTGCATCAAAAACCGAAACGGAAGGTACCTTGTACTAATGAAACATGATTTCAATACATTCAGATACTTATTTATGCTACCCTTTACAAATAGATATAAAAATAACAGTGACAGCTGACAGAACCTATAAAAATAATTTTGAATTTACGCGCGCTTATATACTTCATACTATCCGATTAATGGCGGACGGTGTTCAAGGTCACTGATTTTGGCGACAAGAAATTATTCTTTTACCTTAAAAAAACACCAAGCTATTTTCTTCTTTAAAAAAATTGCTTAAATTGGCAAATTTAATAATAATTATTTGTTTTTTCTATTAAAATTTTTCAAAAAACACCAAAAATGGCCCAAATATGCACAAATATGCATCATTTGCTAAAATATGCAAAATATGCATTTTGACAAGCGGTTTTTTGGATTCGTTTTTGCCTAATTCGTCTAGATTTCAAAACGAATCTGTCGGCATATCAATATTAAAGAACATGCAAAAGCATAAAATCCGAGCTCTACTCATGACTTAATTTTATAGGAAAACCTATTTTTAACTTAGAAATATTTTTTAATTTTTTCTAAAATACACTAACATTTTGTACCAAAAAGGTTAGGCTAGAAAGTTCTGGGGGTGGCAGCCATCAATACCGCCCGACAACTACCCTTATCTTTGTACGATTTTTTTCAATTTATTTCTCATTAACCATACTTATAACTCCTTGTCACCAAAATTTCATCGTTGTAGCTGAAGTCGTTCCAACATTAAAGCAAAATGATGAAGACTTGAAAGTTCTATATCTCAGCAAAAGTCGACTTATGGATGTGCGGAAGCCTTTAAAAGCGGGCCTCGCAGTTAGTTGAGGAGACAAATTAATAATATTAAAATATTAGTGTAGTTTTATTTCAGGAATAATAACAAAAGCTTTAAAAATCAAAAACCAGCTATGGGACTAGGATTAGGATTAGGATTGTTAGGGTGGAGGGTAAACCGAGGTTTACGCGCACTTAGGCCGCATAATCGGGCCCATTGTACTGCCTCCCTTAAGCGACCCCTTCTGACCCTTCAGTCCTTGATCCATTCCAACCTTTGGATGAATCCAAGGATACTGGAGGGTGAAGTGTCGCTGATACTGGCCATGTGAGGCCAGTATTCCCCTAACATGGATTCTCGAATTAGCGTTAACGCAGGGCAGTGACAAAGCACGTGTTCCATTGTTTCATCCGCTTCATTGCATCCTCTACATCTGGGGCTGTCAGCAACACCCATTCTGTATAGATGCTTGTTTAGTCGACAGTGTACAGTGAGAGTGCCAGCGATGGCACGTAAGTTCTCACGAGACAACCGTAGGTAATAATTAGCGTACCTTTTAGATGGCGCTTTTATAGCTGCTTTGGCAAACCTGCAGCTGGTACAGTTAGCCCAACGTTTCCTATGGTCTATCAGCGTGTTACTTTTCAGTCGACTGTCGAGGGTGCTGACTGAGGGAGTGATAGAGGGCTCAGGGCCAATAGGCGAAATCGCTGAGCCCTCTTTCGACAACTGGTCAGCTCTTTCATTA
Organism: Malthinus seriepunctatus; assembly: GCA_963924605.1. Taxonomy (NCBI): domain Eukaryota; kingdom Metazoa; phylum Arthropoda; class Insecta; order Coleoptera; family Cantharidae; genus Malthinus; species Malthinus seriepunctatus. The sequence continues at coordinate 35,769,616 of OZ004600.1, forward strand.
CCCTCGTTTCCTTGATGACCTTTGACCCAGCTGAGTTTTAGGTCATTATATGTAGATATCTGATTCAGAACTTTGATGCATTCTAGCACCAAACCAGAGGTTACTTTATGGCTGTTTAGTGCCGCGGGCAGCCATAAAGTAACCTCTGGTTACTAGTCTCAGCCATGGAACTATCTTTTGATTGAAAAAAAATAGTTCAAAAATATTCTCAGTTTTTACATTTTGCATTCGGCCGGTATTTTTGTCAAAAACTGTGTATCTTAAGTAAAAGATTTAAAAACACTTTTGTGTTTTGGCCAAAAAAGTTATTGGAGAAAAACTAAGAGCAGTTACCTGTAACTAGCGCCCTCTCGCGACTTTTACAAAAGTAGGCTATGGTACTAATGTTAATTCACTTAAATATCATACCAATTCATTCATACCAAATATCATAAAATTGGTCAAGAATTTTCTAAAATGTTAGCAAAATAGTGTTTTAGGGGACCCGTTGTTCTAACAGCCCCCACACGGCTCAAAAGTTGGAATTGATCAAAACAAAAATACACGGGTACCTTCATTTTAAGTAAGGAACGTACTCTCGAAGTTTGCCCATCTATTTCGGATACATCCTGTATAAATATAAGTTACTGAGAACGATGGTATTGTACAAGATGATTCATTGAAGCAACCATCTTCGGTAGCTCATTAGCCGTATTTTAAAAATCATCAAAAATTACATTGGAACATTCTGTATATTTTTGCAAACATCGAATTTTACCAAAACAGTTTTTCCATTTAAAAGTGTGGGGTCTTTTTACCATTTTTCTGATCCGCACTCATATTCGCCTTCTGCTATGCTATCCGCTCCGACAACGGTGGGTTGTTTGGCCATAGTCAAAGTTCATAAGTTTCTTAAAAATTTAACATTAGACAATTTTGAAATAATCGCTCTTGCCTTGGAAATGGAAAACAATATAAAATATAAAACGCCAAATACCATGTCAACATGACATTACTCAAAAACAATCAAATTAACAATCAAATGTTTGACTTTTGAAGTTAATTTTATATTGTTTTCCCTTAGAAATTAATTTTAATAATTAAAATGCTCTTTACCAGTCATCTCTACAAAATTATTTGATTGATTGTACTATTCGACTGTATCATGAGAGCAGATCTCATAGTTAGTAGGTTTTTCTGATGGTAACCTACAGTACTTGAACCTGTGAGAGTACTTTTCACACAAATCAAAAGCATTTTCTTCTTCTTTGAACTTGAATTTAAAGTTGAGAACATTTTATGAGAACTTGCTGAATTTATTAGCTATTCTTTTCTCTCTGAGCTTTATAAAAAAAATTAAAACGCCTTAAAAACTCCACTTGACAGAATAGTTACTATTTAAGTTTAACTGAAATATTATCAGTATTGTTTCACTGACTTTTCTTCTTAAATTGATGAAAATCTGTTTAATTTAGGTTCTTACATTTTCAAGTAGCTACCAAAGAAGACGGTTTTTGAGGATTTTTGAGACGGAAGAAGATGATTTTGAGTTTAGATCTAAGGCATTACGAAGATCTGGGGTATATTTTTAATATAGTGCTTTAGGGTCTCCAGTATGCTTGTCTGGAGGCTGTAACTTGAAAACGCGAACCAATTTAAGTTTTTTGGTTTAAAAATATAAAATCACTGATTTGTAACAAAAATATTTATAATTGCTTGTTATTATGGCATAACTTTCCGCAAAGTTAAATAATTTAATAATTTAATAAGAAAACCTTGATCATGCAAAGAAATTAAGTTTCTGTGTATGAAAACTTGACTTGATAATTTTTGAAGGTTTTTGTTGATGACAAGGATTATGACTAGTTCTTGTAATTATATTTACTAGCAATGAAATGTTTATAAAACAGGTTTTATTATCCGGAATTACATATCAATTATTTCCCTACCGTACATAATTTTTGAATTTTAAAATTTACTAACTGTTCTTATTTTACAATTTATTTAATAAATAATTGGAGATTATAGATTATTATACTGTTTATGATTAATGTAAATGTAAAAACTAGCAACAGTTGTTTAATTTCATGGTTAAGATAGATATTAGATAACCGTACGAATTTATTGTCCTCAGAAGAAGTAAGAAGTCTAAATACACATTTTCTAATGATTATTTCTCCATGATTATTTTTATTAAAGAGAAAATCTAATATGCAAAACTAGATATTTTAATATTAAGAGAAGGGCTTTAAGATTTTTCAATAGCTAATAATAGTTACGTTTAATGCATTTATAATGACAAATTTATAAATTATTATGGTATTTCTAATTTGTAAATATACTTTTACTAGTTACAAATGATGAAATTGCAGTTATTCCTAAAACATCCCGGAGTGAATCGTGATGCGGTAGCACGCCATTCCCAACAATTTCCTCCAATCTTAAGAGATTTTTTGATGGATTGACTTGTTTGACAAATGAAGCCAACACAATTATATCTTAAAATTTAACGTTTAAGACAAATCATGAGTCTTGATAGCACAAACGTTGGTCGAACTCTATTAGCGACACACGCGACTTGCAGTAGCTTAATTATTTTTAAATTAAATTTCTATAGGTTTTCTTGTTTTCGAATTCTTTAATAACATCAGAAATTGATTTGTACTACGCACCTAATTGCATAATTAAATTAATAATTATAGGTAGGTGCTTTTCCAGGTCTTAACATGTCGCACAAACAATCTAATCATACCACGACAATTATAATGTAGGTTGTTTTCAATTATAATTTGTAGTATAATAATTTTATATTAGCCTTTATTATACTAATGTTATTATGTTATATAGTATTAAAGTTAGATGCATAATCAATAAGTTGAAAGTAACGAATTACATTCGCTAAATTCGTCAAGAAGTTGTGACCAATTATTGGTACACATTCATCTAATTAAAATAACTTACATTCATTTACAATAATGATGCTAAAGCCTTTCTATACCTAAAGAACGCGTTATATAAAACTATATGAAAAAATTAAAATATCACGAGTATAAAAGCAACTATATCTAAGATCGATAGATACAATATTCTAGTGAATGTAAAGAAATTGTAATTAAAGCTATCTAAAACGCTTCGGAACAACTTGAAAGATACGTAATAAAATAATATATTTAATATCATCAAATTAATAGAAAGTAAATAAATAGTTAATACGTTATTAATTCCTGTCTAAATGGCAAAATTTTGAAAGTATGTAAAAAAATTGTTACCATCTTCAAAAATTAACTAGAAGAAATTTTTTATTTGATTATAAGCGACAAAAATTCAGATTGTATCTAATGATGAATGCTTGGGCAATCAAAAATTAAAGATTGCGAAAAAAAGGCGCTAAGTTTTTTATATGTAATTGCTGTAATTATAGCTGGATTTAAGAATGGTTGATTTGGTTGAAAATAACACTAATATAAAAGTGAAAATAATAATCTTCCAAAACTAAATTCCGTTTGATGCCAATTTTGTAATTTATTTTATAATTTTTTACCCACCTATTTCTTGAATTTCGTAAGTTATGAACAACCTATTAGAATTAATAAGTAATAAAAATAACAATCGAATGGAAACCTATTCTAAAATAGGTTTACCCCATTGAATAAATAGCCGCTACTCTAACAGATAAGAATCATTTAGCTAATAATATGGATTACAATGGTTTTCTAAATATAGCCATTTCCGGTCAATTTCTCTAATAGAAATGGTTGTTTATACTCCCACTTATAAGGAAAGATCATGACAGCCAATAATAATCTAAACTGGACGGAATGAATGAGTCATCCATGGACTTCTAAAATGGCATTTCCGTCGCATTTTCTCTTATAGGCAACGGTTGTTAAGCCTACTTCCACATGTTTTTCGTTCCAAGGTATTTATACAATTTGTTAAACTGGTTTCCAATAGAGAAGAGCCCGCCGCGTCAATGCGTGAATGTTTTAAATTGATCGGGCGGTTCCCGCCATTTTCTGTGGCCAGCTACCTAGACAGTACTATTTCGACAACCATCGTACTGAAGTCGTTCCACAGGTTTGATAGGGGGCGAAGCCCCCCTCCCTCACTTCCCTAGGAACCATTCAACGAGATGGAAGCCCGTTCTGACTTTCGTCTAAGCCCACCGAACACCGAAGATTTAGGTTATTTCTTTGGAAACCACAGGCAAAAGGAACACCACCAACCTCCACACTCCCAAAAATGAGCGAGGAAGTGTTAATTATCAGGCCAATATCATAGTGAGTTCGGCTAAGCAGATCTTCGACTGAGTTAGTTGCTCCTACCACACCCTTTGATCCAAGAACTTTAGCATGCAAGTTTACATCCTGACCTGAGTCTGTTAGAGCACATCCTACTTTGAGTTTGCAACAGTGCATCTAGTGTTCATGGAGAGTACGATAGTGCCAGGCCTTCTTAGCCGCTTTTGCCAGTCTATGGAGTTAAGCGTTAAACTAATAGTGTGCCCGATTAAAGAAAGGAGCGACTCTAGATCAAGTACTAACCTCTAAAACTTTCTCAGTCGCGTTTTTGCCGCCTTGTTCAGAAAATGTAGTGGTTTCGAGAAAGAAACATGAAGCCGATGCGAGGAGGTCGCAATCAGCAGCCGAAGCCTTGCCAGGGATAATCCTAGACTAGTCCAATTGCGACTATGGCAGGAAGGTAAAGAGGACCGAACGGGCCTTGTCTCTAGAGGCTGTGATAAGCCTATTCTAGCGACTTGCTCAGTTTGCTACACAGGGCGGGATCGAAGGTAAACGGGGTTCTCTTGAGGAGAGTAAGAGGGCTGATTCAACGGTTATTTCAAGAGGTTTGGCATATGCCAAAGACAGTCCACTCTGACGGTAGTCTAAGCTTTCTGCCCCGACCCATGTTTCGCCCCTCGACAGGCCCATTGATCACTAAACTTGAAGTTTTTAAGTTACTGGATTTCGCGAAGAGCTCGAGGAGATATCCCTTGAGCGAGACGCATCCTTAGCAAGTCCCTCTGACGGTAGTCTAAGTTTCCTGCCCAAGATGCGCCGTGCTCACCGGAAGCCTGCAAGCTCTTCCGAAGTCCTGGGTTATTTGAGAGGATTTATTTGCATTGCCGCTGATGTCAATGGAATAGGGCGGAGTGTTAGTCCGTGGTAGATGTGAAATTTTCTCGCATCGTGAGGTTGAGTTTTCGCAGTAGCGCTACTTGCTGTGAAAACTGGGGTGGGTACTTTGCTCTTTATGAGCTTAGAGATTTGGGGTTTTTAGATACGTAAATTAAGAAAAGTAAACTAAGCTAGTGGAGAGCGAGATGCTCGTGTTTAGCTAGTTCCTTGTAAGTCCAGATCACCGCTATAAGTGTATAGCTTTAGTTCTTGGAAATGTAACAGGTGGTAGCTATTAGAGAGAAGATTACTAAAGAGGGTGTTTTGAAGTTTTGGTGAAGCCAACAGGGAAGTTTAAGTAAGCAAAAATGTAAGCGCCAGAAGGGCTCAAGGAGAGATAGTTAAGAGAGGAAGACGTGCTTAGGACTACTATGAGAAGAATAGTCTTCATCCCAGCGAGGATAATTAACTGAAGACCCTGTGCACAAAAGTGCAGTTGAAAGTCAAAAGAACTGAAGGTTCCGACTAGGGAGTCCGCTCCCAAAACTCGTAATAATCGGCACGGATTGTGTTTGTCACAGAGACTGAGGATCTCGACAAGCAGACGTCCGGTCTACACTAGAGTAATGAATGCGAGCCCCGAAGGCTGGACCGTTCGCGAAGACAAACATCGCTGAGTGCTAGTATTGTGATCAGAGTCCGAGTTCTTTCTACTCGTATTGCCATCGGCGCCAGGTGGATTCTCATGAATGTACAACAAATTTTTGTTCCCCTGGCCGACAGCTCCCCAAGCAGAAAGGCTCTCGTCCGACCCCAACTCTAACCCCCCTCTTCGTCATCTTGACCGAGGTATCTAACGATTTTCTTCTTTGTCTTTGTCTTGTCTTTAACTTTTTGACCGAAATACAGGTTAATATGTTATTGGTAGGAGTTGACAAGATTATGGAACATGAATTTGCAAAATATTCATAAAACTAATAGAAGTGTGTGGTGATCTTGTTTGTTACAAATTTTCTACGCGTATTTGGCCTTTTTTAAACTTTTGACACTGAAAAATCACTTGGGTCGTTGAAAGAGTATTTTCCCACAACTTTCTACAAAAGTCTTGTGAGAATTTCCAAGGTTAAAAATTTTCGTTACGTACATATAGTAAATACTTACCTGCACGATGTGCAGACGCTTCGGTTTGGCCTGGCAGACCGCCTGGGCAATGTCCAGACGCTCGGATCGGAAGGCAAGCCTGTGTGTCTGGCGCAGGTTTTATGAACATGATTCTTTGACATTTTTTAACTGAAAAATATACCAACGAAAACAATGCAGCAACAAGCAACAGTAGACAAGTAGACATAACCCAGGCTTCATCTGCGTTTAGGAACAAAATTTCTGGTTAAATTTGAAGTCTCCTCCTATTTCTAAATCGTTAATTTGTATTATCAAATTTCTTAGTAATCTGTAGGTATTTTTGAATTTAACCCATTTTATATTTTTAACTCAATTTTCACCGCCTTTTAGTGCGGACAGTTATAACTGTTGACTTATTATACTGCACACACACGTATGGTCGATTTCAAGTCAATAAATCTATTTGTTTGCAAATTATCATATTCACACAGACGAACAAGATAAAAGAAGTGTCTGGACTTCTCGGTGGTAAGGATTTAACATGTAAAATCATACTTTCGTAATATTCTGCTTCCCAATTTATTTTAGAAGCAAAATCTATGAATAGAAGTTTAGTATAACATTCTGAATCTAAATCAAATAATAAAATTAATATTGGATGCTTTCATTGCTTTCTAAGAGCTGTATGCCACTATACTAATTTCAGTGCTAAATTCAGAGTCGTTTTCTAGCGAATGAACCGTTTGAAACCGTAACATGCAACGTATTTAAAACTAATGACGTCATTTTGAACCGTTTTGAATGATGACGTCAGCAACATAACAAGTTTAAAAACGTCGCCAGAATTAGTTGTTTTTAAACCGCAAATTTGTGGGCGTGGCTTAATTTGAAATTTTACCGCCTAAATGAAATTGTCAACACCAACTTAACCTATACAAATAAAAACTTACTTCAACCGTTCAACGTAGACATAAAACAAAAATTGTACTAAGGTTATACAGAGAGATATTGAAGCCAACAGCAAAGAAAAGTAAAATATTATGTACCTATATAAAAAAAGTAATAAAAATGTTGTAGTTGTGGATGGGTGGCTATAATAAATTATTTTACAGGCTTTCATTAATTTAATAAAGTATTAAAAAAAATTAATTACTTAAATTTCTCGCTTTTCCTCAGGGAAAAGGAGAGCGTTTCCTCATACTTTCCTCAACTTTCAACTGCTCAGAATTCTATGCAGTTGATAAAATTTTTTTGCAAAATTTTTCTTTTTAGCAAATCTTTCGACTTAATAATTTGCGGTAAAAGCCCTCGACCTAGCGGTCTTGGACATTTTCCTTAAATTACTAGTGTCAAACATTTTCTAAAGCAAAATTTTACAAAACAAGCTACCCGCAATTTACCCGATTAAATTCATAGCTCTCGGGATATAATTTATGAGAATTTCAACTAAAAATTTTCATCCAATTTTTTTAGTTCTGAATTCAGCACTGAAATTAGTATAGTGGCATACAACTCTTAGATGCAGAATTTTATTCTTTAAAACTATCATTCAAAGAATTTTTTTTCTAAAGTTAATTTGGAAGCAGGAAAATACCAAAGTAAGATTTTACATGTCAGCACCTGGTAGACAAACTGATGAAAATGAGGTTTCTCGCAAAACATCTGACTGCCCTGGAGATGATCTGATTATACTAGTCAATAAGGTTGGTATAATTAGATTAGACGTAGGTACAAATCTTGTGGATGTGTTGCCTGACATAGTTTTGTCAATGGCCGCGCCGTATAAGCCATTGACAGCTGGACCAAACCAGTATTGTCCAGGAAGCAAAAATTTTATTTGGTCTGGAAAAATCAGATCGTCTTTAAGCCGATTTATAAAACTTATCGGAATGTAACTTGTAGTTAAAATAAAAACGCCATCGTTTTGTTAATTGTCGGGTTATCCGTTCGGCCATATAACGGTGGATCATCTTTCTGGGCTTCTGGCTCCGCAATTTTCTATTAATAAATTGAAATAATATTTCATTGTCAAATGCCACTTTTTGTCGAATACGAAATGATATTTTGTTGAACATAGTAATTTGTTCATCATTTGTAATTTGTAATCAAGAAGAGTTGGCAACATGAAAATAATAATTTTCAACTTAACAGTAGAAAATAGTAAACTGTAATCAAGTCGTCGAGTAGGATAGGTTTATTCTGACAAAGGTTAGATTTAGCGAAGAAGACAAGAAGATACCTAATGTTTATTATGTATGCACGTATTATGCAAATTATGACATGTAAAATTCCATTAAATTGTAATACCTACGGTGAAGAAATTTATGATTAGCAAAATCAAAATTTTTAATCTGCAAAACTTATAATTAACACTCTCAGTTTTATTAACTCTTCAAAATTGATTTCATTTTTGACGTTTCGTGATGATGTATTAAGAACATAACATTATATGTAATTATTATTTTTTCAAATTCTTTTTAGAAGTAATGTAAGCGTGTAACCATTTAGTGAAGCAACTTCATTTATGGCGTAACAGTATACGAAGAAATAAAAAATTGTATTTACGTTTAAAATTGTACCCACTGTAGAAACTTCCTGCAAGAAAAAAAGATAAAAGAGCCGTTTAACCCGCATTGTTTTACTTCGGAAAAAAGAGAAATTTAAAAAAAAAGTATAAAAAATAGCTTTTTAATTTGAAGATAGGAAGTGATTCGGTTTGTTAATTTTATAGTGTAAACATTTTTTTAGGCTTTCGCTAATAAGGCGTATCAGTTTGACTTCAGTTCGTACCATTCTTTTTTATAACCCTGTATTCTTTAATTAGGGTGATTATCGCCTAATTACATTTTTCGAATTCAGTTTCAGCGAAACTTTGTGGTTGAGGACTTTTTGTGATTTTCAACAATTTTTTTTTCTTCAAACGTCAAAAAGCTGACATTTTGTTACTGAACAAGTAAGCTTAAAGCTCTACTTTTACATTCTAGATGGTAAAGAGTTCACTTTTTAGTCACTCATTACCGGGCCTTTAAAAAACTCGCCGCAAGCGGTTCTTTTTCTAAATTTGGGTGCCTTATGATATGAAACTAGTTCTTGAATGTCCTATATTCCGATTGCTTTTAAAACATAAAAGGTAAGCAAGTGTCCTCACCTAAAGTGAAACACACTGTATATGACATTGGATTGGAATGGATTGCTAGTGGAAGGGCTGGCTTTTAGCCGGCTCACACTTAGGCCGCTTAATCGGGTCCATTGTGCAACCTCCCCAGAGGCGCCTCCTTCCCCGTCACTCCTCGAGCCATCCCAACTTTAAGATGAACTCAAGCAGATTGGCGGGTGCTGGAGTGTCTCTAATTCTGACCATATCCAGCCAGTTACCAGTCGCCAAGTATGGATCCTCTAGTTGATGCTACCACAGGACATGAGCACAGTTTCATCTTCCTGATTTCAGCCTCTGCATCTAGGACTATCGATTAGTCCCAGAGTGTGAAGGTGCTTGTTTAGCTTTCAATTTCCTGTAACGTTGCCCGTGAATACTCGCAGATGTAATCGAAATAGATTGAGGTAGTATTTTACGTGTCCTATCGAAGGAGCAGAAATTGCTGCTTTGTCTGGTCTACAGCCCGCTCCTTTCGACCACATGTATATTATGTGAGCTTAATGTTTTTTATTTTATGGGACTGTTGAGAGTGCTGACCGCCAGAGTTAGGGTCGGTTCCGGCCCATTCGGATAGGAGCCCGAGCCCTGTCTTGCCAGCTTATCTGCCTTCTCATTGCCTTCGTTACCTTGGTGCCCTTTGATCCAGCATATTTTAAGAGAATTACTCGTTGAACTGTTGTTTAGTGCTGCTATGCACTCCGAGACCAGCGTCGAAGTTATTCTGTGGCGGTTCAGGGTCGCGATAGCAGCCCTACAGTATCGTATGTGTTATCCTGTTACTAGAATCTCTTTTACCATTTTGGCACTTTCTACTATGCCATTAAGTTCAGCTTGGAATACCGACGTGAGTCTACCTAATGATATACTGATACTTAATTCTAGTTCAGGTGAGAAGATTCCTGTGCCGGAACCAGATTCGGTTTTTGATCGATTGGCAAATATAACATTATAAGATGACTTACAATTTCATTTTGTTTTATAACGATTTTCTCTCTTACGTGTCCTATTTTTGTCAATATTTAGGCTGATGTTGTCTGTATTTCGGCGAGCTCTTGGTTGATCGTCAGTAAGTGTTTGTTTAACTTATAAGGACTTTGAATTAGTGATAATCAAAATTATTTCTATTTCGTTTTATCTCTAGTTTCTTAAGCTTCAATCTTAAGGGCGTGATTTAGTAAATATATGCTATCGCAGTCACACTCATTGTTTAGATGGACAACACTCGCTAATTTTGTATTGTCAATTTCTTAAAAATCAAAAGTTAAAAAGAAATGTTGATTTGTTTATCAAATAGTTGCTCTTAAAGTCTCGGGGATGAGAAATTTTGTAGACGATTTTTGTAGAGAAATAAGGTGGCAATTAATACTAACTTTTAATTTTTGTACTGTATTTTACAGTTAAATAAATACTTCACATTTGAGGTTAAAAAGTTCTCATCCAGGAGACTTTAACGGCAACTATTTGATAAACAAATCAGCATTTCATTTTAACTTTTGGTTTTTGAAAAATTGACAACGCAAAATTAGCAAGTGTTGTTCATCTAAGCAATGAGTGCGACTGCGATAGCATATGCCTACTAAATCACGCCTTTAATTTGGCTACTAAGGAAATATGTATCCATTTCTTTTACGATCCGAGTGTATTACTCTATGGTAGTTTGAAGCACATGTCAAACATTTAATATTTTGTGTTCTGCAAGGCTTTGATTGCTGTTGTGTTTCATATTTTTTTTGTAATTTAAAAAAATGTGTAATGTGTAACTGTGCATCGCAACTAAGTTCATAGATAAGTATCAAAAATTGGACCAATTGCAATCTTAACTCACATCTGAAGAAATATATTTGCAAATCTTATTAGGACACCCTGTAACTGAGAAACCATGTTTCTAAATTTAAAGCAAATTATGGAATTTAAATGCAATTTAAAAGATGTTAATTTCTAATTGCTAGGAACGGTTACATTGTTTAATTTAACAATTTTAGTTTATAAATAAAATTGCTTTATAAACCAACCACTTTAAAAGTGATTAATTGTTGAAATAGTTTGTTGTGTGAATACTTTTTTGTTTGATATTATCAGTTAAATTATGAAATAAATTAAGTATTGCTCTTTTTGCTTGCACACTAAAAATTATATTTTGTTTTATACACCTAGGTGGTAAATGTCGCAAGTTAGAAGTAAGAAAGTTTTATTGTTACTAAAATTTAAATTATGGTAATTACCATAAAAAAGTTTAACAACAAAAAAAACTTTTGTAATTGAGTTATTTTTAATTTAGTCACAATTTAAAAAATTAGCCCTAGATAATAAAAAAGTAAAGAAATTTGTTTATAGCAGAACGTGTAGTACCTCTACATCTACCTACATGTGTATAATTAAAAGTTTCATACCTAATGTAACAGTGACTTAGTTCACATAATCTACATAATCAAAGAACAACAAAAAATTTCTTATTAACATAATTAACGGAAGTCGTTTAATAAAATACTTAACACTTAATGATAATCTATTTTTTGCGTCGTGATTTTAAGCTCTCCTGATTTTTAATTATAGTTCAATTTGTTTTCTCTAATTGGATTTTTAAAGAATTCGACTAAAATGTTGCATTTAAGATAAAATATTAGTAGACTGCCAAAGAAGTGGCTACTGAAGTGCAAATATTGAACTTCTTTGTCTTCTTCTTTTTCTCCTTTTATGGTGGAAGTGCGTTGCACCTGTTACGGCTTCATAGCGTCTTTTCAATAGCTTCCTTGGTCTTTTTGCATCTTGGTTTATATTACATTGCCACTGATGAATAGTGGTAGTCAATTTTTAATCATACATTGAATGTGATCTTCTCAAAGAACTTTATACCTTTATTGTTAATTTTTTCATTTAAACTGTCTACTATATCAGTGCCTCAGAGAAAAATGTATTCACTCTATTTTTGATTCTACTTATGGAAAAATTTGAACAATTTTGATTTTTGAAGTCTTACGATTGCGTAAAAATGTTGAATAATTTTCAGTGGCGTAAATAACGGGTCCGCAGGACACGCGTTGTAGAAGGCCCCAGGATAGAAAGGGCCACAGGAACATCGTTTAGTATGAAATTTCGTTAAAAAATCGATTTGTGGTTAAATAAAATGATTAGTAACGGAAATGGGTAGGGGCCCCTACTCTAAATTTTGCGGGAGGGCCTCCAAACTCTTGATTACACCACTGATTACGACAAACATTTGTTTCAACATTTCAATTTTTATTTAATTTAATTTTAATTTTTTTATGTGTGGCTATTCTTTTTATTTAAGGTCTCATCATAACCCATCTCATCAAATGCACTTTTGTGCTGAAAAAAAATTATACTGGAAAGCACTCTTTAATAGCATTCCAACGATATATCACAAGTAGGGGGTTGCAAATTTAAGATTGTTTAGTAGGGGTGACTGGAGCCAGGATCGTAGGTGGGGGTGCATCACTTAGTCCGTCTTATAATTATAATTCCCCCTTCGTACTACCTAAATGGTTTTGAGCAATTTTTGATATTTTTTACAGTTGTAGAGTTATATGTTGAGGCCAAATATGTTGTGGCGCATGATTCACCTCCTTACAGTATAAGAAAAAGTCTATAGTAAACGTATTTCTAATCTTAATGCAGGGCTAGTGTAATATTTCTATGTGTGGTGGACCTACGGAGCTTCAGCGCGAATTTTTACTGACAAATTTTTTTAAACTGCGCTAATAATCACGTTTTCTTAACTTACGTAGCGATGAATCATGCGCCACTTTATTTGGCCTCAACTATATAACCTATGGTTACTCTTTAATTTGACGCACTGCATAAGGGTTTTTTTGAGATATAGGAAACTTCTATACATTTATTTAAAGGTATAATAAGAGCCATAATCGTTTTGTAAATTGAAATATTTAATTTAAGGTTATTTTTGTATGTCTCGAAAATTATTCTCCAATCTGTATATCTTAATACCTCCTAGAATTTGCTTTAATATTTGAGTATTATTTTGAATTAATTTAACTTATTAGTAAGTAAACTTTTCAAATTTAATCAAGAATTGCAGGTGCTGATTATAATTCTTTTATCAATCGGTCATACGCTCCAACAAACAAATTAGTATGTGGTGTGATCCTATGGTTAATACAATGTAAAATAAATTTTAATTCGCTAGTGCCTTTTGATATTTTGTAAAATTGTATCATTATAAAATCGTTTAAAAACGCTTAAGTGCTCGTAGAAAGAAACCAAATTAATGCCAGTTAATTTCAAAAGTAAATAATTTGACTATTATTTCTAAATATTATTTAAAACAAAATATAACTTTTTATACCAAACTTCCATTATTATTAACTCAACTCATATGTGTATTTATATTTTGTTTTGTTACAGGGCCAAATCACACTATGAAACGTAATTAAAATAGCAGTCTTGGGGTCAAAAGGTAAGTCCTTGAAAATGAGGTTTAATTTTTTTTAAATTATTGGTAATCGATTGCCACATTGAATTGAAACTGAAATCTTTAACATCGAATTGTGCATGTGTTCAAAAATATTACCTATGAGTAATATTTCTCAAAATAATTGTTTAAGGGCTTGTTTTGCGTTCAGTGGCGTAACTAAGAACTTGGGGTCTTCGCCTCAAGGTTCAGAGTGGAGCCCTAACCCCGCACCTCCCCATAATTTTTGCACAAAAAAAACAGCCAAAATTACACATAGATTAGAGAAAATTTTCTGTGTTTTAACAAATAGTAGGTACTCTTCATTTGATCACTGACACTTATAGTCAGGGTGGCCAATAATTATGAGGCTGACTGTACAGGTCTCACGTTGTAAGAAAATTATCGTAAAGCTGCGCACTCGTTCAAAACCATTTAAAATTCTAGAGGGGTATTTAACTGTGTAATTTTATTCGTTATTTAACTGCGAATACGTCCGATCATACGTTCGGGATGCGCCCAAATTATTTTCTTATAACGTAAGACTCCGAAAGTAAAGCTTGTTTAGGTATATCCGTTCGGTTTAGTACGGCTACACAGCTTAACTTTAGCCGCGTAATTTGTTTTCGCTTCTATAGACGTTGTTAAACATTCAACCAATGCAATTAGTAATTGATGCGCTATGGTTTTCGCAGAGAAAAACATTTCCCTCTCTTTCTTTCCAGCTTTTTTTTCGGTGGTCGAATAATACTGATTGAAGACATGTTTTGTAAAGAAACTGTTACTGATCTTAACGAAGTCCCGCTTATATTTAAAGGTTATAAAGTTATATTGTTGGAACGGTTTTTTAATTAGAATTTACCATGTTTTGTGAAGTTATTTTTCTCCCTGTTTGCTTAACCAGTACAAGTAGAACAAAGAAATAACTATCAGTTGGCTTATTTTCAAAGGCTTTCGACGTCTCTCTCTAACGTCAAAGTAGCTCCTTAAAGACTACAATTATGCCAATTTAACCTCTATTATGGATTAAAGAGGATAAAATTTTTTTTCAGAAACATCTCAAACGTTTGTTCTAACTGTCTTAGTTAACCAGTACAAGTAGAACAAAAAAGAACCATCAGTTGACTTTTTTTATTCATACGCTTTCGACGTCTTTCCCAATTGTAAATGTAGCTACTTAAAGATTACAATTACGCCAATTTGGATGGACTCTATAATTAATTAAAGAAGATACAATTTTCTTTAATAAAAATTCGACACGTTTGTTCTAACTGTCTTACTTAACCAGTGCAGTAAAACAAAAAAATAACCATTAGTTGACTTTTTCTGATACGTTTTCGACGTCTGTCCCGATTGTCAATGTAGCTCCTTAAGGACTAAAATTACGCCAATTTAACCTCTGTTATAAATAAAAGAGGATAAAATTGTCTTTCAGAAACATTCAACACGTTTGTTTCAACTGTCTTAAGCCGAGTTCTATAAAAGTCTGGATTAGCTTAGTTTGACAATTAACCTAAACGAGGAAGTTTTTATTTGTTGTTCTGGCTGTTTACAGCCGGTAATATAAAACTTTAATGTCGAATTAGAATTAATTTGACCTGTCCACAGCTTTTCTTGACAAAATAGTATTTATTAATTCCCTCATATAATAACAACCAATCAGATTTCTTTATTTTATAAATAATAGCCAATGATAGCTACTTCATACTCAAGTTAGCTTTTTTTTAAATTTAGCCGTGATTAAATCCCTCAGATAATAACAACCAATCATATTAACCCAAACGAGGGATTTAATCACAAATAAACAGACCCTAGCTTTTGTACACCCCTGACTTATGTCATCATAGATGACAGATATTATGTTAATGTCATTATCTGACATTATTTTTAAAAATTTTCAAATTCCAATTATTTTTAAAGTTTTAGATTTTATATTTTTTTTCTAAAAATTGTTATTAAAATATTTGTTAATGAATCGTAATTCATAACGCTCTGCAGAAAATCACAAACATAATTTGGGAATTATTAATCTTAATAATATACCCTTCGAACTCTGAATTCAATCAGATAAATTATGGGCAGTTAATTTTTTTGTAAATTTTTTTTTAGCAAATGTTTTCGACTTAATAATTTGTGGCAAACGCCCGAGACCGCTAAATTTTCTAAGCAAAATTTTACAAAAAAAAGCTACCCTTAATTTACTCTATTAAATTCATAGCTCTCTGGATATAATCCATGATCAATTTTTTTTCAGAAACATTCAACACGTTTGTTCCAACAGTGTCTTATAGTTAAAAGGTTTGACTTAAATAAAAGTTTTTGAGCAGAGGTCTGTAGAATTTGAAATTGTTATTAATACAAGTTAGAATTTAACATAATTATTGCACAAGTCGATCTTTTCACAACCAATTGATCTTACTTTATTTACTACGGATAAGTAATCGATTTCCAAAGGGTTTTAGGGGTGAGATTAATGTAATTTGGTTAATTAACGGAAAAAAGTTTTAAAAGTAGATTGCCAATTAATCCCAAGTCAAATAATCTTAAATATGCACCTTTATAAGAATTTTTATAGCTATGACATTTCAAACGTTTAAAGAAATATCAATTTACCGAGTAATTTGCTCTATCCATGCAAGAAATTAATTTCATTGAATTTCATTAAACTAATTACGACCGTTTTAATAGTAAATTAATTTAATTAAATAAATGTACCTACTGCATACCTAAACATTTTTAAATAGTTGATTGATCTATACATAGATCTGTAGGTTGCTTCGTGAAAACTAAAGGGTAGGAGTTAATTCAAAAGTGTTTTTTCTTCGTCTTTTTTCACTAAGATTTTTGTACTTTTGAGTACTTTTGGCTTAACATTTAAATGTTTACTTGAGTTATTTGTATCACCTTATGAATCAAATAAAATTGTATAGCCGTCCCAAAATAAAAGTTTGTTTTATCAGGAGTACAAGTGTCACTTTTTTTAGGCGAGTCAGTAAGGCTTGTTAGACGAAATGAAGTTGAGTCTGACAACTACTGACGAGCCAAAAAACGTACTTTTACTTCGAATGAAACATTTAACTTTTTTTTCAAACGTAAAACTTAATCGAAAAAAATTCCGATAATATAACATAATAATAAACATATATAATGTGTAAAGTGGTGTGGTGGATTATTTAACAATACTATTATTTTTAAAAATCCCAATATAAACTATTGGTAGGGGCGAGGTGATGATGTAGATACAACTAACGAGCTTTTCTACGTAAGCAAAATGTAATTCCCATTGCATAACTAAATGATCTTCTAGGTGTTTTAGGAGGAAACAAATTTTTGACATGATGCATTGATAATTTTATGCAGACGATTACGCCTACTTATAGTCAAATAACATCCTTAATACGAAGAAGAACTTATAGTTCAGACAATTTCGTAAGATGCATCTTTCATTATGACAAATATTTACTTTCTAAAACGAGTTAAAAAATTATTTTGCACTAGATAAATATTAAAAACTAATTTATAACCTAAGCGTCTAATAATTTTTTTAAATTAAGTAGATAGTTATCTCATCCGGGGTCGAACTGACCTTTGGATATAGTACCAAACAGCGGAAGAAATTCTTCGGTGGATCACAGTTTGATTTACATAATTTAATTCTTAAAAAAATTAATTATATCAATTTCTAGTTTCTACTTTACTTTCATCTTAATTTATTATTTGCTCAACTATTTCACAACGTCTGATTAAAATTCCATAAATGTATCTCAAGAGCTCTGAATTTTAAATAAGTTTACATTTATGTTTTTAGAAACAGATTAATTTATAACAAGTAAGGATTCGCAACCGTGTTTTGTAAAAATTAAACCAAGATGCATCTTTCAGTAGCTGATGGATCTCGTGTAGAAAACCCTAATATAGGGTCATAGAGTTTCATTTTTGTTTCACGTTTAATGTCCATCTTATTCGATAAGATTGAATTCCTGGCTGCTATCATTTTTGTATTCCCCAATTTTATCATTGATAATTTAACTCATTTTTATGATAACCAGCAAAGAAAACCCAGAATCAAAGTGTGTTTTGAGTATTGTTGTAGGTTAGGTGGCTATAATGTTAGTGAATCTTAAATGGAAATGTAACGTGGTAGATTTTTTTAAATTTAATTATAATTGCCTCATTTAAAACTAGCCTAACAACAAGGCTAACAAGCAAATATGGTAAATCAATAAAAACAATGACGTACTTCTAGGCATCCTAGGAATTAGAAATTTGCTAGCCAGGGT
The DNA here is from genome assembly GCA_963924605.1 of Malthinus seriepunctatus. Lineage (NCBI taxonomy): Eukaryota > Metazoa > Arthropoda > Insecta > Coleoptera > Cantharidae > Malthinus > Malthinus seriepunctatus. Next base: position 35,787,703 of record OZ004600.1, read on the forward strand.
AATTTATGCTGTAGAGATTCTTAAAAAAAGTTTAAACTTCTCGAAAAACCACTCAAAGTTGAGTGGAGCCACTAGGTTCCATGGGAAAATGGTACTTGTGATACATCGTTGTAAAGAGAAATTGATTTAGAATACGATTCTTTAAAAATATACAGGGTGTTCTATTTAAAAAACCAAAGTTACATATTTTCCCGCAAAACAAGTAGGCCATGGAAAAAAATTGTTTACGCTATTTTGTAGATGAGGTGTTGTTGACTAACGTTATTTGCCGGGAAATGTTGATAATTTTTAGCTTTTTATTGATTTATTGTTTATTTGGAGAAGGTGCAAGCCTCAAAAAATATTTGTACGTATTCTTTATTGCACTATTTAAATTATTTTTTGATAAATGGCTACAACTTGGCCAAAAACAAAAATCAACAAACCAAAATTTCAAAATCGAACTAGTTATTAGCTAAAGGAATAAGTAATTATCAACATTTCCCGGTAAATAACGTTAGTCGCCAAATTCACAACATTTACCGTAACATATACAAAAGTTTAAGAAAGAGAGAATTAGACGAACCGGGTGTTAATTAGCCCCGTTGGTTTATTGCTTTGAAGTTTTAAGCCTTTTTCGTAAAGCTTATCGTAGTTAGACTATTTACTCCTTTCAAGTTGAAATTAAATTAAATTTTGGTTTATTAATAGGTCGTTAACGAAGGACATACATTCCGTGTGTCATATCTGCGCTGCAGGGTCGGACTGGCCTCATTTGATCCCGTCAACAATAGCTGTAATTTGACTCTTGCGCCCTTCTCATTTCTTAGTAAACTCAATAATTTTCAGGATATAACGAAATCATACTTAAAATAAGATTTTCAATTTTTATTTTTATACAAAGGTTAGGTTAGCTTGGGTTAGGTTAGGGGAGGTTTATTACTAAATATAATCAACTTGAGCTTATTTACACATAAAAATTTAACCCCAAAAAGTGTTTGGCTCTGCCGACCTAGTAGTCAGTCCAATCTTGCTGCTCTGTGCAGTGTGCATTTACTAGTATTGAAAAGTCTTAAATCTTTTAGATAATTCCACCAGAATCAAGTCGTAAGAGTTTAAATCGAGAGTAAAAAACTGGTGTCCTTTTTGGTTCGTACATATACATTCCCATAATTTTATACATAATGTTGTTATTGATTCCTTATCTAATTGAGTAATTATTTGTAAAGTTATTGGTCAACGATTAACCAACTCTTCCACCTTATATGTTGAAAAGGACTGGAGGAAATGTCAACATCTTTATTACAACATATCTTAGTTACTTTAAAGCCGCTAGGAATATTCTTTTTTGGTTTGGATTTAGATGTTGTATCTTCGTTACGTTTTTGATGTTTATGTGACTGCCTTATTATATTGTAGATCTTCTTTGTAATTTATCAATGGTTCGTAGTTCAGCGTTACAATTAATGTTCTAATTCATTTATGTAATTTATATTTGTATGTGCCCTATTTATACCCATATTTATAGTTTGGTACCCTATTTAATTACCACCTGAGAATTTTGTTGGGTTGTAGCGTACCACCGTCGTCACTGGGGTGTTTAGGGGAAACTTTTTTGAAAATTTGGTTCAAAATGCTACTTTCTCTGCCCTAAATTATGATATACCTACATTTCTTAAAAATTCTTGATTATTGAAATTTGGGACGGAGAGAGTAATACTCAGGGCTATTTTACCACATATAAGAAGTAATTATGCAAAAAACGCCTTAGACTTTTGCCTAGTCGGCCTAATGCATAATATGGCCTTGTGTATTTATTAGACGTACTCGTATGATAATGAAGCCTGATGCAAACTTATTTAATAATGATATTTTTCTATTTTGCGTTTGTAATATACTCATTACAGTATCGAAAGCCATCAAAAACGATGTTGCAATGTTCTACTTTTAAGTACTGTTTCTAGTTTTTTTTTTAGTTTGAGATTGGTTGACATTGGTAATTAAAATAATTATTTTGACATATGATACAAATCAATTATGAAAAAATTATTCTTAATTTTATAAAATAATTACAAAAAATGCTTATTAAGTAATAAATACCAAAGGAATAATGTAATTTTTACGTAAATTGATTAGTATTAAAGTTAAAAATATTAAAATCAAACAAACTTTACCGCCATCTCTTGGTAAAATCTTAAAAGTTTAAATAAACGTCAACTGTCAGTAGGGCCAACTTAAGAATTTAAGCAATAAAATTCTCTAACACGATTTTAAAATTCTCTAACTCAGGCATTTGCATTCGTGCGTCAAAATGCTATCTTGTGACACATGTATTTTAATATACTATTACAGTTCTTTCCTTATTTACATAATGGGTAAAGTTTTCTTAGTTGTGTTAAATCAGGCACGTGACTACTGGAAAGCCAGGGTGGGCTCAGGCCCACCTAAAATTTTACGCTTCGGCGTGAAAAAATTACAATAATAAACGAAAATTCAGATATTTACAGTGTAACTTGAATTCCATACAAAATATATCCTCTTTAAGAAGTTTTATGAGCTACATATTGAGTATTTCGACAACCCAAAAAAATTTGTGGTCATCAAGTACCCACCTGATTTTAGGAAGCTAGCTACGTGCCTGTGTTGAACTTACAAACTAAGTAGCTGATTTACTAATATATGCAATCATAATATGCAATAGATTATCTAATTCAATTTAGACTTGATAAACTGCATTTTGGTAGGATTATTTATGTGGTTAATATATTATAATTAATTATTATACAATAAAATTATTCAGTAAAAGTAATTTGACATAATAAGAAGTTTTAGATGGTTCATTAATATTATTTTTAATTCTTTATTTTGTTCATCGCTCGCTATGTTTTATTGTTCATCTTGTGCGTACTTACTATGAAAAACCACATCTGAACATCGTTCAGTTCAGTGATTTATACCATAGAAAGAAGAGTTATTAACATTTTCTTATCAATTGCAACTGTTCCTTTCGCGACCTTTCCTTTCTACCGATTTTCAGAAACGTTAAATGAATTAATATCTATTCGTATAACAAAACGTTATGATGCAGATCATTAATTTATTGTTATCCGATGAAGAGAAGAAATAGAAAGTTTAGCATCTTAGCGAAGGGCTTTTAAATCCACGCCCGAGGAGAGAGGCCCCATAGCTTTCAGTTCCAATCTCATATCAATTGTTTTACAATTTATAAAGTAAATCACTTCTTGAAGTTAGTGCATTGTATTCATTATTTTACAACTTTATTACCAAGACATAAAAGTCTTTACTTGATACATATCTTAACAGCTAGTGAAATTTTTTTAAATGCAACCAAAGATTAATTATTGTAGAAATTAATAGATTTTACACAGAGTAGGAGAAGATAAGTTATAAGTACTCGTTGTGGTGTGGCACTAAATAGAACTTACTACAAAACCCACAATCGCATTCTCATGATTTGGATGCGATTGCTCGGTTACATCGTAAATGTCTAGTTAACTAACCACTTTGAAGAACAATCAATATTTATTTATCAATAATATTAGTTAAAAGTCGACATATATAATTTAATACTTGAAATAATACCTTACGAATGCAAAAAGAGGAAATGAAAAACATTAAATTGAAGATTTACAACTAAAAATTATTGAAGCAGAAAGAGGGTAATTTTCTTGCTTGATCTATTAAAGATGGTAATTTACGTCTGTAAGTTGACTATTATTGTTGATGTACAAAGTGCATAATGGAGAAAGTAATTACTCAAAAAGCAACAAAAAGTCTTTCTCTTAAATCAAACACGCAATTCAATTTAGTAAACGCCTTTCATAACAACTTTCCATTTGGTCGCTTTAATTACTTAAAACGTATTATTTCTTTGTGCCTCAAATTAGAATCTTAAAATGCATTATTGAATTAAATTAAAATTAACGTCATTAGGTTTATTTGTATTAAATTTTCTTCAGCTCCATAATTAGGATTTAGAAAAGGTTTGGAAATGTTGGTGTTTGCTTTTACTTTATCAACATTGTTCGTTTTTAAAAGGGCTTCGTAATAGATGAAAATGCCCAATGGGCGTTCATTATAACTTTTTAGCTACGTAGAGGGTGCCCACAGACTCACTGTGAGCATGGGGGTCTCCGTTATTATAAGAGATCGAGATTTGGTTCGATGGGATGAAATTAGGTAAATAAGTATATCAGCTGCACTGCAAATTATGTTATCAAATAATGTTTAACCAAATAAAAATGAGCCAAAATTGTTTAATACATTAAAATATTAAAATGCAGATAAATCAAGTACTTACATGAAAAAACAATTAAAGTGAAGTACATGTCATTTTGTCATATTGCGTCAAATTAAATTTTAATATAAATACTCATATATTAAATTAACAGTGCAAAGATATTCTCCCAGTTATGGGGGATGCTGAAAAGGGTAAAGGAATTTTTGTGAGATCTTGCGCTCAGTGTCACACAGTAGAAAAAGGAGGAAAACACAAAGTCGGTCCAAATCTTCACGGTCTTATGGGAAGAAAAAGTGGCCAAGCTGAAGGCTTTCAATATACTGAAGCAAATAAATCTAAAGGAGTTACGTGGAACAAGGGTACTTTAGATGAATATCTTACTGATCCGAAAAAGTATATTCCGGGTACTAAGATGGTGTTTGCTGGACTTAAAAAACCTCAAGAACGAGCCGATTTAATTGCTTATTTAGATTCGGCTACAAAATAACAGTGTAATTACTTTTTAATTCTCATTAATTTTGCAATGACTAAAATCTACATTTTGCAGGGCTTAGTTAATTATAGATAACCAATTTTTGCAAGAATGGATAGTGGGTTTTAATCTGCAAACATTATTTAATTTAATACGAACGCAGTGTCAAATTAAATTATTTTTATTATTGTCACAATCTCTTCATATTTATATCCTTATAGTGTTAACTTCACGTAACGATGATTTAATGTAAACCTATAAAAATATTTTTTCTTGAAGTTGAAAACTGGCTTATTTTATCACGTTTGTGTTGTTTAATTTTTCAGACTACGCCAAGAGTAGCGAGCGGCTCAGCCTTTCTGTAATTAGAAATAAAAAACTTCTAAACCTAACAACAAGAAAATAGAAATGAATATTTCTATTTTATTTTCAATTCTACAATGCTTACTGAAAAATATACTCAATACTAACTTGTATGCTTGGTTGCATAACGTTTAGGAGTTTCTATTACTTTAAAAATGCAAAAATTCACAGGAACCACAATGACAGATTTATATGGATTCATAAGACTCTATCTTGTCTAGTTTAGATTTATTTTGGTAGATTAATTAGGACTACTAGTGTGGATTTTACAATACATATAGTGGAATAGAATTAAGATTTGTACGGATGTTGGCTCCCATTAGCAATTTTATGCTTGAATATAATTGAGGACGATGTCCTGAACAACACCTTATAGTTTTGTCAATCCGTCAATCCAACTAGTGCCGGAACATTAACAAAAATGGCCTTCTTCTTGCACTTTTACGTTTTCTTTCTTAAAATGACAAATAACTCGAGTTGTAATCAACGGATAGAAAAAAGTTATGATAAAGAATTGTTTGGGATTTAATATCGAAAATTTCTAGCCCAATTGCGAGACTTTTAATTCATTAGATTTGGCTATAAACCTTCCCGAAGTTAAGAGGTTGTCAAAAAATGTTTTCTTCATTTATTCTGGAAGAAGTGAGGCAATTTTGCCGATATTGCACAAAAAGACGTTACTTGACTAATACAATTACCCTACCAAATAGGAATTTTAAAAATTGATCTCAACAGCTACATTATGGATTTTTGCACAATTTGTTGAAAAAGCTTTCATTTTGTGAGAGGTTATAGAATTTCAACGATTTTTTTTTTAAATTTCAATTTTTTAATGTACTTTGTGATGCAATAAAAAATGATATTTTTTTTCCTCATTTACTATGCCTTTTAGGCCTTTTTGTCAAAACACATTTTATAAAAACTGTTTTATCTCTGCCCATTTCAACTAAAACAAATTTGTATATGCTTAGTCAAAAAGAATTTTTGAAGACCTTTCATTTAAAAAAAGATTTGTTCAGTTTGGTCAAATAGAAGAGTAGAGAGTTGTATTTTCGTGTTTTCAATTGCAGTAGCTGAACGCCTAACTTTTTTTAGGTTATTTTTGAGTCAAATGAAGGGCAGAATATTTCTTCATTTATGTATATCATTTTTTTAAATAATGCTTTTTTAAATTCAACACCAGAATACGAAGAATGTGTCGCGTAAGAAAAATTTTCTAAATCGACTAAAACTTGCGGAAACCATGGTAAAATTTGATAAACGAGCATTCTCCCACTACCGACGCGTGCATGTAAATTTTAGGGGATATGCGTTTGTAACAGAATGCTTTATTATTTTTAATATTTTTTATGTTTAGAGGGTAAATTGTCACGTACATTCCAAATGTGCAGGTATTTTATGATTTTGATAATATTTAAAGCAGTTACTTCTAAAAGGACATTAAATATTAAAAATATGAAACCATTGGATTAGAAACGCATATTCCCTAAAATTTACATGCACGCGTCGGTAGTGGGAGAATGCTCGTTTATCAAATTTTACCATGGTTTCCGGGAGTTTTAGTCGATTTAGAAAATTTTTCTTGCGCTTCGACACATTCTTCTTATTCTGGTGTTGAATTTAAAAAAGCATTATTTTAAAAAATGATATACATAAATGAAGAAATATTCTGCCCTTCATTTGACCTAAAAATAACCTAAAAAAAGTTAGGCGTTCAGCTACTGCAATTGAAAACACGAAAATACAACTCTCTACTCTTCTATTTGACCAAACTGAACAAATCTTTTTTTAAATGAAAGGTCTTCAAAAATTCTTTTTGACTAAGCATATACAAATTTGTTTTAGTTGAAATGGGCAGAGATAAAACAGTTTTTATAAAATGTGTTTTGACAAAAAGGCCTAAAAGGCATAGTAAATGAGGAAAAAAAATATCATTTTTTATTACATCACAAAGTACATTAAAAAATTGAAATTTGAAAAATAAAATTGTTGGAATTCTATAACCTCTCACAAAATGGAAGCTTTTTCAACAAATTGTGCAGAAATCCATAATGTAGCTGTTGAGATCAATTTTTAAAATTCCTATTTGGTAGGCTAATTGTATTAGTCAAGTAACGTCTTTTTGTGCAATATCGGCAAAATTGCCTCACTTCTTCCAGAATAAATGAAGAAAACAAATTTTGACAACTTCTTAACTTCGGGAAGGTTTATAGCCAAATCTAACGAATTACAAGTCTCGCAATTGGGCTAGAAATTTTCGGTATTAAATCCCAAACAATTCTTTATCATAACTTTTTTCTATCCGTTGATTACAACGAGTTATTTGTCATTTTAAGAAAGAAAACGTGAAAGTGCAAGAAGAAGGCCATTTTTATTAATGTTCCGGTACTAGTTGGATTGACAAAACTATAAGGTGTTGTTCAGGACATCGTCCTCAATTATATTCAAGCATAAAATTGCTAATGGGAGCTAACATCCGTAGACCTCTATGACCGTCCCATATCTCTATTCCACTAATATTAATTTATCTATTTAATAAATAGGATTTAATTTTAGTGTCAGTTACGCTATTGTTAAAACCTCTTAATACCGAGACTAAAATTAAATCCTAAAGATAAATGTGTAATGTAGAATTGGGCCTAAAGCAGACGTTTTAATGGATCTGGATGAATAATTAAATGCTCTATTTCGTTTAGAATAAAATTACTGTCAGATTACTCCTTAAGGAGCCAGACTCGGGAGAGACACCGTGCCTGTTGTAAAAACTGGCTTATTCGGACATATTTTTTTTTTCATTTATTTTGATGGTTAAATTACACTTAGCCCAGTAAACAGGTCGTAATAAGCGTATGCTACCTTACAAAAGGTCATGTAGTTTTGGATTTTAGATATGTTGTAGAGTTCGTACAGGTACGAAAGAGTACACCTCGTGACGTCATCTCCGCAGTTTTGTCTCTATAATATCTGTTAGTGGCGTATGAACGACTTTTAAAGCTAAAGAACTTATTCGACTACAAAACACGAAAGCTGCTGCTGCTTAATTTGATTGTAAAATGAGCTGTATACACCGGAATTGTTAAAATTCGTATCTGCCAATTTTGCCAGGTGGCATCTTTCGTACTTGTATGAACTCTATGTACCTAGGCTCTTATTAAAAATCCAAGTTTTGGAATTCGGCGCACCTGTGCGCGCTTCAGTACGGCCACTTTTGTGTCACTTTTTTCGGTTTTTGCTCGATAACTCTTTACTAGTGCGTCCTACGTAAAACATTAATGTTGCTTATTTTCTAAAGCACAAAATTTTCTATAATTTATCCCAATAATATGTTTTTCTAAACCATACAATTACCGAAATACAAAGCTTCAAAGCACAAAATTTTTCATAAAGTTTGGTAAAACTACCACAAAAAAGACAGTGTTCATCATCTTAACGGTTTATTGGTTCAATTTAAAGACAACGCGAGTAACGCTTTGTAGCTATATGATAGATCTGTGCATAAAAAATTACAAATATGACCACAATACGAAGAATATTTTATACAGGGTGAGTCGGGAGGAACGCACCAAACGCCAAGGGGGTATTTTACATGTAAATATAAGAAGAAAAAACCCAAAAGTTGTAGTCCGATTTTTATTGGTTTTCAAGTTACAACGACTTAAAAGTTTGAATATTTAGTAATATAAATTTCATTAGTTTTGAAAAACCCACTTTTTATACTTTGAAGCTCTGTATTTCCGTAAATATGAGGTTTAGAAAACCATGTTACCGAAATAAAGAGCTTTAAAGTTAAAAAAAGGGTATTTTTATAAATTAATGAAATTATATTACTAACGATTCAAGCTTTTAAGTCGTTGTAACTTGAAAACCAATAAAAATCGGACTACAACTTTTGGGTTTTTTCTTCTTATATTTACATGTAAAATACACCCTTGGCGTTTGGTGCGTACCTCCCGACTCACCCTGTATAAAATATTCTTCGTATTGTGGTCATATTTGTAATTTTTTATGCACAGATCTATCATATAGCTACAAAGTGTTACTCATGTTGTCCTTTAAATTGAACCAATAAACCGTTAAGATGATGAACACTGTCTTTTTTGTGGTAGTTTTCCCTAACTTTTTGAAAAATTTTGTACTTTGAAGCTTTGTATTTCGGTAACTGTATGGTTTAGAAAAACACGTTATTGAGATAAATTGTAGAAAATTTTGTGCTCTAGAAAACAGGTAACATTAATATTTTTTGTAGGTCGTACTAGTAAAGAGTTATTGAGCAAAAATCGAAAAAAGTGACACAAAAGTGGTTGTACTGAAGCGCGCACAGGCGCGTCGAATTCCAAAACTTGAGTTTTTAATAAGGGCCTAGGTACATATAACATATCCAAAATCCAAAACTACATGACCTTTCGCAAGGTAAGATGTACTTGTTTACTGGCCTAACTAGACAGATACTTTTATTATTTCTGATAGATAATTTTATGCTCTTCAATTTTTATTAGAGGTAAAATTACCTTCTATTGTATTGTACTCAGGGGTCGATTGGCTTCTAAACCTTACAGAGCTGCAACCAGTATTGATCTTTTGTTCATAACCCTACCCGTAGTTATGTTCTCAGGAATTCAATATTGCCAACGAAGCATAGAATCTTCCTGAGAAGTTTACTTTTCACTTCTTCAGGCGTCAATTGGATCCGCCCTAAGTGTTTCAGCCTAAGCCGAACCAATGCATCTCAATTTCAGAGAATGTTCGGCGGATTCGATCTGCGATGCAGAGAGTCTGCATATTTCACTATCTTCCAATCCCAGTTTCTTGAGGTGGTACAGACCCATGATGAGTCCGATTTCGCTCCTTCATAATAGAAGAAGCTTTTAGTATTCGTGGTCTAGTACTCAATGAATTTCTTCGACTGTCTTTGTCCTGATGCGTTCTTCCAGTGAGAATTTTTGTTCCCAGTTTTCCATTTTTGGATTTCCGCCATTCTAGTTGTTCTAGATAGTCCACAGAATGGTTCGGGTCCAATCTGGCTTTTGTGCCAGTTCTATCTAATTCATCAATTCTCTTGTGACCCGGCACCTAATGAAGGACAACTTTGTTGTTCTTTGACAGAATTTTGAGGTGTTGTCTGCATTTCCAAGTGGATAAAGACTCTAAGCTATTGGCTTTGAGTGCCTTTATTGCAGCTTGGCTGTCAGACATTATATAGACTGTTTTGCTAGGGTGACCCTTTTATGGGTGTTGTAGAATTTTAACCGCCCCCCCCTAAAAAGTTTCGAAATGGATAGAAAAAAATTGTGTAAAATTTTCAGTTCGAAATTTTAACGTTTAGAGGTTCCGCACGAGCCGTCTATTTTTCCCATTTTTATTTTTCCCATAGTTATTGCTATTATATCATGTTTTTAGGCCCTCGAAAAATTTTTTGAACGTGAAGTTACAGGTCTGAATTTTTTTAGTAAGAGGTATCCTTAGACTACAAATTTATAAACTCAAACTAATTTTTCGTGCACCCGATTTTTTTCAAAAAAATCAAGGTCAAAAACTTAAAAGTCTCACATGATACATGTTATTTAAATTTTACACAATTTTTTTCTATCCATTTCGAAACTTTTTAGGGGGGGGGGGGTTAAAATTCTACAACACCCATAATAAGGGCCACCCTACTGTTTTGCCCTTTAAATTCCTTCGTAGGCATTCTCGGGCACATTGCAATAGTTTTAGCTAGCATAATTGTGGCATGGGTTCCTGAGGCTATTGATGCCCTATATTTGGGCCATATACCTGTATCCCTATATCTGTTATAGCCCTATATCTGTTACCTGTTCAGTTTTTGAGCCATCTGAATACCAAATGAAGGAGTTTGGTTCCAGTTGTATTGACTAACTTCTAGCCTTGTTGCGGTTCTCAATGACCACCTCGAACGGTGTCTGGAAGTAAAACACTCTTGGAATGACATCCAATAGTTTTTTAAACAATTCTGGCTGTAGAAAGTCCAATATCTTTAGGTGACCTCTTCTGTCATTTAGCTTTAATTTCTTGCTCTGTTCAATTTTTATAAAAATTAGCTTCAGATTACTCTAGAAGGAGTCCAAATAGGGAGAAACACGTTAGATTAGGAACAAAATCCCAATATCGAAATGTTAGAGGTATTTCATATAATATTTTAGTAACCGATGTTTTTCGAATATTTTGACCCCTCTGAATTTAAAAATTGCGGTTGCCGAAGCGATATCTTAACCTGAAGCGCGATTTTCAAAATGGTAGCGAAGCTCTCCGATTTATTTTTTTTGATTTGTTTTGATAAATTAGTTAGGTATTAAGAAATATTTTTATTGATTTGGATCTTCTTGGAATTTTATGCTCCACAAGTTTTATAAGAAGTAAAATTATTGTAAGATTTTAAAGAGCTACAGCTAGAGAAGGCATTGTATATCGTTAAAAACAGTTTGAATATACTGTACGATTCACCAGACATGGCATAAAGTTAGCGCAGCCCGATTACTGACGATGGACTCCGAATTCGTCTCATAGACGTGCTTTTAAAATTAGTACAAAAAATTAATATAATTATTAATTATATATTTTTAAGTTAACTATTTTTTAAAGTTGGAAATAATTCTTTAAATAATAAATGTTCTTGCTCATTAGGGGGTTTGAAAAGAAGCAAAACTTTTAAAAAGATCAAATTTTATTAAACAAAATTAAAAATTACATATGATACGCTACTGCATTTAAGTGAAGTAAGCATTCGGCATTTAGGGCGGTACTTAAACGGACACTGCGCAGCTAAATCCCCACCATACCTATGCCATGTCTAAAAAATTTACCTGTATGTTTCTTCGTTTTTATTTATTTTGATATGTTAATTATTATGGCAACTAGGAGAATTCTGTTTTTTTAGGTTAGTCGGATAGATAATTTCATGGTCTACAATTTTTATTAGAGGTAAAATTAGCGTAAGGTCACTCTTTAAGGAGTTCGAGTCGGCAGAGATGTCGTATGTTATCAAAACAGAAAGACAAAGGGTTTTTCTTTATGGTGGACTTTTTGAAAATGGTTTTCGCTCTGATGATATTAAACTGACAAATCTGGACTGAATGTATTAAGACAGTTTTTACAGAGTACATTGTAGAACGACTTTAGCTCCTAGAGGGATCTGAGGATAATCTCACTTCTAATAAAAACTGTAGAGAGCACAGAGTGGGTTTTGATTGATCTTATCTATAAAATTAAAATGTGTGGGGATCTCTTTTGGCATGCACGATGCACATGCACATTGCACATTGTAAGTGAATAAATTTAATTTCAACAATTAAAAAGTGGTAAATTTTTTCATAATTTATTAAAAAATACAATTCTTATGAATTAAAAAAAAAACAAAAAAACTACTTAACATAAATAAAATTGCATAAAAAAATTTGTAAAGTTTATTGATAGTTTTTACAAAATACTTATTAAATTTTTATCACAAATAATCCATTTATTTTATAATTAAATTTACTTGTAGGTAATACATTAGCTCCTCAATTCTAATTTATTTACAGCATAATGGACGTAGTAGTACTAATTAGAGAGAAAAACAGTAGAAAAGACACAAGTTACTAACACAGTTAAGTACAGTAAAGAATATTCATTCACTACGATACTATCAGAAGAAGAGGATAGAAAAATATTTTTTTTACTTATTAAAGTTTAAACGAATGTTGCAACCCATTCACTGGCGACGATTGATGAAAACTTCTTTTTTTCCTCTTAACAAGCGCAATCGCAAGCGCAACGTTTCACACGTTTTTCTGAATTTTGAAGAAGAGCATCTACAGAACGAACAGATCTGACAGATCGTGGTTGAACATCTAAAAATATTCATAATTAATAAAACGCAACAATAAATAGAGCATAAAATTATCACATAATAAAACCTAGTAATAGTTTATTTCTCACCCTTCTCATAAACCCAAAAGATCATTTACTAAAATTTATTCTCAATTGTTTCAAATGTAATTAAGCTCATCGCATTCACTGATATTTTTTGTTTTACTTTTATGTTAACAGTCGTTTTTGAAATGATCTATAATCCATTGTCTTGTCTTACATTAATTGGTTTATGTTTTAACCATCAGCTAACATTACTTTCACTACGATCTTTCAAGCATTCAAAATTTAACTTATTACATCACACCTTACATTACAACTTAAACGAATTATAACTTACAGTGTGGTCTCATTTCTTCATTTTTAATTTCTTGTTCAGGTTGTTGTTGCTGTTGTTGTTGTTCCATTTGGTGCATCATTGGAACGGGAATGTGTACTGGAATTTCTCGTGCATAACTTTGTCTTCCGTTCATTTCGCGTGCATTTTGTCTTTGTTGTTGGATAAGACGCATCGTTTGTGGAACTTCGTCGGCTTCTTGTTCTTGCACAGATACGATCACTTCGTGGTTTGGTAATCTGTTAATTTGCCTTAAAATTTCTTCGGGTATTGGTAACCTTTGTGTCATAACTACTCCTGCAGGAATTTGACGTTCTTCGAAGTCGCCTTGTGGTTCTTGTCTAGCTTCTTGGGCGCGTTTGGCTTCTTCTTGCGATCTTTGAATTTGATTGCGTATTCTTTGTTCGATAATTTGTTGGGCGATGTGTTGTAAGAAGATGTTTGGTGGGATTTGGGAAGCTTGGGGAGAGCTTTGTTGTGGTTGTTGTTGCATTAACGGACCTGGCATCGGTGGACGAAGTGTTTCCATCGGATGAGGAATCGACATTTGTTGTTGACCATCAACTGGTCTCATTTGTTGAGGCATGTGAGTTTGGAAGGGATTTATTGGACCGATTGGAATTACAACCGGTTGGATCATTACAGTTTCTTCTTGTTCTTCAGGTTGAACTTGAAGAGGTGGACGGCTAAAATAAAACAATTTAATTCGATTTTTTTTAAATTAAAACTATTTTTACCTGTCTAAACTTCCACTTTCACAAATTATGACCATGCGCTCGCCAGTTATACGTTCGAAACGTGGTTCGGTTGTTAAATTAACTCCGAATGGCAACCTTACAGTTTTTGATTGATGATCGACAACTTCTTCGGCGCGTTTTTTCTCAACGATGCAGTTCATTTTAGCTTTTTGATTTTTACCACCAAGAGCGCCCGTTAGTTCATCTAAGTTGAGTTGTAAAGGAAGCTTGATGTGTATTGGTGTAACTTTTTCATCTTCGTCGGATTCGTTTGTTTCAGAGGAGTCGGAATTACTTTCGGAATTATCAGATTCTTTAGTATTTTTGGGAGAGTCATCAATTTGGTTATTTTCGATAGCTTCTTTAGGTTCTTCCTAGAAATTAAATAAAATTTATTTAAATGGTAAAGTAAATAAAAGTAAACAAATAATTGATTGCATTGACCTAATAAAATTCTAAATGTGCTCGTAAGTAGAATAAATTAGTAAAGAAGCAATCGAGTTGAAACGAATTTTAATCAGATCCTCTAGTTTTATGCAAGACTTGAATAATTTGAATAAAAGTACCATTTTATGTTATTTTCGATTTAGTTAAGGTAATTGAACATTAAATAAAATTAAAGTGACTTATGTGTACATTTTTGGTACACCGGATAGAGCATATAGTCCTCTACAAACAGCTGTGACCTCCTTCTTAAGAGTAAAGACCTCTCGCTTTCACCATTGCCCCGGTCATGAAGATGTTTATTACACACTCGGTAGTTACATGAATACTATATTCCTTTAATTACTTACACTCATGTGTAGAATATTATTTTAATTTAAATAAAACGCTATTAGTAAAAGAAGTAAAAAGAACACAATTGAAGATTATAGCCAGACAAGTTAATTAACTTAGAACAATAACTTGAAAGTGTCGCGAATTTGTCAACTCAGCCATGATCCATACAATTAAATTTAAAAAAATGAAGAGGAATTTAAGAGAAGGTTAATTCAGTGCAAAATCGCACAAGGTAAGAAGAGACAAGATCATAAAAAATTGCAAGGAAAATTTCGAATGTCTTTCAAAGTCAAGACTCTTCATTAAAAGTGATGTGTGGGAATTGCCTTTAGTTTCAAATGTAATGATGGTAAAATAATTCAATTACTACTTGGACTTTCTAAAATATCTATCAGACAAAGGTAATTATATTGATCATGCAAAACTAACATTACTGAGAATGCTGAGCTTTTGTTAACGATTCTTACTGGTATTTTCATAATTTTCATTTTGAATAAATTTTTAACTTAGGAAAAGCAGTAGCGTTGTTTCATTACTTTTGTCGCTTTTAAAGGATTTATTTTGTGGTTTAGTAAACATAAAACTTTGCTCTTTTAAAGTTATGGTCTTCGTTTAAAGAGCTAAGTGCTCATTGTTTTCATTTTTATTGTAACTGTAATTTATTCTTACTGTTTTGTCTTCAACTTGAGTTGTTTTGTACTTTTAAAAATTTTCTCCACACACATTAATATTCTTAAGAAGTAAATTTTTAAATCTGTTATTGTTATTCTTTTTTATGTTCAATGTGGATGAAGCCCTTCATTGAATTGCTGACTGCAAGATTTAATTAGCCCAATTTTTCACTCATACTCCAAAGGTTCAAAGCTCTCACTGATGTCTATTCAACAGCAACCCTCGTAAACAGTGTCAGGAATTATTACTTATCTTCTTTCGTCTCGCAGTTCACGCTTGGTTCTGCACGTGAGACTTCTACAAATGAGAAGCTGTGGTTTAGTGGGTAACTTGCATCTGCTTCTGCATAGGTAACTTTTTTTATGTTTATTGTTGTTCATTAAGTGTGAAAATTTACGTCTTTGCCTTTGAGATTTTATTCAGCGTGCTTAAATAAATCGAAAATTAAGAATGAAAAAAGATGATGGATGGTGAAGTAGCTAAATGTCGAAATTAGAGAGCTTTTGGTAACTAATGCCAATTAGTATAGGAGCCAACGTATTTGAACACATTTTTTGATAAAACTGGGTATGGAAAATGTTTTGTTTTATATCTAATATTATCCGTTTTGCTAAAGGTAAAATGTTAAATTCTTATTCTTCATTAATAACTCAGGACAGTCATAAAATTTTGCCTTCTTAATTTTCGATTTGTTTTAGCATCCTGAAACAAATCCCAAAGGTCAATTTTGACACATCCTCTACTTGCTCATGCTAACCTTTTTAATTTAATTTATTTTAATTTAATTATTGGATTGCATGCTGTTTGCCGTACCCATCTACTCATGCTGTAACCATGATCAGTAAGAAACGCTGGATTTAAGAAGATCTCCATATTTGATAACTTTTGTGTTTTAATTTTATTACAAGTAACCTTTTGTCACACTAGAAGGTCAATTTTCCTAAACCTCGTTGTCCATATGTCCAAGCTTATGTGCTGTGTGCTATAATTGTCCTTGTTTCACTTTGTTGCGATTAATAAAATCTCGAATGGTATTGATAGGGTACAAATCATCGACGGGGATTTCTCTCTTTCTAAATTTATTTCCCTGTTTTTAAAACCAAAAAATATGTCCATGCTATATGAGTGTATGTTATGATTACTAGGTATTACTCAAATAGCTTTAAATAATATATGCCTGGCCGTAAAAGTTTCATGATTCTCACTCTGGGCATTGATGCATAACAGCTGAAAGTAGAAGCAAACAGTCAAATACTACTGGAAACTTGACGATTTTCAATAGAGAGTTTGTCTGTATACACAGTACGGCAGGGCTGGATTAACCATGAAGTGCATGAAGCGCACCCGTTGTTGTGGAGGGCGCGAGAAAAAAGTAAAATAGTAGTAGCATAGTCCAGTACTTATGAATAGAATACAGGCACCGAGTGCTGTCTCTCTCTATATCACTAAAATTGATGCGACCACATGTTACCACACAGATTTCCGTTATAGCGCATTGGCTCCGCCCTATTCTTCTCATAAGTTCCGAACTTTACTTAGTAATACTTTCGCTCCTTGAAAGAGGCGGCATCATTTTCATATTTTCATCATCTTTACAAAGCTCACCAAAGTTCAAAGTTCGTTTCTAGGGTATGTGCATGGAATAAAAATACAACCCTACTAAATTACTGAATTTTATAGTTTGGTATTTTCTTATTAATCGCACCTCTATTGTTCTGTCCTTGAATGTTTACCTATACTTAACAGTAAAAGCACTTCCTTTAAAAAATCATCTCCATAATAATAACACAGAATTATAGAAACAGAAAGTCTTGAGTTTACATAAATAACGCCTCAGAAAATTTTATTAAAATACATGGATTTAAATTAAATATTAATTTAAAGTAGGTATTCAAAATTTAACTCTTTGGAGCACCGAAAACGCGAAGAAATAAGCTTCGTTCTGTGTCTTTAGGGCCGTTTTAGATGAACTAAATATCGTACTAACTGTTGGCACAGTCTAGGTACAAAACGGTCGTTTCACTTCGCTGATTTAGCTTTTAAAAGCGTGTAGCCGCTTTTGTCAGAGCGCATAGGAGTCGAAATTCGCTAAGACGTTTATGTTACAAGACTTTGGCCGAGTGAAATGACTGGTTTGTATTTAGACTGTGCTGTTAGTAACTGAATCAACTCGAGGAGCAAAAGCAAGGGAATCTAAGCTTTAACTTCGTCGTCGTGCGTAGAAATTTTGACGCACGACGTTAAAGCTTAGATTTCCGTGCTTTTGCTTTTTGTGTTGATTCAGTTACTAACAGTTAGTACGATACTTAGTGCATGTCAAACAGCCCTTATTTATAAATTTGTCTTTAAAGTATCCTTCAAATGTCCCTGTTTTGTTTTTTTTAATTATTTTGCTTCATTTGCTCTAGAGACAGAGTCGGACTGGCCACATCGACCAGTGGGTAATTGTGGAGGAGGCCAAACTTTTATGAATAAATAAATTTCAAGTTTATTATCATTTAATAATAAACTATAAAACAAGGTTAGGTTAGATAATTCCCCAACCGTTTCACCTACTGCTGATGCTCTCGCAGGAATGGGGTTTTTAGTGAGTAACAATCTCACATAACTATAAATGCGGGCAGGGCTGGTCTAATATTGATCTTTGTGGAGCCGACATACGTACGTAACGTCCTAAAATCAGGTGGGCACTTGGTGGGCACAAGTTTTTTTGGGCGAGCCAAATGTAGCTCACAAAACTTTTTTAAGATGAAATATTTTGTGTGAAATTGAGATTACACTGTACATAGCTAAATTTCTGCTTATTATTGTTATTTTATCAGAGTGAGTAGTAGGGTGGGTCAGGAAAATTTTAGGTGGGCCTGGGCTCACCTTGGCTCTCCCCTAGTTACGTGCCTGAGCCTACAATACCAAAAATAAAGCCATAGTCCGACCCTGTTTAGAGATTTCTTCTCACTGTTCATTACTTTAGAAGATCTGTATCACAACTACTTTATACGAATAGTAACTTGCATAATTTACTTTTGTCTATTTTGGGTGCCATATTTGACTGAGCCTATTCAGGCAAGGTCACCGGCTCAGATAGCGACCAATCACAACACAGTAATTATAACTCAGCACCTTAGCCTCTGAAGTTTTATAAATTCACCCATTAACACATACTTTAGCATATTAAATATACTTTGTTTTCATCTGCCCATCTTCTGGCATTTTTCTCATAGGCGCCGAGTACGGGGCAGCTCCAAGGGTTAAGCCCCCTATTCAAATATCAATAATAAGAAGGGCACATCCGCACATGTCCCCTATATCTCATTGAGTTCTTCGTGATTTAACTTTGTTTCAAAGATTAATAGAGGATTGTGAAGCGGTGACGATTAAGATATGGATTTTATAGGTAATTAATTTTTTTTGTATTGTTGATCCCCCCTCCCCCAATGAAAAAAAAAACAGAACCCAGCGTCTATGTCAATTCTTATTAATTTCTTGTTAAACTTGTTAAAACTATCCAATTTTCTGCCTCTGATGTAATATTCGACCTATTATTGGTTACAGTTTTAGGTCTTTTCTATTAGAGTATTCGGTCACCAGTACCCAATATTCAATTTACTAGTATTATGGAAGTTGTAAGTACATAACTTGCAGTTTTTCTTAAAAATAACTGATCGGACGTGCTACAAACTAATAAAATTTCACCTTCCTTTAGAAAATTTTGATTGATCCCACAGTAACAGTTTTGTGGTTAATTTTGATTAAGAAAGGAAAGTGCGTTTGTTTACCATGCTACCATGTAAAATTGATGGAAAAAAATTAAATCGTGTTGTATGTATTTTGTGGTTTTGAGATTATTGTCAGAATATTCTGTTTCTTTGTTTTTGAAATAAATTACTAAATTTTCAAGATCAGAGCTTAGTTACTTCCGTATACGATGAAATTTTATTTCTCGTATTATCAGTAGAAAACGGTTCTAGGTTCGAAGTTTTCATAATCGGTTATGGGGTTATGAGAGGCATTACTACCGTATTAATATAAAATAGCGGCCGTAATATTAATGTTACAAAAAAAACGTTTCCTATGTAAACAGATATAATGCTTTCTTAGATAGCGGTACTATCTCACCTCTTTAACGGCCGTTTTTAGACTTCACCGCTACATGATATCAGCACCGTCATAATATTACGGGCGCTATTTTCAGCACAGCTATTCTAGAAAACCCAAGCTTTTACCGAAAACCTTGTCATTTTGGTGATTTTCGCAGAAACGCGCATTTTTAGCCCTTCGTGACCTTATAGCTTGGAAAGGATAGTTAAATTTAGAGCAACTTTTCATTCAGAACTATTAATAGAAGACGTGTACATAAATGCAGACCTCTTTCTACTACTCCAATTCTAATCTGCCCTTTTGGAGCTCATGTGACTAGGTTAAGCGTTTTAAATGTGACAATAATTGTATAACAGTTATCCACTCTCTTCAAATATGAAAGTTTTCCACCATCGACGACAGTTAAAGTGACCAAGATTCCCTGTGATCTTGTAGATGAAATATAACTATGACAACTTCTTCATTTACACCACATTTTCTTTTAAATTCGCATATCGTTTGAACATATCCGTTACGTGGTTGTATCAATTTCTTATTTTTTGAAACGGAATCATACGTATTTTTCAGTTCACCGCACGCAATTATAATCCATACCAAAGTCAAAATTTGACAAACCTTCGTACGTGTAGTACGTGTGCCTTACTTTCCATAAAATTTCATATCTCTACGCATACGTAAATTAAAATAATCATGCTCGAAATATTTTTTAATTCAAAATTGGGACAATAAAACAAAAAAACAAGCCGTATTATTATTTTTCTATTATTTAAATTTTATTCAAACTTATAACCTTCTGCCCATTTGTGGAAGAACTAATAAGCTCTCTAGTTTAAGACACGATTGCTGTCAATTTCCATAAGTGTAATAATTGACATGCACAAAAACGTTTTCCAAGTAGGTACTGTATAATTACCATACACTAGATAAAATTATGTTGCACTTTCTAAAATTTGTCATTAAATAAAATTTGTTTGAATCAACTTTATAAATGTAGGTACCCACTTTAAATTGCGTTAAACTTATTTACATTTTAATTTTTTACTAGTGTGTATTAATTTACGCTAGAGTGATTTTGCAATACCTACATATTGATGATTCATTGCTTAATAAAAAAAGGTACTTTTAATATTTTAATAGTTAAGAAAACAAAAGAAACAATTTGACCTAGAAAGAGAATTGACCGACTCCACTATGATGGTTTTAACTATTATAATTTATTTTTTTAAATAATAACAGAAGAGCAATTAGTGGAAAAGATTGTTTTTTTAAATTAATGCATTATTTATTGTTTGCTTTAGTAATGACGTAAATTTTAAAGAAGTGAATGTGAAGGTACCTATACTCTAACCTTCATAATTATAAATAAACTTTTAATGTAAAATAGTTTTATTAATTTACCTGAATGAGGGCTTCAGGTTGAAGAGGAGATTGCAGTCGGTCGGCTGTTTCGCTTAGTAATTGCAGTTCCTGTTCTAACTGTCTGCAAGAAGCGTTTGCTGTAACATAGGCCGATGCCAATAAGAAACCACCAAGAACCACCGATACCAATACGATGGTTACAGCAATAATTTTAGCTACTTGCACAGCAGCAGGTTGAGAACGATGATAAGCCTGGAAAAACAAAATAAATTATTATTCGTGTGTTCATGTTTTAATTGTTTATTTGTTTGCTTAATTCTTTTATTATTACACTTTCCATTTATTACACCTACGCACTACTTGTTGGTCGTTATTATTTTGCTAATCAGACTGTTAATAGGTGGTGTTAAATCATTATAATTCGTATCATAAAATATGCCAAACAAAGTCTTAAAAAATTACAAGGTTAGTAATTTATAATCCAGGTATAGAATAAGAATAGTTTATGGTACATGAGGTTTCAAGTAAAAACACATTTTCACGAAAATTTGTTTTCTTAATCACTCGATACTAATAATAGTCACTATAACAAGGTTGTGGATCATCCAAAAACCTGCCTAAAACACTCTACATTTGCAACTCTAACGTCGGTTGCATAAACGCGAATTATATTTAAATCCGAGAATTAGATTTGTAATCCTTTGATATGGCAACGTTAAACACTTTAATGTCGAAGTTTGCAGTTCGTAAATGAATATTAAAATTTGAGGTTAAGTTCTTTTTGTATTAAATTGTGAATACAATTTGTCAAACTTTGACATTTATTTCTTTTTTTATTGTATAACGTTGCCATAGTAAAGACTATATATCTAATTCTGGGATTAAAATATAATTCGCCTTTATGCAACTGAGCGTAACTCTCAATCGAGGTTCTCTGCTACTAATCTATTCCTCTGGTATTTAACACAAGAAATTTGAACTTTGGCTTTAATCATCTTCTTCGTTGTAGTCTAATTTTGAAAATCGTAGTGAAGCATAATAGTTTTTCTGAAAATTGGTATAATGTTTTCTTTTACATAAAATGCTCTAGGAAAGCAATTACACAGTTAGATAGTGATAGCCATGACTTTTACATTTAGGAAGTTGTAATGCGTCAATTTAAAGAGCGTCAGCGGCAGTTATTAAATTTACTGTGTTGTGAATTGGTTGGTCTCATTCAGCATCTTAAGCTACTGTTCCCTAAATTGGTCCAATGGTTACTTATTTGGAAAAAATATATAGAACAATAATATGAAGCATTTCATTTTGTTAAATTTTATGACAACTGTCAAAGTCATGGCTAATACTACATCATTATTTACGTCCTCGTTAACCCTAAAATACAACATTTATGTCTACACTTTTCTATCATGTGTGTCTCTCTCGGACACGTTAAAATGCATGAGGAATAGTGAGTGATTTTTCGTCACTATTGAGTTTATTATTAGGTTTCTAAAATAAAAATTATCCAAACTAAAATTATTACCATTTATCATTGTTTATTTATAATTAAGGCCTAACGTTTTCTTACATTTATTGTCGCAGTTAATTTGCTTGTTCGTCCTAAATTTGATAAACGCACTGTTTAATTTCTATTTATTGTTGAAAATTAGGCATGCATAAGTATGCATAAATTTGTCTTGTTATTTTACCATAGAAAATTAATATAGGAGCAATAAATAGTATAAAAGTAACGTAAAACTCGTTTATAAAATTTTCCTATAATTAACAAACTACATAATCAATAATCAATTAAATACTTAAAAAATGGTAATTATTTCTCTAAAATAAACACCTACGTTAATTAATAAAATTTAGTTTTTTTTACTTAAGGTATTGTTTACTGTTAAATTCAGATTTTATTTCATTAAGCTGTGATGACACTAATTTACCCTAATCTACCCTAACCTATAAAAGTCTGGCGGAGCTAGATTACGGCTAACATGAGGTGCATGGATGCCATAACTCCTTATTCTAACACCTACAGTAACAACTGATTATTTGTTGAACTTTCCTTGCCTTATAAACCCAGCAATAATATTGTAGTGCAGCAGCAAGTTCTTTGCGAATAAAAATATGGATATTTTTCCTTCAGAGCTATTTTCAAACTTTTGAATTAGGTTTTTCTCCATAGTAGACCCCTTCGGCATATAGTCACTAATCAAGACTCTCTCATCATGCAGCAACAAGTTCTTTGTGAATAAAAATGTGGATATTTTTCCACCAGAGCAATTTTTATACTTTTAATTAGGTTTCATGAGCCCTCTCCATTTATAGTAGACTCTTTCGGCATAGAGGCACTAATCAAGACTCTGTTATCATGCCATAAAGCTGTTGCCTTCAATTTATTAACAGAAAAATGTGTTTTGGCCTTTTATGATCGTGGAGAACCCTTATGAACCGAACCTACTGCTTGGATGTTCTTCTTGAGTTGGAAGGTCCTAGTGACGTTTACGGTGCCAAACATTACTTGTTTGTTGGAAATGTTTTAGATAAAACCACATGTACATAACTCTCTTAAAGCAAATAACCATTTTATTCATCTACAGCAGAGTTTCCCAAACTTTATCTCTGATTGAGCACTTTGAGGGCCTATAAATTTTGTAGATTCTACAGTAACCTTTACGTTTGGCACTACTATTGGCAGCTACTCAGCTACTCAAAACTAAGCTTTATATTAATTTATCAATTCTTGTGTTTCGTTTCATAAGTAAATAGGAAAGCAATAGAAACTGCGATATGCATCATGCATCTATGTATAGTGAGTCCCGAAAATACCTACACCTATATATTTATAATTTTTAGTAGCCCAAAAACTTTGTTTGTCAAAACGTGGGTGCCTAAATACCTTGTCAAACACTCTAAAGAAAACAACCCTAAAAGGATAAATTCCTTTTAACGATTTATATTTTGAAAAACATCAAATTTGAAACGTGACCGTGATGAGTCCGAGAGAATGTTTATTATTCAATTGACTGAATACGCTGACAAACAGTGATCATGATCATATGACCCAAGTTGTACACTAAATAAATTTAAAAGTGCACAAATTACATACGTATATCAAATTATAGGAGCAAACACTAATTTATAGTGTCAAAACATTGATTGATTTATACGATGGTCCTTAAGCCAATTCTTCGATTCGAATGAATGAACATTGTAGTAACTGTGTCAAGGAAAACGAGGTTTTGTCTGATCTATAGCTACTCATCAACCCACCACTATTATAATAGCTATCCAGTGAGCAAGTGTAGCGTGTTAAACCCTTTGGCTACACATAAAATTGCAAATCGTGATTCTGAAATAAGTATTTTTAAGCAAAATCATTTTCTTATGTCGAATTACAAGTTTAAGATTTGTGTTTCTAAAGGTCCGATTGCATCACTTCCTCTTAAATCTAACTTTTAGTTACTTGTAGAGTATTTACGGGAGCATTATATCAAAGAAAAGATACCCTTGGAGTTGACTAAGGAACAAGAAGCGGTGCGCATACGAAAAAGTTAAAAGTCCGGTTAATATGTAAGTGTCACACACAACATAACCTTATTAATTATTAAACATAGACCACTAATGATAGATGATTATGATTTGTTGTGACCAATTATTGACATATTCGAACATGTCCATTAAAATTTTATACAAAACATTATCATGGGATTTTGAGATCGTGTCGTTTCTTTGATTATATCCATATTAACGGAAAAACTGTCACAGTGCTGTCGCGCAAAATTAGGTTATAGTTAATAGTTAATCGAAAGTGGTGCAAACGGACCTGAGTTAATTAAATAATTAGAAAACTTTCAATTTTTTGTATAGAAAACTGTAGAACTGGCCTTCGCCCTGCACACTCTCATGCCTGCCTAAAATATAAAACATTAGGCGCATTCAATGGACCTAACAGTTGTGGAACAGTTACCAACTGCTACATCACTAGCGTCTCTTTTCTATCGTGCGGTAATTTTCTTAAGTGAGCAGGTATTGAGATAGTTCAACATCGCGTAAATGAACGCTCCGCACACGTTCCTAAAGCAGGGGTAAGTCACCGAACGATTTGGTAGCTGCTTCACAACTGTTACGTCAGGTGTATGCACCAATTGTTTATTTGGTGCATATTTCTTTTTATTTAGCTCCAATTTTGTACAAATGTTTGTGCAGACCGGGCTTATTGCTTGCTGCAATGTCTCATGCTTTGTCTAAATTTTTTCGATGCGATGCAAGTGCGGTGCTAGGGGCAGTGCGAGGTGTCTTGTAACACAAGTCAACAAGTCATTCATTTATTACGAATAATGACCAAAGAACTCATTTTTTTTAAACTTCAGTGCCTAGGTATGTCTTCTTTTGTCATAAAAGGTTTAATGGTAGTTTCGGAATGGAGGCGTGTATAATAAATTATTCAGACGTTTTCTACCTTTAAAACGTTTTCCCTTATGCTTATGCTACATTTCGACATTCCTATTCTTTAAAATGTGATCCTGTTGTTTATTTTGTTGTTGTATGAGAATGTTGTTATTTATGTGTCCATATCGTATCTGTAGTTGGTCCATTAATTCCGCCGAGTTATATTTGGCCTTCAATTATGAATGATCATCTATTTTGTTCTTTTTGCGTGTTAAAATATTGTTGTCTAGTGCTTTTATTAGATTTTGAAATTTTTTGACTTTATTTGAAAACCACCTCACTAATTTTAACAAATTTTTCCAATCGTCTTAAGTTCAGAACAGAGGATTTTTAGGACAATTTTAAGAAAGGCTCTACAATGTTTAGCTTATCACATATCCAAGCTCCTTTGATATCTGTTAGAACCCTGTGTAGACATACTTAATTTCCTTTTCCACATATTCTTTACATTTTCATCTTCTGGTGCTGTTAGTTTGAAGAATAATACTTTCTTGTTGCTTTTTTTTAAGATTTCCTGCTGTTGTTACCAAAACTATTTTTAGACAAACCAGTCTTATTAGTCACTGTCTAAATTAATTGGATTGTTTGTCAACCTTGTTTGCCACCTGTCTATACACGGTGGTGCATATGCGGCTCTCTGTCATAAAGATTTAACATGTAAAATCATATGATGATTTTCTAACGATTTAAGAAATAAAAGCTTCAAATAAAAGTCGTGAGTAGTAGAAAATCTTTAGTAGAACATGGTAGAACTCATGGTTATCACAATTTTGAGACATTTTCGAAATTTTATGGTCTACAACTTTTACTACGAGAAGTTACATACGTAGACATAATTTTTTTAAATGTACACAGCACAATTTTAAGGTCCATCTTGAACGCTTATTAAGTATTATTCAGGTTTTTTAGACTCTAAGGTGTGGTTTTACCATCAATTTTTCATATTTAACTTTTTCTTTCTTCCCCTTTTAATATCTTCTAAACGAACTTATTTTTTAACTGAAACTTACAATTAATTCACACGATTAAACACTGACTTTCTACTTGAAGTTAATAGGTAATTTAGATTTAATGTGCTCAAGATTTTAATTGAAGGATAATTAATTTATCTATTAGTCGTGAAGCTGTACTATGTACCTACAGTATTAATTGAGGTAGTATGAGGTAATGCGAATAATATTACATTTGTAAAACTTGCTGGACTCAAAATTACCATCCTTGTTCTTCCTTTTGTGTAGCTCTGGTTCCCATTTATAAATTGGCGATCACATAATTATTAATCTTTCAAATAATCCTTGTACATAATCCTCACTTAAATTAGGTATTCTATTGGAATTTACTCGCTATTGATTTTCTTAAACCACTTATAAACGCTTTCTATATTACTGTTCAAGGAACATTTGATTGATGCAAGACTTTTATAATCTAGTTGACTACTTATATCAGCTTAAAAAAGTTTTCTGGTTTTACACAACATTTTCTAAATCATGTCAACTCGACTGGTATCGATAAGAATTCCGTTTATAAAATTAATATAATGAGTTGCTTTAATTAGAATAAAATTGTTATTTACTGCTGCGAAGAGAAGAAGAAACTACAAGAAATGATATGGATGATTTATATGACATTAATAGGTATACCACTTAACTAAAAAACAATATTAAAAATATTGCGAAACATTCTTATTAACCTGTTAGAATCATGGCTTACTTGATATCGTTAGAAAAACGTAATTTGTTTCTGATTTGCTTGAAATTGCAAGAGTTTTGTTCAATCCTCAGAATTAGTGAGCCTTTTTCTCCCGGTATAACTAGTTGGAAGAACATCCAATGTAAGGCATGAAAAACGAATGATATTTCAGCTTTACCAAAAATTAGATGAAAAATTATGAAACATGCAAGTAGTTAGACTGCTGATGGCACACTTCTTGTTCGACTAGAAGTAGACTGAATATTCTTAGCAACATGAGAACGACATACATTTAGACAAACTGGTAAGTAGTATGCTAAATCTGTTAAAAGTCCCAGGATTGCAAATTTAAAACACCGAGATATTCCATAAAACCTGTGAGAAGTACTGTAGACTCACGACTCACAAGGGTCGACGTACAAGGACTCGCTATTTCGTTTGGACTTACTTGCAACCATTCCATACATTGGTAATACAGCGCCTTCAGAAATAACCTCAACCTACGTGACCATTTGCTAGACAGCCACCAACCAAACGTAATTAAATATGGTGGTTGCCTAGCAAATTGGTCACGTGGGTTGAGGTTATTTACAAAGACCCTCTACAATAATACTTATAGTGCTACATCAGCGGAAAATAGGAGCTATCAAATATTGACTAAATGCCATCAGTGGTACCAACGTTTGTAATTTATTGACTTTGAGGGAAATTAAACCAAACCACAGCATTTCGTGAATGACTAAAGACTCAACTACACTAGAAGCAGTAATCCATGTGTATAATTTACATTCTAGTTTAACATTAATTATAGTCATACCCACTTTTATAATTATTTTGTGGGTAATTTCAAAATAATGCAATGAAAAGTGCTATTAATAAATTAACAAAAACATCAACATAAAATAATTAGGACAACAATTTATTTACGAAATTTTGAAACAATTTTAGCTAATTTTTACTGAAATAAACAACGCGACTTGATAATTATGTATTCGGCGTAATGTCTAAATAATAAAGTGTAATTAGGCAATCAAATTAAAGTACTTCATTTGAATTTAAAAAACAATTTTTACGGTAAATCTTTAAAGTATTATTTTAAAGTGAGAGCTAAAGATATGGAACTATCAAAATATAATTAAAGCGAAAATTCTGAAAGAATGATTAAACTAAACGTTTAGTAAAATTGTAGCTCAAACTGGCTAGAGAGTCCTGAAATATTAGTGTGTAAATTTTTGGCCCATCATCAATTTCTTAGAGCTTTTTAAACAAAAAATCTAACTTTTGCCATTAGGAACCGAATCGAGAGAATTCTGCAAATAAATGCTTACAGGGTGACTTTTTAAGTGATACCAACATTGCAATCTAAGAAACGGCATAGAATCCGAAATCCGGTACAGAATCCGTTTAGAAAATTTTAAAATTCAAAATGGTTATCGAGATAACGCAAAAAACTGAAAATTGTAGTAAGAAAATGTGGTTTTACTCTAAAAAAAATTCTCGGGATAAATTTCTTGAAGCTCTTCATGAGCTCTCAAACGATACCAAACTCTAATATTTAGTTTTTTTTGCGCGTTATCTCTTGGTAACCATTTTGAGTTTCGAAATTTTCTAAACGGATTCTTAAAGATCATAAAAATCTGCAACTTTTTGCTAAATCAACCAATTTCCTTGCCAATTTCGTAACTCTTACCATTTCCGAGTCCCAATATTGGTACCACTTAAAAAAATCATCCTGTATAATAGGCTTCTTATGTTAGTTGATCTTTTAGGTATAAGCTCAAAATTAGGGATTACAATATGAGATTTTGGATACTTTTGAAATGTCGTTCCAATGACTCTTTAGGTTAGTATGCAAATTTTCAACCGGTCATCAATTATTTGCCCAAGGTGAAATTCCAAATTAAAAATATACTTGGGTTTATAATAAGTTTTTAATTAAAATACGAATAAACCAAATTAATTAATAATTTAAAAATAGGAAAGCATTAAAGTACGAATTAACAATTTTATGCTATCTAATTCGAAAAGCGTATTACCGTAATACGCATATCCTTATTACTTATTTATTTAATTACGAGTGTATAATAATTATTTTATATACGTCAAATCTCAAACCACAATAATTATCAACTAGCTATTTATCTTAACACACCATCTCAATGTAACACCCTAGTCAATTAACATTTATTTGACATTTCTCATTATTCACTTTTGTAAATACCAATTACGTTGTTTATAAGAGTGTCTAATTAAACTTATTTTTAAATTTTTGCTACCACCACATTGTAGAAAAAATAATTAATTAAATAATTTTTTTTTAAATTTCACTTAATGAATCGTACGTTGCGTGCTAAATAAATAATATTCTTTCAAAATAGAAATTTCAACGCTAGCTAATTCAGGAAACCTTTTTAGAGATTTTATACCATTAATGTTTTATTTGATTATTTCTAACTACTAATTCGTCTAATTTCAATTCAGGTTAATTTAATGAGTTTACAAAAAACGCATATTAATTTAATTAGGTAATTTTAATTAATTTTATTTAATTGCAGATAAACAAAGTCTCTAAAAAAGCGTGTCCTTAAGTAACTCTTACGTTATTAAAAATGTACTTTTGTACCTGACACGAAGGCAAACAACAAACGTAACTTATTAGTGCTGTAATGTAAATATGCGTCATTTTTTGACTTTTCTTAAAAGAATGATAATGAACAAACATTAAAATGTGTGTATCTATTCACTTAAAAGGTTAAAAATGTTAAAAACTTTCTGTCTAAAGATTGTCATCGGTGTTTCTCAATAATATTTTAATGGAGAGAAATCGAGCAAAAGTTAACAGATCTAGTTGACTCCACTAAAGTACGTTTAACTATTATAGGGTATTTTTAAAAGATAAAAAACAAAAAAGGTTATAACCACCTTCTATTATTTGTTTACGTCCTCAATATTTCTCTTTACGCATCCTTAAATTATACAGAAGAAGCAGTTCAAAATTTTATCGAAAACCATAAATCAAAGAGAAGGGATTCAAAAAAGGGCCCCAGCTTATAGGGGGTTCATTTGTAATTTTAGACAAATAAAACCTGATATAAAATTAAATGCAACGATACTTTCTACAATTTTAGCGAAATAAAAGTTAATATTTTCCAAACACGTAAACAACAATTGTATAGCAAACCGTGTAAGCTTCTTCGCTCAAATCTAATGTTTGATTGCGCCAATACTGCTGGATTGGCTACGATAAGCTTGTTAAGAATAAATTAAAAGATAAAAAACTTTTTTATATGGAGCTACATTAAACACTTATTATTATGAACAGGCTAATGTAAATGTATTAAACTTTGCAAAATTTGTCGGAAAATTGGTGAAAATTTATTAGTTTAAATTTTCATCGCCAATAGCTTTAGTTGCTGAATCGAACTAACAACAAATAAATTATGTTTTACGAGTTGTTCTTTTAATTTATTTAATTTTTAAATTAATTAATTAAATTAAATTTATTTCTTCTCTTTATTTGTCTAAAGTTACAAATAAACCCCCTATAAGCGAGGGCTTTTCTTTGAAAACGCATAGTAGGTACCTATAGGTAAACCGTTTTAAGAAAAAAATAGCAGAAAAACTTGCGCACAAGTTCTGTGCATTTGCATTTTGACAAACCTCTAAAACTTGCCACTTAGGGTCGATTTTACAATCACAGCTTAGGCTTCTCTTGAGTCGTTGCACTACATAGGGAAAAATAATGCAAACGAAATCTCGTTTTACAGTCTCAGTTTGGACTCTGAAGCGACGCTCGAATTTTCTATGCATATGTCTTTATGTTATCTCTGGAGAAGATTCATTGATTTTTTGATAAAATGTATGATAGTGGTTTTATCATTAAAAAACTGTTTTCACTAAATCTCGTTTTAAAGCTAAAGAAAGAGGAATTTTGCGGTTTTCTTTATATAGGGCTGTAGAGGAATTGAATATCTATGGAGGAGATTGCGTAGTTTTTTTTCATATTTGATAGTTTGTTGTAAATCTTGATATAAATAAATCAATGATAGGCCACCCATTAAACAATCTAGCTGTTAGTTCAAGCATAGGTAAACCCTAGGGGGTTGTTAAAGGTTTAACACCTGTGGTGCGGTTTACAATAGGACCATTGAATTGCCATAAATCCTTTTAAATATTTATTAGTAGTAAGGTAAAATGGTACACCAAATATTTATCACCTATTTTTTTTTCGTACTTTAATTTTTCATTGGTTTCAACACATTTTAGTAATCAAAACATTTAATTTCGTTCAACCCGCTATTGGTCATATTCATGTATCTAAAAGATTTTTATTTACACATAAAATTCTTTAACAATTAAATTTGGTTACTCACATTCATAATTCTAAGGTTTTCATTTCCTATTTTTGTTGGGAAACCAAAAACGAAACCAATGAAAAACTAAAGTATGAAAATAATTTTGAAGAATGGTAGATAATGAATAAAAAGAAACAAAAGAGATTTTAATTTTATGGACAAATTTATTCCCTATAATTAATAACAAATACACAAAAATACAATGGAAAATTTGATTTTAGTTTCAATAAACATTAAACACCTATAAGTCTTTTTTTAATATGTTCCTAATAGGTTGATCCTTTTTATACTTCGAGTCTATTATTTCTAGTAATAATGCTTTGTAAAAAAATTTTTCTAAGCTCGTTTGCATATGTTTCAGCCAAAAATCATTATTTTTTTTAATAATTGTATATTTTAAATCGTTATTCGTGTATATTACAAAATAACAGATTTCCCTATTGGTAATATGTAATTGGCCTTGGACCTGATACATATATTTATCAAATGCTTTCAACTTAATATTTCCATCTTCAAGGGTACAACATTCGATTTTTTTTAAATTGATCCCTTCTTCGATCGTCAGATTTTTGGCCGAATAAGGACTCTTTATTTCTATAATTGCATTGGATCCTATTAGTACATCAGGGGATGCCGCTAAAAATTGGTTTTCACAGTCAACAAATAAACCGCATTTTGCAACTGTTAATTTGGTCGCAATTTGAAATTGTTCGATAGCTTTATCTTCACTTTCTATACCGTGACGAAGGGAATTTGGCAAATTGTGCGATGAAGTTGATTTTCGAGGGTATAAAATTTAGGGGCGTTTAAAATATCATTCTTCAAGTTTTCAATTTTGTTATGTAAAGGGACATTTTCAGTTTTTCTGTATTTTATAGCACATACAATAGCCGCTCTCAATTTTAAAATGTTATTGCGTAAAAAGTTTCTAATATTTGTGCCTGTTCTAGGAGTCTTAGAAATTTCCCTAATCTTAGTACATAAATTACGTAATACGTGATTTCGGCATTCGATTTTTTGAATGAAAGTGTTAGGACCATATGGTCTTGCATCTCGTATTTTCTTATATACGCTACTGTCGCCGTCACCTATAACTTTCGTATATCTTAGATTGTGCATTTCTAAAGACTTTTTAAACCCTTCTAATACAATTGCGGCTTCCATAGACGTAGATGTTCCGCTCCAATTTGGAAAACACGTATGGCGAGGAACAGATTTTTTCAAATTTTTATACTTTACACAAAAACTACATACCTTATTTTTTACACCTATATACAATATTTTTTTTGTCCTGGCACCAATTATGCACGCGACTCCCGATAATTAGTTATAATTACACTTATATGATCTTTTGCACCAAGCCCCGTCTACAATAACAGAAATCTGTGGAACACCGTCTTTGTCCACATCCCCAGCTTCTATTGCTAATGCGTGCTCTAATTTTCCCGCTTCTGTCATTTCCTCTAAAGCAACTACCTCAGAAGATTTTAAAATATGTCTTTCTGCGGCTACGTACGTATTTGATGACATTGATGGTATATTTAATGCGGAGCATAATTCTGTTAATTGCGAGTAACCGGCGCCAATGGCAACTATTCCACATGCTGCGGCTTTATTAATATTAATATTATCCCGTAGTTTAGGTTCTGTATCGAAAGTACCTTTTAGCCCACACACTTGACACTTATATGTAAAAACACTTTTTAGACCTAATCGTTTTTCGGCAACAATATCTATATCGTAAAAGCTGCAATCTAACCCTTTATGCCTTATTGATTTCATAGAAGAAAATAAGTAGTTTATGTCAACTACTCTGCGACCATGAAGTTGAAAATTAGTTTCTGTTTTTGGTGTTACTGTTTCACTTATGAAAACGTCATCTTCAAAATCACTTGAGCTTGTTTTTTCAATACACGCATTTTCCGAATTGTTGGGATCCTGATGATTGAAAAAAGCAGTTCTAGATCCTTTTCTAATTTTAAAATTTCTTTTCATAATCTGTTTTCGACTTTTTCGTTTTTTAGACGGATTAGGGTGGCTCTTATTAGGTGCGCCCATATTTTAAAATTGATAAATATTATATAAATCGATATAATAGATTGTATTCTAACTCACGTCACAATTCACTGAGGAAAACGCACTGAACGGCTAAATCGAGAATACTAAACTAAATTTAAAAAAATTTAAGATATTAAATGTTTTTACCTATATTTAGTTGTGACTAATGAGAAACTACGGAGAAAAATACCACCCGTAGCTACAGTAAATTCATATATTTACAATTATATTGTTATTACCAATAATAAAGGGTAGGTACAGTTCAGTTATCTTTGGTCATAGCGCAAAAGAAGTTTTAAAGTTATAAGAAGATGGCTATACAGTAGAACCTCGATTATCCGTGCGGCGGATTATCCGTGCACTTGTTATTACATACATAAGTGTCAAAAACAAACAAAATTGTCTGATTTTTTCAAATAAGATCTTTGTAGTATGTACATGTACATTATTGTGGTAAATAAAAGTCACTTATTATTATCCGTGTTTTTCAATTATCCGTGCAGAGCATGGTCCCAGTCGCCCCGGATAATCGAGGTTCTACTGTAATTAGCAAATGTAGTGAACAAAACTCCAAGAATTAAATATCCTTTAAATATTAAACAAAATTACCTAATGTAATAGTAAAAATTCCTTTCTAACTATTTACCAGTAGTACTTCTGAGTTTAATACATTTTTTTTAAATTATTGTGGGCTAGTGATTTATAACAAAATAATATTATAACATAAATTATCTAGAGGGATGCATTACTAAATCTAATATTCGCATTTCTCCGTTCTAAAATTTCTTTTACTTTTAAAATTTAAATAATATACAAACTATTTAGCCTGAAGCAACGAAAGGATTAAACACGACGGTCATAACCTTTGTGTGCACAAAGCCATAAAATTTTACCTGAAAAAATAATCTTTTAACAGTAATACAAAGGTTACATCTCGGGTTGCCTAAAAACAGGCGCATCCAAAAAAATCGGAATTTCGTTAAAGTTGAAATAAAAATTTACTAGTTAGGAGCCTTAAGTTGGCCCCAGCTAAACCGGGTATAAACTTGCATGAGCGCATGCGCTGCAAATCTATCGTAACGTAAACTACTTACGGCGCATGCGCTCATGCGGGTTCATACCCGGTTTAGCTGTAGCTGTATGCTGCAGCCACGATTGTAAAATCTACCCTTAATGCTTAATTAACGGTTTTTTGGTATGTAGGTTAGGTATACTGAAATACTGGCCTTTTGTGAGTAAGTAACTAATGTAAAAAGTGAAAAAATTATCCTTAATTTAAAATATATTATTTATACAAAATAGTGTGATGAATTTTCGAAGATCCCCTTCTTAGGGACATAGAATTTTGTATTTACAAATTATGATTAGATATAATCATGATATAATCATTACAATAATATCTCGGCGACAAATTATTTTTATTGTTGAGTAAATTAGAAATTTCAAGGGTTGTGGTAGTTTAGTGGTACTGCGCTAGACTACGGAGCAATAGCTCCCGGGTTCGAATCCTGGCATGCCATGTTAACTAGGCTTTTCGACCTCAGGATAAACTCAGCTGCTCAGTCCTTGAAATTGAATTCACGTGTGCATAACCTGTGGTAATAATAGAGTGTAGTGCTTTCCACACTACCTGCTAATAAATAAATAGTAATAGCGACCGTACTGGCTATCCCCTAAGGGCCGATTTTACAACCACAACTTAGGTTAGAGTTTAACAAAACTTGAGTTTTACTACAGTAAACTGCGATTGAACCTGATTTTACAATACGAATTTGCCTTGAACTTAGGTTCAACTGGAGTTTAATTTAAACCGCTGTTGAGCCTCAATTGTAAAATCGGCCCTAAGGCGTTAAAAAACGCTCAAAAAAGGGGCACATTACCATTAATTAGAAATTTCTTGACCGTAGGTAAACCACTGAGATTACAGAACTATACATAACGATATAAATAAACCAGGGACGGTGATGAATTTAAGAAGTATTTTCAGCTATACTTAACAGAGATATCTATTCTTAACTAAAGAGAACAATTGTACTTTTAAAGACTAAACTTCTCATTTCCTTTCGTTTTCTAAAACCAAGATTACTCTCCCGAGAAAGTAATATGACTTTGATTTAGCCTCCTGAAAATGATGACGTTTAAAATGGCAAAATGTACAGCTTATTGATTCGAGTGCTCTAGGTTAGCCACAATTGTAGGTTCAATGGTCGAGGGTGTAAGGTTACGGCCCTTGGTAAATCACAAACGTCAGTAATGCGTGCACAAATAATCACAAACGAAGCACAAAGTTTGAAAAAAAGATTGAATGGGCATTGCCGTGGAAGTGCACCTTATGTACAGCTCCACCAACCAATTTTGCGTTACGGAAATTATGTCAACTAAAAAAAGTTGATTTAAAATATTTTTTTGCGGGAAAAGATTCGTCCAAACATAATCAAGAATTCAGGTTAGGTACAGGCGTAGTTAAAAGTCGCGTGTATCTACAACTATTTTAGGTTATGATAAAACCTTTCAAAATGACAGTAAGTTGTCCGCTTACTACATATAGTTATTCTTATTAGTCACTAAATAATTACTTATTTTAATATTTTCCTTTAGATAGTTTTGTTATAACTAGTTATTACCTATGTAATTACTTATTAAGTAATTTTTAGTTAATTGATGCAAACTTTTAAAATTCACTGTTTTAATATTAACCTATATTCAGTTTTAGTGACAGTTACTTGTCAAATTTAGAAAACTTTTAACTCTTGCCTTGGGTTGCAGAAAGCTTTTAACGGCTTGTTACAATTGATGAGAGTTTTGAATGAGACTCTAGCCACTACATTTTGACACCTGAAACGTCACATTCAAAACTATAATTAACTATAACAAGCCGTTAAAAGTTTTCTGCAACCCAACCTTAGTGTACTTCAAAATCTATGACAGCGCTGGCCACGCCCCTTCAGCTCGCTAATAAAGTTGGTGAAACTGTATAGTGTATAGTGTGTTTGAAAATCTGTTCGGACAAGAAGCTGTAGCCATTCTTAAATTTCTACAGATATTTCAAATTTTATATTCCACTCTCCAGCTCCACGAACAGAACCTACTTATTCATTTTAAAGACGTCAACTTGTCAGGACCCAACAGTTTATAGATGCTATCCGAACAAATTAATTGAGATGCTTTTACTATCAGGTAGAAATTTTTATTTTATTATTGAGATCTTGGGGGATCGAAGATTCTAACTAGGAAGGAGCACTTTAGTCTCTTTACGCCCTCGCCACCATGCCGAGATGTTTTCAGTAGCTCTAATTACACAAACACGAAAATTTTGGCTTTGCCAGTAGGGGTCAGGTGCTCAACAAAAATAGATTGCTAGATTTATTCACACTTTGCAATAGTTCCATTCTTTCGCATGTTGTAGCCGAAAATTCATCAAGAACTAAACTA
Organism: Malthinus seriepunctatus; assembly: GCA_963924605.1. NCBI lineage: Eukaryota > Metazoa > Arthropoda > Insecta > Coleoptera > Cantharidae > Malthinus > Malthinus seriepunctatus. The sequence goes on from OZ004600.1 coordinate 35,824,598, forward strand.
ACCTATGGTCAATTTCCGATCTACTCCAGACTTCAAGCATCCTAAGGGCCAATATTATAAAGCTTAGTTAACTGAAGGTTGACTCAACGTCAATTTCACTATTTTGTCGTCCAATTATGTCAAACTAAAAATGACAGATAACCTTAAGGTGAGTTTCAACCATCGTATATAATACTGGCCCTAATATTTTCAAACTTATATCGGCTAGTTTAATTTCTTTCCTTCATAGTCCAATCACATTAAACATTGGACCTCTAACTAATTAGTAACAGGACGGGACCACTTTTAAAAATTTTCATTTGGTGAGTAAAAACAGGGAAAAAAAAGTCTACCGTTTTTTTTTGCATACATACAAAGTTATAGGCCATTGAAGAAAAAGAGGGTGTTCTGCAGTGCTTTTTTGCAAAATACTTGAAAAGGAAACCAAATATCGATAAAATGTAAAGGACCAATCTTGTTGAGCATAAAATTACTAACAAAAAATATGTTACATGTTTTGAGTTTTGACAATCTATTAAGATGGTACGACCGTTTTCTTAAAGTAGTCATTTTTCCAAATTGTTAATTAACAAAATAATGTTTTAACCTATTTGCAACGCAATTACAATTCTGAAAAAATTCACCTGTTATCTGACATTGTTAGAGAAGATATTCTATGAGTTTCAGATTGTTTCAAGCTCATTTGCCTAAATTATGGTTTTTTATTCATTAAAAAAATGAATTTTTTTTCCGTTCTAGTTTTTTGCAGGTTTTACAACTTTAGAATTGGCTGAGACTAATTAAACTATGATAATCTTGTTCCTTATGAAATTTCCGACAAAAATTGTCCTCTCCAATTTTCTGTGTCGTCATTTGTTTCTGTTTTATTCGCGTGCAAACTTGAAAATTAGTGTGCACGCGAACACCAACGCTAGATATCTATTGTTAGGCTACTTCTTAATTTTTATTGCCTGTTTCATCATTCCTCGATCTCCATTGCTTCGTCGTTTTTAGAATCAATGAATGGTTTTCTCTTGCCCATCGTCTTTCTCAATTTCTTCGTCACTGATAACACTCATTCGGTCACCTTCAATAACCTCTCGGGCCTGATCCTCGACAACTTTTTGAATAAGATTATCGTCGTCTTCTTTATCTTAGAATTCTATTTCTGAACTTATTCGATTGGTACACGACGTTCCTTGACAAGAAAGACATGCTGGAGAGTATCTTAAACAGGATTTGCAGCATTCGCACGCTTTACCACAAGATTCTTTGCATTTGCACGATATTACTCTCGGGTATTATTCACGGGTACTAAAACTAGTCTTAATGTTGTCATAGTTGGCATGAGACCATCAGACTGTGTTAGTTTCCAACCCCAATTGAGAATTGTTTGAATTATGGATCTAGCCATTTCAGCATTTGAAAGTAGACTCCCTGGAAATACTGTCATGTTGGTGCCATCATTGGTGGTAGCTTTGCAAAAAAAACTTCAACGACGACAACATTGAAGCCAGCTCCCGATGAATTACTGAGAATAATATTGCGCAAATGCAAAGGATCTTGTGGTAAAGCGTAGATTCTCAAAACTCAAAACATGTAAGATATTTTTTGTTAGTAATTTTATGCTCAACAAGATTGGTCCTTTACATTTTATCGATATTTGGTTTCCTTTTCAAGTATTTTGCAAAAAAGCACTGCAGAACACCCTCTTTTTCTTCAATGGCCTATAACTTTGTATGTATGCAAAAAAAAACGGTAGACTTTTTTTTCCCTGTTTTTACTCACCAAATGAAAATTTTTAAAAGTGGTCCCGTCCTGTTACTAATTAGTTAGAGGTTGACCCCTATGAAAATCACTAAGCTGATTGGACTATCAAACAAAAATTCGAAACAGATTATCCGAAAACTAAGCTTTCTCTGTTTATTAGGTAACCGGAAATTCATATAAATATTGTTGTACATAGAAGTGAATACTAAATAATCTAAACAATAATGATTTTCTCTTGAAATTTCTACTTCGTACGACCGCAAACAAAAACATTGTTTTCAGTTTCCAATAAGCACTCACTAGCTGTCTAAAATAATTACACTTTAATTACCTAAGTAAAAGTAATAATTAATCCAAATTTAATTACAATTAATTTAGTTTAAAAAGCTAATTGCTTTCATCGGAATCGGAGCTCTCTATCGAAAAACCATAACTCTTTGTTGTTATTAGATCGAGTGAAATTTTGCCACCGGTTTCTTTGTCAACAAAAGAAAGTTAATGGTGCAGTGTCGTAACTACACAAAAAAGAACATACACACGAAATCAAAGCGATTAAACTAACACTATTAAGGTTTTCCTAACACTATTCGCTAATTGCATAAAAGATGTTTCTGTTAAATGCAAGAAGTTATATAAGAAGTGAAAAGCTCGATTTTTCTTTTAAAACCGAAGGTTTGTTAGGAAGAATAGTGACATTTAAAATAATAAATATCGAGAGGAGTGGAAAAATGGTTATTATACACATCACGATGTATGCACAATAAAGAATTGTAAAATAGAAAGTTTCGAGTTCGTTAGCACTTCGTAACAGAGGAACAAAACCATGAACGTGGTTGCGGTAAAAATTTGCTTTTCATTTATTTTTTCTAAATGTAAAATTGAGCGGTTTTCTATAAATTAACTACCGTTTTTAAGTTACGTATAGCTGAGTTCAAAAAAAAGTTGTGAAAATGTAATGGTTTTATTAGAAAACTATAATTAACGTAAATATCGATAGACAAAAAATCGAAAAAATATTTAATTATTTGTATTTCTTTTTAACACGAATGTTAGTTATTGAATTGGAAAAAATGAAAGTTTTTAAGTATTAAATTGGCGTAACAAATTGCAATGTGATTACTTTTAGGTAATGTAAAAAACGAGTAAAATTTATTTGCTTACAATAAAGTCTTAAGATAATATTTAAAACGAGTGAAAGGAATATTTATTTAAGGTTATAACGCTAATTAAAAGAGGAAATTCAATTAGGAAATTATCGAACTTCCATTAAGTTGTAAAAGAATTCTACTTGTCGGAGGATTTTGTTTAAAAAGGTCAAACTGCATCATAATAATCAAGGTGACTATGAACCAAAATACTTAAACAATGGAAAAATTTTACACTTTTTTATAATTTGTTATGTAACCAATCCTAGATTTACATCCTGATCATCTTAAAGATTATAAAAATAAAAAAAGCTAATTTCCAACTTTCTACCATCAAATTAATTAAGCAACAAAAAAGACGGTTATTAAAAAACACCCTATATATAACAATTGCTCTAATAAAATTTCATCCAAAAAAATTTCATTATAACTGCATGCTTTATGCACAATTTAAAAAACTCTTCTTATTAGAAAGACTTAAAAACAGTTTGTAATTACAATTATTTTCTAATTAAAATATACTTTAATTATGTTAACCATCACGACCGGAAAATATGGCCTTGTTAAAAAAATTTATATATTATTATATTGACATAAAACATAACGTGATACATGACAACTGAAAAAAGTTAAAAAAACACAAGGATCTAAATTAGTAATTCAAATTAAAAGTAACGCCCTGTATATAAAAAAAGCACATAATATGAATATAAAAACAACCGAACTAATTACCATTACATAACAATGCAAAAATAATTTATTTCACCAGGTATGAGCGTGATAAGGTCACCTTAACATCAATCTAACAATTGGGAAATAAGAAAATTAATTTTCTCATAATTACCAAAATTACAAAAAAAACTTAAATTAAAGAACGCAACATAATTAATTGTTTATAAAAATTATTTTCTTACCGGGGGTGGTTCAGAAGAATAAATCTCTGATGGAGGGTAGTCGGGTTTCATTGGAATGGTAGTAATGGACTCGGGTTGTGGTTCCTTCTCCATTCCGACGTTAATATAGCGCTCCAGTTGGAATAACAATATTTAGAACACGTTTAGAAAAAAAAACTTAATTTGTTACACTCTGAAGATGATATCTAGGTATAGACAACGCACTACGTTAGTTACCGGTGGCTACGACCGACTGGTAAGAGGACTGTTAATTTGCAGCCTTGTAGTTTCTCATGATGCCCCTTCCTAGGTTTAACTTATTGTACAAGGTAATCATAGATAGGTAAATAGTGTTATTTATCGGTTTCCTATGAAGAAAACTCGTACTTCCTTGAGTAGGTTTTTATTTTTTTTAAATAGAGGGTGAGTTTTTTTCATTATTTGTGTGGGAATATCGGTAGTTCTATTATGGTACGAGGTATAAGGAAGTTCAAATGAGCAAAATCGTTTTTAATGAATAGCTCGAAACTGTTATTAATTTTTTGATTTAATGCTTTATTGTTAAAAAATGTCTGAAAAACTAAAAATTGCTCTAGTTTCAATATCATAAATGATAATTAAAAGACTTTTTGGGCAAAAAGTATTTTAATTACCGCAGTTTCTAAAAACCACAGATTTTTTTTTCACTTTTAATTTTCGAGACCTTACTTTCGGTTTTGCTTTACTCGGAGACCTGTGGTCATAACAATTAACAATGCGAGTTTGGTAAAAATTTGTAAAATTCAGTATCACTATCGCCATTTTACGTTAATTTTCGTTAATTTTTGCCAGAAAACATTGAATCAAAAATGAATTTTTGAATTTCGAAAAATTACTTAGACCTAGGCTCTAGTTGTAAAAGCTTCGGCTTTGGTCAGCTCTCTATAGGTCGGCTCTCTGGCGACCCTCTCTTTGACGGTTCTCTGTCAGCTCTCTGTCGCATTGCACACCCCCATTTTAAATGAACCCTTGTGTAAAATCTAGAGGAGCATTGAATTCTTTCTTTGGAGCATTACATTGCACTAAATTAGCAATAAATTATGACACCTGCTTCAAGGTCATCGGTGAATGTGGTTATTACGAGTTGAACGTAATAACCACATTTGCAACCCTTATAGTTTTGAAAATAATAGAGCACTAAATGTTTTCTTTAGAGCACTATAAATTAGTACAAAATTATGACACATACGTTTTAAGGTCATCGGTGATTGTGGTTATTAGGCGTGAATCTGTAATTACCTTAGAAACTTAGAAACTATAAGAAAAAACTTACAAACGCTGTGAGCACGACTTTAGTACACTAAAAACTGTATTAAATTATAGCGTAAGTATCAAAAAACCGAATTTTCCATGATTAAAACATGATATAACTCCTGCTAAATGTTTTTTCAGAGGAAAATCCGTCGTTACGAATTTAATGGTACGAGTCCTGGGCCCCAATTCTCGACACTTCGTGATAAAACGAATATTCGTTTATGACGTCAGTAACAATGGAATCACAATGTGTTTCTTAAGTGTTTCCATCGCTATTGACGTCATAAACGAATATTCGTTTTATCACGAAGGGTCGAGAACTGGGGCCCTGTCCAGTTCAATGGATGACACGGTTCTAGTTAAGGTCATTTATACAGACTTCACTAAGACATTATTGACAGGGTTCACCATCCAAACTTAATGGCCAATCAAAAAATTTGAGTCTCGCTGGCACTACATAACGGGAAGAACTCTATATGTTTGTGTGAATAGTAGGTCTTTACCTGTGACATTTGGTGTGCCACGGGGCGGGTATCGCATCTGGGACCTCTTTTTTTACGCTAGGGAATACGCACTAAGATTCGAAAAAGACAGAGATATAGACAAACAGAGATCGAGAGAAAGAGTGGGGAGTATGATAGAGGGAGGTTTAGAAAGTGGGGGGCAGGGAGAGTTAGAAAGAGTGGCTGTAGAGAGAGGTCGTGTGTCATGTTATATGTCATTTCATCGGTAATTTCATGTCAGGGAGGTCATCTGTCATGACGTATGTCATATCATCTGTATTTTCATAAATCAGGGGATCGCGTGTCTTCCCCTCTGGTATCCAGATTGTCATCTAGTTTGTCATCTCTTTGTCATCCCGTCTGTCATCCCATGTTTCATCCCATATGTCATTTCATCTGTCATCCTATCTGTCACCCTATCTGTCATCTAATTTGTTATCCTATCTTACTTCTAACTTGTTTGTCGATCTGTCATCTAATCGGTCAGGCCATATGTTATCTCATTTGTCATCACTTGTGTCATTTCATCTGTCTTTTAATCTGCCATCTAATTTGTCATCAAATATGTCTTTAAATCTGTCATGTAATCCGATATATTATCTGTCATATCATTTGTCATTTCATCTGTCAGCTCATATAACTATAAATAATTCTGTCATCTAATCTCTTTGTATCTTACGACTTTTCTTTAAAAAGTCAAAGATAAATTTGATTTTTTCAAAACTCCCTAACGTAGAATTACCTGGAGTAATGTCGCCCTTTTTCCAATTTGTTTATAGAATTATTTAAAAAAATAAATTTTAGATAAAAAAGTTACTTTTATTTTTTTTTCAACAAAATCATTTCGTAACTTGATATAAATTTTAATTATTATTAGTGTTTTTTTAATTTTTTGATCTGAAATAAAATAACGACACAATCCTGTAAAAACTAGACCACTTTAGATTAGCGTGAACGCTTCATTATTACCATTTCTTAGTGTTGTTTTGACAGTTTGCTTCCCGGTGGCGTATTGAGCTTCCCTCTGGATTACAGCACCAGGGCGAAATACTTTTACTGGATTGGCTGGCTGCAGGAAAGTGGGTATGCAACTTGTAAGGCGCCACATTTGAACTAAAGCTTTCTAGGTGAATGATCGAAGTTGTATAAAATTAATAAAAATTGATCAATCTTGTTTTCTTTGGTTATAAGTACATAAGCATTTACACGTAATAAACTTTCCTAATTATTATTTTTATTAACATAAACATAAGCTAGGTAAATTATAAAAATATTAATAAAACAAACAAGTACCTGAAGAAAAATCTTTAATACATAAATAAAATACCCTTAATAACTGCAGACAATGGTGGCGTTGTTTTTAAATAAGGACCGTTTCTACGTGTCCATTTATTAACTTTTTTAATTTTAATGTCGATTGTGTGGCTGAACTTTAAATCGGAGCTCGTTTAATTTTTTCGGGAGTGTTAACAAGAAAAAATTTTGTGATGAGTCTTAAATAATTTAATGATTATCTTAGAAAATAGGTAACCATTTACATTTTTGACTCACCTTTGTGGTTCATAAATGCCATTTTGGACAATCCAATTTATTGGTTTTGGTAATTTTGCTATAGTTGTTTAACCACTGATTTGCATCAGATTCTTCCAACAAACACATAACACACACACGGTAGTAAAAGAAGTTCTTTCAACAAGAACACGAGAACGCAACGACTTCTTTTGCTCTAAGGCAAAAGGCACATAAGGATAAACTACTGCCTTTGAATTTTGATTACAAACGCCTTTCAATTTACAAAATTTTGCAACCAAAGGAGGTCCGAACCCCCCCTAGAAATTGTTGTCATATTGTCAGATATCACGTAAAAACCTTAAAAACTAATTTTTAAACATCTTAAGTAATTTTGACCCAAATAAAAAGAAATCGACAGGGGTTGTTTAGAACTTTATTTCAAATACGTTTTAAAGAAAAATATGTTTTGACCAGTTTACTGTATTTTACACAAATTAGGGGCAATTCTACAAGTGAACATAATTACATAATGTTCAACCGAATAGAAGGTATAAAAATACCTTTCTAAAAATAATTCTATTTATATTCCAGATGAGTAGAACCTAATGAAATATGTTTTTAAATTTTTATTAACTTTATACAACTTCGACAATTCACCGAAAGCTTTAGTTCAAATGTGGCGCCTTACGAGTTGTCTACCCACCCACTTTCCTAAAGACAGCCAATCCAGTAACAGCATTTCGCACTGGTGCTGTAATCCAGAGGGAAGCTCAACACTGTTTCCCAGTCGACCACAGAGTGGGTCAAACGTCACTTTCGAAGCAGTGTGTACAAAAATATCATTTGTGTTCGTAATGGAAGTGCGAAAAATAGCTCCGTTCAACAAAGCTATTCCAAGACCTAAGAAAATATTTTCCGTTGGTTTGTTAGGCATACTCCCACTTTAATACTCAATAATATCATACTCCTGGCCCTAACCCTAATTTATTGTTCATCTTTTAGAACACGAATCTGTCTTCAATGTGCTTATGATTAAATATGTTTAATTGGCCATCCTTTTAGTGTCAATTTAGTCAATAGAAGAGTATACAAGAAATTAAGCCCAAAATGGAAACGTTCAGGTTTTCCCATGTTTTCTGACTTTTTTCATTAGGAAAATGACCAATATTTTGTAATATTTCCACTAGAAAGCAGGAGCTTAATTGAGGCGTTTCCTACCAGGGTGGCTTAAATAAATGTCAAGTTGCGCTAAGTTAGGCTACTCTAGTAGTAAATGCCTCAATTTGTTGTGGCCTTTTCCGAAAAATAATTGCAAAATAAGCAGCGCCCTGCCCTGGTCTTCTTTCTAACATCCTGTTTTCGCCTTCGATGAGTTACGCCCGCCAGTCCATTAATTTTTAAACGTTTGATTTTTACAATATATTTTCTTATCGAAAAGACAAAACAATGATAAACCCATATAATTAAACGCGTGTGGGCACAAATTAAAATTGTAGTTTTAAAAATCAATTGAAATTTGCTAAATTTGGTGATAATTATGCGTTTGGGGAAAAAAGAAAGCTCGTTTTTTTGAATGATGATGTTAAGTTTTAACATTTTAATTTCTGTTAATTGTTGAGCATGTGAGAGCATATTAATTAAGTCGAGGGTTCGAAAAAAGATTCTTTTTTCTTTAATTTAAACTCTTTTCTTTTTGCGACCATCCTTAAACTCTTGTGAACTCTCGTCTAGACTTGGTATATAAAAGAGTCAATTTCAACTGAAACATAATTAACGTTTATAGCATATTACACACTGTACAGAAAGAGACATGTAAGATGTAAATTGATAAAAAGAGCTTATCTACATGTATTACAATTGAAAGTTAATTTATGAAATTGTTTTGTGTAAGATTGTACTTAAGTAAAGCGCAATTTGCATTATAATTTGTTTAATTTTATGAAATGATATTGTGTTTTACCTTTGATGGAGTTAGTGTTTTGATAATTAATAATTGTTGTAACAACTGATAACAATTATAGTAACAGCTTAACACCATTTAACGCAAAAAACATGTTTTCTGGAATTTTTTGAGCAGACGAATCCTAATTTGACTGGACTACTAATCACTGCCAGAACAGAACCACTGAAATACTGGAATGGCAAACTATAATGAGCTCCCTGCTGATAAGATAGTGTGGCTACCAATACCAGAAATGGATTAACTTTTAAAATCTTCAGCAATGTTAAATTCTTTAAAATTCATGGTTCCTTAGGTTTTTATTGTTCTCTCTTTCAATAAACGATAATTAGAAAGTTAAAATGAATGACAACGTCAATTTTAGACGTTTTAATAAATAATATTTTCAAATAGTTCTCTAATTAAAAAACTTTTTAGAAAAAGTGTTACAAATTTCACTTAACTTTAAGATATATAACTCGGGCCTTTGAGGCCCGGTAAAATCTTGATTAGAAACGAAGGTTATACAGGGTGTGGGTCATTTGTGATGGTTTTAAATGGAAAGTACCTATACCCTTAATATTGGAGATAGGAAATTTCTGATAATAGGTTCCACGGCTCTTTTTTAAAAATGATTTTACATCCTAAGACAAAATTAAAATACATATCTTCTTTTGGTTTTGAGTTTTGAGTCAAAATTGAAAAAATCGCCATTTTGAAAATTAGAAATAACTCGTTTATAAATGTAAAAACTATCTTAGAGTCATAGCACACGTTTTTTATTAAAATGCACCGGTTATTTTATATTTTTTTAATGTCCATATTCTCACTCTTGTGAATCTCATCTGTCATTTAATCTCACCTGTCAATCTTATCTGTCACCTAATTCTATCTCTCAAACTTATCTGTCAATCTCATCACTCATCTGTCTATCTCATCTGTCATCTCATCCTATCTGCAAAACTTATCTGTCAATCTTATCTGTCAGTTTCACCTGTCGTATCTCATCTGCCAATCTTATCGTCTCTCTCTTTTTCCCTCTCCCTCCCTCTTTCTCTTTATATCTCTCGGACTGACAGTTTAGATGACACTTTTAAGATACACATTTGATGACCTAGGGAAAGACAGATGGAATGACAGATGAGTTGACAGATGACATGACATTGCATGACAGATGGAACACATATGGGATGACATGTGGAATGACAATGGGATATTATTGATGGGATGACATATAGTGATAGATGGACTCTCTCGACTTGTTTCTGTCTCTTGCTTAACCCCCTCTTACCTCTCTCTCTCTCCTACTCAACCCCACTCCTACCTCTTACGGATTTTACCGCCCATTGTCTATGACACCATGTCATATGCCTATCATATATTTCATTAAAAATATTAAAAAAAATCATGCATTTTCTGCATTGTTAAAATATGAGTGTAGTTCAGTGGGAGATAGCTTTTGGGTGGGAATTTTGTTATAAATGGAATATTTAAGTAGTCAAATATTTTTATTTCGCTTTAATAGTGGCATATGAAAAAAGATAGCAAACTCTAGCCAACGTCAGCAGTAAAATTCAAATATAATGTTCAATTACGTATACCAACAGTTTCATAGCGCATCCCCACCCAAAAGCTATGGCCTACTGTCCTATAGCTACTATGACGAAATTTTTTCAAAAATATTGCAACTCTCATGGCACTCTCTAATCCATTAGAGACTTTGCCTAATGTTTATATATGCCAATTTATTAACCTACTAAAGTAATATTTTAATTCTTAATTCGATTACAACAATCTGATCCTTAATTCAAATGTTGTTATGAAATTATTTGAATTTATTCGGTCATCAATTAAAAGATCACAATTTGAAATGGATTAAGACGAAACAAATTGCATCAAAAAACATGATCTAGTAATTTTGACGCAATAGAAAAATTAAGACATGCGTGCTAAATTAACGTTAATTGTTTTAAGACAGACATTACTTGTAGCAATCGTTTTTTTTATTCTTCTTTTAAAAGTTACAAATCGGCAATAATTGATTTCACTGATTATTTGTTGACAATTAAATTGTTGGTAATTTAGAGACTTTTTAACTTTCTGACTCGCTCTAGATTATAATACTTTTGGAGACTCTTGATGTAATCAAACTCATACTGTATTATTTGACCAGGGGACCTCAGAGGAGGCAATATTTGCAATACTTGCATGTCAAAATAAAATTTGTCACCGTGGATAACACTTAAGTTATGTAACGAACCCTCTTATTTGTTTATTTTTTCTTAATTCTGCTGTGGAGTTTGGTAGCGTAGGGGTTGTTACTTTTGCAATTGTTGGGTGTTACAGTTAGTTACCTAAAATTTATATTTCCAACTTTAAAATTTTAAATGGTTCTCTCTATCTTTTGAACGATAAAAAGTAGGTATATATCCTTCTTATAGCGTTTGCAGAACCCTCTAGTAAAAGGTTACTAATTAATTGTGAGCCTGGTGCTATTATAAAAATATTATGGTCTGCGGTTTTAAGCTGATATCTCTGGCATCCTTGACATCTCCGTAGTGCAACACCGTACTATTAATTGGTCCACCATATTATAACTTTTCATCTTGGCAAGGTCCAAACTGAATTTATTCCTACATTCATTACAATCATAGAGCCAAAAATTATTTAAGGAAATGCCTTTTTAATACCGAGGTGAGGTTCTCACACGTTGAACCTCGGTTGTTAAAATTAAATAAATTTTAATTGCAATTGTTGCTAATATTTTTAAGTACAAACAACATAATTACATTTTTTCTTTATTAAGTAATTGAAACGTAATACTTTTATTTCAGATGCCACTCAACATCAGCAACACCGAGTACCTGTCCTATAAATTTTGGTGAGTTATTGGTAATTGTTTAATTAATTTTGAGTCTTAAGAAATTTGAATCTTGGAAGTCTTGAGAGTCTCAAGAAAAAAAATAACACTTCGCGAAGTTCATTTTTAAACATCTAAAGTCCCTACTTAGTAACGATGATGATTGATTATCATTGATAGGGACAATCATCATTACATTATGAGCTGCATAAATACTGAATTACTGATCCGCTATACACCATGTCCTTCAATAACACCGACTAAGGTCTACAGTGGTGTCCTGGGACAAAAATAGGATATTTTCTCCTCTTGCAATAAATTATATGAAAAAATGCAGTCCTACAAAGTTATAGGCTCTTTTATTCAGCCTATAACTATGCTAAAAGACAGTAGACTTACTAATTGACCTCCTAGACCTATAATCGATTCACTATTTATTTGTGCTATGGTTGGCTATGAACTTTTGTTTTTTGGTTTGCCAAAATAAAAATTCCCTATTAAGTTGACTGACAGCTCTTGACAATACATACTAAGTGTCAACTAATACCATAACATAACAAACATAAATGACACACAACTATTAATACTTAATCTAACTATTTTTTCTAATTTATACCGAGTGGAATCTGTCCCCCTAATATGGCCAACCATAACACAAATAAATAGTGAATGGATTATAATTAATACCTTAAAATAACCTTTAAGGACCATGTATTGTATATGGTCTAAATTGCAACTGAGCGGCGCCTCTGAAAGCTCTAAAATCATATCCTGGGTTGTTCAATTTTCAAAAGGCGATTTGATGGCTCCAAACTATCTTTACGAGTAGTTCAGTAGTTGATTTTTTTTGCATAAATAACCCTGTAAAGCCTCAACCTGACCATTTAAGACAATTTCAGGCATTGCAAGATTTTCGTGAACTTTCTAAATAGCTGTAGACTTATAAATTGACCTCCTAGACCTAATTAGAAGTACATATTTCTTAAAGGTTATTTTAAGAGTCTAAATTGCGATTGAGTGCTTTTGAAAGCTCTAAAATCATATCCGGGGTTGTTCAATTTTCAAAAGGCGATTTGATGGCTCCAGAGTATCTTTTCGAGTAGTTCGGTAGTTGATTTGTGCATAAATAACCCTGTAAAGCCTTAACATGACCATTTAAGACAATTTAGGACATTGCAAGATTTTTGTGAGCTGTCTAAATAGCAGTAGACTTATAAATTGACCTCCTAGACCTAATTAGAAGTAAATATTTCTTAAAGGTTATTTTAAGAGTCTAAATTGCGATTGAGTGCTTTTGAAAGCTCTAAAATCATATCCGGGGTTGTTCAATTTTCAAAAGGCGATTTGATGGCTCCAGACTATCTTTTCGAGTAGTTCAGTAGTTAATTTGTGCATAAATAACCCTGTAAAACCTTAACATGACTATTTAAGACAATTTCAGGCATTGCAAGATTTTTGTGAGCTTTCTAAATAGCAGTAGATTTATAAATTGACCTCCTAGACCTAATTAGAAGTAAATATTTCTTAAAGGTTATTTCAAGAGTCTAAATTGTGATTGAGTGCCTCTGAAAGCTCTAAAATCAAATCCGGGGTTGTTCAATTTTCAAAAAGCGATTTGATGGCTCCAGACTATATTTTCGAGTAGTTCAGTAGTTGATTTGTGCATAAATAACCCTGTAAAGCCTTAACATGACCATTTAAGACAATTTCAGGCATTGCAAGATTTTCGGGAGCTTTCTAAATAACAGTAGACTTATAAATTGACTTCCTAGCCCTAATTAGAAGTAAATTTTTCTTAAAAGTTATTTTAAGAGTCTAAATTGTGATTGAGTGCCTCTGAAAGCTCTAAAATCATATCCGGGGTTGTTCAATTTTCAAAAGGCGATTTGATGGCTCCAGACTATATTTTCGAGTAGTTCAGTAGTTAATTTGTGCATAAATAACCCTGTAAAGCCTTAACATGACCATTTAAGACAATTTCAGGCATTGCAAGATTTTCGGGAGCTTTCTAAATAGCAGTAGACTTATAAATTGACCTCCTAGACCTAATTAGAAGTAAATTTTTTTTAAAAGTTATTTTAAGAGTCTAAATTGTGATTGAGTGCCTCTGAAAGCTCTAAAATCATATCCGGGGTTGTTCAATTTTCAAAAGGCGATTTGATGGCTCCAGACTATATTTTCGAGTAGTTCAGTAGTTGATTTGTGCATAAATAACCCTGTAAAGCCTTAACATGACCATTTAAGACAATTTCAGGCATTGCAAGATTTTCGGGAGCTTTCTAAATAGCAGTAGACTTATAAATTGACCTCCTAGACCTAATTAGAAGTAAATTTTTCTTAAAAGTTATTTTAAGAGTCTAAATTGTGATTGAGTGCCTCTGAAAGCTCTAAAATCATATCCGGGGTTGTTCAATTTTCCAAAGGCGATTTGATGGCTCCAGACTATATTTTCGAGTAGTTCAGTAGTTGATTTGTGCATAAATAACCCTGTAAAGCCTTAACATGACCATTTAAGACAATTTCAGGCATTGCAAGATTTTCGGGAGCTTTCTAAATAGCAGTAGACTTATAAATTGACCTCCTAGACCTAATTAGAAGTAAATTTTTCTTAAAAGTTATTTTAAGAGTCTAAATTGTGATTGAGTGCCTCTGAAAGCTCTAAAATCATATCCGGGGTTGTTCAATTTTCAAAAGGCGATTTGATGGCTCCAGACTATATTTTCGAGTAGTTCAGTAGTTGATTTGTGCATAAATAACCCTCTAAAGCCTTAACATGACCATTTAAGACAGTTTAGGACATTGCAAGATTTTTGTGAGCTGTCTAAATAGCAGTAGACTTATAAATTGACCTCCTAGACCTAATTAGAAGTAAATATTTCTTAAAGGTTGTTTTAAGAGTCTAAATTGCGATTGAGTGCTTCTGAAAGCTCTAAAATCATATCCTGGGTTGTTCAATTTTCAAAAGGCGATTTGATGGCTCCAAACTATCTTTACGAGTAGTTCAGTAGTTGATTTTTTTGCATAAATAACCCTGTAAAGCCTCAACCTGACCATTTAAGACAATTTCAGGCATTGCAAGATTTTCGTGAGCTTTCTAAATAGCAGTAGACTTATAAATTGACCTCCTAGACCTAATTAGAAGTAAATATTTTTTAAAGGTTATTTTAAGAGTCTAAATTGCGATTGAGTGCTTTTGAAAGCTCTAATAGTTGTTCAATTTTCAAAAGGCGATTTGATGGCTCCAGAGTATCTTTTCGAGAAGTTCGGTAGTTAATTTGTGCATAAATAACCCTGTAAAGCCTTAACATGACCATTTAAGACAATTTAGGACATTGCAATTTTTTTTTTCAGCCTTCTAAATGGCGGTAGACTTATAAATTGACCTCCTAGACCTAATTAGAGCCATGTACTTACGTTGTTCTTAAAGGTTATTTTAAGGGTCTAATTGCGATTGAGTGCTTCTGAAAACTCAATTATCACACCCGTGGTAGTAAAAATGTATATTAAATTTTCAAAAGGCGATTTAATGACGAGAAGCTGAGAAGAGCTTCTGTAGGCTTTTGAGAAGTACTTATAGAAAAATAATGGAAATGAGCATTTGCATTTGCACATTAATACGTGGAATTTCTATTTTTATTTTATATTAATGTTGATTTGATTAACTATTATAAATTACGATCGAACTATCTATACGTTAATTAGTCAATTACTAATAGGATACTCACGTCTGTTGTCATATCAATGAAATAATGTGGTAGATGCAATTGTGATTACACACAATTACCACGTTCATTTAACGATAGAATTTGTATTTATATTATCTTGAATAATTATCATCATGCACCTAATTGAAAAACAAAGGAGCTGTTATCAAGTCATAAATCATCTGAAACCAAATTTTTGAAGTTTTCTACTCGCCAGTTTAACACATAGATTAGATAATGGTACATACCTTAAGAAAAAAATTTGTTTAAAAATAAAATATGTCTTTCCTGTGAGGATATTCAAGATGTTTCGTATCTAATATTGCTTTTGTACCTGTCGACTGTCGACCTGACTAATAGCAAAGACTATACAGTGTAAGACTGGCAAAGCTTACGGGCCGAATGTGACCAAAAATCCCCGCTACAGAAGATGTCGCTAGTCATCGGGGCATTTTCGAGTGAATAAGATAGCTTCTCGAGGCGGGAGCAACGAAGAAAGGGATAAAACAAGTTCACCCTACGAGGGATTTTAAGCGATTTTGACCTTTAAAAGCCTTTCACATTTTTTAATATAGGTTTCGGTAGTCTCTTGTATATGGTCTTTGCTAATAGGTACTACTTTACGCTCTCAAAGGTGGGCGTAAAGTAAATCTTTTTTCCTTAGGGCGAAAAAGTGTTATTTATTGCCATTGATCAGAAGCGTAGCCAAATTCTTCAATGCAAAATATCAAATAGAAAACATTAAAATGGGTACTTTAATACGGTCGGTAAAACCTTGGATTAATAATTTACAATAATCAATGAATCAATGATCTGTTTTTTTTTTATTTCAAAAATTACTTTTCAATATGATACGTGAAACCTCGATTTATTATTATTGTCACATAATAAAAACATTTAATAATAATATCCTTGTCAATAACGTAACAGTATCTACTAAATTTCTTCACGTTTGTGTCGAAATCGTTATTTAGCTACCTTACCAACTGGTTTCAATTAATAGCTTTCCCAAATAATGTAAAATAAGAAGTGATGCTTGGAAGAAAATTGTTAAGGGAAATCTAATTATGTAGTTGTAATCTAGGATGCATTGTCCTATTGACTACTAGAAACGGTATCCGCAAAAGTCAAAATTCTAAAATATTTCCTCAATTTATGAACCTGGTGGGTTCTATTTTACAAGAAGTAGGTGTAGATGGCTGTTTAGAGCATTTTGGAGTGGACATTAGGTCATACTTAACTTATAGGTCATCAAATTATTGGATTGGTCTTGGTGGTGTGGGGTGTCTTTAATTAACCGTTAATTAGGTGTATTTGTAGAGTAGTTCCTACGAAAAAAAGCCCACCACGTGACCAAATCTGCACGAGTCGTGGTTAAGTTCTAAGCACTGACAGTACAAAACTACTGCGCAACTTCAACGGTAATCACGTAGTGGGCTTTTCTTTCGTTGGGACTACCCTAGGTGCTTTTATTGCATCCTGTATTTCTAAATTTAATTTTATTTGTCATTGAGTGTTTCTTTTCGTCTCCTGTTTATTTCTTTATTTTTGAGCGAAATTGTTTTCTCGTTCATCCCTCCCATTTACACAAAAGTAGCTTCTGTTAACAAAATTTTTATTTTATTACGTTTTCCAGAAAGATTGTATAATACACAGCACCTAGGAGTCAGGCACTGTTCTGAATTTGTACACAGACTGATGACTGCCTATGCTATGACTGTCATTGACTGCCGATGACTACCGTTGACTGCTCAATTTTTGTACATTACCGGAGTGGATAATCCATCACAGAGCACTAAAGTTTTGAATTGTAAACTCTGGGGTGGAGGGAGTTGACTACCAACAGTTGGCTACTTATTTGGGTTAATTGTAGAAACTCTAAAAAAATTATTATGCCCTAAGCCCTTCTGGAAAGTACCAGCCACAAAGAGCTACATAATGGCATGGGTCGCTTAAAATTGAGGTGGGTGCAAATTTAGTCTGCTTAAGATTGGAACTGTACTCTGTACTGTTATTTTAGTTCATTTAGATGGGCACCTGCCTGAGCATGAAATTTTTTGGAATAACAGGAGCCCAGTCGGGTGCTTCTTGACTACGTGCTTTTATAAGTTCTCGAGCCACCATATAGTAACCTACAAGTATCCCTGTGGTATGAACTCTGGATTTTTGTCAATAGAAGTCAGTGGCTCTTACGCAGCACTTCAGTTTTATTTGTTTTCTTCTTGCAAGTTTGTTGTTGCATTATTATACCCTGTTTCTTTTTAATTGTGTTTAATTTTAGTATCAACTACATGATTAACTCGACCATAGTAGATAATAATCTGTTGTAATTACTAATTAATAGATATAGGAAAATTGCCATTGCATTTTATAAAATATTTAAAAATATTAATCATTCTACCATATCATTCACGGTGGTTTAACAAATTTTCTATTAAAATTAACAGTTTTACTATAAAATAAATAATAAGACACTAATTTACAGTTTCGTCAAGTTTAACGATTTTCAACTTATTGTATCCGGTAACGCAGCTGAAGCTTTTGAACCCCTTAGGCAAAGAGCAATAACGTACCCCATCTGCAAATTAAGTGTTTAGACTAAATTTTTTTTATTATCCATCAACACTGTTGAACCAGATCTTTTTGTACGTCAGTCTTGATCTCAAGTGTTTTTCGTTTTAGGGCCAGTTTACATGAACTAAACATGGCATTAGTATTGAATCGGCACAAGATACAAAAGCACAGGAATCTAAGCTTTAACGTCGTGCATTGAAATTTTGCCGTTCGACGTTAAAGCTTAATTAAGCTAAAGATTCAGTACTAACAAGTTACTAATGACATTTAGTTTTTAGTCCAGGTAAAATGCTCTTAGTCGAATTTGGTTGTCGAGACAACACGAAGACGACAAGGCTTCACTCTGTTCAGAGAACAGAAACAGCTAAGTCACTCCCCACAAATTTCTGTCAAATAAGGTTGACACGTGTCAATTCTTGTGTTAGTATTTACAATATTTACAGTACACTATGTACAATGTTAAACTCTGTTTAATATAGTTAATTCAAAGTTAGATTTAATTAAACCCAAAGTTGTCTACAGAAGCTGTAAAAACTTCACTAGTTCAGGTGTTCAAAATTCTGTTTGAAGCTTTTATTAAACCTCGCAGTCTGAGCTGTTGAGATGCTTTCCACTAAATTAGACGTTTTTATAATGTCTCGTTACTTATAATGTTATAATTACATAGGTACTTGGGTTTTAATTGAAACATTAATAATTAATCTTATTAATCAGTAATAGGATAATAGCATAGAATACTGTGCTACATAAACATGGGTATTAATAGAAAAAGTTAATGAACCAGAACCAAGGATTGATTTCTTTTGCATGGCATTGGTTCATTAGTTTCGATTTTTTTCAATTTTTCATATTTGATCAAATCTATATGTATTCAACACCTAGAAATTCATCATTTCGAAACTGGGCATAGAAGTAACAAGCAGTTATTAAACTTAAAAAAAAGCTCTGTAAGCTGTAAGTGAAGATTACTAAATATCATTATCGATAATAACTGGGTTAAATATTGCTCTCGTAAAAAAATTTATTTAAATATAACCAAACCCTTCCCACAAGTCTCTTCGTGATCATCTCGACCTATATAATTATTATTCTTTTTTAAATTTAAATGTCATCACACCCACACTTAAAATCTACACCTTAATATTTTTCCAAAAGAACATAGAATTTATTAATTACATCTTTAAACGAGGTAAGAAAAACCTTGTCATTAAAATTAAATTTTAAAACTTTATTGTGCGAAGTTTACAAATAATGCAAAAGCGTTACGTGCATAAATGTTATTTTTATTTATAATTAAATTAAGTATCAACAGTATTTGTTTAAGCAAACCTTGAAATTTTACACACAAAAGTAACCAAAAACAATATGCCAATTTAAGAACACTTAAAGTATACATATTGTGGTCTTTTTAGAAATATGTGAAGGTAAACAGTAAACACTATCAACAAAACACACTTGTAAAATTTATTTATTTATAAACGTGCCCCCGATAAAGTAATAATTTTTTTAAAATTATTAATGGACGTGAATGAGACGTCTTCCTATAGTAATTACAATTTTAAGTGCGACAATTAATAACAATGGCTATAAATATTTTTGGTTAATTCAAAGAATTAATTGAAAAAATAATAGCATCCATATCACGGTTTCTGAACTTTAATTACTTCAATAGAAAATAGTTTTGTTCATATTTACCGATGTACAGCTTTCTCTTTGATACGCCCTCGCTTGTTAGAATTACAGAAAGTTGGCCTTTCATTTTAATGATTAGCTATACAGAATTATGCATGCTGAAATTTAAAATCAAACTCAGTAATAATAAGTGCATAGTTAGCGAAAAAACCATATAAGTTATAACTGTGTCCATTTTTAAATTAAATTATAATAAATGACTATTAGTTTTTAGTTGTATGGATTCTTTCTAATCGGTTTCCTATTTACTTATAATAATTTTTCAATCCAATGAATAAAAATACTACCCATCATCGAATGAGTTAAGTTTGAAACTCAAAAATGACATTGGCAGATTTCCTCATTTTCCAAGTTTTTCTGATGCTCAACTCATTATTAGTAGTCTTCGGTTTGCTTTGCTTGATTTTTCATTTCTTTCTCTCATGTCTAGTTTAGATTTATTTTGGTGGACTAATAACGGCTACTAAGACAGATCTTTTCATTGGTCTGAATAGGTAATTTGATGCTCTATAATTTATAAAACGGGTAACATTACCATAAAATCACTCCTTAAGGAGCTAGATTCGGGATAGAAGCCGCATATGTTGAATAAACCGGCTTTAAACATAATTTTTACTTCTAGTTAATTTTCGTGGATTAATTATGGCAACTGAAAGAGATACTTTTAGTTTTTCCGATAGATCATTTTATGCTCTATAATTTTTATAAGATGTAAAATTACCGTCAGATCACTGCTCAATGATCTAGAGTCAGGAGAGACACCGCATGTTGCATAAACCGGCTTGATACATATTTCTTAATTTTTGATTAATTTTGCTGTATTAGAACTGCCTTCATGCTTACTTAAGGCTTATTTTTAACTTTTAAATGGAAAACATCAAGTTCAACTTATTCAAACCAATTAAAGAAAGTAAACTCTCAACATTGAAAACGTGAAACAATCACGTCTCAGGATCTTGCATTGACAATAACAGTTCTTATAAATATATGTACCTACCCACTACGAAGAGAATGGCACTGATGTGTTATAAACCTACAAATAATTTCTAATTATTAAATTATAAAATAAACGCGAATTTATTATTTTCTAAAAACTTTTAAGAGGAGACATTCACTTAATTTAATGTAAAGATAACATTGTTCTATTGAATGCCTCATGCATTATTTTATAAAATACAATGCGTTTTAATAATTTTTACACCTCAACTATTTTCTTAAATAAAAGTTGAATGTTCTGTTAGTTAATATAGGTAATACAAGTTCAAGTTTTGTATCAAATGGGTATCTAGTGGCAGCTCGAGATTAGGGTTTTTCATTAGTAGCGACTAATGTAGAGATGGGCACTTTAGATGAAATCATAGATTATTTTGGTTTTATATAAAATAATAAAATGCACATCAGACCATATAATAACAGTGAATTAAGTCTGTTTTAAATAAACAATTAGATATGCAACAGATATTTCAAAACAAAAAAAGATTTAGCCATGAGTCTTTTGCTCTACTGTTAGAAATTACATATGAAATAATTAGTGCATATTTATAGTAGAAAATAGAATGAATTATAATAAAGAAACAGTCAATAAACTACACAACTAATCTTTAATTAGATACTCTTTATGGTAAAGCACAAAGTAAACAAAGCTCTATTCAACTTCAAAAGACTAATGAATAGTTACGTTGCATGGAAGCAAAATCAAACAACAAATTTGCATTCAACTCATTGATTTTTCTCTAGTCTTCATGAACGTTTTCGAATTGTTTACAAAAAATGCAAATAAGCTTTCTTAAGGGCTCAAGTATTACACTAGAAATGTTTTTAAAGAATTGTTAATTTTAAATGAGTTCATAACAGAATAAAACCACAAATTAATCTATGAAGTTCAACTTTTTGCAGTTTACTTTCTACATCAAAAATTCGTAATAAATTGAGCAACACCAAAAAAGGATCTTTTTTGCTTAGATCTATTCAATTACGTATTTATAACGAAATGTTTTAATAGTTGCCACAAAAACCAAACTTTTTAGCTAGTATCGATAAGTTTTGGGTTTAAGGTTCCTCTTGGTTACAGTTGTAACTTCTTGGAGCAATCACTTCCTACCCAGACAATAATTCTTGGACTGTTTTAATTTTACTAATTTCTATAAATATTTCTAAAATA
The DNA here is from genome assembly GCA_963924605.1 of Malthinus seriepunctatus. Lineage (NCBI taxonomy): Eukaryota > Metazoa > Arthropoda > Insecta > Coleoptera > Cantharidae > Malthinus > Malthinus seriepunctatus. Next base: position 35,846,623 of record OZ004600.1, read on the forward strand.
CCACAATAATACAATTTCATAGTTAGAGAAACATTTTGTATTAAAACTCAACTCACAATAATTATAAAAATGATAAATAAGATTAGAGTAAAGCAAAAAAATCAACGATTAGTTATTAAAATTCTGTTGCAAATTATAATTAAATTTATTTTAAAAGAAAATGCACGATTAGACAACTTAATCATCTTCAGCTTCTAAATTAATATTGTTGCCAAATTTGCCGTACAAGTACATTTTAAGATCGCTCATCAATTCTTTAATTTCATCCACTCTCGATTTTAAACCGGCTATTTCATTTTCCGTTTTTCCTTTTAGTTCTTCGAGACAACATTGCGTTTTTTCAATATCTTGATATATAAATACTTCACCTACTAAATAAGGTATCTTAACGTCGTCGTCTAACAACACAATTTCATCACACGCGTCTTCTAAATTTTTCAAGTTGTTCTAAAAATTATTAATTAATTAAACTTTAATTAAGCTATTTATTATTCAACACACTTCTTTTTGTTTAATTTCATCTTTTATATCTTCTAATTTAGCATTTAGTCTAGCGAACTTATTGATTCGTTGTTGATCTTCGAATGTAATGTGAACGTCACTATCCTAAAATTTGAATTATTAATTATATATTTTGGCGTTATTTTATATATTTACGGGTTGTAATGCAGTTTTCGCTACACTCATTTTTGAAAAAGTTATCTAAATCGAACACTTGCTTGGTAAACTCAGAAAATTTTCTAAGGTTATGTGGGGTTATGTTTCTCGAACTGTTACTAAAAAACCAAAGTTACTAAAATTCATGCAGGATTTTTCTCATACTAAAGTGACATTTATTATACAACTCATTTGAATTTTCAGTATGCTTGATGTTTATATTTATTTTTTAATAGGTAAGTTTTATAAGTATTAAAACAGTAAAAGAGAATGTATTTTACGCAACACGTTTATTATTACATTTCAGTTATGTACTTAGACAGCTAATTTACAAATTCAATTAACAATACAAATGACTATTTTGTTGTTACAAAAGAAATAGTACTTACTGTTCTATTATAAGTTTATAAAATTGAGTACAAATGATGGCACTCATATTTATTTTATTTTTAAATAAGAAAACCATTAAACTGAATATTGCTACAACACGTTAACACCATTCCGATTCATTATTATGATATGTTGGTAACATCAAAACACTAAGTACTATGCTATTATAATAACAGTTAAAAACATTAAGATTAAATACAATGCTAGGAACTAGAAAGTTATGATAATAAGTGTAGGTACATAGATATAGAAGCTTATAATAGAGATAATGTGGAATATTTCATATCAGCAATTACGTTAATTTTTCAATAATAATAATAATAATACTGTACAATATCATATTCTCCATTTATCCGTCCACATGCAATCATACGAAACCCTCGTTTTTTAAATAACTTTTTAATTAAATGAAAAATTCGTAATTATTTTTATTTTATTAATTTTACTGATTAGAATTGTAATTATTGTTTTTGATAAATTTTAAGCTTATTACATCAGTACACATACATTAAAGTTTATATAATTTGCTTAATAATCATTATATTATTTGGTATTAATCAAACATTCGTGCAAATCACACTACATGCATACAAATCAAAATAAATAACTTAATTATAAACACGAATTTGAGTACTTACTTAGACAATATAAAAAACTGTACAAATCTTAATGAAATTTTCTAGAACACATTACAATAAATTATGAATATTAAACACATTATTAGCATTTTATGAGAGTAGTTGTAACTTGTAATTAATTAAAAATTAGTTTTTAGAAAAAAAAACGATTGTGGTAATTAAATAAATTTTATAGAATTTATGTAAGTTGTAAATTAAAGTCTATTTCCACACGTACATTTAAAATTTTAATATTCAATGTTTTTAAGTAGCTATGTAAATAGTAAATAAAAAATTAGATAATTTAAATAAGTATGCAATTTGAAATAATAAATGTACTCGTTTATTTAAGAAATAGTCGTTGATGAATGTTGCTTAATTCACTTGCATTTTCTTGCTCGACGACGGAATCTTCTCATTCGTTGGTCCCATTCGTCTTTCCATTCTATTACTATGGAACGTTGGGTTACTGCAATATTTCCTGTTGGAATACCTCCTGGAGAATCGTCTTTTTCACGTCCCAATATCAAATAGGATCTGGAAAGAAAATTACAAATTAATTTCAAGTAAAATCAATTTTGATGCGAAATTAAGCTTTTAATTTAAAACGAATATTATGTAGGCAGGCAACTTGTTGAATGTAATAGTGAATTAATATCCTCTTTTTATTAAAACTTTTTTTATTTTCCTACCAAATAACTTTCGAGTTAAATTAGCATAAAACCTGACACCCAAACTTAATAATGAAAAATGCTAATAGCTCGGGTTTACTATAAGGGGATGGCAAAGTTAGTCTCAATCAAACAACGTTAGATCTTTTCAGATCAAATCATTTTATGTACATTTCAATTCAAATAAAATAATTCAATATTAATTTATACGATTTTCTTTGAATTATTCTAAAGTGAAAAAGTATTTGGGTTTTATTATTGAAAAAAGTTTAATTGGGGGAATTTTACTTCAAGCTCGAGCAAACTAATTGAAAGATTTATTAGATATGGGACGTGTGATGTTGAGAAGACAGAATGAGGCTTGTAAAAAAACTTGAAAAGGGAAAAACTCGTGTAAACGTTAGGGTAATCAGGAGTTGATATAGCTGTGTAGATTGATCAAGCGTGAACTCAAAAGCAAAAAAATTACTAAGTTGTAATTCAGATAAGGGTTGAATTATAATTATTGGAAAGAAAAATTTTTCTATTAGGGATTTATAATTGCAATACTCATTTGGTCGTCTAAATTAAAGTTATAAGCCATTAGGGAGTTGTTTACATTAATTTTTATATTTTATAATGAATTTGTTAAGTATAATTGGTTATTTAAAATATAAATTAAATTAATATAGGTAGAGGTACCAATTTATATGATTTATTAGAACCCAATTAAAAAAGAAGAGTTTCCAGCCCACAAGTTGCAAATTTAGTTGTTTTACGGTCAGCTCTAAATTAGTACGTAGCTGCAAATATTTTAATAACTTTGGTGCTACCTGATGGATTATGTTAAACATTATTTTTTTTATTTGTATTCTAGTCATCAAGATAAAGGAAGATGGTATTATTTACCCTAACTTGACGATTGTTATAAAATTTAATGAGAAGTGTCATATTTTGTAGGAATTTATTTTCATTACTATAAACATAAAGCAGTGTCCCCATAGATAACGTAAGAAAAATGAGCATTTTGTGTAAAAATACCTTTCTAATTTGATGGTTTCATTAAAATCAAATTTAAAGTGAAGCAAAATTCGATAGAAGATGTCCCATGTCCCCACACCCCACGCCATACATATGAGTATGAGTTTGGTTTTATTTTTTTGCGAATTTTGTGAACCTTTGCCTCTTTCATTATCTCACACTTCCAGTACATATTTACAATTCATTAGACCTCAGCTTACTGTTAAAATGTTTCCCTTCATTTTTTGCGTTTGTAAGCACTATCAAGACAAAATTTGACTTTTTCAAAAACCTGCTTAGACTTTATGAAAATTGTTTCAAAACTGTCATTTCTGTTCCTAACATTTTTTCTTAAATAAGATATAGATTTCAATCTTCTTGTAATAACATCTCAGGTGTACATTAGTTATAGTAGGTATAGGTTTGAAAATTTTAATTAACCACAAGTTCACAAAGTCCGTCTCTTAAAAGAAAATCCAAGGACTAACGAATGTGACACTTTACTACTGTATTCAAAGTAGCAGTAAAGGTCATATCCACTTACTTTACTTTTACTAGTTTACAAACTAATCAGTCATTGTAAAACTTGTAATAAGCTTGTAAAAAATTATCCACCCTCGAATTATCCATTACTTAGTTAATTGATGTAAAAATAAAGGTCTCAAAATTAAAATATTTTATAATTTCAGGATGAAAACGTGTAAAAATCCAAAGACTAGAAATGTGGATATAGTGGAAAATTTAGAAGATCAGTTGGAGGGAATACATCAGCACACACGTTACCATAATGCAGAATCTTTAGACTATTATTGGAATGAGCAAGTTAAAATAAGTTAACTCGTTTTAGACGGTGTCAAATTGCTCCATAATAAAACCCAAAAAATACAAATGGTTACTTCACAATTAATGCCAAAATGGACGTCTCCGGATGATCATAAATCGTCTTCCTCACGTCTCCTCACTAATAAAAAAAATTGTATTTTGCGTGCAAAACCGTATTGTGCCCAATAGTCTGGTCTGTTTGTAAGATCGACGTATTTCGGAAGACGATATCTAAGCGTACTGGGCTCGTTGTAAGTAAAACCGAAACATGGTCCTATAGGACATACATACATTTGATGCAAACCTTATTTTTTTACTTAAAGCATTCCGTGCTACAGCGTCATCACGAGAAATCCGTATGTTGTCTCCCTCTGTACCTTGTGAAATGGTAAGGATGGTGGGTTATTAATACCCCGTCCATGCAAACTAGATCTCCATACATTAGTGTTTGGAATAGCAGTCATTGAAGAAAATTAAATTTTAAGGGACGCATTATACTTACGTATCACCAAAACTGCCAGTTTCCACTACTAGTTATTTAAGACCAAGCAAATGAAGAAAATTGCGAACTAGGAGGTATACGCCATGATTTAGGAATTTAAGACAGTGGAATGGACATCATGTAGTAAGTATGTAGTAAGTTAATTATAATTCAAATTATAAATTAGCTAACAGTCCTTAGAAGAAAAATCCTTGGGGTCAATAATTTAATAAATCACAAAAAAATATTCTTTGATAGTATTTTCTATGAAAAATTATTATCTTTATACTACCACAGGAAAGTGTTAAACGTCTAATAACAATATCAAACTTCTATACTTCAGAAATAAAATATTCAAGACCAACGACCAAGACCCAGCTATTGTCACTACTGTTAATTTTAAGGGGATGATTACATACAATGTATATAATTTCTGTACTTACATTTTACATAGCATATTTGACCACTTTTACAGTAAGTTAAAATTAGAATTGTTTTAGGGATGTAACAACCTGCATGTAAGAAATCCAAAAATTTGAAACGTGGGGGTAGTATGAAGATCGGCTGAGGCTCACGTACACCTTATCATAAGATAATGAGGACCATTTGTTTGGATGTGTTTGGAAGTGTTTGGACCATTGGAATAACCTAATATCAGAATCGTTGAGGGATGCTATAAACTTATACAACTCATGAACCTACCACTTACCCTAACTGATTATTTAAGGACAAATAAATAGAGAAAGGTGCGAGGCAGAAGGATCGCCCCATGGTTCACGAATTTAAGACAATGGAATGGATACACATCGAATGATGTCTTTGGGGCTACTGTAAACAATAAATCTGTGGACCTTGTGGCTATGGTGAGAAGACATGGTTTGAATCAGAAATAGGGTATCTTGATATCTACAAGTATGAGGTATGATGTTCAAGAGGGACTCTTTTCACATATTTGAATTACTCAACATTCCGCATGTGCAAATTAGCTGAAAGTCCTTAGAACAAAAAACTATTCCTCTTTTACATTTAATTAAAATTATTAGTGGGTTTAGGAATGTAACATACATGGTATTTAGCGTTTTTATCTTAGTATTACACATCTTTTGTTGTTTCTGAACAAAGTCACAAATAGAGATGAACAGAAATTTTGCATGATTTCCCTGAAGTAAACGTTAGAACAGAAACTCATTTTCACGTTGTTATCAAAATTTATCCAAACTAGTACAAACAACTAATTTGTTTATATGTAGACTATTGGCACTAGAGCTTTTATGAAGTTAACAGATATTGAGATTCATAACTAGTTTGTTCCTACTTATCAAATAAAATCGAATTGGACTGATTTTCTACTGAGTTCTACTATACAAAAGAGAGTTCTAATTTCATCAGAGTTGGAATTTTGGAATTAAATGATTACTTCAAACAGAAGCAAAATCAATAATGCATAAGTTTAAATACCAAACGCCTTGTATACAATTGAGCAAAATTGCTTTGACATCAGAAACAGAGAACCATGAAAAATACAAGTCTCAAGTCTTGTTAGTACGCCAATAAAGTAAAGGTAATCATTTGCTAATTTTTTTATTCAACTTATATGCTTGAATTCTATAATAAATTTATTATAAAAATGGATAAAAGAAGTAATAGAATCTTTGGAAAATAAAACGCGCCTAAATACGTAGGCAATCCTTCTAGCACACCCCACTACTTAGTAAAATTGTATTTTTGTAACAAAATCATAGAGTGGGGTTGTCACGTGACCATCAAAAATTAATAAAAGGCCGAGCTTCGCTCACAATCTAATTTCTTATCACCACTTTCGATCGGAGTTCAAGAGAAAATTTAAGGGTTACTCGTGTTGAAAATAAATTTGAATTTTAGAAATTTCTTTTGATTGGAAGTTGTTCCCTGTATTATACCGAGTATTCCTACGAAGTTTTAAATCACGAACTTCAAAATTAAGGGCATAAAATTAAATTTAGTAATTAATATTTATTTGTTAATTTTACACTTATAATAATAATTATAATACTTATAATTTGATTTTCATGAATTAGAATATTAGTTGTTAATTTTAATTAACTTGTAGAAGATAAATATTAATAATTACGACCCCTAAGGTTGTAATGTAATTAAGAAAAATATTTTAAGGATTAATTAACTTGTAATTTTGTTAATTCTAATAGTCATGTCATTAAGATAACACATATTCTAGTTCTTAATTGCTTACTGACTTTTAATAATTTATTTATGTAGGTACTATTTCAATGAAATTTTCTTCTTGCATTTCAGAAGCCATGGAAATCAAGAGTGATCTTGAAGAATAAAATTGAATTTCTAAATAGAAAGTGTTGCCTTCATGGCTTGATTTTATTTTGCAGTCTTTGATATTTTTGGTAAGCTATTTGGTTACTAAATTTGCATATTAAAAATATGTTATTTCTTTTTTAGAAAATTGGAAAGTCCTTAAAGAAAATGTTAAATTAATTTCCTCATTTCTTGAGCGTTACATGAACATGAAGCTAAAGATTTATCCACTGTAGTAATCTTTTCTGGATGTTAACTACTAACACAATGTAAGTTTCTACTTTTAAAATTGCTGCACAGCTTTTGGGTTAAAGTATTTATGGTACTAAATTGCTCTTCCATATCGATATTATGTAATTTCATCTCATTTGTATTAAAAATCTAAAATGTAAGTCTCCACTTCTATTTTCAAAGAGTTCGAGAGTTCGAGAAATAAAAATTGTAAAATTCGATTTAAAAGACTTGTCGTAATAGATAGACTCTTTAGTGCCTTTATGCTAATTATTGTCATGATGATTATTATTAGACTATAGGTCCTTAAAAGATTAAAATAGTGGTGATAAAAATAATTTTAACTTTTTAATATTGAGTATACGCCTAAATACGTAGGCAATCCTTCTACCACACCCCACTACTTAGTAAAATTGTATTTTTGTAACAAAATCGTAGAGTGGGATTGTCACGTGACCATCAAAAATTAATAAAAGGCCGAGTTTCGCTCACAATCTAATTTCTTATCACCACTTTCGATCGGAGTTCAAGAGAAAATTTAAGGGTTACTCGTGTTTAAAATAAAGTTGAATTTTTGAAATTTCTTTTGATTGGAAATTGTTCCTTGCATTATTCTGAGTATTTTTACAAAGTTTTAAATCACAAACATCAAAATTAAAGTCATAAAATGGAGTTTAGTAATTAATATTTCTTTGTTAATTTTACACTTATAAATTGATTTTCATGAATTAGAATATTATTTGTTAATTTTAATTAACTTTGTAGCAAATAAATATTAATAATTACGACACTTAAGGTTGTAATGTACTTATGAAAAATATTTAAAGGATTAATTAACTTGTAATTATGTGAATTCTAATAGTCATGTCATTAAGATAACACGTATTCTAGTTCTTAATTGCTTACTGACTTTTAATAATTTATTTATGTAGGTACTATTTCAATGAAATTTTCTTCTTGCATTTCAGAAGCCATGGAAATCAAGAGTGATCTTGAAGAATAAAATTGAATTTCTAAATAGAAAGTGTTGCCTTCATGGCTTGATTTTATTTTGCAGTCTTTGATATTTTTGGTAAGCTATTTGGTTACTAAATTTGCATATTAAAAATATGTTATTTCTTTTTTAGAAAATTGGAATGTCCTTAAAGAAAATGTTAAATTAATTTCCACATTTCTTGAGCGTTACATGAACATGAAGCTAAAGATTTATCCTCTGTAGTAATCTTTTCTGGATGTTAACTACTAACACAATGTAAGTTTCTACTTTTAAAATTGCTGCACAGCTTTTGGGTTAAAGTATTTATGATACTAAATTGATCTTCCACATCGATATTAGGTAATTTCATCTCATTTGTATTAAAAAATCTAAAATGTAAGTCTCCACTTCTATTTTCAAAGAGTTCGAGAGTTCGAGAAATAAAAATTGTAAAATTCGATTTAAGAGAATTGTCGTAATAGATAGACCATATTGAGTATACGCCTAAATACGTAGACAATCCTTCTAGCACACCCCACTACTGAGTAAAATTGTATTTTTGTAACAAAATTGGAGAGTGGGATTGTCACGTGACCATCAAAAATTAATAAAAGGCCGAGCTTCGCTCACAATCTAATTTCTTATCACCACTTTCGATCGGAGTTCAAGAGAAAATTTAAGGGTTACTCGTGTTTAAAATAAAGTTGAATTTTTGAAATTTCTTTTGATTGGAAATTGTTCCTTGCATTATTCTGAGTATTTTTACAAAGTTTTAAATCACAAACATCAAAATTAAAGTCATAAAATGGAGTTTAGTAATTAATATTTCTTTGTTATTTTACACTTATAAATTGATTTTCATGAATTAGAATATTATTTGTTAATTTTAATTAACTTTGTAGCAAATAAATATTAATAATTACGACACTTAAGGTTGTAATGTACTTAAGAAAAATATTTAAAGGATTAATTAACTTGTAATTTTGTGAATTCTAATAGTCATTAGTCATGTCGTTAAGATAACAGGTATTCTAGTTCTTAATTGCTTACTGACTTTTAATAATTTATTTATGTAGGTACTATTTCAATGAAATCTTCTTCTTGCATTTCAGAAGCCATGGAAATCAAGAGTGATCTTGAAGAATAAAATTGAATTTCTAAATAGAAAGTGTTGCCTTCATGGCTTGATTTTATTTTGCAGTCTTTGATATTTTTGGTAAGCTATTTGGTTACTAAATTTATATATTAAAAAAATGTTATTTCTCTTTTAGAAAATTGGAAAGTCCTTAAAGAAAATTTTAAATTAATTTACTTATTTCTTGAGCGTTACATGAAGATGAAGCTAAAGATTTATCCACTGTAGTAATCTTCTCTGGATGTTAACTACTGACACAATGTAAGATTCTACTTTTAAAATTTCTGCACAGCTTTTGGGATAAAGTATTTATGGTACTAAATTGATCTTCCACATCGATATTATGTAATTTCATCTCATTTGTATTAAAAATCTAAAATGTAAGTCTCCACTTCTATTTTCAAAGAGTTCCAGAGTTCGAGATATAAAAATTGTAAAATTCGATTTAAAAGAATTGTCGTAATAGATAGACTCTTTAGTGCCTTTATACTAATTATTGTCATGATGATTATTATTAGATTATAGGTCCTTTTCATTTAAAAGAATAGAATAGTGATGATAAAAATAATTTTAACTTTTTAATATTGAGTATACGCCTAAATACGTAGGCAATCCTTCTACCACACCCCACTACTTAGTAAAATTGTATTTTTGTAACAAAATCGTAGAGTGGGATTGTCACGTGACCATCAAAAATTAATAAAAGGCCGAGTTTCGCTCACAATCTAATTTCTTATCACCACTTTCGATCGGAGTTCAAGAGAAAATTTAAGGGTTACTCGTGTTGAAAATAAAGTTGAATTTTTGAAATTTCTTTTGATTGGAAGTTGTTCCCTGTATTATACCGAGTATTTCTACGAAGTTTCAAATCACGAATTTCAAAATGAAGGGCCTAATATTACATTTAGTAATTAATATTTATTTGTTAATTTTATACATATAATTTGATTTTCGTGAATTAGAATATTATTTGTTAATTTTAATTAACTTCTAGAAGATAATTATTAATAATTTCGACCCCTTTAGGTTGTGATGTAATTAACACGTTGACTGCCGAACTACGAGTTACTGCCGAGTTATCTCGTAGTTGACTTTTGTAACAGAAACTTCTTCGCTTATGTAACAGAAACACGAGATAATTTGTAACATTTTAAATGTTTAAAAACATTTTTTAAGTGTTTTGATTATTACTACTATTAACATGTTTAAATGAAATTGGCTTCCTAGACCGGAATCGTGTAAAAATCCGTGGCAGTCAACATGTTAAGAAAAATATTTAAAAATTAACTAACTTGTAGATTTTGTTAATTCCAATAGTCATAGTCATAGTTAATAAGATAACACGTAGTCTAGTTCTTAATTTCTTACTGACTTTAATAATTTATTTATGTACTATTTCTAATAAAAATTTCTTCTTCCATTTCAGAGGACATGGAAATCAAGGGTGCTCTTGAAGAATAGATAAGAATTTCTAAATAGAAAGTGCTGCTTGGCTTGATTTTATTTTGAACTCTGATATTTTTGGTAAGCTATTGGTTAGTCAATTTGCATATTAAAAATAATGTTTTTTCTTTTTTAGAAAATTGGAAAATCCTTAAAGAAAATGTTAAATTAATTTCCTCATTTCTTGATCGTTAGATGAACACGAAGCTAAAGATTTATCCACTGTAGTAATCTTTTCTGGATGTTAACTACTATTTTACTTAGATAAATTCTACTAATAGATAGACCCTTTAGTGCCTTTACGTTAATTATTATGTTAATTTACATTTATTTACATATACACAATTAGGGAGCACTACAGGTCGAAACCCAACAAGGTGCTTCCATAACATAACAATAAGAAATGTATAGATGTACACGTAATAACATAATACATAAGTACACGAAAATACAAAAAAGGATTAAATCTGGCTAACCGCCAAGTAAATCATTTTCTTGAAACAGATCAAGGATACATTAAAGAGATCGATATCACTGCAGCGGAGATTACATACAGAGAGCATGCGGTGGATAGGCGAGTTCTGATATGCGTTAGTTCGAAATTGAGGCAATCTGAACAACGTGGGCGCTCTTACTGTTTTACCAGGTACATTAAAGCATATTAGAGATAACAGAGAAGGGCAGTCGACTACACCACGGACAACTTTGAAACAAAATACAGCGTCCGTCTTCAAACGATATCTGTCTAACGGCAACAAATTGAATGTATTACAGGAGCTCTCGTACGAAACGTAGTTAGACCTAGATTTAAAATGAAGCAGTTTTATAAACTTTTTCTGTATAGATTCAAGTCGGTCAATATAAATCAGATAAACAGGGTTCCATACAACAGAACAAAAATTGAGGTTACTGTGAACATAGGCAAAGTATAAAGTCCGTAGCGTTTGCACGTCTTTGAAACCAGAGCAACATCTATTTAGGAAGCCCAAAAGTCTGTACGACTTGCCCACCACGTAGTCTATATGACGGTCAAAAATCATCTTACGATCAAACAAAACACCCAAATCCCTAACAAATTCTACTCGCTTTAGAAGTTTACTATCGAGTGAATACGAATAATCGATTTTATTTATGTTTCTAGTAAAACTGATAACATTACACTTATCGAAATTAATAAATAGGTCGTTGTTGTTACAGTACTTGATCAACCTGTTCAAGTCTTGTTGGAGCAACCGACAGTCATCCTCACTCTGTACACGACGGAAAATTTTCAGGTCATCAGCGAACATGAGGAAACTCGCATGTTTTATAATTTTGGATATGTCGTTTACATAGATAATAAACAATAAGGGACCCAGGTGGGAGCCCTGCGGGACGCCGGAACCTATCTGAACAATATCGGAAGTAAAGCCGTTTATTTTAACTACTTGGCTACGATTCGAAATATAAGAAATATAATGATGGTTATCATTAAACAATTAATAGGCCCTTATTCATTTAAAAAATGAAAGTAGTGGTGATAATATAATTTGAAATTTTTAATATTGACTATACGCCTAAATACGTAGGCAATCCCTCTAGCACATCCCACTACTTAGTAAAATTGTATTTTAGTAACAAAATCGTTGAGTGGGATTGTCACGTGACCATCGAAAGTTAATAAAAGGCCGAGTTTCGCTCACAATCTCATTTCTTATCACCACTTTCGATCGGAGTTCGAGAGAAAATTTAAGGGTTACTCGTGTGAAAATTCAACTTGGATTTTTGGAATTTTTTTTGATTGGAAGTTGTTCATAATATTATTCTGAGTATTCCTACGAAGTTTTAAATCACAAACATCAAAATTAAGGGCATAAAATTGAATTTAGTAGTGACCAATTACTTGTTAAATTTACACTTTTTGGATTTATGAATTTTGATATTACATTACAAGTAATTAAGTAAATTATACTAATTGTTAATTTTAATTAAACTATAGATGTTAATAATTAAGGCCACATTAGTGCGAGATGTAATTAATAATATTGTTAAATGATTACCTTCTAGACTTTGTTAATTTTTAATTAAGATTACTTAATATTTATTAAGTATATTAATTAGTAAATAGGGAAAAGTGAATAAAAACTTTTATTTGTATATTATTTTTTTACTTTAATTTCCAGATTCTACCAACCCTAAACTAATTAATTAAACTTTAATTAAAAATTTGTTATGTTATTATAGTCATAAGATGTAATTTCAATGCGCGAAATGATGATATAATTTTCATGAAGTAGACTCTTTATACTACCCTTCAACTACCCCTAAATTTAATATCAACCATGTAAGGTTTAGTGCAAAAATCAGCTTATTTTGACATAAAAAAATGTAAAATTTTGTTAAAACTAGATAAGAATCAGCCCGGGAACCATTTTAAGTGACAGGATAGCAGAAGGTTTATAGAATATCTCTAAAAATATTAAATTAAATAGCAGAGAGCTTTTACATAAAAGCTTATCGCAAGCTTTCAGAAGCTTATCTTGTTACGTAAAGATAAGGCTCTTTTAAATAAATTTAATATTTTATTTGAATTTAAAATATGACACCTTCTTGCATTCCTGTGATCCTGTCAACAAATCGCAAAAATCGACATTTTCGAAGATTTTCTTGTCCATGTTAAAATCTCAAAAGAGTTATTTTTGCCATTTTTAGCTTTATTAGAGCTCTTTTGACAAATTTAATTACTGTAGACGATAGAGAATCATGATTTACTTCTAATAATTAATTAACATCCTTTAAATTGTGATAAATAAACCCTGTACAGCGCGAAATATAATTTGCAGATTTTGATAATTGGTGCTTATTTAGCTATAATTTTGGTTAGGAGGTAGATAATAAGATTGTGACTGATATGTGTCTTTATACAACGTCTCGACTACCCTTATATTTTATATCAACCCTCTATCCCTTCTATTTAAAAAGTTTAGTGTAAAAATCAGGTTATTTCGCCATAAAATATGTCCAAATTTGTTAAAGTTGGCTAAGAATCGGTGTATAAACCAGTTGATGTATTAGGAGAGCAGAAGTGTTATAGGATATCACTAAAAATAAAAATATTAAATTACATTCGGAAAGAGCGTTACGCAAAAGCTTTTATCGAAAGCTTATCTTGTTATGTGAAGATAAGGCCTTGCATTTAAAGCTCTTTTAATTTAATATTTTTATTTTTAGTAATATCTTATAATAGTTCTGCTCTCCTAATACATCAATTGGTTTATAGACTAATTCTTAGCAAATTTTAACAAAATTGGACACATTTGGACATTTTTTATGTCAAAATAAGTTGATTTTTACACTAAACTTTTAATATAGAAGAGATAGATAGACAAAATAAAATATTTGTGTAAAAATCAGCTTATTTTGACATAAAATATGTCCAAATGTGTCCAAATTTGTTAAATTTGGCTAAGAATCGGTGTATAAACCAGTTGAAGTATTAGGAGAGCAGAAATGTTATAGGATATCACTAAAAATAAAAATATTAAATTAAATTCGGAAAGAGCGTTACGCAAAAGCTTTTATCGAAAGCTTATCTTGTTATGTGAAGATAAGGCCTTGCATTTAATGCTCTTTTAATTTAATATTTTTATTTTTAGTAATATCTTATAATAGTTCTGCTCTCCTAATACATCAATTGGTTTATAGACTAATTCTTAGCAAATTTTAACAAAATTGGACACATTTGGACATTTTTTATGTCAAAATAAGTTGATTTTTACACTAAACTTTTAATATAGAAGAGATAGATAGACAAAATAAAATATTTGTGTAAAAATCAGCTTATTTTGACATAAAATATGTCCAAATGTGTCCAAATTTGTTAAATTTGGCTAAGAATCGGTGTATAAACCAGTTGATGTATTAGGAGAGCAGAAATGTTATAGGATATCACTAAAAATAAAAATATTAAATTAAATTCGGAAAGAGCGTTACGCAAAAGCTTTTATCGAAAGCTTATCTTGTTATGTGAAGATAAGGCCTTGCATTTAATGCTCTTTTAATTTAATATTTTTATTTTTAGTAATATCTTATAATAGTTCTGCTCTCCTAATACATCAATTGGTTTATAGACTAATTCTTAGCAAATTTTAACAAAATTGGACACATTTGGACATTTTTTATGTCAAAATAAGTTGATTTTTACACTAAACTTTTAATATAGAAGAGATAGATAGACAAAATAAAATATTTGTGTAAAAATCAGCTTATTTTGACATAAAATATGTCCAAATGTGTCCAAATTTGTTAAATTTGGCTAAGAATCGGTGTATAAACCAGTTGAAGTATTAGGAGAGCAGAAATGTTATAGGATATCACTAAAAATAAAAATATTAAATTAAATTCGGAAAGAGCGTTACGCAAAAGCTTTTATCGAAAGCTTATCTTGTTATGTGAAGATAAGGCCTTGCATTTAATGCTCTTTTAATTTAATATTTTTATTTTTAGTAATATCTTATAATAGTTCTGCTCTCCTAATACATCAATTGGTTTATAGACTAATTCTTAGCAAATTTTAACAAAATTGGACACATTTGGACATTTTTTATGTCAAAATAAGTTGATTTTTACACTAAACTTTTAATATAGAAGAGATAGATAGACAAAATAAAATATTTGTGTAAAAATCAGCTTATTTTGACATAAAATATGTCCAAATGTGTCCAAATTTGTTAAATTTGGCTAAGAATCGGTGTATAAACCAGTTGATGTATTAGGAGAGCAGAAATGTTATAGGATATCACTAAAAATAAAAATATTAAATTAAATTCGGAAAGAGCGTTACGCAAAAGCTTTTATCAAAAGCTTATCTTGTTATGTGAAGATAAGGCCTTGCATTTAATGCTCTTTTAATTTAATATTTTTATTTTTAGTAATATCTTATAATAGTTCTGCTCTCCTAATACATCAATTGGTTTATAGACTAATTCTTAGCAAATTTTAACAAAATTGGACACATTTGGACATTTTTTATGTCAAAATAAGTTGATTTTTACACTAAACTTTTAATATAGAAGAGATAGATAGACAAAATAAAATATTTGTGTAAAAATCAGCTTATTTTGACATAAAATATGTCCAAATGTGTCCAAATTTGTTAAATTTGGCTAAGAATCGGTGTATAAACCAGTTGAAGTATTAGGAGAGCAGAAATGTTATAGGATATCACTAAAAATAAAAATATTAAATTAAATTCGGAAAGAGCGTTACGCAAAAGCTTTTATCGAAAGCTTATCTTGTTATGTGAAGATAAGGCCTTGCATTTAATGCTCTTTTAATTTAATATTTTTATTTTTAGTAATATCTTATAATAGTTCTGCTCTCCTAATACATCAATTGGTTTATAGACTAATTCTTAGCAAATTTTAACAAAATTGGACACATTTGGACATTTTTTATGTCAAAATAAGTTGATTTTTACACTAAACTTTTAATATAGAAGAGATAGATAGACAAAATAAAATATTTGTGTAAAAATCAGCTTATTTTGACATAAAATATGTCCAAATGTGTCCAAATTTGTTAAATTTGGCTAAGAATCGGTGTATAAACCAGTTGATGTATTAGGAGAGCAGAAATGTTATAGGATATCACTAAAAATAAAAATATTAAATTAAATTCGGAAAGAGCGTTACGCAAAAGCTTTTATCGAAAGCTTATCTTGTTATGTGAAGATAAGGCCTTGCATTTAATGCTCTTTTAATTTAATATTTTTATTTTTAGTAATATCTTATAATAGTTCTGCTCTCCTAATACATCAATTGGTTTATAGACTAATTCTTAGCAAATTTAAACAAAATTGGACACATTTGGACATTTTTTATGTCAAAATAAGTTGATTTTTACACTAAACTTTTAATATAGAAGAGATAGATAGACAAAATAAAATATTTGTGTAAAAATCAGCTTATTTTGACATAAAATATGTCCAAATGTGTCCAAATTTGTTAAATTTGGCTAAGAATCGGTGTATAAACCAGTTGATGTATTAGGAGAGCAGAAATGTTATAGGATATCACTAAAAATAAAAATATTAAATTAAATTCGGAAAGAG
Source organism: Malthinus seriepunctatus (assembly GCA_963924605.1). NCBI lineage: Eukaryota > Metazoa > Arthropoda > Insecta > Coleoptera > Cantharidae > Malthinus > Malthinus seriepunctatus. The sequence goes on from OZ004600.1 coordinate 35,863,443, forward strand.
CGTTACGCAAAAGCTTTTATCGAAAGCTTATCTTGTTATGTGAAGATAAGGCCTTGCATTTAATGCTCTTTTAATTTAATATTTTTATTTTTAGTAATATCTTATAATAGTTCTGCTCTCCTAATACATCAATTGGTTTATAGACTAATTCTTAGCAAATTTTAACAAAATTGGACACATTTGGACATTTTTTATGTCAAAATAAGTTGATTTTTACACTAAACTTTTAATATAGAAGAGATAGATAGACAAAATAAAATATTTGTGTAAAAATCAGCTTATTTTGACATAAAATATGTCCAAATGTGTCCAAATTTGTTAAATTTGGCTAAGAATCGGTGTATAAACCAGTTGATGTATTAGGAGAGCAGAAATGTTATAGGATATCACTAAAAATAAAAATATTAAATTAAATTCGGAAAGAGCGTTACGCAAAAGCTTTTATCGAAAGCTTATCTTGTTATGTGAAGATAAGGCCTTGCATTTAATGCTCTTTTAATTTAATATTTTTATTTTTAGTAATATCTTATAATAGTTCTGCTCTCCTAATACATCAATTGGTTTATAGACTAATTCTTAGCAAATTTAAACAAAATTGGACACATTTGGACATTTTTTATGTCAAAATAAGTTGATTTTTACACTAAACTTTTAATATAGAAGAGATAGATAGACAAAATAAAATATTTGTGTAAAAATCAGCTTATTTTGACATAAAATATGTCCAAATGTGTCCAAATTTGTTAAATTTGGCTAAGAATCGGTGTATAAACCAGTTGATGTATTAGGAGAGCAGAAATGTTATAGGATATCACTAAAAATAAAAATATTAAATTAAATTCGGAAAGAGCGTTACGCAAAAGCTTTTATCGAAAGCTTATCTTGTTATGTGAAGATAAGGCCTTGCATTTAATGCTCTTTTAATTTAATATTTTTATTTTTAGTAATATCTTATAATAGTTCTGCTCTCCTAATACATCAATTGGTTTATAGACTAATTCTTAGCAAATTTAAACAAAATTGGACACATTTGGACATTTTTTATGTCAAAATAAGTTGATTTTTACACTAAACTTTTAATATAGAAGAGATAGATAGACAAAATAAAATATTTGTGTAAAAATCAGCTTATTTTGACATAAAATATGTCCAAATGTGTCCAAATTTGTTAAATTTGGCTAAGAATCGGTGTATAAACCAGTTGATGTATTAGGAGAGCAGAAATGTTATAGGATATCACTAAAAATAAAAATATTAAATTAAATTCGGAAAGAGCGTTACGCAAAAGCTTTTATCGAAAGCTTATCTTGTTATGTGAAGATAAGGCCTTGCATTTAATGCTCTTTTAATTTAATATTTTTATTTTTAGTAATATCTTATAATAGTTCTGCTCTCCTAATACATCAATTGGTTTATAGACTAATTCTTAGCAAATTTTAACAAAATTGGACACATTTGGACATTTTTTATGTCAAAATAAGTTGATTTTTACACTAAACTTTTAATATAGAAGAGATAGATAGACAAAATAAAATATTTGTGTAAAAATCAGCTTATTTTTACATCAAAAATGTCCAATTTTGTTAAAATTTGATAAGAATCAGCCTGTGAACCATTTGAAGTGACAGGATAGCAGAAGATTTATAGGATATCTTTAAAAATATTAAATTAAATAGCAAAGAGCTTTACATAAAAGCTTATCGCAAGCTTTCGGAAGCTTGCGACGTCTTGTTACGTCTTGTTATCTTGTTACGTGAAGATATGGCTGTGCATTTAATATTCTTTTAAATAAATTTAATATTTTATTTGAATTAATTTTTGACTACTTCTTGCACTCATGTGATCCTGTCAGCAAATCGCAAAAATCGAAATTTTCGAAGACTTTCTTCTTTATGGTAATGTCCCATAATAGTTTTTTTTTATTTCTAACTTTATTAGAGCCCTTTTTACTAGTTTAAATAGAATAGTCGAAAGCAAAACGTTAATTACATTTAATAATTACTTAACATCCCTTAAATAGTGCTAAAATAACTTAAAATAGAATTTGCAGATTTTGTAATTTGTGTTTATTTATAATGAAGTGTTATTTTAATTAGGGGGTTGCTAATGGAATTTTGATGGATAGGCGTCTTTCTAAAACCTCTATATTTAATCTCAATCCTCTATCTTCTCTAGTTCAAAAGATTAGTGCAAAAATCAGATTATTTTGCCATAAAAACTTACAAATTTGTTAAGATAAGATAAGAATCAGTCTGTAAACTGTAAACATTAAAAATGCGTATGATCAGGGTTGAAAGGTATCAAGTTACCATATTTATGCCATATTTGAAGAATATATCTTCGAATGTGTAACAGATATCAATCATTATTGGGCCATAACTTTCAGGGGCTGTAAAATCAACTAGGGGGTAGCTATTAAAATTTTGATTAAACGGTGTTTATTAGTAACCCGCTGACTACCCAAGTTCAAAATTTCAAGTCATTATCTCCACTAATTAAAAAGTTGAAACTGATTTTGCCATAAAAAACGCAAGGAAATTGCTAAAATGTGATAGGAACGAGTTTATGCACCTTTTGAAGTATTAGGAGCACAGAAGAATCGTCAGATATCATAAAAATATTTATTTAAATTTAATACAAATTTAATTCTTTTAATTTATCTACGCATATCGCATGGGTATTGATAAGCCCGCCATTTTAAATTCTTTTGAATAATAATTTGAATCATATTTCTACATTTATTTAAAATTAAAGGGGGTAGTTAAAAATTATAAAAAAAGCATAGGTTTATCAAAATTTAAATAGCTGCCCCATAAGTACCCTTCGAAGATGAAATGTGTGAAAAGCCAATATCTTTAAAACCGTAAGAAATAAAATCTTCAACTTTGGTACAAATAAGAAAGGAGTGTTAGAGAAAAAATTTTGTTAATTGAAATTTATGTAACTGCACCTACAGGCTTTAAATAAATGCAAATTGTTTAGCAGTATTTTTGCTCTATTTTATAAATATTGTACTTTAATTTCAACTAGGAGATGTTTCATATTCGTAATTCCCCTACCATCATACAAAATTTGCAGGTTTTTGCTCTTACAACTATTTTTAAGGGATGTGACTTTTTAGGGTATAGATATTTAAATTTCGACTTCAAAACCTACTTATTATTATTTTCTTGAAACTGGAAAAAGAAAATGTTCGAAATGAAAGATTTCTAGAGTGGTGTACATAAACATAAAGGCATTTAAAAAACAGTTAAAAGGTAATGAAAGGTATTTTTATAAAAGTAATGTAAGACGTACGTTATTAAGTCTTTGAGGTAAATTTTTCAAGTTTAACAGAAATGCCATATAATAATGGAAAATCTCCGTACCAACAAACTCATCCTACTCTAATGGAAAAAGTTTAAAAACGCACAATTAATTAAATTTCACCCTCTTAAAGTAAAAGTGCCACAACACTATAACACAAAAATCTTCAAGATTGACATGGAGATTGATTATTAAAATATTAAATTACTTTTTTTGGTTACTTTAAACATTGTGTGATGAGTTGTTATTTAGATTTGCAGACTTAGAATAGGGGAAGTCTTTAGATTATTAATTAAATGATTTTTACTATAAGAGGGTGAAATATAATTAATTGTGACCTTTCTTAAATTTTTTGTTAATGTTTTTATCTATGATAATTCCCTCTAGTGGCATAACTAGGTACCTGCAATAGCCCATGACTTTTTCAAGGCTCTTTCACCAGAAGGAAGGGTTGTTATAATTTAATAATAGCTATTATGCAAAAAATATAAATTAAGGATATCAAAAAGTTACATTTGCTCCACTTGGACAGCATTACCACATATCTACAAAAAACTTCAAATTGAAATGGGGGTAGTCCTATTCATCAGTACACCTCGTACAACATAGGCAAGAATAGGCTATAATAGCCACCAACTTCACTTGACTTAAGAAGACATGGATGAAAATAGACAACAATTATAATTTTATTATATTTTATTAAAATATTGTCTATGTATTTGTATATACAGGGCAAGCCATAATCACATGTATAACAAAATAACGAGATGATGACTAACACATTCCAATTATCAAGACCCTGAACACACACGTGTTCCAAAACCAAGAAGTAACCAAGACCATCCATTTCATTCAATACGATAGTGGTTTTTATATTCATATACAGAATCACATTCAGAACTGAGATACAAATTATGTATTGCAATATTATACTACTGTCCATGTGTCCATCCATTCGCCAATCCATAATTCTGTTGAAATAATCTTCACTTATTGCTCAAATTGCTAAAAGTCTATAATTTATTGTTTGTTTTACTTTTAGCTCTAGTTTTAAAGATTGGACACAATCTAGCTTGAGTAGTGGATATAACCATCAGCATACCTCAGCCACGATATTAATAGCCAATAAACATTCATAGTTCGTTAAAAGATATAATAAACATTGATGTGGGAAAGTACTTGTAGTTATGCCACTGACAAAAATGTAAACAATAATAAACTCGTACCATGGTACGACCACACCATGATGTGGTCTGGATATTTCTAATAGGTACGTCCATATTTCTGTTTTCTTTTTACAGTCATTGCTATTTCTTTTGTTTGCTTATTGATCGCAAACTACTTAGGTACTATTTTAGCGAGATATTGTTTTACTACTCCTGCTTGAGCTAAATACAATTCTTCAAGATTCCCAAAAAAAAATTATTTCTAACCCGACCTAAACATGTAACGATGCAGAATTTTATCCAGATGCTGGACCAAAATACTGATACAGTATTGCAGCATCTTGGAAATTTTGTACCGTTTAAAGCAGCTACTTGTCATTTTTTTACTTTAGTTTTTCCTAGCGCCGTCCCAGAGATCAAAATGGAGATAAACTCGATACGCCCTTGTTCAGCTCTTCAAGCACTTTCATTTGAGTCCAATCTCATCAAGATTGGACCAGAATTACGTATTGTTAATATTCCTTATTTTGCTATCAGCTTTATCAACGATAATCACTGATTTCCTTGTATCTTGACAACTAGATGAGCTACAGCTTCCGTATAATTTTTAGTTTAACTTTTAAATTATTTTTAACCCTAGAAAAATTATTTCATCGTTATCACTCAAGTATTTCGTTATCAATAGTTTTTAATTATAGGATTGAAAAGTTATTGAATATTTAAATTTAAATGTATTGTTAAAACACGTGAAGTGTTACAGTTAGTGATAGGATGTAGTTAGTGGTTTTTTTCTTTCACTTTCTTTATTAATTAACAACCCTGAATATTTTCCACCCTTTAAATAATTTTTACTAATTAGTTTAGACCTGAAATTTTAATTGATAATTACAAATTTTACATCGACGGTCTTGTAATTTTATTGCGGTTCCATTGAGCTAATTTTTATACTCGAGCTCGGACTAATTAAAAAGTTATTAATTTATTTTTAATAATTAACTGATAGTCGCTCTTTGATTCAATTCCTTTTGCTGCTTTCCTATTGGTTGTCGAGTAAATCCGAGTTGGTCGCCGGGTTTCCAATAAAAGCTCCCACTCCATTTTGATAACGGACTTCCATCTTCACCATCGTGGTGAGTGGAAGCGCGCTGTTAATTTTCCCTTCATTTATTTCCCTTTGCCTTCAGCAAACCCGCGTTCATTATTTATTTTATTTTATTCCTTTTTAATTATTTTTTCCCGTGTTAAATTAATTAATTAATTTTAGTTTATTAACTAATTTTTATTTAATTTTCCGTGTTGCCTTCAGCAAGCCCGTGATTTTCCCTCGTACACTAGGACTCAGTGGTCTCTCCTTTCATAGAGAGGTCTCGGGATCTGGTGTACGAAACCCTCTTCGTTTCCGGGACTCAGTGGTCTTTCTCAACAGAGAAGGGTCTCGAGGTCTGGATAACGACTACCCTCTTAGTTTCCGGGACTCAGTGGTCTTTCTCGTCAGAGAAGGGTCTCGAGGTCTGGAAAACTACCTTACCCTCTTCGTTTCCGGGACTCAGTGGTCTTTCTCAACAGAGAAGGGTCTCGAGGTCTGGATAACGATTACCCTCTTAGTTTCCGGGACTCAGTGGTCCTTCTCGTAAGAGAAGGGTCTCGAGGTCTGGAAAACTACCTTATCCTCTTCGTTTCCGGGACTCAGTGGTCTTTCTCAACAGAGAAGGGTCTCGAGGTCTGGATAACGATTACCCTCTTAGTTTCCGGGACTCAGTGGTCTTTCTCGTCAGAGAAGGGTCTCGAGGTCTGGAAAACTACCTTACCCTCTTCGTTTCCGGGACTCAGTGGTCTTTCTCTTAAGAGAAGGGTCTCGAGGTCTGGAAAACTTCCCTGCGTCCACCGGGACTCTGTGGTCTTTCTCGTAAGAGAAGGGTCTCGAGGTCTGGTGCACGACTTCCCTACATCCACCGGGACTCTGTGGTCTATCTCTTAAGAGACGGGTCTCGAGGTCTAGTGGACATCTAGTGGCTGAGTCATATCTCCCGTGTTTGTATTTTATTTGGCATTTATTAAGTATTATTTTTTTCCCTTAAGAAAAGGGTTGTTTTTTTTGTATATAATCTAATATTATTAGTTTTATTTTGAATAAATATTTTCTTTTATATATTTTCATTGTGTGTTGTCATTTTCACCTTCGAACCCCCCTATCTCCGGCTTTGAGTGAACCTAAAGGGAGAAATTAATGCAACACCCGGTTTCCGGTGTTACATTTGGCGCCCGAGCAGGGACTTTACAGTTTCCAACAACACCCCACGTGCATTTTAGCCCTACGTTTGGGCTACATTTGGCGCCCAACGTGGGGCATTCTTAAGCTGCAACCATCACCCGCATCGACCCCTTTACTTCCTCAGATGGATACCCTAGACAACACATTGCCCACTAATCCAAACGATACAAACTCCAATGACTCTGCCCTACCGGAACAACAGTTCACCCACACCAGGCTGCTCCCTGCTTTCCTGCCACGCTCAGCCTTCATTTGCGACCAAGTCCGTAAATGGGGGTTGTGGTATGACGGGAAAGGCGATTGCATTTCTTTCCTCGAGCTCATTGAGGAGAAATGTACAACCTACGGCCTGGTGTATGAAGACCTCCTTGTCGCCGTCCCCATGATCCTTAAGGATGATGCCTCGCTGTGGTGGAGGAACCAGCGTGGCGCCCTCGTGACATGGGAGTCCTTCAAAGCAGCTCTCTGTCTACAATACGCCCCGATTGTAGAAGAGTGGGAAATGCGGCGAGAAGTGTACCTGCGTCAACAACATCCGTCTGAGTCTTCGGCCCACTACATTAATGCCAAGAAGACTTTGATTAGACGCATCGGAGGTCTTCCTCAGGATGAAGAGCTATCAGTATTGTACAATGGTCTCCGTCCTGAGTATAAATATGGTATCCGTCGACGCGACATTACCACCGCCGACCAGCTTCTCGATTGGACCAGGGAGTTCGAGCAGTTGAGTAGTTCCACCCCATCTGAAAGAGTTTCACCTACCATCCCCGAAGCTCATTCAGATCTCCTTTGTATGTCACGAGGTAATGCAGTCGTGACAGCAGAGGAGTTCGTAAGTCCTTTGCAGGACTGTCCGACCCTGCAAGAGGCAGAAACCCATCGCGAGACCCTACCCCTGTCCGGGAAACGCGATGAGCCGCGGCAATTAAGCGAGATCTTATCGGCGCAAGAAGAACCCGCTTACATTCCTGATGATCGAGAACCGGCCCTATCACACAACACGGAGGTTACCGTCTCGATGATTCAAACCCCAGCTGCGGATGTCCCAGAGGAGAAATGGTGCCGCTGGTATGCTTCCAAGTACCAGCGATCCATGGATCGACCCGAAGAGGACACAACGTTCATCATCCGGGAGGGAGAGCTTTACAAACTTATCCCTAACGCCCACCCGGAATGGAAGTTGTGTGTGCCCCAACCTCGTCGGCGTGTCACGATCATGGAGTGCCATGGGACACCCCAAGAGTGCCAAAGTCCGGCCAAGACTTCCCGTAAAGTGAAACACCTTTACTATTGGCCCGGACTACACAGGACGGTCAACGAACAAGTGCGTAGCTGCTCCACTTGTCGTCGGTCGGTTGTGCTTCCTCCCTCCGCAACGATCATTCCGCCCAGCGGTCAGTCGCTTTCGACGCACGAGCGAAAGCGCACGCAGTCGAAAATGATCAACGGACCCACCGCACAACACCAGCCGTCCTCTAGGCACCCTTCATCGTCGAAGACAAACCCCTCTACGTTCCGTCCCCGCGTTTGTCCAAAGAAGATGAAGACTCTAGATGCCAGACAGCCACGATCTCGACTTCCAACATCGATCAAGATGATGAAGCCCCTGATGGCAAATCTGGTATCGAAACCACCCTGTGCGATGACCTTGCAACGCCACTCCAAAGTGCCATATCCACGTTTCACCGCGTGTACGACATGCATCGATGTGCCAGCGCTACGAGCGACATGCGCAACGATGCCAGCGTCACGTCTGTTAGCGTGGAAGCCCCGCACTAAGGAGTCAAGGACCCCACCCACAGGATTGACGACATGCGTCCACAAGCCAGCGCCCCGAGCGACATGCTGTGCGATGCCAGCGTCATGCCTGTGCGAGTCCGTGAACCGCGCTAGATCGGCGTTAGCGACCTGCGTCTATACGCCAGCGCCAAGAGCGACATGCGTAAAGACGCCAACGCAACGCCAGCTAGCATCGGTAAACCGCGCCACAACTGCGTTAGCCTCATGCGTTTATAAGCCCGCAACGCATCCTCCCACGCACAGGGAAATTCCTCCTCTCTCCTCACGAAGACGACGGGTTCCATCGTTCACCATCGCCGCTTCAACTCCACGACGAATGCAGATTCGACCACTGCAAACCGTCCAGGACGACCCAGCCCCGAAGCGGACCAAGAGGTGCCGTAACCGACGGACAAAACCTTCAGCGTTGCGGTATCGAACGAGATGGTTCGAGAAGATGGATCAGCACTCTACCAATGATCGGGCAATTATTTAATTATATATTATTTTTTTTCAGCTTGGAGATATTTTTTTTATGTACATTATTTTTTTTTCCAAGTTGTGTTTTTTACAGGCTCAGCTACCCCGGTCATTGCGTCAAACCCCGGAGGGTGATGCTGTGTAACGATGCAGAATTTTATCCAGATGCTGGACCAAAATACTGATACAGTATTGCAGCATCTTGGAAATTTTGTACCGTTTAAAGCAGCTACTTGTCATTTTTTTACTTTAGTTTTTCCTAGCGCCGTCCCAGAGATCAAAATGGAGATAAACTCGATACGCCCTTGTTCAGCTCTTCAAGCACTTTCATTTGAGTCCAATCTCATCAAGATTGGACCAGAATTACGTATTGTTAATATTCCTTATTTTGCTATCAGCTTTATCAACGATAATCACTGATTTCCTTGTATCTTGACAACTAGATGAGCTACAGCTTCCGTATAATTTTTAGTTTAACTTTTAAATTATTTTTAACCCTAGAAAAATTATTTCATCGTTATCACTCAAGTATTTCGTTATCAATAGTTTTTAATTATAGGATTGAAAAGTTATTGAATATTTAAATTTAAATGTATTGTTAAAACACGTGAAGTGTTACAGTTAGTGATAGGATGTAGTTAGTGGTTTTTTTCTTTCACTTTCTTTATTAATTAACAACCCTGAATATTTTCCACCCTTTAAATAATTTTTACTAATTAGTTTAGACCTGAAATTTTAATTGATAATTACAAATTTTACATCGACGGTCTTGTAATTTTATTGCGGTTCCATTGAGCTAATTTTTATACTCGAGCTCGGACTAATTAAAAAGTTATTAATTTATTTTTAATAATTAACTGATAGTCGCTCTTTGATTCAATTCCTTTTGCTGCTTTCCTATTGGTTGTCGAGTAAATCCGAGTTGGTCGCCGGGTTTCCAATAAAAGCTCCCACTCCATTTTGATAACGGACTTCCATCTTCACCATCGTGGTGAGTGGAAGCGCGCTGTTAATTTTCCCTTCATTTATTTCCCTTTGCCTTCAGCAAACCCGCGTTCATTATTTATTTTATTTTATTCCTTTTTAATTATTTTTTCCCGTGTTAAATTAATTAATTAATTTTAGTTTATTAACTAATTTTTATTTAATTTTCCGTGTTGCCTTCAGCAAGCCCGTGATTTTCCCTCGTACACTAGGACTCAGTGGTCTCTCCTTTCATAGAGAGGTCTCGGGATCTGGTGTACGAAACCCTCTTCGTTTCCGGGACTCAGTGGTCTTTCTCAACAGAGAAGGGTCTCGAGGTCTGGATAACGACTACCCTCTTAGTTTCCGGGACTCAGTGGTCTTTCTCGTCAGAGAAGGGTCTCGAGGTCTGGAAAACTACCTTACCCTCTTCGTTTCCGGGACTCAGTGGTCTTTCTCAACAGAGAAGGGTCTCGAGGTCTGGATAACGATTACCCTCTTAGTTTCCGGGACTCAGTGGTCCTTCTCGTAAGAGAAGGGTCTCGAGGTCTGGAAAACTACCTTATCCTCTTCGTTTCCGGGACTCAGTGGTCTTTCTCAACAGAGAAGGGTCTCGAGGTCTGGATAACGATTACCCTCTTAGTTTCCGGGACTCAGTGGTCTTTCTCGTCAGAGAAGGGTCTCGAGGTCTGGAAAACTACCTTACCCTCTTCGTTTCCGGGACTCAGTGGTCTTTCTCTTAAGAGAAGGGTCTCGAGGTCTGGAAAACTTCCCTGCGTCCACCGGGACTCTGTGGTCTTTCTCGTAAGAGAAGGGTCTCGAGGTCTGGTGCACGACTTCCCTACATCCACCGGGACTCTGTGGTCTATCTCTTAAGAGACGGGTCTCGAGGTCTAGTGGACATCTAGTGGCTGAGTCATATCTCCCGTGTTTGTATTTTATTTGGCATTTATTAAGTATTATTTTTTTCCCTTAAGAAAAGGGTTGTTTTTTTTGTATATAATCTAATATTATTAGTTTTATTTTGAATAAATATTTTCTTTTATATATTTTCATTGTGTGTTGTCATTTTCACCTTCGAACCCCCCTATCTCCGGCTTTGAGTGAACCTAAAGGGAGAAATTAATGCAACACCCGGTTTCCGGTGTTACAAACAAAAGCAGTTAACATCTAGGGCATTAAGAACCGTTGGCACTAACCCTAAGTAACGACTTAGGAGTTGCTAGGAGTTGTTAATTTGCTAATAAATCAAATGAGAGCAACATATTTAGGCAACTCCTAAGCCGTTTCTTAGCGTTAGTGCAAACGGTCCTAAGTTCCATATTATTTTTGATCTTATCTTCTTTAATAAAAAAATTAATATCGAACTGAAATTGATTTAGATGCATCATTCAGACTATAGCATAGTCTGTTAGTTGTGAGACTATGCTTGTGATAAAAAAATATCCCCCAATCTTGTATAATTAAATTCTGATCTGAACGTTATGCTATAAACGTAACTACGAACAGGAGTAATAAAATTTCTTGTTTCAAAGATAATTGGAATGACTTCTTTGGGACTGTTAATTTCACTTTCATTTAATTTGATTTTGCGTGTTTTAGATGCTATTGGTTTTGCAAGTCATGTTGTGCTAGAAGAGTAGCTAGCACTTGTTATCGAAAGGCATCAGCAATCAATTTCAGTTTAACATTTAAGACCATTTCACAAGACAAAAGAGCATTTTCCATCATCAAAAGAGTAAACCTGAACGTATCCCCTTCAACCTGCAAAATTTTTTCTTTATATTCTTTGACTGCTAAACATTATATTGTCTCTATAAACATTTTCGACTTTTTTGTCGTTATGAAAAGCATACAAAATCCATAGTTTTTATTAATTTAGATACTGAATTTTCTGCCTTACAACTTCTGTTTGAAGTTGTAGCTGTTTGGAAATGATGGATGCAAGAAACTATGAAAATATGATTTGTTACGATAAATCCCTAATATGATCAAGAATCTTCTTTCATTACTTTATTGAATTGAACATGATATTTACTTTATCCTCAACTATCATTTCTCTCTTCTAACTAAAAATAATTTACCTATTAGAAGAGTGGTTTACTAGGTATAATTATATATTTTATATATCCCTCCTCCAACATCCGTATAGAGTAATTTATAGTTAATAAAATTTAACTACAAAAGAGACTTGTTGACTACTGAGAGTGAGAGTACTAGAATTATTATCACTAACAGCAAGAACTTAGTTTGAAAAAATAACTCCTAGTGAAAAATACCCTTATTTTGTTCCATTTAGGGCCAAGATTGTAAAAAATATTCGAATTTGGCGAATAGTTTATTGCTTCAAAAATTGAAATTTGTTTACAAAAGAGGTTTTGTTGAGCGAGAGTAATTGAATTCCTACCCAGAATTTATTTTGGTAACAACTCATTAACATCCTAAAATAATCTGTGGTTTATTCAGTGCAACAGTTTGAGCTGAAACTATAAAAATGTTATTAAATTCTTCAGGAGTCCTGATAATAGCAGTAGACTCCTGATTCAACAGCCTTCCGCTTGTTATGCATAAGCATATGCAGTCACTCTATAAATGCAATGTAGAAGGTGTTTGGTATACAGAATACTAATGCAAAAATTTATATGTGTGTTATACTACACTATCAGATATTTGTTTCCATAATATTTTTCCATCCTTGCAGTATTATTATTCAATTATTCTTGAAACCACTACCTTCTCCCGCTTATAGTATAGAGACCTGTTGAATAAAGTAAGAAGTGGCGAGACGATCATTTAAGACCATTTTAACAGTATATTTACTATTACTTTAACTAGAACCTTTTCTAGTATGTACTCGAATTAAAATATTTTGTTTTTGATCCGATTTTGTTAAACCATGCCCAGTTTAAAAGAACGAGTTGTATGTTGTTTATTTCAGTAATACATCTACCATTATGACTACTCCTATCTAACCCATAACTGTTCCAGCTCACTTCCTCAATGATCTACATTATGGGTATATGAAGCTTGGGCATGTCCATTTCCCCGACGCTTTTTCAAAAAAAAAACTACAGAATGTATAGGCAAACAACCTAGCTGTTAACGCGCCCAAATTCCATCATCTAGTTCATTCTATTCTACACTAGGATTCTCCTCGTACTATGGTTTCCAATTCCGTTCTAACTGCTCACACAACACCGTAACGATTGAATAACATTTTTCCGAGAGTTATCTAAAAACACATTGAATGTATAAGTTTGAGAACGAAAATAATTAAAAAAACCATTAAAAAGACTCTCTTTATGTTTTGTTGTCTAGATAAAACTACTTTGCAAGATTACTCTGTACATTTTAGAATTTAAAAGATGCTATGATGGGACCGATGGCTACGTCCAAGGGATAATTTTTTCGCGTGGTTTAGTTTGGAATGGTTTAGGAACTAATAAAGAAGAGAAAATCGGAATACCAATGGCAACTGATTTCATCAACACACGTACATGTTCATAGAGTAACTCTACAAAGTGGTTTATTTTTTAATACCAAAACACAAAGTTTAAGTCGTCAAGTCATGACAGCTTATAACGATTTTCTATTAATGTACTGCAACCTTCGTATTGCAACGAATTATAAAAATATACAGTAAAAAAATTTAACTTGACGTAAGTTCGCGCAGGTTTGGCCACGCCCCTTTAATAATTTTAATACGTTGTTTACTGCGTTGGTGGGGATAAATACCAATTTAAGTATCTGCGCATTGTCACCGCTCGTCTACTTAAAATATTTTTACTGTAACTATGGAGACTGGTCTAGACTGTAATGATATTTGTTATTTGGGTTGCAGCACAAATATTACAACAATTTTTTAGGCTGACGAGCAGTGGACATGCGCAGATACCTAAATTAGTATTTATCCCCACCAACGCAGTAATCAACGTATTTAAATTATTAAAGGGGCGTGGCCAAATCTGCGCGAACTTATCCCCACCGCTCTTCAAGTTAAATTTGTTTACCTGTAAATTAGATCAGTTGGTAATTTTAAAACAATCATTTGCTACATGCTACATGGAAGGAAACTTATAATAGAGCGGAAAAGGGAATGCAAAAAATTAAGAACTGGTTGGATGAACACAGATTGTCCCTAAACATCAAAAAAACTAAATATATAACTTTTACATCCTCGGTGACTACCCAACCAGTGGATCTGGATCTCAGGTTGCACATTGGTCATTGCTGCGGTACTGGACCGCTCTGTCGATGCTCCTGCATTGAACATGTGAGCTACACAAGATACCTCGGTGTAGAAGTGGATCAACAATTAAAATGGAACGAACACATAAAAATAATAACCGAGAAAATTAGGAAAACTATTTACAAATTTGGAGAACTGCGCCAGGTGTTAGATAAAAATAGTCTAAGAACAGTTTATTTTGCCATAGTGCAGTCTATATTACAATACAATATAATAATATGGGGCAGTGCGTATAAAGCTCACTTAAAACAATTGATTATAGCACAAAAGGCTATATTAAAAACGATATTTAAAAAACCATTGCACTATCCATCGAAGGAGCTTTTTAGAGATTTCCGGATTCAATCAATCGGCGAGGTGCATGCGGCTCAACTACTGGTCACAGCCTTCAAAGCAAAAGCGGTGCATCCAACAGCTTGCCAAATGAGTACATATGAAACAAGACACAACCAAAACTTTTATATGCCAATGATTAGAAAGACCATTACAAGCAGATCACCGCATTATTTATGTCTTAGGCTTTACAACTATATTCCAAACGAATTAAAAAGTATCAACTGTCTCAAATTGTTTAAAAAAAAAGTTAAATTATGGATAAGCGAAATATCTAAAGTTACACTGGAAACATATCTATATGGACATGACTAAAACTACTTAACTGCTTGCCGGCACAAGAAACTTATGGCAAGCGTATATTCCCATAATTTGTAATTATGTAACTTCTTTAAATACAGAAGAGCCCGAAACAAGGGGACTTATGGGCGTCTTCGAGTAATTAAATCAACGTATTATTTTATTTTCTAATTATTGTTATATGAACACTGTTTTCTAAAATAATTATTATACAATGTAAAAAACTGGGAAATAAACATTTATTTATTTATTTATTTTTTATTATTTCCAGTGCCTATCTTAGTAGATCTATTTAGGTATAATTTGATATAAATACCTGCAAATTATTGGTGACTATAGCTAGCTTTAAGATAATTAGTAAATTTAACTCATGTTTCTAAAACCAAAATTACTTCAACTTTCTACACATATAAACTTCATAATATGTTATTTTTTACTTTTCAAGTTTGAAACTCAAAGTTTCTGTATTAGTAAAGGAATATGGTAAGGATTTGCTAGAGTTATCATTTATTCCGAGAATAAAATTGCAAAATTGAATGTGACACATATAGAAAATATAAATACTGGGTGCTTTTAGAAAATAGTTTCTTAACCCTTATCCTCCAGGTGATGGTATGTCGTATTGGTACAGATTCTTTTATAATTCGTTAGGTGGAGACACGTGCACAGACTTTTCCACCGCCTTGCCTCCACAGTACACAGACCTGCACATATGCAGGTTTGCGTGAGCAGGCCACCTAAAAACAATGCTCCGTTTTGCCGATCTGCACAGGCTAAGCCTGAATAAAAGCCTATGAATGTGTCTCCGTCTTTAAGATAGGTACACGTTTAGGATTTTAAAGTGGAGACGCGCTACAGGCATTTACTCCGAATTGCCTGTACACTTATGATCTGGGCAAGCCTCTACACGATGAACAATATATAGACACTTCAGATTAGCCTACAGGACAAACTGGAGCAAAATCTTGTGTGTGTGTCTCTGCCTTTACTCTGGGCTCTTTGGATGTTTTTTATAATTCTTAAGGTGGAGATCTACGCACACACTCGGTCTTTTAAGATAGTCGGGCATTTTCTCCCGCTGACCTGGACAGTTTTGGCCTGCATGGGCCTCCACATTTTTAGAGATTGTCTGCACAAGTCGTCTGAACGATGTAGGTACAGACGTTTTGGATTGGCCTACAGGCCTCCGCCTTTACTATGGCTTACCGGGCGCAGTTTCTACCTGCACAGACTTCTACACAAGCTGGAATGCAACTTTTGAGAATCTAAGCCTCAAATTCGCTAAAATAAAATTCGCTACAAAACAGGCTCTGTTTGAGTTTAACAATTTTTAAGATTATTTTGTTTTTATCACGTTTTACTGTAGCGCTTTGTAAACGAAAAATTAATTATCTACAGTAAAAGTAAAAATTTTTGTGAAAAGTAGGTATCTATCTAATTTCTAACGTTTACACAACACCACTTGAAAACTTGAAATTTGTAATTTTAAAGTTCGTCCCTCTCCTTTTTAATTAGTTACGGTTTTAAAAACAAATTTTTAATTGCAAATTTAATATTTTAATTCAAGGTAAACAAAGCATTTGAATATTCTTTTATTAAAGCTCTTCGAATAACTCGTTTCAACTTTACCTAAAATATTACGAAGAAAAATTATTATTATATTTTAATAAATGGCTATTAAAGCTGTTAATCAGTGTCTATAAAAATTATTTTTGCAAATTCAACTGACTCGAATTGAATTTTTTCATCCCAGGTGGTCGAAGAAATAAACGCATTTAATTAATTAGTGCTTAATAGTCTTGTCCTGTCGGCAACCTTGGAGAAGAGATTTAAACTTATATTATTTTAATATAAAGAAAAACTTGACACAATTTTACCCTCACATTTATTGCATTACCCTACCCAAACAGAATTTCGAGTTAAAATTTAAAAATTTTTGCCATTAAAGGCAAGGATTTTAGACTAATTAATTAACGAAAAAAGGTTAATTTTTTCCATTTGATCATAACAATAAAGTGGTAATAATGTCAAAATAGAACATTTTCAAGTCGAGATACCGGATTCTTTGTATAATTTATGTTAAATGCATTAATTAGTCTAAATTACCTTTCAACGTTTTAATTCCTCGACTCCAGATTAGAATGACAGTAATTAATAGGCGGACATTATAATAATGATTCTATTAATAAAGCGTCTGCTCGATAATTTATTCATTTCACGAACACACTTTTTTTCTCGCACTGTTTAAATTATTACCGAGCGAATTGCATTGCATGCAAAAGCTGCTCCACATAATAAATATGTTACAATTACCTTCACTTCAGAGCATACCCATTATTACATTAAAATTACTTTTCGCTTAAATTTTAACGTGGTTTAAATTTAATATATTTTTAAACGCTTACTTGTTAGCTTTTAATTTTGGACATTTACAAGCCAAATCTGCGACAGGTACCAGTAGTGATGTAGGACCTCGACGGATTCTGGAGTCGCGAGCTTTCTTGTAAACACCTTCCACACTTATCATAAATCGTATCCAACCTTTGGTGTGTTCGTCTACAGGATCATCAACACGCGATAGTACTCGACCCATTATTGCTAAAAAAAGAATTCACTGAGAAACAACATCTTACCAGAACATATAAAATATTATTTATTTTTTTTTAGAAATTTAATATACATGTCGGGCTTATTGCTTGCGGCAGTATTCAACTACCCTGAGTAACTTAAACGAAAATAAAGAAAAATATTGAAAGTTTCGAAACAAATTATAGAAGGAGAACGTTGAAATAATATGAAAATAGAAAAAGTAAAATTCATTTCAAAGATATTATTTAAATTACGATAGCGATTTATGGAACGAATTTTCAATATGAGCAACGATAGAAAGAGTCTGATCTCGTTGCAGACAGATTGGAATATGGCTGATTTAATAATTGACCAAATATTGGGTATTCGGTCATCATCTCATCATTGACCAAGTTAACGGTATTGAAGATATAATTTAGATCAGTATATTGCATGACAACAGGATTTTAGAACATTTGTGCTCCAGCATACGTGTGTTATGTAGCATCGATGGAAAGAGAATTTTTTGAACTTCTGTGGCAACATCAAAAACAATAATTTTAAATTTGATATAGTGTTTCTCGTGACAAGACCTCTTTGTATTATTTAATTATCAGATTATCACTTCTGCACGTCATGGAGACATAAAGACGATGAGCAAAAATCTTGAAACAATGTATTTTACCATATGTTATCTCTTTCTGGTCTATAATTCTGTTGCCTCGACAGGGTAGTACACAAGTCTTTTTGTGTTACCGGATAGAGTAATTTACAAACCGATATAAACGTTCCTGTGCCACAGTTGGGTGGATTCATGATTTACTGATTTAAACTCTTTTCCATCTACATCTGATTTGTTACTTCAAGACCTTTCTTTGTTATGCTATATGAAAGACCGAGTATAGCATAATTAACACTCTATGTTCTGCTAGAACTTTCTTTGTGAACGTGCAGTAAGCAATCACAAAGTCTCATTTTCATTTGTTTTTCCCAAAGTGTTAACCGTTTAAGAAAGTTTGTCCGACAATACGAAATTTGAGCCGAAGACTGGTGATGAGACCTAAATTTGTTCTTGGACGTTTGTGTTTATTTCCGACACTCAAACAAATTTGATTCCACCAGTGCGTGCCAATGAAACCGACATAGAGAAACTTGCTGCCGAGTGTTGAATTAAGACAACTGGAAAAACTTGCTGCAAAACCTAGTGTAGGTTATATCTGGCAGCGTCGAGTAAGTATATCAAACGTTCGTCAGATGAGTATTATAGTAACTGTATCAGTGCACCATTCCACGTCCTAGTAAGAGGTAATCCAACTAAGTTCATAACATACTTTTGTGAGATTATACTGGATCTTTAAAAAAAACTTCCAAACATGAGTGCCTCACTTATTTGCAATGTTGCTAAGTTGGTTAAATAGAAGAAAATGATCCCTGGATTATTAATTTGTGTCGCACCGTACCAACATCAATGGAAGAAAAATATCTAAGTAATTTAAAGTCTTCAGAATCAAATCCACCACCTACTAGCAAACTTAATAGTTCGAGTAGGTTAGATAAAACTACTAGATAAAAGATACGGCAAAAACTTGGATAGGAGATACCAATAACCAGGGTCGGACTGGCAGGTCGACAAGTTGGCAATTGCTGACAGGGCCAAATGCTTTGGAGAGGCAAATAGAGAATTCCATGTCTTGAGTCTTGAGAAGACAAGAGAAGAAATTTTTTTTTCTTGTCTCGAAGAATTATTGTCTTGAAAAATTCAGCCTAACAGTGGTCGCACTGCTTTCTTCAAGTAATCAGGCTATTATTGTTAGATATTTAGTCTTAGATATTTACCGCGTGGATTACTTGGAAGAAATATTAGAGCTACCCACCAACGTAAATAATGCAGAAGCTGTAAACAAAAAGTAGCAAAAAAGGCTTATTAGTATTAACTCTTTCTCTACGAGACAGCGCGTGGTTCCCGTGTACGAAACCCGTTAGGCGCGTGTTTGGAGGTTTATTAGAACCCGTAAAAGTTTTCTTTATAAGAGTTGACCGTTTAGGACTAATTTAATACACATAGGCAGAACTGAGAGAACCCCATGGAAGATTCATAGGTATGTTCACGTTTTTCGGTGGGCTAGCAAGCGCCTTAGCTCCAGAAGGAGTTAGCTCATCGAAAATATACGGTCTCGCTGTTTGAGGACACAAATGTAAAGCCGTATGGATACAGCGATCGTAGCGAAAAGATTAATGACAGAAACAACTAACAACATTAGGACTCTAAACCGTCTCTAACCTAACCTAACCTTACCTAACGGCAGAATGCATGATGCTTGCTATCTCTTCCTGGCGTAGAGTCAGGTACAAGACTCACCAGTAGCACTGAGTTTTTTAAACTCTTGGTTGGTGGTAGGGACACTGGTTCTAGACCGGGGGACGTGACGACGTGCGTTCTTGATATGTTAATCTGCAAACATACCGGCGCTGTGGGAGGGGTTGGAGTCCCAGGTGTGGCACCAATTGCTAGCGCCTACTACCCCTATTAGTGCTGGTCACGCAGTGGCTGAAAGATTCTCGCTTATTAAGTGGGACACCGTCATCCATGAAGCGGTGCATGCGCCCTTCTCGCGGGTTAAGTCCCTACCGGCTAGGGTGACCTGTGACGTCTAAGTACGATCACAGCACCCCAGGACTCGAGTCCGGCACGGGTGGAACATCCCCGGTTCATCTGGTCTAACATCACGACCCATGACACGCGATCTCCAGTAGTCCCAATACGCGACTGCATTGAGCTATACCGCGTTCGCGAAGTTGCTTCAGCAATGATTCCAACACTCTCTGTAATCACGTCAATGTGACGGTGCTCAGCAGGAGCTATCGTGGTGGGGCATCCGATTCCCCCACCGGCATCATAGAGCCGTATTACGTCTAGTGACCTAACTATCTCCGCCGTTGAAAAACTATGATATGAATATACTTTTTGTATACACCTCAATACTTCTGTATACTTCAGAGAGGTGGGCGTTATGAATTATGGGTACCTATTTATATCGGAGGAAAGTAGATGCCTTGGAAATGTAAATTTAAACACGGTCGTATACTGAGAGTATCCTCAGCAGAAAATAACAAATAATAAAAATAAGAAATACTATAGGTTCATAAACTAACAAAAAAGCGCATAACACCTATGATAACAACGTAAACTCATGTAAAAGTGATATCATAGAACAAAAGTCCATGAGGAGTGGAGGAAAAGTCGCTATGACGATGAACAGACGTCATCAGATAAGTGCAAGTGATAGAGATTGTGCAATGATGTGACGACAGCATATTAGCTGGTTCGCGATTGAAAAATGAATCGCTATAGATCTCTCAAGATGTAATGAACGAAGGAAAAGGAAAATTTGAAATAAATGTGAATCCCTGACTATCTACAGTTATAGTAAAGCAAAGAACTGCACAGGATTAAATTAATCCCAAATGACGAACTAGTCAGGGCTTGGATTCTGTAACTATTAGCGTAGCATAACAATGCGCTAAGCTATTTACCACGTACTCTCCTCCTACCAATTTCTAAAAGTTTGTAGGAGAGGGGTGGAGAGTACAGTCAGCCTCACAATTATTGGCCACCCTGGCTATACACCAGGGTAGTTATTAGCCAACAAGGACAAAAGGACAGAAGGGGAGGTTGTTGATTTACTACTTGTTGGCAAAATAAAGTTACCCACTAATTTAAGTACGAGGTGTTATGATGGTTACATCCACAATTAGTGCTAAAAATATAGCCAGGTTTACCATTACATGTGAGGCTGCCTGTATTATCCGTTCACACTTTATTTGCGCTATGGTTGGCCATGTTAGGGTGACAGATTCCACCCGGTATAAATTAGAAAAAAATCAGTTAGGTTAAGTATTGTAGAGTAGCGACTTTTATTCAATTGTGTTAATAGTTGGTCTGTCAAGGGTCTGTCAATTTTTTGGTACTGTCAAGAGCTGTCAGTCAATTTAATAGGGATTTTTTATTTTGGCAAACCAAAAAACAAAATTTCATGGCCAACCATAGCGCAAATAAAGTGAACGGATTATACGTAGCATTGCTACGCTACGCTAATAATTACAAGATCCCAGCCCAGTTTAGTTTTAAAATGTCATATTAGAGCTACAGTTAAAATAATTTTCTTGAGGTGCCAAAAATAAAATTTGGTTTAGAAATATGTACTACCTGAGCGAGCATCAATCAATCTTATTTCCATCATAGATAACTATCACAGATTTAAATGACTACCATGTAATTTCTCTACGAATAAGTATTTATAGTTTTAAAGCAGTGCCAAACGTAACGTAAACTCTACATTTTCAAAAATTTCAAATAAAAAGTTTTTCGAGTTTAACGTATTTGCAGACTTATAAATTGTTAAATTATAACGTTTGTACAAAAGAATAATAAAATTGAAGAAATAAAGGATAACTTAAATTTAATATTATACAAGTTAACTTAATGATATATCTCGGTTAATTGACGCAATTATAAAGTAATCCGCAAAATTTTTAAATTATACATCTTTTAATACTCCAGCATTTATTAAAATAAACAAGTTTGCTTTAATAATACATGACATAAGAACACGAGAAAAATTATGTGCAAAGAGAAAATATGCAAAAAAACCAACTGTCTGTGAATAAAAACCTATTTGACATAATAAGCTTTAGAGACCTGGTTGGTTGGGATTACGTACAAAAGCAAATAAAGTAGGAAATCTATAAAGGAAAAAAGTTAAAAAGGTTGAAAATGTGAAAAGAAAAACTAATAATTTCATAATATTATTTTTGGCCTAAAGTTTGTTTAGAATTTAATTTAAAAATTTATAACTCTTGGATACTTACCAAAATCTCTTTTGCAGTATTTGTTAAGATTCAGTCTTCTAGTGGCAGCTTTGCATTTTCCACATTGATCTGAAAAAAAGAAAATGTTTGCATATTTAAAATTTTTTTACAAAGGTTAAAACGCTCAAAAGAGAGCGCACTTCATATTGATTGTATTAAATATAATTCCATTCAAAAAATTTTAAAAATTCAAATATGAAAAGGTAAAACTCGTGTTTCGTTCTTCTTCTTTAATTTAATTTATTGATTTGTCTGTTAACTTAACTTATGAATTAAAAGCTAAAGCTTTATGCTGATTGCAGATTTCAATAAATATGTCTCTTTGTCCCTTCCTTTCTTAACTAATCGAATTTTATAATTTAATTTCTTAAAAATCAATTCCTTTTTTAAGGTCAAACTTTTGCTTCTTCAATAAATTGAACATCTCATTGAAATTAAAAAAAGTACACTTGTATTTTATATAGTTTATACACTCGTTTAGCATCTAAAAAGTGCTAAATAATAGAAGCCACTCATTATCGTTAAAATCTCTACTCCATCATTTACATGTCCACTACCTAACAACTATATCAATTATGCAGTTGCAGCAAGTAGAAGAACCTCAACCCATTAAATCGAATTGAAAATTATATGCAGTGGAGAGTTATGAACCTACCTTTAATGATACGTTACGTCCTGCTGGTAGTACGTATTTTTCCATGTTGACTTATATGACGTTTGAGTAGTGCTAGCAGGACGTAACCCAAACCGTTCGAATCAGCAAAAAAAGTTATCTATGTTTTGTGCAAGTTTCATCGCGATAGCTCCAGTAGGAGCGAAGTTACAATACGTAAAAGGTATTTTAAGACATTATTAATTTCGCCAGTGGCGTCCGAAATTTAAACGGTTTTAAAAATGAAAGTGGGTGATCAAATATGTACTAAAGCAACAAATTTTGATAAAAAAGGCACCAACAATGGTTGGAGTAAGTCCAAATTTGGCCAAGACTTTAATAACGCGATCTGCTATGGAAAAATTACGAAGATAGTAGGCAAAATAGCTACTGTTTTGTGGGATTTGGATAAACAAGAAGTACCAATTAGTGTGAATTTAATAAAAAAAACTGGTATGTAGTTTTTTGAATTACTTTGTAAAATTACAGAAGCTCGTTTTGCGTATCACATTGTCCATGGTGTACCGAGACTGCGTTAAAATTATTAATGTTAATAATATTTTTATTAGAATTTTTGTTAATTTTCTAAGTAAGTGCTTATAAAATATTTGTTCTAAATTTTTCCTTTGTATTAAGAATAAAAATAAAGGGTTTATTGTGTTTTTGAGAATATATTATTTGTTGGTAATTAATATGTAAATAGTACTTTTAGCAATACCTCCTCGCTTTTCTCATTTAATACCTATTTATTGATATCCGCATAGCTACATAATTCTTACGCCTACGCCACTGTAAAAGTCGCCGTACTGCCGGAAGATTGGCAGTACTGCGAGAAGGACATATTCCATAACAAGGGAGAGTACTTCCAGCAGGACCGTAGGCTTGTACAACTGTCCTTCTGGAAGGAGCTGCCGGCAGGACAAACGCTTGAACGTTCTATCATTAATAGTTGTCTGTCGTTTTTTGATATTGTCACAAACTGTCAGTCAACTTATTAGGGACTTTTTATTTTGGCAAATTAAAAAACAAAAGTTCATGGCTAACCGTAGCGCAAATAAATAGTGAATGGATTACAGCGTCGTCTGCGTTGATCTGTCGTAGTTTGACGCTACTATAAAGTCATACCAATCCAATAAATTGCAACTAGAGGAACTAGTGCATCAGGGAACAATGGAAACTGTAATAACATGTTTTACACTGGAGTAATGTCATCATACTGTCACTGTCTATTTGACAACGACAAAATTAAAGCTATATTCAGAAAACAGCGACTGTACCCCCTCCTCTCATAGAGTACGAGATGTATTTATGTGATTGACCGATGTCGCTCGCTATCGAAAATAGTTAGTGGATCGCGGTGCTGGGGCCGCTTGCGCATTACAAAGAGATGACTGATTTTATAATGATTCTGCTCCTAATTTTTTCATACAATTTCCCAGTCAATAGTCTCGAAAATCTTGACACAATACCCAACATTGCTGCTTTTAGCAGTTTAGGACTCGAAGACCGACTCGAAACTAGCCCAGGCGTGTCGCAATTCGTTTGGCGGACGTCCTTACATTCTCAGCTCGGTGAACTTAGTTTTCAGGGTTTCAAGGCTCTGCTTTCCGCTGCTGATCCCATTCCAGCTCCTCCTTCTATCCCATTATAGAGCCATTTGGGGCGGCAAGTTTCCCAATGCGGTGCCTCTAATGGTTGAAGCAGTCGTGACCTGTGAGGAGCTAAGTGAGATGGTAGCTTAGCTCCCCATGACCCCTCTCTACCCATTGTTGGTGGTTGGCTATGAGAGTTCTTGTCCAAAGACCCTTGTCGGAGTCCGTCCAGCAGTGTTGTCACTGCGCCATGGTATCGGCATGGGTTTAGTTTAGTTTTTTTTAAACTAGTTTAGAGTGTCTTGCTTATTAATATCATTTTGTAGAAGATTTTAAGGCGATAACAGGGTAAGAGCTATCTCCTTGAGGATTCGTACGGAACTAAAAACCACTTCGTGCTCAGACTCGAATTCGAGCTCCGAATTCGTAGATGGTTATTCTGAATATTGACATCAGTAAATGAAGAACGTGTCAGTGTCAGAAAAAGTATTAGTATTGGTCTCTAGATTTTCCAATTTTATAGAATACTAGAGTACCTATCGTTTTGCTTTTGACACAAGAAAATTCATGATGTCGTTAAAGGAGAGCGCCTTGAGAAAATTTAAGCTTACACATATTATTCAGACTGGATATTAGTATAAGGATATAAAGAAAATTCATTTAATCAGAGTGGACCAATCATTTTGAAATTTTGCACGTAATTTTATATTCTGAATAACTTTTGTCAATAACTTTTTGCCATATCAGTGACTAAAAAGGCACTTTACCTGAACAGAAAATAGATTTCTATCAATTATCAAATTATTATGACCAACTCGATTTTTAAAAATTAAAAATCTGGTAAAAATTATTTTTAGACAAGCAGGACGGGATCCCAAGACATTATAATGACATTTCAAACATTATTGGCGATTATTAGGCCCCTCAACTGTAAATGTTGGTTATAGCACTAATTTTAAATCAAAATCAAGCTTCTCGGTTATTTTTTTGCTTTTACCTGCTCCAAGAGAACAGGTTTGCTCATTTCGTACCATCTGCATCTCTATGTCCGACTCATTTTCTAAGATGAACGCTTGGCTAGTGTTTCTTGTGTTGGCGCTCGTGATTCGTTGTTCATTAACAAGTAGTGGAAGTATTGGTAAGTTAATTAAACAATTAATAATTGAATTAAAATTTTTGAAAGAGTTTTAAGCCACTTTTTACGTTTTGATTATTATAATGCGACCGTTTTACCCTTGCGTATCTCAAAATCAAGAGCACTTTTCAGCAACTTTATGTCCTCGAGTAAATGATGAACTCTAAAAATTTTGTGCTCCTGATACAGTGTGTTTCACTTTAGGTAAGAACAGCCGCATAACTTTTTTGTTTTAGAAACTATCGAAATAAAAATTTTATCAGTTATGTAGGCCATTAAGATCTATGTTTTTGTAAGAATAAAATTTTTTCAAAAGTTAAAATCTAGCCAACTAGAATTAAAATAAAAGTCATATTTCCAGGTAAAGTTATATTAGCGATTTAGAGCAAAAATGTTAATTAACCTAGAAAAACATGCTTGGGCTTAAATTCTTCTTACAGCTCTAGAGAATATTAGCGGACCATAATATTACCGAATAATAATAGTTTAGATCCGTTTGGACCCCTGTTTGTATTCGACGATTTGCAACTCGGTACATAACTGCAACACAGATCTCTGATGGCAAGCGCTTCGCGCAGATTTGCCCCCCCCCTCCTTTAATAATTTAAATACGTTTACAACTGCGTTGGTGGAGATAAATACCAATTTAGGTATCTACGCATTCCCATCTCTCGCCAACATAAATCTGTTTTGCAGTACGAAGATTAATAATGACTATCTAGTAGAGTTAAAAATCGACAATTATTAGAATTAATATGTGATTTCAATTTCAGCATTTCCATGTAAAACTCCAGATGAAGAACAGGCTTACTGCGTCTCATTATTTTCTTGTCCGAATTTAATTAAATCATTAACAACTCTTGAACCCGAAGCTCTCGATTACGTCAAAAAATCAATTTGTTTGGGTTGTGAAGCTGGTGACTTTATGGTTTGTTGCGGATCACCAAAAAATTTCACAAAAATTACAACCACATCAGTAAAACCACCGGAAACTGTACCTGTACCAAGTGTACCACCAAAAATAAATGTTGCTATTGGAGCACATGATACTGAAGAAGATGATAACGAAAAATCAACACCATATGAAGCAAAAATGGATGCTGCTTCAATAGCTAGAAGAGAATATGTTAAAAATAAATTGTTACCTTCACAAAGGATTTGTGGACAACAACACACGGATGATAGAGTTTATCAAGCAAATGAAACTGCTTTAGATGAATTTCCGTGGATAGCCCACCTTGAGGATATAGATAAATATAAAATTTTAGATATAAAGTGTAATGGAGTATTAATAAGTAGTCGTTATGTCTTAACTGCTGGCAATTGTGGAGACGAAATGTAAGTAGTGTTTTCTAAAAAGATTTAATTAGCTATTCTAAAAAATATATAGCTCTACAGTCAAACTTGGACAACACAGCACCCTAAAAAATGTAACTTGTGTTCAAGAATCCTCATTATTTGTTGAGTGTACAGAACCAGTTGTTATAAGGCATATTGAGAAACGCATATATAATAGAGGAAGTGTTCCTGATAATGAGTTCTACGACTTAATGCTACTAAAATTAAACGAAAGTGTCAAATTTTCAGGTGAGAGGAAGTCTATGAAAGAAAGTTTTTACTGAAATAAATTTTAGATTATATTAGACCAATTTATTTACCAATTCATGGATCTAAAAGACCCACCAGTGAAAAATATTTGACTTTTTCTGGTTTTGGAGCAGGCGATTATGGTAATTATTAATTATAGCCGAAGTTCCATAACTCGTACTTCTATAAATCGAAAATCTCTACAAAACTATAGAATACTGGTGGCGAGCGGTGCTGGGGATAAAAGAGATTAAAGAGGCGTGGCCAAATCTGCGCTAACTTATCCCTACCGCTCGCCATCAGAAATCTGTGTTGCAGTAAATTCAAATAATGGTAATTTTAATTCTTTCAGATGAAAGTGAAGTTTTAAAGAAAAGAATTACTTACAATTTGACTAATTTGGAAGTTTGTTACGGGGCAACGGTAGAAATTTTTAAGGAACACATTAAATCAGCTTCAACGGCTTCAACGGTTTTCACTTGTCTTGTACCCCCACCTGGAAATACATTACCTCTTTGTTATGGAGAACGTGGAGCTCCTCTTATGTACAAATATAAATATAAATGGTTTGCAGATGCCATTCTTATTGAAGTATTAGAACAAGATTCTAATAACTGTAGTGCTACAATTCCTATACTAGGACAGTATCTAACCCCAAGCAAAATGGATTGGATATTAGATAATATTGAAGATTAATTTAATTAAATTTTTTTTTAATCAATAAATTGTGTTTTTCTTAATACTTATAGGCTTAAGTCCTGTTATTTCCCTGATCGACGATCGGAAATTGAAGGCCGCGCCACACACACAGGCTTACCTTCCGGTGAGCCTGGACGATGTCCAGACGCTCCGGTTTGGCCTGTGCAGGCGAGGCCTGTGTGTGTGGCGCAGTCTTAACGGTCCATTATAGTTTTACCACACTTTTAAGGCTCGTCCACACATACAGGCTTGCCTTCCGGTTAGCCTGTGCAAGTGCACGTGGCCTGCACAGACAGAACGCTGTCCACACGCTCCGGTTTGACCTGTGCAGGCAGCCTGAACGGTGTCTACATGTTCCGGTTTGGCCCTGCACAGACCAAACCGGAAGGCAAGCCTGTGTGTGTGGATGGGCCATTAGAAGTAATAACCGTAATGTTCGTTTCAGAAGCTTACTACAAGCTCAATTTCTACCGTTAATTAAAAAAACCTTGTTCTTTGTTGGCTCATAATTTAAAACTCATTTTTGAAAATAGCACTAGGAGTGGAATTACCGAGTCCTCATCAGGTAAATTAAACATTGAAAGGCAAGGTTACTAATTTGTCAAGTGTTAAATGAAATTATCGCATGATTATAATCAGATAATCACTATGAATTTCTAAAAAGTGATCAAGATAATATATAATTATTTAATTTACCAACCACGTATTATAGCTAATTGCTCAACATTTTGCAATTAAATAAACAAGATTAAAATTTTCTTTTTACTGATATATTTAATTATGTCTAATTAATTTAATTCAATAATTTTTACATTACTGATTCATTAAGATTATAATGAATGGATTAAGAGATAAGCTGTAAATTTCTACTAATAACTTCTAGACGAGACCGAGCTGGCGCACGAGTAGGAAAAATTTTCCGACGCGGTTTCTCTCTTGATTCGTATTCTTGACACTTTATACAACGTAAAACTGCAAGGTGCCGGCAGTTTTTGTGGTCACGTTTCCCTAGGACCGCTGTTGAAAATTGCAGACGATTTACGTCATTATTTCAGAATTTGTTCATCAGATTTCTAAAAAAATTTTTTTATCTGAAAGCTTATAAGATATTATTCATAATTTGTTATTATATATTTTTGAATATCTCCTCTAGTTATCTTGAAAAACCTCAAAAATCATTAATTTTTGTTAAAAAAAAAGTGATGTGTCATCACATGACTTTATCATTTTAGAGTACCCCTTAGTGGGGGGATTGTAATCAAAATCTTATGGCTTCGACTCACAACCTCAAGAAAGCTCTATATGAAATTTGAAGTCAGTCGGTTAAGTCAGTCCAGAGTTAGCTGGCGGAGAAGAACTTCTCTAAAATTCGTAGAAATTATGGAAATTATGGTAAATTATATAAAGTCTTTTTTAAGGTACCAAAAGAGGTTTCTTAAAACATACTTGACATTATATTAATTTATTAATGTTAGATACATATTCGGTATAGGTAAATTAACACTTCAGAAGTATAAACAAGGTCTCTAACACAAAATTTAGTCGTACAGCAAGAACATACAAATAAACATAAATTCACATAAACCATCATAAAAGAAGAAAATCGGGGCGAATTTTGAATATAATTTTTTCCAGGAATGAGAGATAAGTATAATGCATGCTCCGTAGAATGTGTGCTTTCCTGGCAGAGGTACTGAAGTCAATTAAAGAGTACCAAAATTTATTAGTTGCTTTTCCTATTATTATTATTATTAGTCCTTTCACGACTTCGTAATTATCATCTCATGCACCACCTGTATGAGGTAGTAAAGTAGTATCTAAAGCTACCCCTGTACCCAGAGAACGTGAAATGCACATGCACAAGTAACGAGCGTCCTCAGCAGTATCACCTGGTTTATTAATTAATTTTAAATATATATTTTCCAAACATGATAATTGCGAAGTCGTGAAAGGTAGTCCATTTCCCAATGGCGTAAGAGCTTCTTGTACTTCCCTCTTCTTTATAATTTTAAATCCAGCATTTTTTGTAGATATTTTGCTCATTGTGTCGCACCCTGTAAAAGCATGGAAAGCAGGTAGAATGTTCGTAATTGTGTCTCCTAATGAATTAGATACCAAGGCCGAGTTTTTCATTAGGAGTTTAAATTACGTTCCATCTGAACGAAGATCAATCTCATGCGCTATACTTTTACTGTAACGTAAACGAGTTACGGCGCATGAGCTTGAACTTCGTTCAGATGAAACGTAGTTTAAACTCCCAATGAAAAACTCGGCCTAAGTGGCACCCAAGTCCACGCTATCTTTAGGACGTGATTTTTAGCCAAAGACCCAAACATTTGAAATTTCTAAGTTTTGGCCAAAAATGTATTGATAGAATACAGGTGGTGTGGAAAAGTAAACGTACTTACCAGTAGCGCAACAAGTACTCCAGGGGCCCGTGTGCAAAGTTAATGGTGGGGGCCTCTATTTATTAATACATAGTTTTTGAAAAGCAGTAAATTCTAAAATTAAAGTCAGGAAGCTGTCCATAAGAAATAAATGGTG
Organism: Malthinus seriepunctatus; assembly: GCA_963924605.1. Taxonomy (NCBI): domain Eukaryota; kingdom Metazoa; phylum Arthropoda; class Insecta; order Coleoptera; family Cantharidae; genus Malthinus; species Malthinus seriepunctatus. Next base: position 35,893,937 of record OZ004600.1, read on the forward strand.
TTCCGATACATTTTGATTCTCTGCGATCTTGAAAAACAGTGGCTCTAGGGCTTAGGCTTCATGGTGCCTTGGATAAAAGTTATTCGGTGGCTCTCAAAGTATGCGTGTGGGGGAAGTCTCAGGGGTTTACCCCCAAAGCGCCACAGGCCAAAATTTTTGTCATCTAAAGGTCAACGCGTTTTAAAGTTGTAAATTTGGCGCCCCTTAGATTTTGGCACCTTGAGCTTTAGTAAGTTTAGCCCATAGGGTAAAACGACAGCTAAAATTAATTTAAAAAAATTAATTTGGGAGAAGGTGACAACGGTCGGGGGCCCCTCTTGGACGGGGGCCTGTGTGCTTTGCACCCACCGCACCCCGCTAGTTACGCTCCTGGTACTTACCCAAACTGCTTATTTTTTAATCTCGCCAAGAATGGAATTAAATTTTTGCAACTAATAAATTTTGGTACTCTTTAATTGACTTCAGTACCTCTGCCAGGAAAGCACACATTCTACAGAGCATGCATATATGACATTATACTTATCTCTCATTCCTGGAAAAAATTATATTCAAAATTCGCCCCGATTTTCTTCTTTTATGATGGTTTATGTGAATTTATGTTTATTTCGTATGTTCTTGCTGTACGACTAAATTTTGTGTTAGAGACCTTGTTTATACTTCTGAAGTGTTAATTTACCTACCGAATATGTATTTAACATTAATAAATTAATATAATGTCAAGTTTGTTTTAAGAAACCTCTTTTGGTACCTTAAAAAAGACTTTATATAATTTACCATAATTTCTACGAATTTTAGAGAAGTTCTTCTCCGCCAGCTAACTCTGGACTGACTTAACCGACTGACTTCAAATTTCATATAGAGCTTTCTTGAGGTTGTGAGTCGAAGCCATAAGATTTTGATTACAATCCCCCCACTAGGAGGCACTCTAAAATGATAAAGTCATGTGATGACATATCACTTTTTTTTAACGAAAATTAATGATTTTTGAGGTTTTTCAAGATAACGAGGAGATATTCAAAAATATATATTAACAAATTATGAATAATATCTTATAAGCTTTCTGATAAAAAAAATTTTTTGGAAATCTGATGAACAAATTCTGAAATAATGACATCAATCGTCTGCGAATTTCAACAGCGGTCCTAGGGAAACGTGACCACAAAAACTGCCGGCACCTTGCAGTTTTACGTTGTCTAAAGTGTCAAGAATACGAATTAAAAAAGAAACCGCGTCGGAAAATTTTTCCTACTCGTGCGCCAGCTCGGTCTGCTCTATTCCGAGATTGCGGCAATTAATTTTGATTGGAAAATCACATACATCAGGTATGTAAGATGTAAATGTCGTAAGTTTTTATAACAAAAAACAAAAATGTATATCGTTCTAGTTTCATGGAAATTGTTTCAAATAATTATTATAATTATCCCTACTTGCTAGTGTAGCTTTCGTTCTAACTGCAGATTAATTTAAATTCAAAGCTTAACGTATCCTTATAAACGTGGTTCACTACGTGATGATAATGACTCGTCTATTAAGTCAATAAAATGGTCTAAAGAACCCCACAGTTTACAAAGATTTTTTTTTTAATTTTTAAACATCGTTGCACTTACAAAGCTTCCCGACTTGCCCTATCAATTGGAGACAAGACGAGCTTCTAGTAAAGATAATGACAAATATCCAACCAGCAGAAATAGACTACTTAAAATATTGAAGGAGAGCTTCGTCATTGCCCATGGATGTTAAAAAATACAGCCAAATATAGTAGGTGGGTGTATGTTGGAATTATTCGCCAAACGCCCCTAAAACTACCAGTTAGGTCACCCAATTCGGTGGTGACTTCTCAGATGAACGCCGCTGGCAGGAGATGGAAAGAAGTAGAACTCTGTGGTCGACCGTGACACTAGGCGCCATGTGCAAGGACGAGTGTCACCTAGCTTGATAGGTGACCCCACCTCAGATGGGACTGAGTAAAAGAAGCATCACAATCATATGATTGGTACAGCCTTAGAGCTCGGCGCCTGGTTCTTCGTGCGGGAGGGCAGTGGGGAGGCCATGTAAGGGTTAGGATGGATACTCTCTCTTTGTCTAACCTAATCTAATCTAACTTCTGAAACCCCCGAATACGTTCTCAACCGCAGGTATTTACTTTTGGTCTCATAGAGCAGCGTTTCTCAACCAGGGGGTCACGACCCCGAAGGGGGTCGCGTACTTCTTTTTGGGGGTCGCGACTACTAGACAAATCTACAGTAAAATTTGAGCTTTCATTTGAACATCTCTGAAAGAACCAGCAACAATAATTTGTATAAAACTTCAGAGACAGGGGGTCGCCAAAAATAATAACTAGAATTTTGGGGGTCGCGAACCAAAAAGGTTGAGAAACGCTGTCATAGAGCACCCGATCCTAACCCTTCAGGCAAAAAGTAAGCTGATGAATATAAATCTGGTAGTGGTTCGGCCTCACCAATTGCCGCCATAAACAGTGAGAGAGCGGGTGTTGGAGATTTTAGGATTTGCAGTAGTCTATCTCTAACCTAACACGGTAAAAAGCATAAGACCGCCAGGGTGTTTTTATCTACTGCTTACCATCCGGTAGAGGCGTAGAGTAAGTTTCAGAGTTACCAGCAGTATTTGGTTGGTGGTCGGTGGTGGTGGAGTCCTAAGTGGACTGGTTCTCGACCGAAGTAGCTTTGGAAACTTAGATAACAATTCGGAGCTCAGGTCTGCTACCCCTTTTTGAGCTGGTCTCGCAGTGGCTGAGAGACAGAGACAGAGAGACATCTTGTTACCACGACATTGCGTCTTTTTGTAGGGTTTTTAGTCCTCACCGGCCATATAATAGAGCTGACTTGTCTGGCAAGATCCTTGGGGATCCGGGTTTGAAAACGGCGGAAGATCTCCTTCACAGCTGATCATGAGGCCTCTATTAGTCCCAATATTAGACTATTGAGTATCACCGAGGTTGGACAGTCCACCCGTAACTGTTATCCTGTAATCGAATATTCAGCGTAATTTATTGTAAAGAGGCGAACGATTCGCCACCACCTCTACTGGGCATAACACTTGTTATGCTTTTTATGATTTTTTTATGCTATTGTTTTTAGCTGCTCCCTATTATTATTGCCATTGCAAGTTGTAGTTCCTCTCTACTCATTCTGAGTAGAGAACGAGTTCTTTTGTCAGGGGGTTTCTCCAGTACGGCTTTATAATGTTCCTGTCCAAGAGTTTCCCTCCAGTATTTAATATGCCACTTCCCTAGAAGTGACTTTATTTCTCTCTTTGCCATTTCATAAGAAATGCCAAAGCCGGGTTCTGGTCCAATACGTCTTATTTTACTGTTCCCTTTAGCCAAATCGTCCGCTATCTCCTTCCCTGGTATGTTGGAATGAGCTGGAACCCATACCAGGTTCACAAGATTTGTCCCCGCTAGCGCATTCAGTCTGCGGATGCAGTCCGTTACTAGTCCGGACCTCGCCTCACAAGCGTTCAGCGCTTTTAGGGCTGCTTTAAAGTCAGATACCATGAAGATTCTTTGGTTGTGATATCCTCTATCTAACAGCATTTGTGCACATGTTGAGATGGCGTAAATTTCTGCTTGGAAGACGGTTACGTGCTCCCCAAGGCTTAAGATTACCCCTTGTCTCAAGTTGCCGTCCCCGATGATTCCAGCTCCTGTACCTGTTGGGTTTTTAGAGCCGTCTGTGTAGAATACAAGTCCATTCATTTTGACTGCCTTGCATTCACATTCTTCCCTTGTCTAAATGCTAATTCCGTAGGTTTTTTCGATGGTATATGCTTTGGTTATTCTGTCAGGCACCAGGTATAAGGGCTATTTGACATGAACTAAGTATCTTACTAACTGTTAGTAACTGAATCAACTCAAGGAGCAAAAGCACGGGAATCTAAGCTTTAACGTCGTCATTAGAAATTTTGACGCATGACCGTGGACGACGTTAAAGCTTAGATTCCCGTGCTTTTGCTCCTTGAGTTGATTCAGTTACTAACAGTTAGTAAGATACTTAGTTCATGTCAAATAGACCTAATAGGTAAGGTAACCGGCAGTTACAGCTGCCGAAAGGTAGTCTGGATAGACCCACTCCTCTTCGGGGCGAGGTGCTATGATTACTGAGTTCATCTTCCTAAAATGGCAGTACTAGGCGGAGTCATTGCCAGCTTCGAAAATAAGGCCCAGACCTACATTAAGAATGTTTTTCAATAGTATTTAAAGTGATAATTCTACCAAACGCACCGAGAGCTATTTAGAGCTTCTGAAATCTCAAAATACTTACAGAAGCTGCTCTCTACATACTCATCTGGTATAATGATTTAAATAATGATTAATATCCATTTAAATCCGCCAAAGAGCGCCTTCTTAGCCCAAACTGTCAAAATACTATTTAAAATTTGAAATTGTCGCAGTAACGAAAAGGAATAGGTTAAATTTATAGCAGATTGCGCAAAAAGACTGGCAATAGCATAAATAGGTAATTTTGTCTTCGAGACATGCGTGACAAATATGAATATATCTTTTTCGATTTCGAAAGTAAGAAATTTATATATAAGGACATTGGAATTTATAATAAGCGAGTAACCCGAAGCATTTTGTTAACAATGCTGTTGACAGTGCAGGATGACTGATCTTTGTGAGCGCCAATAAAATTTTATACCTTACCTTTAAAAGAGCTCGTTGCTCTACATATTGACAGTTTCAAAAATTACTGCAGCTTTAATTGCTCTATATTTAAAGAGCTCTATTTACATAAGACGCAATAATTTAATTTTGAATGTTAAAAATAAAAAAATTATAATTTGTGACCTTTTTTTGGTACTTGAATAAAATACACACTACTCGACTATTTATAAGTAGACGATTTATTGATAGCTTACGTGTTGGTATAAATGTTATTTTCATCATTAAATTTTCAATTTTACCTCTTAAAAGTGTGGTATGTGCGCTGTTATTATCTTTTTTTAATAGCCACTTGTACTAAGTATAATCTCAACAGTAAACCAGCTTATTTAAGTGATTTCCAAAAACTTAACATACTTTAAAGTTATAAATTATAACGATACTTAGAAGAAGTATATTTTGAAACAAGCGCGCACTCGAAGTAATTCAACGATGCATGTTTTAACCTATTAATTTTAATAATTAATCACTTTTAATAAGGTGGCCAATTAAGCCTGTTAAAAAACAACAGGTGAACCAAAAGTATAAAAGAGAGGTTATCAAAAGAACCAAAACCGAATTAAGTACGACGACTTTAACAAAAGAATGATGAAGTGTTCTTAAGAAATTTTGATAAAAAAATCCTAGTGTCACTGAAAGAAAACAACATCACAAATCGATTATAGGTAGTGACAATTTTTTATATCAAAATTCTCACAGTATAAAGAAAAGATGGGTTTGGAAATGAGATATTTATTTTTAAATTATGATAGATTGTGTTTTTTGCAAATGGGAACTCTTAGTTTTTAAAATTGAAACAGTGAGAGTTGCATGAGGTCAATTAGAAAATATAATCTCAGGAAGGAGGGTTAGCAACCGTTGCCTGTAGGAGAAAATGCGACGGAAATGCGATTTTGAACTTGCATAGCGCTTACATTATATTAGCTTTCATGACCTTTCCTTATAAGTATAAGCCATTTGGAGAAAATTACTGGAAATTGCTATTATCGGCTTCCATTGCGATACAAAATATTATTATCTGTAGGTAAATGCTAATTCCTAATAAAGTAACACGTTTTATATTCAATAATTGTGCAGTTTCAACAAGCAACTGAGTATGAGTGCAGTAGTTCTCCTTAGTTAACTCTGGAACGCTTTAACCAATTGACTCAAATTTTTGTTGAGACAGCACCACTAGCTAGAAAACTATGTATGTTTGAATATCTAGAAACGCTTTTTGTGACGTCATTAAACATCATATTATGGCCGCTATTTGACGCCACCTCTTTCCTAGGAAACCCAAGCAAAGGGCATACCAAAATGGAAAAGTCATGTGCTTTTATGAGATAACGAGAAGCGATATTAAAAAATGTTTCAAGACTAGCAACCGTTGCCTATAAGAGAAAATGCGACGGAAATTACATTTTAGAAATCCATGGATGACTCATTCATTCCGTCGAGTTTACGTTATCATTGACTGTCATGATCTTTACTTAGAAGTGGGAGTATATATATTTACTCGTTCATTGCGATCCACATTATTAGCTAAATGGCTCTTTCCTGGTAAAGTAGGGGGGTACTTTTTATTCAATGAGTTTCCTGATATAAAAAATTAATAAAACCATATAAGCAGACGTGGATCTTTTAAAGATTGCCTGAGCGGAGTCAATATTTTGCGTAGTATAGATGGACGGAGCGAGTACTCTCTTTCTGTATATCACTAAAATTGATGCGACCCCACGCGATTGGTCACATTTTCGTCGTAGCGCATTGGCTCCGCCAAGACAATCTCCAAAAAAACAACGTCTACCCATTCATTCACCGAGATCGTATTTCTGTTTAGCACTAACGTAGAACCCTGGCGGACTTCAAGCTAATCAACTAGTTTCTGCTCGGCGACCAGAAATAGCTAGGCCACTCCCACGAATTTCTGTCAAATAAGATTGACGCATTGTCAATGCTTGTGTGATTGTTATAAACCGCATTTTCAAAATTCGACCAATAGAAGAATTCTATTTGAATATCGCGCGCTTTTTATGGGAGTTGCTTAGCTGTTTCTGGTCGCTAAACAGAGTATCGCTCTTTATACGCACAATGTAAACTTTACTAGTACTATAGACTATAGTACACTAGCATGGTTTATATTATGCTTTTAACGTACTACTCTACTAGTAGAGTCAGTACATAATCTTGTGAACGATGCCCTTGAAAAAAGCTGCGTGAAAGCGGGCCTATTTACAAAGAGAGAGAGAGAGGCCTATTGTAAGTGAAATTTTAAAAGATAAAAACATTGACTAGTTTATATAAATGGTGGGAGAGTGAAGAGTGTTAGTTTGGTTAGTAGCAAGCAAGTTGGTCACATTTTGGACTACTGCGACGGGTTATTCATCGTTTACGAGAAAATGCACTGACTCTACCAGCCAATTGGGACTCATACGCTATTTCGGCCTGTTTTAATACTGCAGTCATGTCACATGCTCACCTTCTATTTGCAAGAGCAGGTTCTACAAATCAAAGATATTCTGAGAACTTAGAAGACCCCAACTCAAAGGTAGATCTATTTAAGATCTACTCTTCTGTCGCCGATTCTTGGTAAAATTGTAAACAATGTGTTGGTAAGAACTAAACTAAACTAAACTTTGATCTATCACTCGATTTCCCTGTTTTTTTAAAGACTGTATTGATTTGTTCGTCAAGTGCTTTCCCTTTCTAAAATTACTGTAATGCCGTTATCCAAACACAATCAGTTTTGATTTGCTATCATTCCAGAAACCAAACAACAATCAACAGGAATTGATACATGCTTGAAAAGCCATTACTTCGAGAATATATTCGATGAACACGATCAGTTTTGGTATAAACATAAACAGTTGGAATTAGAAGTCCGGTATCAAGTCATCTGTAAGGGTCTTTAGAGTACATAAAATAAATATTGGCGGATATTTAACTTTCATATTGCAAATTTCAAGTAAATATTGTAAATTTAAGTCCAACGATTATTAAACCTTGTCACTTTCTATTAAATAATTATATTATAGCTTTAAAAGATTAATAAAGGACTTTTTAAAGGAGAACTATTTAGCAGTAAGAAAAGCGCCCGAAACTTTATTTGAAAACATTAAAAAATGGCTTTAATTTGCCTGCAGTAAACAGCTTAATTATTTTTAATTTAAATATTATAAGTTGTTTGTTCGCCGGCATATTACGACTGCAACAATATATCAAAGTGAATGGCAAATTAATTAAAATTTAGCAGACAATAGTATATCGTATAATTAGTTAAGAAAAGTAAGCCCGCTTTATACTACTTAAAAAGCTTTTAGCTACACCTCCAACTGAAATTGTACAAAAAACGATATAATAATTAACCTTTTTGATTCAATTTTAATATACGAAATATTCAAACACGAAAGTTAAATGCAACTAAATAATACTTAGTGACTTAGCCATTCCCTATAGGTTTGTTGAAACAAAAGGGTTGTTACCCCTAATAATTCAAGAGGGATACAACAGTAATCAGCGCTATAGCAAATACGAAAACCCCCCAACTAAAATCCGTTAATTATTAACAGACTAAGGATTATTTTGGACTTTAAAGTAAGTAATCGATTATAATAGATAATACAAAACATTATGGTAACTATTTGATCGCAAGTTTATAACACAGGGTGGTTATAGTGTAAGAAAAATAGCTTTCTCCCGCATTTCAACATTTTGACTAATGTACTGTAATATTTGAGATGATAGTACGACCCCTCTCATTGTACCAAGATCAAAACAAAGTAGGGGAAAATTTTAATTGACTTTACAGTTTGCTTAGGCACTATAATAAATAACTTTAATTTAATCGCGTACTGCCTTTCAGGATAAAACAGACAGTAAACTTAACAAGATTCAAGACTGCCATAAATTTACTAAAACAATGTTTTAAAAGTATTCTGTCAGAAAGTAAATTAAAACAAGTCGATTTTCATGCATCTTGCTATTGTTTAATTATAACTTACTCAAAATACAGGGACGGATCGAGAAACAATTCGATTTGTTCAGAAACTATAATAGCAGTTGGTGTTTTAGCTTCCCACTGTCTTATTAGGGGTGTTAAATTACCGGTGAAATTGAATTAAAATCACAAAGGCTTAGAAACGTTTCCACTGTTGTCACAATTTTTTGTTTTCTTATGCCCGTGTGCATAAAAGAGAATTATATTTTAATCCGAGAATTAGAATTATAATCCTTTGATATGATATAGGAACAAATGTAATGTCAAAGTTCGATGTTTGTAAACAAAAATTAAAATCTGAGGTTAAATTCTTTTTGTGTTAAATTGTGAAAGCAGGTTGTTCAAAACTCTGACAATTTTATTTATTTATTTATTAATAAATTGTGATTGGGTGGGTGATTTATTAGCTCACCAACAAACTTTGTCATATAAAAACTAACGTAATTTTAAGAAAAAAACATTATTTGGATGTATGTCGGATTTTGCTTATTTAAGGAATTAGGAGACTTCAAAGTTTTCTGCAGAAAAAGAAAATTTAAAAAAATAGGCTTATAAATAAGCAAAAATACTTGTATTTAATAAACAACACTTTACAACTCCGCACTTTTTAAATGGAAAAACGGTTTCTGCCAAATTGAATAAAATTTTGGTAAGTTGTAGATTTTGGCCTACTGAAGAAAAGTTTCCATGGCCAAAAATTTCTAAGAACCCACCCTTATGAGATATAGGAGTCATCTTCTTTCACTAACGTTAAAATGGAAGTATGTAAAAGTGGAAGTGTTCCTGAAGAGAATATTGGGAAGAGAGATCAGGGAATTAAAAAGGTCACCCTACATAAAATGAATTTTTTAAACTTTTCATAGGCAAGGCTAACAAACCTGAGAGTGAAAGAGGAATTTATTTAACTCTAAACGTCTTAACGCGAATTCATGATATGGAGTTGACATAGAGGCCATATCAAACTCTCTTTTCCCAATTTCTCTGTCTCTAACCTAGCCTAACCTGGCCCCACCTAACCTAAGGTTAGAGTCGGTAGTAACCATAGCTAGAGCCGGCAAGGCCGGCCTAAGGCTAGATTAATAAACAAAACATAAGGTTAGCGTTGGTACTAACTAAAAAATTAATGAAAATGCCTAAGGTTAGCACACGAGTTGACGTAGCGGATATTAAACTGAGAGACTTTCAAAAATAAAAAGATCTTTTCCCAATCTCGTTGCCCTTAACCTAAGCTTACTTTGCCCCACCTAATCTAAGATTAGCGTCGGTAGTAACTAGTGCCGGAGCCGGCAAGGTCGGTCTGGGACTGGGTTAATAAAAAAACTTCAGACTAGCGTCGGTAGTATCTAACCCAAGAGCCGAAAAGGTCGTTCTGAGGGTGGATTAATAAAAAAAAAACTAGGGTTGGCATCGGCAGCAACTAAAGCCGGAGCCGGTAAGACCGGCCTGAGCCTAGATTAATAATACAGCCCTAAGGTTAGTATCGGTAGTAACTAACGCTTCCTGAGGCTGGATTAGCAAAAAAACATAAAGTTAACGTCGGTAGTACTACCGAACCGATGTAACTAACGCCGGAGTCGGCAAGGCCGACCTGGAGCTGGATTAATAAAAAAACCTAATGCTGGCGTCGGTAGTAGTAAGTAACTAAGGTCGAAACCCGCAAGGCCGGCCTGTAGCTGGATTATTAATAAAACCTAAAGCCAGCGTCGGTAGTAACTAACGCCAGAGCCGGCAAGGCCGGCCTGGAGCTGGATTAGTAAAAAAACCTAAGGTTAGCGTCGGTAGTAACTATCGCCGAACCGGCAAGGTCGGCCTGGAACTGGATTAGTAAAAAAAACCTAAGGCTAGTGTGGGTAGTAACTAACGTCGGAGCCGGCAAGGCCGGCCTGTAGCTAGATTATTAAAAAAACCTAATGCAGGCGTCGGTAGTAACTAACACCTAAGCCGGCAAGGCCGGCCTGTAGCTGGATTAATAACAAAACCTAATGCTGGTGTCGGTAGTAATTAAGGTCGAAGCCGGCAAGGCCGGCCTGGAGCTGGATTAATAAAAAAACCTAATGCTAGCGTCGGTAGTAACTAACGCCAGAGCCGGCAAGGCCGGCCTGGAACTGGATTAGTAAAAAAACCTAAGGCTAGCGTCGGTAGTAACTAACGCCGGAGCCGGCAAGGCCGGTATGGGGCTGGATTAGTAACAAATTATAAGGTTAACGTCGGTAGTAGCTAACACTAGAGCCGGCAAGGCCGGCCTGGAGCTGGATTAGTAAAAAAACCTAAGACTAGCATCGGTAGTAACTAACACCGGAACCGGCGAGGCCGGTCTGTAGCTGGATTAATAAAAAAACGTAATGCTGGCGTCGGTAGTAAGTAAGGCCGGAGCCGGCAAGGCCAGTATGGGGCTGGATTAGTAAAAAAGTATAAGGTTAACGTCGGTAGTAACTAACACCAGAGCCGGCAAGGCCGGCCTATTGCTGTATTAATAAAGAAAACCTAATGCTGGCGTCGGTAGTAACTAAGGCCGGCCTGGAGCTGGATTAGTAAACAAACCTAAGATTAGTGTCGGTAGTTACTAACGCCGGAGCCGGTAAGGCCGGTCTGGGGCTGGATTAGTAAAAAAACATAAGGTTAACGTCGGTAGTAACTAACATCGGAACCGGCAAGGCTGGCTTGGAGCGGGAATGATAAAAAAAACCTAAGGCTGGTGTCGGTAGTAACTAACACCGGAGCAAGCAAGGCCGGTCTGGGGCTGAATTAGTAAAAAAAGCTCGGTAGTATAGGTATCTAATATCTGCCATATCTAAGGATTATAAATTTATTTATCGGATTAAAATATAATTCGCCTTTATGCAACCAAAAGAATTATAAATCTAATTATGCAGCCAGATATTACAGTCGCACAGGTATTTTTCAAAATATAAAATTTTCTGGGTTAAAATGTTATTGGATGTTTATGTTTAGCAATTATAAAGATTTACTAAAATTGAATAGTTTATGATTTTGTATTAATTTTAAAAATTATAAAGTACCACAATAAACACAAGGAGGCGTGCAAGAAGTGCTATCTTTTTTATACAGAAAAGAGCAATTTATAACGAAAGTAAGCGCTTTACGCCTTGAGCCGGCTCCGCTTTTACTTATGACATAATTCAACTTTACAAGAATTACATTCAAAATGAAAAATACTCAATTATACACAGAAAAGGTGTATCTAATTTTGAGTACGTAGATATTTAAAAGGGTTGTAATTAACTAATGGTGAGTAAGTAATAAAAGTTGAAAGGAAGGTAAAGAATTCAATTTGCAATAAAGATCTCGTAAAAGTCAGCGTGTTAATATGGGATTTGCGGCTCACTTTATATAAAGCTACTGGATATTACTGAAAAATGGGCCATAATTTATACTAGACCCTCATAACAAAAGATAAAATTGTTCTTTTTGTAACTTCGGCAAGGAACTAAGGTAAAAGTGCACACATCAGAATCTTTTTTAAACGCTACGGAGTTTAATACACCATAAAATATCAATCAAGAAAAAAGTAATTTCGAACTGCTGAGTCAAGAAAATTCGCATTAATATTCATAAAAATGCAAATTTTAATTTGATTGCAAATCATAGAGTACTTAGTAACATGGCTCGTTGAATTTTTCACTTAAAATATACTGAGCTTTTGTTTAGAGGAAAAAAAGTTTGACATGTTTCACTTTTTTAAAGAAATTAAATACTGCCGTTTTGTTTAGAAGAAAATATTTGAGAGTTGTAAGCTGCCACATAAAAATAATAAAGAATCCTACAATAACTACGTAACGCGCTCGTTATATGTGTTGGATATTTTTGGATGCTTTTCTTTAAAGCTATTCGAGTTTTTCTTATCCTTATGTAATATGCTTCAGTTGCTAGCTTTACGATGCGTACTTAAATTCTTTCACTATTTAAAAAAATAGCATCCGTAATTTTAGACTCTAAAAAATACACTATTTTTGTAAGTTTGGGAATTTTATAAAATTATAAGACTGTCATAATCTGTCTTGCCATGGAAAACAATAGAAAACCTTAAACGTCAGATTTCGTATCAGGATTTCATTTTTAATTATATTTTGTTTTCCATGGCTAGAAAGATTATGTAAATTAAATAAATCATGATTTGTGTGTATACTTGAATTTTTTTTCTTTACCGACACGTGACCACCCTAATATCTTTGAATTAAGATGAAAACGACGTATTTATTGAGTTTAATTATTTGATTTACTCTTTACTAAAAGAGAGTTAATTCTAAGACATAGAAACTCCCATTTTTCAAGCATAAATTACTAGAAAGCTGTTTCACTGCCTGCCTTATAGTACATTTTATGAAAAAACCTTCATTGTGAAATTGTGACGGAAATAACATAGTCGTTGAGCGTCAAAAATTTTATTATTCATTCATTGAATACAAAGAAATGATTAATTAGGTAATCTCCTACACATTTGAAATGTACTTAGAAAGCGCCTTATTAACTACATCTACTTGTTATTCGTGTATAAGTCTACTAAAAGGATTGAAAAATTCAAGCTACTCCTCAAGTTATAAATAAGGCCACCTAAATAAAAGAAAAAAAGAAAATTTACAATAAATCTAACAAAACTGGAAAATATGTAGTTGAATGGTGCAAGAAAACCGGTAAAATAACTTATCCATTTAGATTCTAGCGAAATTTATGGTATTTATTAATTATTCATAATATATCCAGTAAAAGTGACAACATTAAATTTATCACATTTACCATCTGCATTAAAACTCATGCATAATTGTATGATCACAGGTAAGAGGTAATTAAATATCTTTCTCAATTTATCAAAATACATAATAACAACTGTAATTATATTTAATTTCATCGGTTTTATATGTTATAAAATGTATTTGTTATGTTCAGTGCAATTTGTTTTAACGTCAGTTTATTATACTCGGTGGATCATAAATTAATAAATTAAGTTTCTATTGAAAAATGGAATAACTTATATATTTTTCGTAGTTTTGTTGGTCGATTGTCAGAAATAAGTACAATACAGTTGTGAACTACTTAAACACAAATCGGAACACTATACAGAGGTACACAAAGTTGCAATTTCAGATGAAAATTGATACTTATCATAATAGTATATTGTTCTATAAGGAGTAAAAGTACTTTTACTCCGGATGAATCATTTTATTGTTTTTTCAATCGAAAAAATTAATTAAAACTGAAAAATTTAGAAAAGTGTCATCTCTTGTCAATTACTTGTATTGTAGTTCAATTGTCAAATATTTTTTAAAATTAACTTTAAATCGTTAAATGAAGCTAATAATTACTAAACGAACAAATTGTACAAAAAAATTAAAAATCATTAACTTTTTTACATTACAAATGTTTAGAAACATCATTTTATGTTAGAATTTGTTGTTAACTAGATCATGAACGCGCGCGTTCCATCTGTTTATGGCTCTTCTATCTATGAATATCAATTGTCAATCTCATCTGTCAGTCTTATATGTCATATCGTCGCATTAATAAGTCTCATCTGTCAATTTCAACTGTTAGTCTCATCTCATATGTCAGTTTATCTGTCAGTCTCATCTATCATTTCATTTATCAATCTCATCTGTCAATCTCATCTCATGTGTCAGTGTATCTGTCAGTCTCATCTGTCATTTAATCTCATCTGTCAGTCTCATCTATAATCTCATTTGTAAATTTCTTCTGTCAGTCTCATATTGTGTCATATCGTCTCATTTTGAAAGCGTCACGGCAGTATCTCGAAACTGAAAAACCTCACTTTCCCAGAAAAACGTATAATTATGACAATCGCGAATATGATATTGAGATATTCTTTTGAGATACCAAGTGATACTGGTTTGACAGTTGAGTATTACTGGTTTATAAGTTTTCTAATGGATGGATCTACTTATTTTATATAAGTTAAGATTAAAAACCGTGATGATGTAAAATGTTAGTTCAGAGGTACTGCCGTGTGACGCCCTCGATTTGTAAATCTCATCTGTCAATCTCATCTCATGTGTCAGTTTATCTGACAGTCTCATCTGTCATTTAATCTCATCTGTCAGTCTCATTTGTCATCTCTCTTGTCAATCACATGTGTCAGTCTTATATTATGTCATATCGTCTCCTTTGTAAGTCTCATCTATCAATCTCATCTCAGTGTCTGTTCATCTGTCAGTCTCATCTATCATCTCATTTGTCAATATCAACTATCAGTCTCATATTGTGTCATATAGTCTCATTTTTAAAGCGTCACGGCAGTACCTCGCAACTGCAAATCCTCACTTTTCCAGAAAAACGTATAATTACGATAATCGCTAATACGATATTAAGATATTTCTTTGAGATACCAAGTGATACCGGTTTGACAGTTGAGTATTACTGGTTTATAAGTTTTCTATTAGATGGATCTACTTATTTTATATAAGTTAAGATTAAAAATCGTGACAATGTAAAATGTTAGTTCAGAGGTACCTACTGCCGTGATTCCCTCGATTTGCAAGTCTCATCTGTCAATCTCACCTCATGTGTCAGTTTATCTTTCTGTTCATCTGCCAGTCTCATCAGTCAGTCTCGTCTATCATCTCATTTGTCAATCTCATCTGTCAGTCTCATATTATGTCATATCGTCTCATTTGTAAGTCTCATCTGTCAATCTCAACTGTCAATCTCATCTCATGTGTCAGTTTATCTGTCAGTCTCTTCTGTCATTTAATCTCATCTGTCAGTCTCGTCTATCATCTCATTTGTCAATCTCATCTGTCAGTCTCATATTATGTCATATCGTCTCATTTGTAAGTCTCATCTGTCAATCTCAACTGTCAATCTCATCTCATGTGTCAGTTTATCTGTCAGTCTCATCTGTCATTTAATCTCATCTGTCAGTCTCATTGTGTCATATCGTCTCATTTTGAGAGTTGTCACGGCAGTACCTCGAACTGCAAAACCTCACTTTTTAAGAAAAACGTATAATTATGACAATCGCGAATATGATATTGAGATACCAAGTGATACCGGTTTGACAGTTGAGTATTACTAATAGTTCTAAGGTACTGAGGTACAGCGGTGACGTCCTCGATTTGTAAGTTCAACTGGTAAATCTCATCTCATGTGTCAGTTTATGTGTCAGTCTCTCTTTATGTTTGATCTCATCTGTCAGTCTCATCTATCATCTCATTTGTCAATCTCATCTATCAGCTCATGATATCTGTCAAACTCATCTGTGAGATGAGATAACATATGGCATGACAGATTAGATGACATGTTTGTTGACAAATGGGATGAGAGACGACCCTGTCATCAGAAATGATAGCTGAAATGACATATGACATGATAGATTACCCCCCCCCCTATGGTGACAGATTGGCATTTTACATGTAGTAACTATGGTGACAGATTACCTCCCCTTCCCATCTCTCAAAACCAATCTCTAAAATGACATATGGGATGACAGATGGGTTGCCAGATAGAAGTTACGCATTCTATCATTACTAAAAATTTGTTACATTGTATATAAAAATTTACAATGCCCTCTTGATTAGTAAAAATCAAGATTTAAAGCTAAAACGAAATGCTATAAAAATAAGAAATTGATCAATTTTCTTTAATTTTAATAGGTCCTTCATTTTAACCCTAAAAATCAAAATATATCTTTTTACAAAACAGTCAATGATTTAAAAAAATATTACCTACTTTTGTTTTTGACATAAGATTTTAACTCGCGAAATATATTTCTCATGTAGGTATAATATGCAAAGTGAAGCAATGCAAATCCCCATTGAAACATTCTTCTTCCTGTTCAAATTTTCTTATAAACCTCATAAAGAAACGTATTTTAAGCTATCTTCTCTGATGATTTATACAGTAAATTTTAAATTACTCCAAGTTTTAATTCCGTTACATTTTGCTTATCGGTGTTTAATCCACTTTATATAATTAATTGATGTAATTAAAACATTTCTACAGAAAAGGAAAAATTATACTCGGTGTTGAAATACTTTTAAAAATGTATTGATTGATGATTTACTTGTCTTTTTTTATCTTTATCGTTCAATTTCAAAATTGATAATAATTTTGTATTTAGAAACTATTAATAATTACGATAGGCAGTCACAGATGGACTCTTGTTTAGGTTTTTAAAGAAGTGGAAGTTTGATGTAATTACAAGAGAAGGTTTTGGAAGTAGCAATTAAGCCTTTGGAAGACAGAGAAAGCCTAAAGAACAACGTGAGTGGCTGTATAAAATTAACGGCTTTCAATTGGGCTTGAGGCAAATAGGTTGCCAAGTATGAATGAAAATTTTTACGAAATCGTGAATGATCACCGATCGATTTGAGAAGGCTCGATCCATGTACGAAACTTAGAGGTCCTCATCGCCTCCTGAGAATCTATAAAGTTAAAAGTCTATGATCTTGAGAGCAAGATCTTGCATAATTTTCAAAATTGCCCCTTACAATTAAAACAATCCCTTTTTAGTTAATTTAGCTGTTAAATCTAGTTGTTCTTGTTGCTAACTAAATTATCATCGTTCCCAATCTCAAGCAATTGCACCATCTAAGAAAATCTTGCAAAAAATTAAAAAACGCGCCTATATTGAATAAGTCACTACAAAACTGTATGTCTAAGATTCATTACTACTTCTTTATTTGTTGTGTAGAAACTTAAAGCTCAAAGTACTTCTAAAAGCCTTTAACAATTTAATTTAGCAAGCAGGTTAACGTATTAAACCTACGCAATCCTTAATTAAAATGTAGAAAGAAATTCACAACACTGTCTTTAGTCTCTAACTTCATTCCACAAGATTTATGCACAAGATTATTTTTGCATTTAAAACTAAGTATGGTTCAGTAGGAAACTTGTAAACAAATTAATGAATAAAATGAGGTAGATATTATTAAAAAAGAAATTGATTAAATTATATTTGTTTTATAAAATATTAATTAGTCGAGCTACGTTTTTAAAATAAAATAATAAAAAAAGAGTCGTTTTGTAACTTAATTTAAAATTTCCTTATAATTAATTTAAATTATGGAAAGAAGATTTAGTTGGCTGTGACAGTGCATTATTACTTTTGTCTTTTAGAATTTGTTGCATTAAAATTAATTAAATTATTTCATTTGAAATTCAGTTATATGGAGTATAGAAATCATTAATTATTGTTTTGTAATAAAATTAAAATATTTTAATAATTCATTATTTATCGAATTTTAATATTTATGAGATGACATGCGACAGCATTAATAATAGGAGAATGACAGTATGATAAAAATTTATTCCTAATCAAATACCTCGATTTGAGACTGTATTTAATGGAAGCAATGCAAAAAAATTTCCTTTGAAGCACTTTCTTGTTTTGTATTTGTTTTATATAAGAGACTAGCACTGCTAGTCGAACAACTGTAGTCAGGACCCAAGCAATCTCAGGTGCGGCTTTGCCAATTAGCAGCACCAAACCGTGTAGCGTCAACAGTTAACGAGTACCCATGAATTTGAGTTTTTTATTTAAACATTAGTCATAGGGGTTCAACATAAAAAAAATTAGGATCCTGAGAGATGATAACACTAACTTGTACAATTCGAGCTTAAACATTTAACACATGTGCAACATTTGCAACAGTGCAACACCGATCTTACGATCGAGTGTACAATGTTCCTTCGACGTCGCCCAAGTCGAAGACACGGGGAGGTTCGAAGCGATTAACAAACAACAAACACTTGCAAACAAAATAAAAATATTTATTCAAAATATAAATATAAATAATTTCAGGTAAATGGATAAAAGGATGTCCTGTATGGGGATGAATTGTGGTTGTAATTAGCCGGGAACCTAACTACATACGGGGGAAATGCGATTAAGCCCGAAGGCCTGACCATAAGGGTTGAAATGCAATTTAGCCCAAAGGCGTGACCACAAGGGTTGAGATGTGATTAAGCCCGAAGACCTGACCACAAAGGTTGAGATGCGATTAAGCTCGAAGACCTAACCAGAAAGGGTGAAATGCGAATAAATCCAAACGCCTGACCACAAGGCTTGAAATGCGGTTAAGCCCGAAGGCTTGACCACAAGGGTTGAGATGCGATTAAGCTCGAAAGCCTGACCACAAAGGACGAGATGTACTAAGGTAGACTACAGCTGCAGCTTGTAATAGTCGCTGGTACAGGGGCGCCAGACCATCAACTACCCGCACCACAAGGGGATCACACTAGACGCAATAACGCACTATGTATAGTTACTACCACGGAAGGTCTCGGACTCTCTTGAATTAATGCACGTCGAATACTTATTAATTCTCTACCACTAAGTTCTTAGCACCAATTAGAACTCAGCTTGTTGTACCTACTCATATCTGCAATTATCACCAATATTTTGCATAAATGCTTTTTATGCGATTATGTATGTGGTGATAGATGCGGGCTTACAAGAGGCATCGAATGGTATAAGTTTCGGTAAGTAAAATATTAAATATTGTAAATGACTTTGAAATTACAAAAAATAACCGAATATATTAAGGACGTTATAAAGAAAAATTAAAATGATGTTAATAATAAATCCTATATGGGGGATGCCTGATGGGGCAAAAATAAATTAAAATTAAAATAAATAATTTTAACTTATCGCGGAGAATAAAATTAAGCGGGTGACCTCGGTACATTTACGCTAGTTAAAGTGTAAACGCCGGATAAAAATTTATACCATTGCATCGCAGATGATACAAAAACGGAGGATCTGATAGTTGCTGGTGGATTACGTACAAGTTAAAAAAGTCGGGCGTGGAAACGATGTTAATTTTCCTGTATCAAAAGCAGAATCTTAAGGATTCGTAACACTCTGACACGTGGCGAAAAACGCATCGTTACAACAGTTTGACCAAAAAGGTTTTATATAAAAGAGAAGATGCGTAAAATAGATAGTACAGTAAAAAAATTAACTTGAGGTAAGTTCGCGCAGGTTTGGCCACGCCCCTTTAATAATTTAAATACGTTGACTACTGCGTTGGTGGGGATAAATACCAATTTAATATTTTAAATATTTGAAAATTACATAGCTCCTGTCATCATCATCATAACATGAGTATGAAATTTAAAAAAAAAGTGAGCAAACGTCACTTTTAAATTTAATTTTTTTTAAAAACAGTTGAAAATAGGTACAGGAACATGTTTTTTTTTTGTTTTTTTTTGGCTTTGGGACGCAGCCTATGCAGCCACTAAACTTATTTTATTCAGGAACATGTTATAAACTTGGATTTAGTATTTTTCGTAGAATCCATAAATGTAAAAAAATAGAGCATTCTATTTAAAATAAGACAGTTGGTGTTGCTTCCGGTTTAACCAGAAGTAATGTGGTTTTGAAAATATTTTTAATGAATAGATCGGTAGCCATTATTCAGGAGTTGAAATTTTCAGATCAATCATACCGTTCAAAGCTTCAAAACGTCTAACCAACGGTTTCCGTGAAACACCCTGTATACTATATTATTTCAATGCTCTTTTGTTTCAATGCTATAATGAGCTTATTAGAGCACTGTTTTTAGACTAACAGTAGGTATACCTATATTCAATTTTAGTGCAAATATTTAAATTTGCCTTTAAATACTTCCTAGTACAATTAAGTGTACCTTAAAATTACTGCAGCACCGGACATGCCCCTTGAGTTTCATTTAATCTTGTTTGTCTAGTCGACCTGTATACAGAAATATCTTTTACATGTAGGTAACCTCGGGTATAACACAATATAAAAGCCAGTAGAGAAATTTTTAATAGACTCGCTCTGTTAGAGCGGAAATTGTTACAACATCGAAGAAAAGGATTCAAAATTATTAAAAATTACAACAATAGAGGCTTTAGTGTTTAAAAGTTGGCATACACTGAACTTACGAACACAGTTACTTTGTATTTGGAAAATTGCCAAGTTAAAAATTTTGATTAAAAACACTAAAATTTATGAGCGAAATATATTACAAGTTTTTGATTTTGCAGTAGGAGTTTTTGCAAGATTGTTTTAGAATAAATGAAAGTTGATAAAGGAAAGAAAATTTATCATTTTCCTAATTTCTGTTTACGGAAAAGTGAACATCCAAACAAATTTTAAGTTTGCATTGCATTTTCATTGAAGTTGTAAAGTACACAACAATTCGGAGCTAATTGTTTATATTTAACTTCATTTATTTGACCACCTATTATACATTGTTTCTCAACTTGTTGAAACTTTTCCATTATGAAAAATTTTCGTCGCATAAGACAAAATTGGAAGAAACGTAATTTTAGAGCTCCAAGTAAACAATTGGATAACATTATTTAGATTTCTGAAATTATAACTTTAATTACTTAGGAAGGGTTAACAATTTATTGATATAAGGAAGCCTAAATACAAACTTTCTTATACATGCAATTTACAATTTGTAAAGTTCTTGAAATGTCTTAGTTAATAACAAGGGTTTAATACTAGAATGCTTATATTACACATCAAATCATAATTTTGAGTTAAATTTAATTTGGGTTGATGATTAAATTTTATCAGTTAATAGCAAGAGCTTGTTATTTAAATTAGGTGTATCTTATTAGAATTAAAATAAACACACTGAATGGATATGTAATTGGAAAAAATGCTGTTATCGTTTGACAAAATTGTACCCGAACAACCACTGAGGTTTATCAAGTTTTATTAAACCCTGACCTCTAGAGATTTTTTAATACTTTAGGTACCGAGGATATTTTCTATTTGTATGACAACATACAGTAAAAAAAATTTAACTTGAGGTAAGTTCGCGCAGGTTTGGCCACGCCCCTTTAATAATTTAAATACGTTGACTACTGCGTTGGTGGGGATAAATACCAATTTAGGTATCTGCGCATTCTCACCGCTCGTCTACTTAAAATATTTTTACTGTACGTTCAAATATATAAAAATAACGATCTAAAACTCTTCAGAACCAAAGAAGTTGAAAGATTATCAAGAAAACGGGGAAAATGAAATAGCTGAATAATTGGCGAGAAAGGGCTTGGTTACTGTACTTATTGGTCTCGACGCTATTGGTCACTTTAATTGCTCACTAAAACTATACTATTTGTCCACAAAAGTAGACAGTTATGTCATTTATAGATGAAGACTAGATTACATCGAGATTTTTCGGTACAGCATTATGAACAATCGTTCGTACTCGGATCCACTTTTCCTACTAAGCTTCTGTCATTACTTCTGTCAAATTATAGTAAAGTACGTTATTCTATTAAAGCGGCACGTGTTTTCTGCATCTATCTCAATAAAAGTCGATCTATAGCTAACTAAAGATTGTGAACACATATTAGAAATGAGTCACTATCTATAATTGTGAGACTAAACTATACTGTACTATCTAAGTGCATGAGCTGTAAGTGCTGTTCCTTAAAATTTGTATTACCTACGACTGTTTCGGGATAATCTACGTGTTATACCTGGACGTAGACACCCTCTACTAAATAATATTTATATTATGCATCTGTACGGAATGGGTGTTGCTAACAGCAAAAGATGCAATGAAGTGTATGAAATAGTGAAGCATGTACTTTGTCACTGCATTGCGTTAGCGCAAATCAGAGGATACATGTTAGGAGAATTCTGGCCCAACATAGTCAGTATCAGAGACACTTTATCTTCTAATTTCCTCGAGTTGATCCAACGGTTGGAATAGATTCGGAACTAAAGCTTTGGTTTCCTAGGATAGCGGTACCGTCAAATAGCGTCCATAATATGACGGTGGTAAGTGGTGACGTCACGTAGCGGTGAAGTCGAAAATATCCCTAAAAGCGGCGAGATAGCACCGCTATCTAGGAAACCATGTACATTTAAATATATGAAAACGCTTTTTGTGACGTCATTGACCGTCATATTACGGCCGCTATTAAACGACACCGCTTTCCTAGGAAACCCAAGCTTTATGGAGCGGGAGGAGTTGCTATATAAGGAGTTAGCACAATAAGCTATACCCGAGTAAATAACCTAAGTGCACGTAAACTTCGGACCGAGCAGTTTTTAAACAACTTTAATCCTTAAGAGTGGGTAATTTTGAAACAATTAAAAATATTGATTAGATAAGGATTAAACCTCATATATTGTCTAAATAATAGCGTTTTTTAGATTGTCTAAAAAGTGTCGGAATATATTCCGGAGTGGTCCTTAAGTGGATAAATAAATTAGTAAGCAATTAGTATATACAGATTTCCACGCTTCATTTACAGCCATTTTTACATCCCACTATCTCAATTCCCCTATCCTACTTTCCCAATCCCACCTCCCACTCTCCAAATTACCACCAAAAGCCATTTTAAATTTTTAAAAGGGCGCTCCTACTTTCTAGCTCTTTTTTAAATTCGTAAGCGTACTTCACACATATTTTGGACGCCTACTTGCATTTTTAATTTACACGCCCACTTGCCGACGCTATCTTGCATTTTAAATTTACACTCCCACTTGCCTCCATATTTAAATTTCCAGTCATTTTAAGTCTGCTGTGACGCCATATCAGGTCTAGAAACAACGTAGTTATAATACTACAACTGCTGTGAAGTACTGATAAAAGCTAGTAAATATCTAATATCTGAAACTTTGGGTACGTTTTTGACCATAAATGAGCTTCTCAACAACATTTATAACGATTTCTAGCCTTCGAGTGGCTTGTTTTTAAAAGAGTCCATATACCGTGTGCCCACTTTCAAAGCGAGACATAGGAAAATAACACTGAAAGTCACGTATGTACAATTTGAAAAATATGAACAGCTGCCACATATATGTCAAATTCTATTAATTTTGTTATTACTGTTCTTCTCATAGTCAAAAATATAAATTTTTGTTCAAAATCACGAAAGCTATTTGAATACCATTCAAATATACTGAAAATTAACATATACGTCACATTTTATAGCCGTTCCCCACCCCAAAGTTTTTGTGATTATGACCATAACTGCAGAAAACATGAATAAACGACAATTATACACATCAGGGCTGCTCATATTTTTTAAATTGAGAACATGTTTATTTCCCTATGTCTCGTTTTGAAAGTGAACACACGGTATACATTCGCAGTTGGGCGTCAAAGCACCAACGTATAGAAAATACAGTTTAATGTGGCATTAAATTGGAAAGCTTTACTAGGTGATTTAACTTTCGGTGGTTTTCTTGATTATTTAGATTTCAGAAATTTAATCCAAGGATATTCTAGATCAAAAGTCGGAGCTCAAATATTTACACCACGACCGCCTTAATAATTTTTATGATAATTTACGCTTGAAAACGATAATTAGAATTTCGTGAAATATCTGGAGAGAGGTTTGAAATAACTGATTTTTCATTTCTCCACAATAATAAACATCAAAAATATAAAATTTTTGCTAATTTAAACGTTTTTCTAGCTTTGATAATAAGGACGATGTCCATTCTAGAACGAGAAGTTTGGTAAAATAGACAGTCTGGAGTATAGAGCGAGTTTGCCAAATAATCGTGAACGAATAAAATCGAAGATTTTTTCAGGTTAACTTTAATTCGCACGACATTAGTCACCAACATCAGCATCTGTGCGATTTCACAAGATTTGAAAAGAAAGAAATTTTCAAATTACAACGATATAAAGTTTATTATAGCTATTAGGAAATACTTGGTGTTTCCTGAAACGCGAGATGGTAGAATAAGAGGGGACTCGTTAAATTAGAACTAAGATGAAAATTAAATATACAAAATTATTTACATTGAAAGTGTTAAAGTTAGTAGGATTCGATTACCTGACAATTTTTGAGCATGCTACAAAAGGCATTTCAAGTATTTTTTAGCTAATTGTTATTAAAAGGGATTGTTATTAAAAGCAGCTACTTAAGAGAGGGTCTAGCAATGCATATTTAACGGCTTAAAATGTCTTTAAAAAATTAAAAGATGTAGGTTGGGGGATCTTAGTGACCATCTGATGACACACCCAGTACTCTCGATCTACGATGCAGAATAAACTTACATCTGCTAATATATTTAAAATAACCCCAAATCGGTGAAAAAAGCACGAGTCTTAAGTCGAAGTGGCATTACCTCTAATGTCAAACAAATGAAAATACCCATTAAGTCAGTAAAAAACTTAAGACGCCTTCTAGATACCTTTACTTTATTACTCCACTAATCTAAAGATTGTTAAAGCTATATTCAACGCATTTGCTTATTCATGTCTAGTTCGATATTTATAGTTTTATTTTATATTTATTATAAATTATGTCCAAATGTGCAGAACAAATTTGACATTTGAAAATTGTTATTCATTCACAGTATAACTTAATAACGAGCACTATAGAACATTAATATGAATGGGGTCTTAAAATATCTCCTATGGAAGGCAAACTAATAATACTTAACCCTATTTTACATCGCTTGGACAAAAGTTTAGCGCATTCAATCGTATGTAACACAAAGCATTGTCCAACTTCCTGGTTAAATTTCCTTTCTCATTTAATTATACTTTTTTACATCCTTTTATATTTCCACGAGGATGATGGCAAAATAAAAAAAAAGTTAAAAAGTTAAAATTTTCATAATTTCTCAACTATTGTTTGTAGCTATCACATTAGTTGAAACGCGCATGTATTTTCCGTATTTCTAAAACATACCTAGTATTACATAAATCGTAATAAAAATCGCCATCATTTTAAAAGACTAACTATAAACACCTAATTTTATCAAGAAGAAAGAAAGCGAAAATGTGAGAGCTCGAGATTACTGTGTGAAGTAAAACGGTGGATTTGTTCACCAATGAAGTGAACAGTATACCTAATGTGTCCTAATGATAAATTCTGAAGAACCAAGACCTATAACCAAAATCAAAACTTAATATTTATTATTTTAATTGCAAACAAAAATCGCCAGAGCATACAAGTTTCGTGGCCCACCCTGTATAAACCCTTTAAAATATTTTACATTTCTGTTATTTAGGACACACTGAATAATTTTCTATTTGTTGATTATCATAATTTCAACTTTTCTTTAATTGAATGCAAGTAATATTATGAGCATCAGATTATAGTCGCTTGTGGAATGTACGTTATAAACTAAGAGGTTGGAAGTAATAACGACTATGTTTTCTTATACATACAATTAATACGACATTACAACTTAACATTCAATTACCATTAACAAATTTATTAGGACATTATTTATATTTCCTTATTGCTTGTTGTACTGAAACATGTAAATAATACCTGCATTGATCACATAAAACCAGCCCAATAGCAATATTTTGTTCGATGTACTAGAAATAATGTTAATTATTGTTAAACTTGCAGATATTATATTAAAATATTATTCAAAACTATTAAATTTGTTTTAAATGTTTAATGAAAAATTAAATTATTTATTAGCCCACACACATTAAAATTAAAATTTTTGTAACTTTTCCAATCATGCACTGTCATCAATTTTGTTCTTTCAGGATTTTTTAAAAACATAACAATTCTCTAAGCTCTTCCAATTTTTGAAAAAATGCGAAAAATACGTCGTTAAGACGTCGGTCTTCTTCTACATTCTACGATATTCATTAATACTCACAGTCATATGAATTAAGTATTTAATAGATAATAATAATCTCACAAGAAGGTAGAAAAAGCAAAAAAAAAAATTATATTGTACAAGGCATTTGAAAAAATCTATTCAAAAATAAAGCTTTAAAAGCCGCTTCTTACTACACCACACCATAAACTTTGATTACTCATAAATTTACATACGATTTTTCTGTAACTACCTAAGTACTAACACACATTCCTTGATATTTAAATAAATTTTTTACATAACGTACAAGTAACCTTCAAAATATTTAACAAATTTGAATTTATCTTAAGTCTAGGGTACTCATTAACCCTTAGTACAAACAAAAATAACGCCTTGGTTAGTACAAGAAACTGATTTTTGTGATGTACCATTTTAAACTCCACCATCTTTACTTTAAATTTAGCAACCCTACGAGCCCCCTCCGCCATATATTGTTATTCAGAAAAAATAATACTTCAGATGTGGAAATATTAAAAAGTTGAAAAGATCCATCCATACAACGGTAATTTGTTTTCAACAGCCACTAAACCCAAAATTTATAGACTTATTTTTCGTCATGAACAATATGTGGAATAACCATAGAAATATATGGAATAACTTGTCAACAACAATAAATCGGGCAAATCCGCCAAGAAAGTCACCTATAGATAGATACAACGATATTTTGCAGGGTCTCAATCAGGGTCTTTCAGGGATGGTTTGTAGCAAAAAATAATTTAGAGCAGCGTTTCTCAACCTGGGGGTCGCGACCCCGAAGGGGGTCGCGTATTGCTTTTTGGGGGTCGCGACTACTAGACAAATCTACAGTTAAATTTGAGCTTTCATTTGAACATCTCTGAAAGAACCAGCAACAATAATTTGCATAAAACTTCAGAGAGACAGGGGGTCGCCAAAAATAATAACTAGAATTTTGGGGGTCGCGAACCAAAAAGGTTGAGAAACGCTGATTTAGAGCAAAACCCTATATGCTAGTAGAGAATCAAAGCGTCTATCATAAAATTTTTTAGCAAAAAGAAGAATACTGTTAAGCAAGAATGACTTCTAAAGGCCGTTTTCACACACACCGGCTTTGTGCCGGAGCCGGTTCCGGCCCCGGCGAGGGTTGTTTTCACACACCCCGGCATTACCGGTGCCGGCCAACAGTTTGAATTTTAAAGTCGAAGGAAGATGTTGTCAATTGTAAATCGTAAACGAAACTTACTTGTTTTGTTATACCTTCGACGAAAATATCGAAAACGCGTTAAAAAGTACTGGGTACATCCACTGTTAGCTGTAAGATATGTAGAAGGAGCCTTTTATACGCTTTTTAATCAGCTTAAGAAATACGATTCTAAATTTTTTAATTATTTTCGAATGAGTACGTCGACATTTGATTTTCTAGTTGAACGTTTAGAAGATCGTATAAAAGGGCAAAATACAACAATGAGAGCTTGTGTACCTCCTAAGGAAATTTTTAATATCAATTAAATCTCTGAAATATCGAAAATTATATTGTGGGAGTATATTATGCACATACTGCATTCTTCGCGATCGAGGAGAAAAAAATGCAAAATTACAAAATACAGGTATATCAAAATTCTTCGCGATCGAGGAGAAATGAATGCAAAATTACAAAGTATTAACCGGCACCCACGCGTGTGAAAACGCACATAAGATTACATTGAAATCGACAAGAAATTTACCGGAACCGGCTCCGGTTTGTCGAGTTCAAGTCCGGCATCAAAATTCTCTCCGGACGGTAGTCCGGCCAACCGGAATAGTGTGAAAGCGCTCATTTGATTACATTGAAACCGATTACCGGAGCCGGAACCGGAACCGGATCCGGTTTACCGGTGTGTGTGAAAACGACCTAAGGGCCGCTTTACTAAATGTCGTAAAAACTTGTTAGTACTGAATCCACTCCAGGAGCAAAAGCACAGCAATCTAAGCTTTAACATTGTGCACGGTCGTGCGTCGAAATTTCTAGCCACGACGTTAAAGCTTAGATTCTCGTGCTTTTTCTTCTTGAGCTGATTCAGTACTAACAAGTTCGTACGATATTTAATCCGTGTAAAACGGCCCTTACAAACAATTTACGACATTTACCATCTGAAAGGGGCTGTTTTATAAAAAAAAACTAACTGGTTTATAAACGAGCCTATAGTGTCTAAAATCTCTCTGGAACGACCAGCACTGAAGAATGTTATCGTCAAAACACAGTTTACAACAGAGGATTGCTGTTTAGAGGGGTATGTTTTGTAGAAATAATTTATAGAATGTATCTAGAAAGACAGTTAACATAATAAGAGTAAAAGTTGTAGACATGCTATGCAACAGCTGATTGTTCTGGTGCAGAGAAGGTAAATAGAAGAGGGCAGTGCATTATATTACTTGATTTCAGACATGCTTCTCTGGGTGGAATACTACTAAAGATAGTAGGTATAAAGATACAGTAAAAATAATTTAACTTGAGGTAAGTTCGCGCAGGTTTGGCCACGCCCCATTAATAATTTAAATACGTTGACTATTGCGTTGGTGGGGATAAATACCAATTTATGTATCTGCGCATTGTCACCGCTAGTCTACTTAAAATATTATTACAGTAATATGCTTTAATGGTATAGACTAGTGTCTTATTATTAGTGACAGCAGAAGATTATTCTCTTGCAGATAAGGTTAATAAAAGAGACGAGTGCCTTACAAGGATAATTTTATTGGTGACACCCTTTATCGGCTATATACCAAAGCTAGTGTATCAGTGACGTAATACTTTGTTGTTTTCTGTGAAAGGGATTGGGTGATAACTCAAAATAATGTTTTTTGTACTCCCGCTAGAATCTTTAAAAATTATATTTTATAGCAAAACAATTTGTCACTTTGGTTGTGGTTATCTGTTGGTACCATAGTTTAAAATCGCACTGTATAAGTAAATTAACTGATTAGTTATTAATATTCAAGAAATTAATAGAAGAAATCCCATTGTCTTGTAGAGACGGTTTCCGGTGGATAATTACCGTCTAGAGGGGATACCTACTTGAAAACATAAAATTACTGTCTGGTAAATCAGCTAAATAAAAAACCTACTATCTCAGAGAGACGGTATACAGCTAAAGGCTACTGTTTTTAAATTATAATTTACATGGAAGGTGTAAAACTGCATACGACTGAAGACTATTGTCTTGTAAAGCTTATTAAAAGCAGAAAATTATTTTTACAGAAACAGTGTAATCTCACTCGATATACGACTGTTTT